>JAWDJE010000001.1:500458218-501125718 GCA_035047345.1 Bradypodion ventrale
ATTTTACATAAATAAACATTTTTAAAATTAAAATTACAGACTAAGCAATTTTTAAAAAACATTAACACAATTTAACCTTCCAACACAATTTAAAACAGCCCAGCAACGCCGGGCAACCTCTGCTAGTTAGTATATAGGCAGTTCCTAGTAAAGCTGGGTTGTTATTGGTTTTTTTGGTAGAGTTTGGATTTTCAAGTCCAATAAGTCCAAAATTTTCAAATATCTAGGAAATCCTTTAGGTATTGCTCCAAGGGCTCTGATCATTATGGGTAAAAGAACAGATTTCTTCCTTTCTAAATGCTCTACTTTAATTTGCAAATTGTGATATTTTGGGATTTCCTCCAGTTGTTTGTCCTCAATTCGTGCATGCCCTGCGATAGCAATGTCAATAAACCAAGTCTTCTTTTCCACAACAGTTATATCAGGCGTGTTGTGAGTCAGTTATCTATCTGTTTGAATTTTAAAGTCCCACTGGGTCTTGACTCTCATTTTCCAAAACTTTTTTCTTCCTGATATTCCCAATGATGTTTACTGCATTTAAATCCGAACTTCAATTAATAATTTTTGCAACTCTGTCATGGTGTTGCAAACAATCAGTCTGTGAAATTTTGCTGCATCCGCTGATCAGATGATCTACTGTATCTTCCTTTTCATTTCAAAGACAACATTTGTTATGTAGAATACATGCTGTATTTTTTACTTCATGCAATTTATTGGCAAAACGTATTCCTAAGCTGCCAAGTTCAATCTTTCAGTTTATTATTACTATCGAAATTTGAAACCATTGGGGCAGCAACTTGAAAGCCGGCAAACAGGGAAGGAGGGCGGGGGAGGAGCGAAGATGCTAGATAAAAATGTGAAGCAGATGGCAGCTGTTTCTGCCGTTTGCAGTTTAAAAATATATTTTCACTTTCGTTCTCCTGCCAAAGTGGAACTTTAAAACATTAAACACAATTAGAAACATTGTCCTTCTAATGTTTCTGGACTTCCTTTCCCATCAGCCCAACTTGGCCAATGATATGGGATGAATTCTTCTTCTTTCATTTCCCAAACTAACCCAAGACTGCCAAAATGAAACCACTTTATTGGCTTTGTCGTTGGCCAAACTTAAGTCCTCATCAGTGCATATTTCTGGCAATAATCAGCTGGCCAGTAAATGACCGGATTCTGTATCTCTTCACATTCACACAGTGTGTTGTTAACCCACCAACAGCCCCTACTTGAGCCTGTTGGTCTTACATTTAGACACTCCAACCTTTAGCCTATTCAGGGTCCTCCAGGTTTGCGACCCCATGGACCATTTTCCTCCAGGCACCTCTGTTGTCCTCCACCATTCTCCTCAGCCCACTAAGCTCTGTGCCCATTGTGTCCACAATACCATCTATCCATCTCATCTTTGGACACCTCCTTCTTCTCTTGCCTTCCACCTTTCCCAGCATCAAGGCCTTCTCAAATGAGTCCTCCCTTCTCATTTGATGTCCAAAGTACTTTAGCTTCATCTTCACTATTTGTCCCTCCAATGAACAGTGAGGGTTGATTTCTTCCAGTATTGACCTATTTGTTCTCTTTGCTGTCCAAGGGACTCTTAGGACTCTCCTCCAACACCACATCTCAAAGGCATCTATTCTTCTGCGCTCAGCCTTCCTAATGGTCCAGCTCTCACACCCATACATTACCACTGGGAATACCATTGCTTTGACTATGCGAATTTTTGTTTTCAAGGTGATGTCTCTGCTTTTCACTATATTCCCCAGGTTTCTCATTGCTTGTCTCCCCATAATCAGTCGTCTTTTTATTTCATGGCTACAGTCGCCATCTGCAGTGATCTTAGATCCCAGGAAAGTAAAATCTGTCACTGCTTCTACTTCTTCCCCATCTATTTTCCAGGGACTGATGGGACCTGTTGCCATTATCTTGGTTTTCTTTGATATTGAGTCTCTCCTCCTTCAACCCAATCAAGAGGTTCTTTAGGTCTTCCTCACTTTCTGCCATTAGGGTGGTATCCTCTGCATATCTCAAATTGTTGATGTTTCTCCCAGCAATTTTGATCTCATATTGTGATTCCTCCATCCCTGCATTGCGCATTATGTGCTCTGTGTATAGATTGAATAAGCAGGGTGATAAAATGCAGCCTTGTTTCACTCCTTTTCCTATTCCAAACCACTCTGTCATTCCGTGTTCTGTCCTAACTGTTGCCTCTTGGTTCGTGTACAGATTTCTCATGAGGCATATGAGGTGTTCTGGTATTCCCATCTCTTTAATTACTTGCCACATTTTGTTGTGGTCCACACAGTCAAAAGCCTTGGTGTAGTCAATAAAACAAAAGTAGACTTGTTTCTGGTTTTCTTTTGTTTTCTCCATGATCCAACGTATGTTGGCAATGTGGTCTCTAGTCCCCCTGCCTCTTCTGAAACCGGCCTGCACCTCTGGTAGTTCTCTCTCCACATGTTGTTGAAGTCTATCCTGTATTATCTTGAGCAACACCTTGCTGGCATGTGGGATGAGCGTCATTGTTCGGTAATTTGAGCATTCTTTGGCATTGCCTTTTTTGGGGATTGGAACGTACACTGAACTTTTCCAATCCTGTGGCCACTGTTTTGTTTTCCAAATTTGCTGGCATATTGAATGCAGTAGTTTGATTCCATCATCTTTTAGGGCTTTGAAAAATTCAGCTGGGATGCCATTATTTCCACTAGCTTTATTGTTTGCAGTGCTTTTTAGGGCCTTTCTGACTTCACTCTCCAGAATGTCTGGTTCAAGTTCAAATTTCTCATTATTGTTATTATCAGGAGTGTTGAGGCCCTTTTTGTAGAGTTGCTCTGTGTACTCTTGCCATCTTTTTTTGATCTCTTCTGCTTCAGCTAACTCTTTTCCATCTTTGTACCTTATCATGGTCATTTTTGCTTTAAATGTTCCCTTGATTTCCCCAATTTTTTTGAAAAGATCTCTGGTCCTGCCTCTTTTGTTATTTTCCTCCATTTCTTTGCACTGTTCATTCAGGTATTTTTCCTTATCTCTCCTTGCTTTTCTTTGAAATTCTGTATTCAGGTGGTTGTTTATTTTTCCTTTCTCCTTTTTCCTTCTTTCCTCTGCTATTTTAAGAGCCTCATCAGACAACCACTTTGCTTTCTTACTCTTCTTTTCTTTTGGTATGGTTTCTCTTGCTGCCTCCTGCATGATGCCCCGCGTCTCTGTCCATAGTTCTTCTGGTACTCTGTCTATCAGGTACAGGACATTAAATCTGTTCATGACCTCCACCGTGTATTCTTTAGGGATGATGTGTAAGTCATATCTGTCTGGTCTAATTGTTTTCCCCATTTTCTTTAGTCTAAGCCTGAATTTTACAATCAGTAGGTTGTGATCTGAGCCACAGTCTGCTCCAGGTCTTGTTTTTGCTGACTGAATGGAGGTTCTCCATCTTTGACTGCAGAGTATGTAATCAATCTGATTTCGATGCTGGCCATCTGGCGATGTCCATGTGTAAAGTCGCCTCTTGTGTTGCTGGAAGAGGGTGTTTGCTATGACTAGTGCATTCTCTTGGCAGAACTCTATCAATCTTTGCCCTGCTTCATTCTGTGTCCCAAGACCAAACTTGCCTGTTATTCCATTTACTTTTTGATTTCCTACTTTGGCATTCCAATCTCCTAAGATAATGTGGACATCATTTCTTGGTGTCTGTTTTATGAGGTGTTGTAGGTCCTCATAGAACTGGTCAACTGTGGCTTCATCTGCACTAGTGGTTGGTGCATAGACTTGGATTACAGTGACATTGAAAGGTTTGCCTTGGATTCTGACTGACATCATTCTATCATTTTTGATGTTATATCCCATTACTGCTTTCCTCACTCTTTTGTTGACAAATATGGCTACTCCATTTTTTTCTGAGGTTTTCTTGCCCACAGTAGTAGATATGATGGTTTCCAGAGCTGAATTCACCCATCCCTGTCCATTTTAATTCACTGATGCCCAGGATGTCAATGCTTATTCTTTCCATCTCGTTTTTAACCGCTTCCAGTTTTCCTTGATTCATAGACCTCACATTCCATGTCCCTATGCAGTATTGTTCCCTGCAACACTGTATTTCTCTTCCCCCTTTCGTATCCCTCCCCCTTTGTGCTGAGCATCCCCTTGTTTTGCCTTTTGTTTTGGTCCATAGGGTTCTCTTGGCAAACTTTGTGGCGTGCCTTGCCGGTCTCTACGCCAGTCTCTTCCCATCACACATGTTATCACAGTTTAAACAGTTTTAAAACAAAGTATTATCATGCACAATATCACAGTTTATCACATAGTATCAAAGTAAAAGTTGAACTAATTAATGAAAGGGAAAGAAAGAAAGAAAAAGTCCACTATATCAAGTCTCTATGTAAGTCAGTTTCTTGTACAGTCACTATGTCAGTTGCCATAAGCCATCTATGTTTAGTCAACTATATTATTTCAGTTCGATTACTTATCCTTTGCATGCATGCAGCAGCTCTCGCCTCCCTTCGGCCGCACAGAGTTGGTCAAAGGCGCCGGCTCGGGCCTCGCTGTGATGGTGGTTGTGGATGGTATCTCCTGGGGGTGGTCGGGGGTCTATGGAGGTGTCCTTCTCTCTGGCCCCAGGTCTTTGGATGGGGAGGGAGGGGCAAGATCCTTACTCACCTCCCCCTTGGGCCTCTCTGGATGGCAATACCTCAGCTATATCTTCCTTTAATGATGTTCCTTGTCCAGTGAACTCCTTCCACCATCTTCTAATTTGGTTTTGCTCTTGCGTATCCTCAAGAGTGTTTGTTCCTGCCATAGAGCTCTTTCTAAATCTGAGCTGGTGGACTTGAGGCTCATATCTATTCAGGGGATGTCGAGGGTCCTTCTCTTGCTTAGTTCTCTCAGCATCCGCTGCTACTTCTCTCCTGATCTTAGGTGGAGTGATACCAACAAGTGGGTCTACCTGTATTTTCTCAACTGGTGTAGGTTTGAAGCATCCTGTCACTGTATGCATGGCTTTATTAACAGTGATGTAAACTTGTTTCACGTGTACCGATGCACTCCATACAGGAGCAGCATACTCGGCTGCGGAGATGCTCAGGGCCAAAGCTGATGTACGCAGCATGGATGGTTGAGTTCCCCATTTATAGTTTGTCAACTTCCTGGTGATATGGTTCCTTGTACTAACTTTGGCTTACTTGTACTAACCAAACTGAACCAAAGGAACTGTATGGGATGATAAGGCCTCAGAAACATCTGGAAGATCCACTTACCCCATCACTGGCTTTACGCACCTGCTAAGACACTGGGCAGAAGGGGGGGGCATATGTTCTTCTGTAGTAATATTCCAGGAAAGGGACATATTTTCCACGCTCTGGCCTTTTATCTGGAAGTGGGGGAGATTTTAGTTGTGTGATTCCAGGAAAAAGACAAAATCCGCCAATTGAGTTCCTCCGATGGATACGTTGCCTCTCCATCCACAGAGCTTCTTCAGTGGAATATTGTTTTGGCCTCCAAAAGTCTCGTTTTTGCATCTTTGATGCAGCTGCAAAGGAAGAATGGGCATTTTTCTACCCCCTCTCCACCCCTTCTTCCTTCTGCCCTGCTGAGCCAAACCGACCCCCACCTCATCCTTGTGTCTCTTGCTGTTTGTTGTTGTTGTTGTTGTTAGCAAAGAGAAAGAGTGAGTGAGTGAGTGAGGCCACCGCCCTGATCTGTTGTTTCTTTTGCTCCCAGCTGTTTGGCACCACTTGCTGCCTTGGCTCCCTCCGTCAGGAAATGGGAGGGAGGGCAGGGCAGGGGCTGCCACCCCTTCACATATGAGTCACTGTTGTGTTCTGTAAAGCTGTGCCTTTAACAATGTACCTAGCCATGTGGTAACAATGTAACCTTTCTGTGTGCAACATTATAACCTTCAGCTGTATCACTATAACCCTTATAAGAGGACGCGAGCTAGTGACCACTAGATGGCAATAGCGAGCGTCCAGCTCTCATGGATCAGATTCACCTGGATCAGCAGCGCGGGAAGATTCCCCGCCACCTCTTCACCGGGACAAGAAGGGCGTGACCGTCTACGATGTCACGCAGGCAGCAACCAATAGACTGTCAACGAGCCACATTCAAATGTATAGCCAGCTGTATATATTGAGCTACCCATCCGCCATTACCACATGTTCCTCTGGATCATCATGCAATAAACCTGTGTTAAGCCAATCCTTCGGCTGTTTCATTGTCTTTGGTCCCATACACTAAACTGGCGACGAGGATGGGATAATGGCTGCCCACGGGACCAAGACATGCGCCGGTTTCGAAATCAGGAAACCGGGAGACTGGGAGATCTTCGGAATGGACTTCCAGGGAGCACTGGTTGAATCCGAAGTCACGGATGAGGCAAAGAAAAGGGCCATCTTCACCAGGATGCTCGGACAAGATACCAAAAGAACCTTGGTGGACCTGATCGCACCAAAGAGGGTGAGCGATTTCAAGGCCAAAGATCTCCTACAGATGCTGCACGAGCATTTCCAGCCCTCGACGGCGATGTTTCCCGCTCGGAGTGCGTTCTGGAGGCGAGTCCAAGCGCCCGGGGAGACGGTCGCTGCATTCGTGGCGGCCCTGCGACTGGCTGCCGGCCCGTGTAAATGGGAGAACGCCGAAATCACCCTCAGGGACTGCGTGCTATGCGGCCTGAACGATGCCGAAACTCAGCGCACGTTGATGAACCAAGAGCCACCCCCCACGTTGCAGGAGGTCCTGAAAGCGGCACAGGCCGCGGAAGCCACAAAGGCTGGGGTGCAAGAGCTCCAGGACTGGCGGCCGAAGACGAGCAAGGCAGCGACATCAGTGCATGCAGCCCGGCGAACTTCGAAATCGTCCGCGGAGAGCAGCGACGACGAGGACGTCCGGAAGGTCCGGAAAGAGGGCCAGCGGTGTGACGGCTGTGGAGCAGCCCACGACCGCGCCAAATGCCCGTTCAGAAAGGCCGAGTGTCATAACTGCGGCCGCCGCGGGCACATCGCCAAAGTATGCAGAAGAAGGCGCGAGGCCCGGAGGAGCTCGACAGACCGCGCAGCGGGACAAGACCGCTCGACGAGACCCAAAGACGGCGCCCAGGCCACGAGAAAACGGGACGGCGTGGGCCGCATCTCCGACGGCAGCGAGGACGACGCCCCAGTGTTCAGCGTGTCCGCGGGACACCCCCGTTACTTTGTTGAGGTACTAGTGCAAGGGGTCCCCATTAGAATGGAAATTGACTCGGGTTCCACATACTCAATTATTTCCCAGAGGGAGTTTATGAGAATTGCCCCCACATGCGACCCAAGCTCAAAGCGTTGAGGTCCACGCTACGGGACGTACAAGGGAACAGTATTCCAGTGTTGGGGGTTGGAGAATTTCAGGTCAAATTTAAGAAGCACGCCGCGACTCTCTCCCTAGTCGTGCTTAAAGGGGGGAATTGCAGCCTCCTCGGAACTCAATGGTTTCAGCCCCTGGGTTTGTTTATTGGGGGGGTGCACGCCGTTGGGACTGGGGTGCACGCCGTTGGGACTGACCCGATACAGGAGGTGTGCGACGCGCACCCAGAAGTTTTCAAAAAAGGACTGGGGAAATTCAAGGGGCCCCCAGTGACTTTCGACCTAGACCCGGAGGTCCGCCCAATACGACTCAAACCGCGCCGGGTGCCGTTTGCACTCAAGGACAAAATAGAGGCGGAACTGGACAAGTTGGTGGGCCAGGGGATCCTTGTTCCTGTTGATTCTGCGGAGTGGGAAACTCCAATTGTAACAGCACTAAAGGCCAATGGGGAGGTCCGCATATGCGCTGATTACAAGTGCACCATCAATAAGGCGATCCGCCCTAATGCGTATCCGGTGCCGGTAGTCAGCCATCTGCTTGCCAGGTTGCACGGGGGAAAGTGTTTTGCCAAGCTCGACTTAGCACAGGCCTACCAGCAGCTTTCGGTGTCCCCTGCCGCAGCTGCTGCGGAGACCATAGTCACCCATAAGGGGGCGTTCCAGGTGATGCGCCTTCAATTCGGTGTAAATTCGGCGCCTGGAATTTTCCAGTCACTTGTGGAATGCCTCCTGAAGGGGCTAGAGGGGGTGTTGCCTTATTTTGATGACGTGTTGATAACGGGGGGGAGTCGGGCTGAACTGGCCAAGAGATTGGGAAAGGTTCTGGCAATATTCGAAAAGGCGGGGTTGAGACTGCGAAAAGACAAATGCGTCTTCTTTGCGACCGAGGTTGAGTTCCTAGGGTTTCGTGTAACTCCTGAGGGGATAAAACCTTCCAAATCTAAGGTGGCCGCCATCAAGAAGGCCCCTCGCCCCACCTCCAAGCCCGAGCTGCAGTCGTTCCTTGGGCTGCTCAACTTCTACCACTCCTTCCTCCCCCGGAAGGCAGCAGTGGCTGAACCGCTACACAAACTGCTTAAAAAGGACGAGGCATGGAAGTGGGGCGATGACCAAGAGAGGGCATTTAGCGAACTGAAACATCTCCTGGCGTCTGATGCCATACTGACTCATTTCAACCCCAAACGCCCGGTGGTCCTGATATGTGATGCATCCCCGGTGGGGGTGGGGGCGGTACTGTGCCACGTGCTGGAAAATGGAAGGGAGGCCCCGATAGCGTTCTACTCCAGGTCCCTGTCCCAAGCAGAGAGAAATTACGCACAGACAGACAGAGAAGCGCTAGCGATAATTGCGGGGACGAAAAAATTTCACGATTTTTTGTATGGCCGCCCGTTCACCATCGTAACGGACCACAAACCCCTGCTAGGCATTTTCACCGCAGATAAGCCCACGCCACAGATCCTGTCCCCGAGGATGCTTAGGTGGGCCATTTTCCTCAACGCGTATCAGCACACGTTGGTGTACAGGCCCGGGAGGGAAATTAGCCATGCGGACGCCCTGTCGAGATCCCCCCTTCCGCAGGATAGCTGCCACGTGGGCGGGGAGGAGCCAGACCACCAGGTACTGATGATAGAGGCCCTAGACTCACCCCCAATATTGCCCGCCGACATCGCCAAAGCGACCGGCAAGGACAATACCTTGGCGAAGGTTAGCTCATGGGTGCAGAAAGGGTGGCCCGCGTCTTCCCCGGCAGCGGAATTCGACCCGTTCTTCCGGAAAAAACTAGAGTTGTCCCTAGAGAGGGGGTGCCTTCTGTGGGGCCAACGGGTGGTGATCCCCACGTCCCTACGACCGCGGGTGCTCAAACTGCTGCATGTCAGCCACCCTGGAATTGTGCGCTCCAAAGCGCTGGCCCGTAGTTATTTTTGGTGGCCCCAGTTAGACGCCGACATCGAGCACATGGTCGGCACTTGTGAGAGTTGCCAATGCTCCAGACCTGAGGAGGCCCGCCTTCCCCACAGGGAATGGGACGCGGCTAAGGGGCCGTGGTCCCGGATGCACATAGATTTTGCGGGCCCGTTCCGAGGTACCCTGTTTCTCCTTGTTGTGGACGCCTTCTCCAAGTGGTTGGAGGTCATCCCAGTCACGAGCACCTCCTCGGCCCAGACCATTAAACAATTGCGGAGGCTCTTTTCTACGTTCGGCATACCCGACACATTAATTAGCGACAACGCTAGTTGTTTCACATCCTCCGAGTTTAGGGCATTCATGGAGATTAACGCCGTTCGGCACATCACCTCCACCCCTTTCCATCCGGCCACCAATGGCCAAGTAGAGCGCCTCGTCCGCACCACGAAGGACGCGCTGCGGCGCATGGGCCCCGGGGACCTCAACCTACAAGTGTGTCAGTTTCTGCTAGGATACAGGGTGACCCCGTTGGCGTCAGGATACTCCCCCGCAGAGCTCTTAATGCGCAGGAAACTGACCACAATCCTCACTAGGCTAGACCCCACGAGAGTAGAAGACAAGGGTAGGAACATTGGGCTAGAGGCCACAAAGAGTTTCAGCGTAGGCGCCCCCGTGCATTGCAGGAACTACGCCAGCGCGGGCCCAGCCTGGGTGCCGGGCGTTGTCGTGGAGCAAACCGGCCCCGTTTCGTACCGCGTGGAGACCAGCACAGGTCTACTGTGGAGGCGGCACACGGACCAGCTCCGGCGCAGGGTCCCCGATGAGCAGGGCACAGACCGAAAGGAACAAAAATCAGCGTTAGGGTTCTCCCCCACCCGTTCAGCCCAAGGGGGAGGAGAAGGGGACCGCGGGTCCCCACCAAGGGGGGAGGAAGAAAGGGAGGATGTTCTCATAGATATCTTGGGGAATCTTTTGGAGGAGGAGGAACCCGACCCCATACATATCTTGCGGAATTCCCCCACAAATACGGATACCCCAACTGAGTTAGAATTTGATTTTCAGAACCGGGGGAGTTTTTCGGAGTGGTCCCCCACCCGTCCAAGCGAGAAGAGGGGTTTTTCGTTAGCCCCGAGCGCCCCCGGTCTGCCCACAATGGAGTTTTTCCCTTCCCCCAAAACCGCCAAGCCACGGCAAGCAGCTAACAAGTCTCCCTCTCCCGTTACAGGACAAGGGACCAGGGAACAAAGAAGCAGTAGCGCCCCCGGGGCAGGTCAGCCCACATCTCGACCCAAACGCACGTGCAATAAGCCATCTTGGCTGAGAGACTTCGTCTCATCCTAGGGGGGAGGGATGTTGTGTTCTGTAAAGCTGTGCCTTTAACAATGTACCTAGCCATGTGGTAACAATGTAACCTTTCTGTGTGCAACATTATAACCTTCAGCTGTATCACTATAACCCTTATAAGAGGACGCGAGCTAGTGACCACTAGATGGCAATAGCGAGCGTCCAGCTCTCATGGATCAGATTCACCTGGATCAGCAGCGCGGGAAGATTCCCCGCCACCTCTTCACCGGGACAAGAAGGGCGTGACCGTCTACGACGTCACGCAGGCAGCAACCAATAGACTGTCAACGAGCCACATTCAAATGTATAGCCAGCTGTATATATTGAGCTACCCATCCGCCATTACCACATGTTCCTCTGGATCATCATGCAATAAACCTGTGTTAAGCCAATCCTTCGGCTGTTTCATTGTCTTTGGTCCCATACACTAAAGTCACCTTCCGAGTGTTTTCCTAAGAAGAATATTTCAGTCTCAGCAGATGGTGCAGGTGAAGAGTTGGTGGCTTTCAACACTGCCTTTCCCAGAATTGGGGCCAGAGGACAATGGCCGAGATCCACCTTAGAAGAAGGAATATGCACCAAACATCCACCCAGGTTCACCACTGGATGGTATGACTGGTGGCAAACCCCCAGAGATGGAAGGAGGAGAAACTGGTACTTGTTGATCTCCAGTTGGTGGACAATAGCAATCACACTTACACTGTACCTGTTCTTCTTTGTGGTCCCCTGTGAATCCACACTAATGGGTTAAACACGTGTAAACCCATTAGTGTGGATTCACAGAGTCCATGAAGAAGAACTTGATAGAATGTAGCAGCTGAAATAGACATTGTAGGTAGCCTGTAATTAGAACATTGTCATATTTAATGATGCAGTATATCAATAGCAATTACACTTACATACGGCTCCATTGCACTTAGTGCATTCTCTGGGCGGTTCAGAAGCTAATTAGCATTTTGCCCCCAAGTTACATATTGGGTACTCATTTTACTGACCTTGGAAGGATGGAAGGCTGAGTCAGTCTTGAGCCCTGGTCAGGCTCGAACTTCTAACTTTTTGGTTGCAGGGCAGCAGTTTACCCACTGTGCCACCAGGGTTCCAGGAGGACAGAAAACAACCATATTATTATTATTATTATTATTATTATTATTATTATTATTATTATTATTATTATTATTATTATTATTATTATTATTATTTAGACTTGTATGCTGCCCTACTCGCCGGAACGACTCAGAGCAGCTAACATACCATGGGGCAACATATATTACAGTATTACAATATCAAATATAAATACAACAACATAATATAAATATAACATAATGCAATACAGTCAATAAATCTAACATAAAAATGAAAATACAATACACTCAGGTGGGTCTTTATCCCTTCCTGGCCAGGGATATTCCAGTCTAAAATTAAGGGGAGGTTGAGTTCCTCCATCATATCCTCCTTTAATGTTATTCCTTGTCCAGTGAGTTCCTTCCTCCATCTTCTAATTTGATTTTGGTCTTGTGTAACCTCAAGAATGTTTGTTCTCACCAAACAGCTCTTTCTGGATCTGAGCCAGTGGACTTGAGGCACACCAATGCGATCTTTGATGCTTTGATGCTGGGAAAGGTCGAGGGGAAAAGAAAAAGGGGGCGGCAGAAAAAGAGATGGCTAGATGGTATTGTTGACGCAATGGGCACATAGTTGGGCGGGTTGAGGAGGATGGTGGAGGACAGGGGTGCCTGGCGTGCAATAGTCCATGGGGTAGCAGGGAGTCGGAATCGAGTCGGATTGTACAAAAAAAAAATGCAATCTTAACCTTTTTGACAAGAAAAACTAGCTATTCTCCTAAGAAGTGAGGGAGACATTCACAGAAACTCAAACTTATAGGGAGTGTAACCAAACTCTCCCTCCCTGAGCCGTTCGCTCACTTCTGCCACACTCTTCGTACTGGTATTGCACTCAATATAAGGCTGAAACTTTGGTCAACAGAGTCAAAGCCGGACAACTCCTCCCTTTCGTTCTGGGGTTTTTCCCCATACCACCCCAGGTGCTGGTATATTTTGGTCGTGCTTTGTACTGACTTGCTCCAGAGAAGGACATGAATCTGTACTGTGTTGATGTGCGCTGATCCTTTGAGTGTCTGTGTAGTCATTTGATGAGTTTATGATCTGATGATTTATAAGGATGTGTCTGTCTCTGCTGGTCAGTTTCCAGCCAAATTAGGACTACTTTATTTCAAACCTCAGATGTGTGGGGCCAGCCAGAATTTCTGCTACCAGTTCTGGCGAACTGGTGCAAACCTGCTGATGCCCTCCACTGGTTAAGACGCTGAGCTTGACGGCCGGACGGTTGACAGACTAGCAGTTTGAGAACTAAGTGCTGTGTGACGAGTGAGCTCTCATCATCTGTCCAAGCTCCTGCCAACCAAGCAGTTCGAAAGCAAGAAATTGCAAGTAGATAGATTGGTACCACTTCGGTAGGAAAGGTAACAGCTCTGGTGTCTAGTCATTATTTATTTATTTGGATTTATATGCCGCCCTCTCACCCTAGGGCGACTCAGGGCGGTGTACCACAACATAGATAAAATACATACCCCCACAAACCTTTATCTTTATAGTTCTGTTAAAGTCCTAACTCCAGTCAGTACCCACCGATGCGAAGGAATGATTTATCTAAGTGTTGCCATTGAGCAATTAATTCAAGATGTCTGCTATAGGCGGGGACTAGTAATGGGATTTATATCAAATCTGGGGAAGCACAAGAGATAATATTACTGCTGGCATCCCATCCATAAAGTAGAAAAAAGCCACTCTCCATGTTACCTTTGGGACACCGGGATTGGATCTCCTACTGGGCCACAGAAACTGTCCCTGAACTGAACAGAGGTTGCAGCATTGGCAGGGGCTTGATGGGCTATTCAGAGTGTTGCAATTTAAGAAGTCTTGCCAACCTAGCAGTTCGAAAGCAAGAACTTGCAAGTAGATACCGTAAATAGGGACCACTTCGGTGGGAACAGCATTCTGTGCCCTCTGGTCATTCCTGCCACATGACCATGGAAACATCTGCAGACACAGACAGTGCTTCTGGCTCTTTGGCTATCACCAGGGATGAGCACCGTACCCTAGAGTTGGATACAACTTGCTTTCAAGCAAAGGCGCCCTTTACTTTTACCTAACTTAAGAAGGAAAATCCGTTTACGTCTAAATGATGACAATTATTTCTGAATGTGCATTTATCCATATAAATTAATACTCCCCTTGCGACCACCAGACTGGAGGAGGGAGGTGCCGCCGCCCCATTCCTGCCGCCAAAGATTTCCACCTGTGGCGGGACGGGAGCTGCGGAGGGCAAGAGCCCAGGCGTTGGTCTTTGTCGGACTCTCTCTGCCGCTATATGCGGAGTGCCGGCTTTTTCCGCCACTCTGCCAACTGACCTCGTCCTGGCTTCTTATGTGGACTGGCAGGCCATGGGAGGTGAGAAAGCGCATAGTGGTCGGTGCTATGGTGGGGGACAGTAATATTGTATCTATTGTATGAGCTGCTGTGCTGTTTATACCTGTATTGGATTGTGTTTATTATTTTGTATTTTGTATTGCTCTGTTTCTCCATTATTGTTGAATTTATGATGCATTTATTGCTTTGTTTATATTGTTTTGCTTGCATTATATTGTATATTTGCTTTGTTATCGGTTGTAAACCGCTTTGAGTTGTGTCTGACAAGTAAAGCAGTATATAAAGAAAATTACAAATTACAAAAAAATTTTTTACAAATTACATGCAAAGGAATGTCTTCTTTCTCCTTTTGTGTGTGTGTGTGTGTGTGTGTGTGTGTATTTCCCCTTTGCAAAAAGAGCCCCCGCCTTCAGCTGCACAAAGAGATCAACTGCCTTGCTAAAGAGGTAATGAGGAAAAATAGTGGAAGATGATTCAGCCTTCTCTTACAAAAACCTGATTTTCTTTCCAAACATATGCCATCTGCATAAACACTTGTTTCCTGCACCTTCAACCCTGTCTGGACTTGTGTGAAACCCTGCCCTGCCAGTGGCTCCTTGAAAGGCAGGAATGGTGTCTTTTTTTGTTGTTGTTGTTAACACCGACATTCTTCTTTGGAGGATATACCAGAGCTTGGGAAATTTTTGATACAATTACTCGTTTTTTAAAAAAATCATTAAAACATTACTAATGAAAAAGAATTGATTATACTTACGAGATTTAAAAAAAAACATTCCTTATTTTCCCAGTTCTCAATAGTAATGTAAATTGTCACTTTTAACTTACTTTTTAAAAATGTAATTACTGAAAGCTGGTGGGATGGGGTAATCAAAATACTTACCCCAAAATACTCGACACTGGCAAGAGAACATAAAGCACAGAAGGAGCCGGAATTTAAACTATGTGATATTCCTCCTCTGTCATTAACTGATTTACTGAAAAAGAGACTAATTAAACAAGGGATGTGTTGTTTGTAATGGGGGGACTTCCAGGCTCTAAGCCATAAAAAAAGCTTTAAGATGATAAGTAGCAATCAGATAGGCAGCACGAAAGAATCAAAGCTGTTAGACTTCAAAAATACAATTCATTTCAGTTTTTCAGAACTGTGGTCTAAAATAAAGTAGAATAGAACCAAGACAGTTGAAATGAAATTCTATATATCACAAGAAAACAGCTCAGCTTATAAGGAACTAGCTGATTACCCGGCTTCGCTCGGGTTTTTCTTTTCTTTAACGTAGGCCAGCCTTTCCCTCTTGGAAACCTAGTGGGGTGTATGTGGGTCAACCCTGCCTCTCTTCCTCCATCTCTCTCTTCCCTCACCCATCCCGCTTCTCTGTCGATGGTCACTTACTGCCCTTATCCTTCCCATACAAGTGTCCGGGTACCTGGCGGACCAGAAGTCTCCAACAGCACCCGACAGCATACACCCCAACATGGGGCTTGTGACCCCCACAGTGCTGATCTCGAATGCCCATTTGCCTTCCATCTACTGTGAAAACTACAGCTGAGCTCAGAGGGCTACAGCTGAGCTAGTAAGATGATGTCAAAATCTCAACCTATCTGGAACTATGACATCAGCCAATTACATCACTGGGAAACACACATATTGTATAAATCAATTGGGATGCAATTTGGGGGCATATGCCCCCCATAGGGCTTGTGACCCCCACAGTACTGATCTCGCCAGCCCAATGTACGCATGTGCCAAATTTCAGCGGGATCGGCTCAGGGGTGTGGGAGCCTTTTGAGGACATACAAGCCCACACCTCTGTTTTATAGATATAGATTTGAATATCTGAGAAGCTACAATTCCTGTGATGTCTGGTGAGGTATAAAATTGGAATTTTTCGCCCTGTTCTTGCTTCTAAATATGAGATTTTCAATAGGAAATGCAGGCAGATGGTTGTCCAATTCTCTCTTTAATGCTTCCAAATGTTGGAGCACCCACCACTTCCCAAGGATATGGGTTCCACTGTCGTACTGCTCTAACCGTTAAGAGGTTTTCCTGATATTCAGCCTATACCTGGCTTCCTTTAGTTCGCATCCCACTCTGGGATAACCAAGAACAGATCCTTCCCTTCCTCTTTATGATTATTTGAAGAGTGCTATCAGGTATTTGAAGAGTGCTATCATCATCCTTTCCTCATCCTTTCCTCCTTTTCTCATCATCCTTTTCTCGTTTTCTCAAGGCTAAACATGCCCAGTTCCTTCCGTCTTTCTTCCTGCTAGGGTTTGGTTTCCAGCTCTCTGGTCATCCTTGTTGCCCTTCTCTGTACCTGCTCAAATTTGTTTGCATCTTTCTTAAAGCATATGCCAACAGATTTGAGCATCTTTCTTAAAGTGTGGAACTGCAGTGGCTCAAGTGGTTAAGACACTGACTGGGAGGCGGAAGGTCAGCAGTTCAAAACCTGAGTACTGCATGACTGAATGAGCGCCCAGCTCTGTCCCAGCTCCTGCCAACCTAGCAGTTCAGAAGCAAGAAATTGCAAGTAGATAAATAGGGACCACTTCAGTGGGAAGGTAAACAGCATTCCATGCACTTCGATGTCTAGGCATGCCTGCCACATGTCCATGGAAACTTCTGCAGAAGCAGACAGTACTGGCTCTTCGGCTTTGAAACAGATGAGCACTGATCCCTAGAGTCGGATATGACTGGCTTTTGAGCAAGGGAAACCTTTACCTTTACTTTATAATGTCTAGGACTGCAGTGACTCAACTGGTTAAGACGCTGAACTCCCTGCCTGGAAGTTCAGAGTTTGATTCCCGGGTACTGCATGACCTGCCAACCTAGCAGTTTGAAAGCAAGAAATTTGCAGTAGATAAATAGGTACTGTCATGAAAAAGCCCAGTTTTGAGCTGCACTTTTTCCTGAGATTTTGCCCTCCAAATTAACTTGTGCTTTAGCCCATCCAAGATGGAGATTTCAATGCATGGGAGTCCCTTTAGACCACATACCAGAGAGAGGTTGGAATGTAAACATGTTAGCCTCATGGGTTGGGAGAAATGAAACCTAATGGGTGATGGACATGTCATGCTGTAAGATCATTGATTGGAATCCTTCATGGCTGGGAGGTAGACCCTGAAGGGGGGGATAAAATCCCCAGAAGGTGAAGCCAGAAGAGGAGAAACTCTCTTGGATCTTTACTGCAGTCATGTAGCTAAATTAGACAGAGGGAGGGCCACATTGGCTTTTCCCCCAAATAGCAACTTTCTTTATTTTGATTTGCTTTCTAAACTTCTGATGAACTTTATTCGGTACTTTACTTTGATTTCAATATACTGTACAGTACTTTAAAAATACCTGAAGGAGGCTGGAGTGATTCCTTGGCTCAACACTACCTTATTTACACTAATCTAGAATCCTGGGTTGTTCAGGGGGCTGCAGCTCAGATGCTTGAAGGGGTTACTCAGGAGTAAAGTCCTTTCGTGACAGGTACCACTTTGGTGGGAAGGTAAACATGCCTGCCACATGCCGACAGAAAGGTCTGCAAACGCAGACAGCACCGGCTCTTTGGCCATACCTGTCAAGTATCCAGTATTGGCTGGGAAATCCCGCATTTCACCCCTCTTTCCCAGTCCTTTACGCAGTCATCCCCTATTGGAACAGCCAGAAAAGGAGTTACTGCACATGCATGCCCATTAGAGGCAGCGGTGCGCATACGCGAAGGGGTTACTGCAGCGGTGCGCATGCTCAAAGGGTTACTGTTCTTGCACAGTAACCCCTTTGTGCATGCACACCTCTGCAGTAACCTCTTCGTGCATGCGGCCCGCCATTGGCAGCGGTGCTTCCCATTTTTTCACTGCTGCAACTTGACAGGTATGTCTTTGGCTATAAACAGATGAGCACTGAACCCTAGAGTCGGATGCGACTGGCTTTCAAGCAAGAGAGACCTTTTACTTACAATGTCTATTTCAGCTGCTACACTCTATCAAGTTCTTCTTCGTGGTCTCTGTGAATCCACACAAATGGGTTTACTGTGCGTATTCACGGGACCACGAAGAACGGTTCGGTTACAGTTAAACAACCTGTTATTATAGAGACCTGGTGACGCAGTGTTTAAACTGATGAACTGCAACCAAAAGGTTGTGAGTTCGATCCTAACCAAGGATCAAGATTGACTCTGCCTTCCATGTTTCCGTGGTTGGCAAAATGAGTACCTAGCATGTTAGGGACAAAATGCTAATTAACTTGTGAATGCACTAAACGCTATGGGGTGGTATATAAGTATAATTGCTTTGCACTTGGGGTTTTTTCTCTAGCTGTAAATGTGTCATGAGATATCACTAAAAAACTACTGAACAGGTTGAAATCGCACAACTTCAGGGCAATTTTTGGCCTTTTAGACCCACACCCTAGAACCGTGATGGTGAACCTTGGCACTCAAGATGTTCTTGGATTTCAATTCCCAGAAGCCTAAGCACCCTGTGAATCCACACGAATGGGTTTACTGCAATTCATCCGGCCAGCACTGCCCTCGTCGCTCCCGGAAGTGGAAGTAAAACGTGCTTGTACAGAGGAAGGGTTAACCCGGAAGAGCCTAACCATCCGGACACATTTTACTTCCGCTTCCGGGAGCGATGAGGGCAGCGCGGCCTGGATGAATCGCAGTAAACCCATTTGTGTGGATTCACAGGATGCTTGGGCTACTAGAAGCACCTCTCAGTTATTCCCCGTCCCCAGAATAGTGACCAATCATTCCAAGGCAGCACTTGTCATGGCGATTTTACTTTCACAGTTACAGGCAGGCATTTCTGCTTGTTTTCCCCGTCACATCGGAGGCTGCAAAATGTAGAACCACCGTTTTTTGAAAAGGTGACACAAACCATAGGCAGGGCTGGGCATGGGCATGGGCTCCAAAATCCTGGGTTTTGCCCACCCTCTGGTGGAAAACACAGACATGATGTAATTTGGCTGTGGTTTGGACATGTTTATTAGTGGCCTATTTCCCTGGTTCCTTTCATCAACAGGCCTTAAGGTTTTTTGCATTGGGTGTTTGTGTTTATTCTTAGCAACTCCACCTTTGTCTAAGAGTTCTGCCCAATAAATATGAAGGAATTTTTGGGGCTATCTCTATTTTCCTTCCAGGTGCCCTTCTGTTTGGGGAGAGAAACAGAGGGAGATTTGTTGATAATGGCATCTCTTCCACTAGCAAAGTGATCGGCAATAAATGGGCTTAGCAACAGTTTACAGGTCTACCTGGAGCATCTTCATCCAAGATTCCTGCCTTCTGCCCAGAACTTTAGACAAGGTTTGTCTGAGGACCTGGTGATAATCTTGAGATGTTTTAGCTATGTGTTTGCATCACACACTGTATTTCTGGTATGTCTTCTCCTAAGCTAGGTTTGGGGAAACTTTGGGTTTACAGATGTTTTGAATGACCACTCACAGAATCAGGCTAGCTGAAGGACACAAGGTCTGGTTTGTGTGCCCTCAGAAGTCCCACACATTTTGAAACAAATGGATGGATGGAAAACTGCATCCCTAGACGTATTCAGGGCCTTATTTTAAAGGTGGCTTCTTGTTGAAGCAAACGGTCCCTAGGAAATTCCCTCCCCATTCTAGATGAAGAATTCTGTTGGAGTATAGATTCCCCAACACTTCCCTAGATGCACCCCAAGTTTGCTGGCCAATCCCTAATCTTGGTATAGTAGAGGAGCATGAGACGTTCTCTTTGGAGCCCTCATGGCGCAGTAGTTAAACCAAAAACTCTTCATGTTGTGAGTTTGGTCCTGACATGGATGAAGGTTGACATGGATGAAGGTTGACTTGGCCTTCCAGCCTTCCATAAAATGAGTACCCTGCATCTTGGGGGTGGGGTGTTATTTACATTATAAACTGCCCAGAGAGTGCAGTAGATGCTATGGGGTGGTATATAATTGCTATTGCCATTTCGTTTCAGAAAGGCTACCCCAGAAGAACAGAGTCTGCTGCAATCTCTGGCTTCTTTTATGCTAACGGGAAACTTTGGGTCATTCAGAAAGAATACCTGGAGACGTGAGTGAGAACAGAAAGAGGGGAAGATATTTCTGGTAACTTCAGCAAGTGGTCGAGAATTATTCATCCGCACAGCTTCCAACAGGCCAGAGCGCATTAGCTGGGGTTTCTCCCTGCTGTAAGGAGTGTGCTCATAATTTAGAAAGAAAGGGTCAGAGGAAACAGCCTTAGGCTGAGGCAGGCCATTGGTATTGGCTGGAAATCAATGGTGCTCCCTGACAGTCTCCTATCCAGGGGCTATCCTGGCTAAACCCAGCTTAGCTTCTAAAACCAGAGGAGTGTTTCTGGTGGCCTGGTGGGGGTCAATGACCATGCGGTGCCCTTTATCAGCTTGGGCGGATGTGTGGCCTGCTGCTTTCCTTGGACAGAGATAATGTGGCCGCCCAGACTGCAATGCCCTATATTCCTTTTTGTAAACTTCCGTTAAAGCAAAATAGAGTTAGCAAGGCTGTTCATTGGAACCGACTGACTTGGAAACATCGCCCCAGGGTTGAATCAGCCACCCTGTGGTTCGCAGTCTGTTCTTAAGCCCAATTCAAAGTGTCGAGACAAACTTTAAAAGCCTGCCTTCCCAAAGGAGTGCCTGATTAAGCATTCTGGATGATCACTCAAGTTTCCTCCAAAGCATCTTCTTTAGCGGCAGCTAACACTCCAATATTTGACACTGTTTGGCTGGTTTTCTTTTATTTGCAAATGTTGTGATTTTACTTATTCGTTGGGTCCCACCACCCATGGGGAACTGCCAGTTGAGCATCATGTTCAAAAATTCAGAAGGAGGGAAGGGAAGGAGGGAGGAAGATAGAAGGAAGGAGGGAGGGAGGATTGGATGGATGGATGGATTTTTCCAGTTAGAATTTCAGCACAGGATGGTGAACCAAAGTGGAAGCCTGTGGGATTCTGGGAAATGTGTGCATAGAACATGCTCAGCACTGGAGTGAAGAAGCAGTTTAGTGCTAGACCACCTGATACCAGCAAACCATATCTGGAAAATCTTATGAAGGCCTGGCAGCAAGCCATAGAGAAAGATGCAATGTGATGATGTTGTTGTCTCGGGAGTGCTTACATGGCATACTGTATAATGAAAACTGGGAAATACAGCAAAACCCCAACTTACAAATGCCCCGAGTTACATAACATTCGACTTACATAATGATTTTGTGCTAAAACCATGTCCCGATTTCCACAATTTCCTATGGGTTTGCTTCGAGTTACATAAAAATTCATTTCTCTATGGGTTTGCTTTGATTTACATAAAAATTTCATTTTTCCTATGGGTTTGCTTCAAGTTATGTAAAACTATTTTTTCCTATGGGTTTGCTTCGAGTTACATAAATAACCGATTTAAGCAAAAGCCTACGGAATGGACCTTTTTTCGTAAGTAGGGGTTTTACTGTATCTTGCAAGGACAGACTGAATCCCTCTTAAACAGTAATGCTGGTATTTTGATAATGCAGCACCAAGCTTGACAGAAGCAATAGAAAAGAATCAGGGGTGCATTTTTCTTATTAAACTTGCATCTTCAATGCACCAGAAATGCCCATCAATCACCACAAAAGCTCAGATTTGTCATGAAAATGTAATCGCAGTTATTTGCTCCACTTGTGTCAGCCACATTGTGCCATTTCAGCTTTGCCAGCAGAATTTTTCAAAATACCATTCGCTGTCCAGGTTTTACTTCTTTGGACGCAGTACTCTTACTTCAAGAGGAATTCTCAAACTATGTGCTGGGACGCTCATGTAGACCAGAGTGCAGATGTTTTGCCCCGGTAATAATTGAATTTTGAAAAGTGAAAGCTCTTCGAAAGCAAGAAATTGCAAGTAGATAAATAGGTACTGCTTTGGCAGGAAAGGTAACAGCTTTCCATGTGCATCTAGTCATGCCTGCCACATGATCACAGAAGCCTCTGCAGATGCAGACAGCGCTAGTTGTTTGGCTATAAACAGATGTACACACACACACACACACACTCACTCACTACAGTCAGACATGACTGGCTTTCGAGCAAGGGGGGGGTGAGACCAGGTGTACCCCAAATGCTCTGACTCAATGTACTCTCACAGGATGTGACCCATGGCTTCCTGTTCTGTCAGGGTCAGCCTTGCAAGGTTTCCTCCTTCTGAATGATTAAGGAGGAGAGATGTAGATTTCTACTGAGCATCTCTATTGCAGCTGTGATTGGAAAAGTGGCACGAAAGCATCTGCAATTGGGGGGCAGTGGTGGTTTAGTGGTTAAGATGCTGGACTTGATGACTGGAAGGTCAGCAGGCCAGCAGTTCAAGACCTGAGTGCTACACGACAGAGTGAGCTCCTGTTATCTGTCCCAACTCCTGCCAACCTAGCAGTTGGAAAACAATAAATTGCAAGTAGATAAATAGGTACCACTTCAGTGGGGAGGTAAACAGATCTGTTTTCTGGGAACAGAAGTCCTGAAAGTGTCCATGGAAATGTCTGCAAATGCAAACAGCGCTGGCGCTTTGGCTATAAAGAGAGGTAAGCGCTGGACCCTAGAGTCAGATGTGACTGGCTTTCAAGCACGGGCAGCCTTACCATCTGCCATTACCTGTCTGTCTGTTTTGGGGGTGAAGAAGTGGCCAAGGTTCTTTTTGGGGCCAGTCAGTACCCTCTGTCAGAGAGAAGGAAGAAGGCAAGGTGGAGAATGGGTATCAAATGCAGGAGGGTCTGAATGCTACAAGGATTGGCAGGGGGCACCTTCTGGTCGAATGGGTCCCAGCAGGTGCCCCTGGACATTAACCCAGGATGCCAATGGTACTCCTGATGCATCTCTTGATGAGTCCCTGTTCTGAGCTTGCCTCTCCCCCACCCACCCACCCATAGAAGATAGGCAGGAGCAGGCGTCAGTCAGAAGCCTGGCTTGGATTTTAAGAGAGGGGAGAGGAAGCCACCCCACGGATTGGGGAAAGGGGGCAAGACGATGGGTTGCAAAACCCTACTCCCCAGCTGGAAGGGAGCCCTGGCTCTGTCCATCTCTGTCCTCCATCTGTCTGACCATCGACCCTGAAAGAGGCTGTTTCAAAGACCACCCACCCTTCAAAGAGAATCCCTGAAAACAGGGTGTGTGTGCCCACACCTGCCAGCCCTACTTTCAGGACTTCTGTTCCCAGAAAACAGATCTGAAGCTGTTTCAAAACCCCCCCACCCCTCCTGTTGGCTTTCCTGTCTTGCTTCTGGCTAATTACTGACAGCATCTGTGAGGCGAGCCGCAGACGGCAGAGGTGCACAGCGGTAGAGACAGAAGGTCCGCCCTTGGGGAGAGGTCTCCCTTCCTTGTGAGAGTGACACACACAGACAAGGCTTGGCTTTAGTGAAGAACTCAAGCAGGTTTACTCAAAAGGAGGTAGGGCAAAATATATACAGTGCAGCAAAAGAAAGTCAGTACAGTCTGTCTCTAGTGTTTCCCAGTTAGCCCTGCTGGGAAACTACAGTTGCACAAGGATATGTACGAGTCTCTACACAGCTTGAGTATAGTGCAAAAGAAGCTGAGGCTGAAGGCAAAGTTAAACTGCTTTGCAGCTTACCCCCGAGTAGTCTTTCTCTCCAGCAGACAAGAAAGTCAGGCAAAAAGCCTTTCCTCAGGGCAGGTTGAAGTCTCAGGCTGTTGGTAGTAGAGTGAGGCAATAAAGCAGAAACTGGGCACCAGAGCTTTGACGTGGCGAGTTTAGGATTGGGCATTGTAGCCAAGGTCAGCAGTGAAGGCGAGGCCAGCAACAGAGCCGAGTTGAGCATTGAAGCTGTGGTCTGTGGCGTTGCTCAGTCATAAATGCGTTGGCCACAGATCCCTCTAGAAACACCACAACACCTGTGTGCCTTCCACAGTCAAGCCTTAAAGCACCAGAGACATAATATGCCTTGCAACCTAGTAGGGGTACTAGGCAAATACTTACAGCCCCAACAATTACCAAGGCGCTAAATTTCATGTCAGAAATTACTCTGGGTTGGGTCTGCGGTGGCTCAGTGGTTAACACGCTCACTAGCAAGTTGGCAGTTCAAGGCCAGGGTACTACAAGACGGATTGAGCACCCGTCTCTGTCCCAGCTCTTGGGGACATGAAAGAAGCCTCATTTGGGCGTTCCCTGAGCTAAGTTTCTTCGGCAAAAAAATCCTTTCAACCCAGAATAATTTCTGACACGAAATTATTATTATTACCAAGGTGCTGAGGGTGCATCTCAACTGCGCGGCCAGATACATGACTGCACCTGGGTCTAAGAGGAAGTCTGGGACCTTGTCAATTAGTGCAGTTAGCTACAGCAAGTTAGGCAAAACGAAGGTGGAAGGAACCAAAAGCCATGCTTGGAGGAAATAGCTGTCAAGAACCGTGAGCTTATTCTGCAACATTTTATTGCAGAACCCCCATTTTATTGTGTTAATTCACCCTCTCTTCGAATCACGAAATATAAGGCAAAGAGGTGTGTAGTGCAATCCCTTTTTAAAATAAAACAAACGGAGGGAAGAGCATTTAGTGAAATGAGCCTCCCTGTGGAGTCGATTGTCTTTGTTAGCCAAAGGGCTGCGCATTCAACACATTTAGTAACTGACTCAGTGCTCAGGCAGCAACTGGGTGATAAAAAGGCATCTGCCAGATACCGGCATTTGGTGTCCCTAAATGACCGCTTTACACAGGCTTGTGCCTTAAAAGGCAACAAAGCAATCACACTTCTATACCGCCACAGAGCGCTTAATGCACTTGCTGGGCGGCTCACAAGTTTATTAACATTTTGCCCCCAACATGCCAGGAACTCACTTGACCAACTGTGGAAGGATGGAAGGCTGAGTCCACCTTGAGCCCTGTCAAGATTGAACTCACAATGTTTTGGCTGCAGTACCACAGTTTAACCCCTGCACCACCAGGATAATGCTTCCAGGAGCGGCCCAAGCTCCCCTGCCACCTGAGGTAGTACTGGCTGACCCATAATGCTAAGCCGCTGGCTTCTCGTCCCATCGAACATATATTAAATTACTTTTGAAAGAAGGGAAGCCTGTTGTTGTTGTTGTTTTGGGTGGGTTGCAAAGCCAAAAGGAGGCAGCAATCTTTGTGCAAAGGTGTAAAGTGGTGCTCTGAACCCAGTTTGATCCTGATGCGGTTCAAGGTTGACTCAGCCTTTCATCCTTCTGAGGTGGATAAAATGAGTATCCAGCATGTTAGGGGGCAAAAATGCTAATTATCTCGTGAGCCGCCCAGAGAGAGAACTAAGTGTTATGGGGAAGTATATAAGTGTAATTCCTCTTTCGTGTCTTGGTCAGAATTAAACTGCCACAATGAAGCTACCTTTTGATGAATTCATTCTGCAGTTCCTTTCGCCTGACCTAGTGTGAGAAAGCTTAGCCGGCACAAGATGGCCATTGGCCTGGATGTGCCCGATTGTGGTTCAAAAATACCACAATCTTCGAGGAGGCTCTTCCTGTGTAACCCCTAAATGTACTTGCTAATTATGTTTCCATCCTTCTTCTTTGCTTCTTCTTTTACCCCATCAGGTGTTGAGGGATGTTTCCTTTACCTTTTTTTATTCCCGTTTTAATGCAAAGTATTTAAATATCATTTGGATCTTGAGTAGGCAGTTAAGAGCCATTAGGTTTACAAAAGAAATGCATCTCATGGGTCAATATGGACTGAACCAGCACCCTGCATTTCTGGACTTTCTTTATGGGGAAAGCATGACTACAGGGACTGTCATGAATAGTTCCTCTGCTTCCCTATTTCCATCTACGTCAGGGGTTCCCAATCTACGGCCTGTGGGCCAGCCCTGGCCCACAGGACCATTTGTTGTGGTCCAGTCCTCATCAGACTCTGAAGATGACCTGGATCAGGAGGCACTTCCTATGCCCAGCCCAGTTCTTCCTGCACCTGAACCTATGAATATCCTGAACCAGGAATCTCAGCCTGCTTTTGGCCCAACTCCTCTGACAGTAGGAGCTGCAGCTGAGATGCAAGCAAGCTAGAACTCATCACCAGAGAAGGCTCCCAGCTGATACCCATTAGCTGGGAGGCTCTTAAGCAGGAGTTTTCAACCTTTTCAAGCCAAGAGCCAGGTCACGCTCCCTCAGACAGTTTCAGGGGGGCAGGCAGCTAGCTATTTTGCCCTGCCTGTCACACATGACACTTCCTGATGTGGCAGAGGCGGGGAGGGGCACATGAAATTGTGTCATGGGCTGCATCTGGCCCCTGAGCTGTAGGTTGAGAACCCCTGCTCTTAAACAAGCTTGTTCCAGCATTCAAGTGTCGGTACAATTCTTCTGTGCAAAGACCGACACCCTGTTTGACTCTGGATACCTCTGGAGATTACCTGCCTGCCATGACCCTGACTTCTCTGCCTCCCCTGACAGTGCTCCTGAACATCCTTTGGACTAGACACTCGCTTGAACTACCAGTAACCAGACCTCGGCTTGCTCTTTGGACTTTGCTCTTTAGACTCTCCTTGAATAGACTCTCTGTGTAGTGCCGCTGTCCGGCGACCGTGCCTGCTCGGGTAGGTCAGCACACTATTTCATGTGGCCCACCACCACCTCTGCCGCACCCAGAAGTGGAGGTGGGCATGTTTACAACAGCTGTAAAACACACCTGCACATGCGTAAACATAGTTACGTCAGCCGTTAATGCACCCGTAGTTGTTGTAAATGCAAAAGCATGCATATTTACTTCCGGTTCCTGTGGGTGTGGTCTGGCCCGCTCAGCTGTCTGGGGTCAAGGTCAGGCCCGTGGCGTAAAAAGGTTGGGAATCCCTGATCTACACAGTTTATATTTTCCTTTTTCGTCTTCTTTTTCAATAGCCACAAACTTGGCACTTTGGCAAGGATTCTGCCAACAAATACCAAATACTCTTACATCACCAGGGTTTCTGGCAGAAAAGGGCATTTTCCTATGGAGATATCACTGGGTGAAGAGGAAAGGATTCCACTGAAAAATGCAGAGGATAGTTCTGGTCCAGGGAACAATGCTCTGTACCCAGCAGTTGCCACAGCCTGTCCACACCAGACCAGAAGGCTGCAAATCTGACCCAGGTAAAGGCAAACGTCTTCCTTGCTTGAAAGCCAGTCATATCTGACTCTAGGGTTCAGTGCTCATCTCTGTTTATAGCCAAAGAGCCAGCGCTGTTTGCGTCTGCATCCATTTCCGTGGACATGTGGCAGGCATGCCTAGACACCAGAGTGCACGGAACGCTGTTTTACCTTCCTACTGAAGTGGTACCTGTTTAACTACTTGCAACATCTTGCTTTTGAACTGCTAGGTTGGCAGGAGCTGGGACAGACGACAGGAGGTATTGAACGGCTGACCTGTTGACCTTCCAGTTATCAAGTTCAGCATCTTAACCACTAAGCCCAATCCTGACCCAACCTCGCCCTAAAAAAGATCCAGCAAAAGCAGCTGATAAATGGTTCTGAGAATGCCGAGCTGGAAGCACTGCACATGTCTAATTGTGTCGCTCGCATGGTTGTTAGACACTAATGGCTGATTAAAAGCAATCAGCCAAGGTCCGTTTAGCTTTTTTATCTTAAGAGAGAGTCCATTGCAAGGGGACAGTTGCACCACCTCTGATCAATGAACAAGCGTAATGATAATTACCTTGCGTCTCATTAATTCTAGCCTTTCCGAATCTAAACAAATTCATGCTTTCTGCTTATAATGGATTTAGAGTCCATGGGAGAGGGGGGTGTTCATTCATTCGCTTTGGACAAGAGCAGGTAGCAGAGTCCGGGAGACCCAAGTCATTTGGGGAGAGGGTTCAAAACCACATGAGATCTGGCAGATTTTTTAAAGCAAATCTTAATTGAATGCAATTTCTCCCAAGCTTTCTCCCAGTTTGGTCCAGCCAATCACTACACTTGCACTAAATCAGGGGTTCCCAAACTTTTTGGGCTGCAGGCCGGTCACGTGGTTCCTCCCACCCAGAAGCAGAGTAAAATGAGCCCACGCATTTATGACAGTGTTCTGCGCATGTGCAGGCGTGTTTTACTTCTGCTTCCAAGAACAATTAGAGCGGCGTGGGCTGGATAAATTGGCGTCAGGGCCTGGATCCGGCCCATGAACCATAGGTTGGGAACCCCTGCACTAAATGCTTAAAGGAAGAACAAAGCGTCTTTACTCCCAATCAGTTCAGAGGAATATACATGTGCTCAAGATTCTTGGTGAGATTGCATTTAGAAGTATGGTTAAAGCAAAGTCTTTAGGTCTTTAAAGTCTTTTAAGCCTGCCATGTTGCCCGCAAAATAGAGGAGCTGAAATGGACATATTTCTCCTTCGAAATGCAGAAAAATAAGAGAGAAGGCCAGAACATGCAAAGTCTCAATACATGCAAATAGGTCAGATGACCCCTAGAGATGGGAAGACAGGAAACTTTCCAATTGGTTACTTAGGAACAAACAATATACAACAACTTATTTTAGTTTAGTTAATCTAAATGGTTATTGTGCTAACACCCACTGCATGCTGGTTTTTCACTATAATACCCAACAGGTTACCGTTCCTAGACTTTGGGGTACAGTTTCTCAGACTGGTGCAATATCTATGAGACAATTTAAAATTATGGACATATATGAAATATGAAATTCAAAATAAATTTAAATAATTTAAATAATTAAGCTGTTTTTGGCCAGAAGCAGCAACTTCCAACAGCATTATCCTGGCCATTTACCAGATCTACTTTTCTACATGTGGTAAACGGCATGCACAAAAATGCTGCATCAACTGGATTTCTCCCCACTCACAGAAAATTTGTGCAGCGTTCAAGCCATTCCATTTTTACATCATTATCCTTTGATCTTTCAACTTGGCTTTGAAGTAAGAGACGTCCAGATGTTCCAGCCAGAATCTTCTCTTGGTGGGAGATATTCTTTGGCATTCATTCATTCGGCAAGCTATGTTGTTTCTTGCTCTCCATAGGTTTAGTCCAGGGGTGGGGAACCTGTGGCCTTGAAGGGGGGGGGGGGGGGAGCCTGGGTTTCCGGGAATTGAAGTCCAAGCAGGCTAGTCTTCCAGGTGTCCGGGAACTTCAGTTCCCAGAATAGGGTTGCCATAATTCCCTTCCACAAAACAGGAACAGAAGTAAAGGTTGCCCTTGCTCAAAAGCCAGTCGTATCCGACTCTAGGGTTCAGTGTTCATCTCTGTTTCAAAGCCGAAGAGCCAGCGCTGTCTGCTTCTGCAGATGTTTCAGTGGTCATGTGGCAGGCATTACTAGAAACCGGAGCGCACAGAACACTGTTTACCTTCCCTCCAAAGTGGTCCCCATTTATCTACTTGCAATTTCTTGCTTTCAAACTGCTAGGTTGGCAGGAGCTGGGACAAAGACGGGAGCTCATTCCGTCCAGCAGTATTTGGGTATTGAACTGCTAGCAGCTGTGCGGCTGCTGCTACAGATGCCACCTGCTGGTGCTTCAATAGAGGCACTGCTCTAAGGCAGCAAGAAAAAGGCACAGTTTTTTTCCTTCAAACCAAGCACACCCCTTGGTTTGAAAACCGGGAGTTTTCAATTATTATTATTATTATTATTTTGGGGGGGAAACCGGGTCGGGACAGTTACACCCCGGGAAATTCCCGGTTTTCCATGACGTATGGCAACCTTATCCCAGAAGCCCTTCTGGTTCCATATTTAAAGCTTGAGATTTGTACAGAAAACGTTTCCTCAATTTTAGCTGCTGTCTAGGGGGTTTGTGACTGCAGTGGCTTAGTGGTTAAGACGCTGAATTTGATGACTGGAAGGTCAGTAGATCAGCAGTTCGAGGCCTGAGTGTTGCACGACGGAGTGAGCTCACATCTCTGCCCCAGCTCCATACCTGTTAACCATCCCGATTTGGCTGGAATTACCCCGTAATTCGGCGCCGATTTGCACCATTTCCCGACCCGCACTGCCAAAACCCCGTAATTTGGCAGCAGGGGAAAGGAGGCACTGCGCAGCCCATCTGCGCAGGTCGCGTTGCACACATGCGTGGAAGGGCTCTACACTTCCGTAGCTCCCTTCCACGCATGCGCAGAAGGCTACGCCGCCTATGTAGAAGGCTACACAAGTGGTGTAGCCCTCCACGCGCATGCGTACAACACGACCTGCACAGACCCGGTCTGCGCAGGTCCCGGATTTGCCGGAGCCGCGCTTGACAGGTATGCCCAGCTCCTGCCAACCTAGAAGTGTGAAAGCAAGAAATTGCAAGTAGATAAATAGGACCACTTCGGTGGGAAGGTAAATAGCGTTCCGTGCCTAGTCTTGCCTGTCACATGTCCACAGAAATGTCTGCAGACACAGACAGCACTGGTTCTTTGGCTATAAATGAAGATGAGCACTGTACTGCAGCCGGGCACAGTGGTTAAACTACCATAATGCAACCAAAAGGTTGTGAGTTTGATCCTAACCAGGGATCAAGGTTGACTCAGTCACATCCATCCTTCCTAGGTTGATAAAATGAGGAGGCAGCATGTTGGGAGCAAAAAATGCTAATTATCTATAAACTACCCAGAGATTACATGGGGAAGGATAAAAGTGTAATTGCTATTGCTATGTTTCCTTCCCTGCGAGAACCAGGGAACTGAGTTCAAATCCCCAATAGTCCCTGACATGCACTAAGGCAGTCACAGTCTCTCGGCCAGGCCTACATGACAGGGTTGTTGTGAGGATGGAATAGGAGGAGGAGGGCCATGTGTGCTGCTGCTGCTGCTGCTACCTTTACTACTACAGAGCCCCTGTGGTGCTGTAGCAGCCCAAACTTTGCAAATGACCCAAGTTCGATCCAAATAAGCACAAGGTTGACTCAGCCTTCTATCCTTCCAAGGTCAATAAAATGAATACCCAGATTGTTTTGGGGGCAAAAAAGCTAATTCCATTGTGGACCACCCAGAGCACTAGGCACTATAGCAGAGGTTCCCAACCTAAGGCCCACGGGCTGGATCTGGCCTGCAGTGCCATTTCATGTGGCCCCCAGTGCTCCAAGGGCATTCAAGAAACAAAATGGCCACCCCTTTGAAGCTACTGGGACATAATGGCCACCCCCATCATGCAGGCAGGGGAAAATGGCTGTCCATCCCTTGAAGCTGACTGAGAGAGAGTGACCCAGCCCCCAGCTTGAAAAGGTTGGGAACCCCTGTACTATGGGGTGGTATACAAGTGTAATTAATATTGCTAGTAGTAGTAGTAGTAGTAGTAGGAGGAGGAGGAGGAGGAGGAGGAGGTTCACCCTGTCTCAGCCATGTTGAGAAACAAGATATGCCCGCATTCAGGGCTGCCATAGGGGAGGACCATCAGGACTCCTGTCCCGGGCCCGGAGATGACGGGGGCCCGGCAGCACCGGAAAACCACTGATCTGCGCATGCACAAACAAACGACGCATGTGCAGGAAATCCCAGGGACATAGCCAAAATGGGGGGAGCGCATACCAGGCCCTGAAATTTCTGATGACGACACTGCCTGCATTAATTTTCTTTTTCTTATTGTTATTGTTGCTTCTAACGACTGTGCTATTAAGCAGAGTGTTGGCTTTGATGGTTCCAGCGCTTGCCTTCGTTCTGAACTGAAGGCGATGACCATCGAACAGGACAGAATTAATTTCTGAACTGTTCCTGACTCCCCTTAAGTAGAGCATGAACCTGTGGCGTAGATCCCAGAAATGTGTTATTCTGGCCTTTTGGGGGTTAAGAGGTTGCAGCAGGTGTGCGTGTGTGTGTGCCACCGCACAAAGGCCGTTACGTGATCCTGTAAGCAACAGTATTCTTATGCATGCTAAACTTTCTTAGCTACTTTTAAAGGAAAATCTAGTCAATTTTAGTATCGCTGTCATAAACGCTGCTCCTGCAAATGACATTTTGTTGTTTACATTTGCCCAGCGGCTTTGTAAATAGCTCAAATTGGATTCCCCAGCTTGGCATTATCCAGATGCTTTGGACTTCACACACACACAAATTCTGCCCCCTCCTTCCCCAGCCAGTGCGGTGTTTATGACCTTCTGCAGCGACAGACCAGTCCCTGTGCACACAGAGGAGTCATTGTTCCTGCAGAGTCCTTGTTCTCCAAACACTCATTTCTTTTACCTGCCTTTGGGATATGGGGCGGCTGCTGACCCTGCTATGGAAGAACTCTAGTTGGAAAGATGATCACAGAGGAGGGCGAGAGGAGAGAAGGAAGGTGGAGATGAACAGCAGCAGGCAAGATCTTGACTTAATGTGGCTCACTGGAGGTTTTATAGAGCATCTGGGTGGCATCCTTCAGAGATAGTTGAGGATCCCTAGCATTGCAAGGTGTGGACTAGATGACCTTTGGGAGACCCTTTAACTGCCCACAGTCAAATGAGCACCACCCCTCAGCCCCCGAGAGTTGGACATGCCTGGTTTTCAAGCAAGGGTACCCTTTGCTGCGGTGGCTTAGTGGTGATCAATTCGAGACCCGAGTACTGCCCACTTAATTAGTGACCACCCTAACTCCAAGTTTGAAAGAGTTAATCTGGCCATCACAGTGTTAGTTCAAAGAGTCTGACCCATGATCTTTACCCCCAACAGTCCTACAGAACTCTACAGATCTCTAGGGGAAAAAGTCAGAAGCCTGTGTTCATCAGAACTGGCAATTATCCCAATAAAGGGTTAATTCCAGAATAAAACCAGACAACAGTTCCCAATTATATCAAACTTCATAATATACACCAAAACAGAAGTCTGTTCAGTGCTTTTATATTCCCAGGTAGCATCAGCTTGTCTAGTTCTCCGAGGTTGATCTATGTGCCTTCCTTCTAAGTTCCATAAGCACAAAAATACTTCAATTACTTCCTAAAATGCAAGAGTTTATAATCTAAAAAGGCACATTGCAAAAAGCAGAGAAGACATATTTAATACATAATTTAAAGGTAAAAAGTGTTATAGCTTTGAGAAATCTTTAGCCTTTAAGCATATTGTAAGTGATAGCAAAATTAGTCTAAGTGCTCACCCAGCCAAGCCAGTTAGAATCCATCGTGTATCTGCTGCCATTATCATTACATATCTCCAGTGTGCTGTAGAATGGTGGTGTGTGTGTATTGATCATAATGCCCCAGCTATCCTTTCTGGCCATTATTCACAGTGTCACCCGATGGGCCTGAAGGTACAGGGGTATGGTATACGAACAAAAAAAAATTGAATAGGAATTTCTATTGTTTCCGCACCTACTATAAGTAAAAGGGCTTGTAACTTAGAATCTTGTACGCTACTCCATGGAGTATAAACATAACTATTGAGTATAACATAATGATTGACTATAATTTTGCAAATCTTGGAGAAATAAGGACAGGTAAACTAAAGGATTTATTGCATCCAGGTATCGTATAATCCAAGTCTTATAGCTATAGAGAGTGCAAGTTATGGGATCTACAGGTGTGTTTCAGGTCATATTACATATTGCAACATAAATTCTAATTATTTCGATATACCTGTACTTTCAATTCTCCTGCTATCATTTGCAAACACATTCAACTGTCAGGGCTGTTACAATACAGTGATCTTGCTTCTTGGATGAGCTGGAGCTAAACATTTTGTGAGCCTTCATTTTAAACATACAATACCTATTCAGGGCTGATTTTTCTACCCCCACCTTAATAATTTTAGCACTCTATGCACACTAAACATTCATATCTTAACAGGGGGCTGGGAGATTCTAGGAGCTGAAGGTCACAAAAGTAAAATTTCCAAGTTTTCTCCTAATTAGGTTTATAGAATCAGAATGACTATCACCAATTTTATGTTGAAGTCTTTTCCTAAGAAGAGATTGCAGCTAGACTGTTTCCAATGTGATATTATTGAGCAGAGAGTAAACATGACTGCATAGACTGCTAAAGTCTGTCAAAAACATTGCGGTAAGATCCTACAGCAGACGCCCGCATGCCCGGTCAGCATAAATCCGGCTTTTCCACAGAGCAAAACATTCCCAGCGTGCCTTCATCATCTGTGCATTAATCATGTTTTTGTGGTCCAAGCCCAGGAGAGAAGGAGTTGGCAGGAGGGTAGGCAGAAAGTCAAGCTTTAAAATGTGCTGAACTGTATGCAAATTGAAAACCACCCATTGCCTCCCATGGGAATCCTCCCATTCTTTGTGGCAAGTTACAAGCCTAGGGGAAAACAACAACCCAGGGATAGATTCCTGATGCTAATTGAGATCCCTGCTATTTGTAGGGCTACAGTCCAGTCTTCTTCTTCTAGTGTACCTGAATCCGAATATTGTATTGGCGAGCCTCATGCCAATCAGCCATGAAGACCGTCCTGATAATATAATGCAGTGGCCTTTCATCTGCCTTCCACATCGCAGCATGACCTCTGTACTGCTAATCCAGTTCCATGAGTCACTTTCTGGTCCGGAGCCCTTTCTGGCATGCAAAGTCCTCTTCAGCCCCAGGCCAGGATAGATGAAGCTGCTGCCCTCCATCAAGATGGATTCAAGTGGGATTTAATCCACTTGGGACCATCACCCTTCCCTGTGGACTTTGCCACCCAAGGCCGTTAGTCCTCAGGTTTATCGGGTTAGTTAACCACCACCTGACATTTGGCATTGAGTTGCTGGCAGTATGGTCTACTCTATTACCATAGCAGGATAACCTGGCCAGACAGTCCTATAGCAATGGCAATTACCGTATTTTTCAGACCACAAGACACACCTGGCCATAAGACACACCCAGTTTTTAAAGCAGGAAAACAAGAAAAAATATTCTGAACCAAATAGTACTGTATTTGCACCACCAACCAGTGGTCGCGCTGCAGGGGAAATGGGCGGGCAAACCAATTGCACTGAGGCAGGAAGTGATGCTCTAGCCTCTTGCTCTACTTGCAACCAGGAAGCATGGATTCCCCCTCCATTTTGATGACATGGAGCAAGGACAAAGGCAAGAAAGGTAAATGAAACCCTTTCTTTTTATGCACAGGTTTGGTTTCCTACTGAAATGCATTGGGAACATACAAACAGAAAAGCTTTAGAATAGTGTACAAGAAATTGATTTCCAATGCATTTAAATGGGAAAATGCAATTTGCGCCCTCTTGTGGCCATCTGTGGTAATGGCCTGCCGAACATATGTTTTTCTTTCCCGGGCCCTTCTTTCCCCGCCCCGGAACAGCTGTGGTGGCAGCGGCGGAGGTCTTTGTCCAGCCGCGGCTGTTGTAAAATATCCTTTTACAACAGCCTTGCTGGACAGCATTCGGACTATAAGACGGACCCTCATTTCCTCCCACCTTTTTGGGGGGGAAGTGCGTCTTAGGGTCTGAAAAATACGGCACTCTTCTTTTTTAAAAAAATTGCGGTAAATAATTTATCTCTTACAAATAAGCAAACTTAGCACATATAGCACAAATTGTAAAACAGAGCCGACTATAGCAGGGGATTCATACATTAAACCTTTCCAAACTTATTTAAATGCAATATGCAACCCTCAATAATAATAAAGCAATTGCATATCATCTTTTATATATTGTTGCATTACATTCCTCAGATTTCCCCTTTAGATGTACTACAAGAAAAGAAAAGACGATAAGAAAATCAAAAACAAAGAAAAACACACAAATAAGTAAATAGACAATTGGGTTTAGAGAATAATTGATAAAACATTGTCCCATGGTGGTGGGTGCACATTGCATGTAGATGTATTATTAAACGTTTTGATTTGTATTACTTTTTTTGTAATACAGTAATGTAAAGGTAAAGGTCGCCCTTGCTCAAAAGCCAGTCGTATACGACTCTAGGGTTCAGTGCTTATCTCTGTTTATAGCCAAAGAGCCAGCGCTGTCTGCGTCTGCAGATGTTTCCGTAGACATGTGGCAGGCATGCCTAGACACCAGAGTGCAAGGGAACGCTGTATACCTTCCCACCAAAGTAGTCCCTATTTATCTACTTGCAATTTCTTGCTTTCGAACTGCTTGGTAATGAGTAACAAGATTTGCGTAAAGTGATGTGACATTTTTAATTGTTTATTACTTTTAAATGAATGAATGTCCTTCTTAAATAATAGTGTCCAGATTAAACTGTCGTGACTTTTTTTAGAACAGCCTTTATTTATTTATTTTATTTATTTATAGTCATATTTGTATATGCCGCCCACTCAGGCAGAACCCGACTCAGGGCGGCATTACAACAATTCTAAAAATACATAAAAAACTTTATAAAAAACCCCAACCCACCCCCTTTAAAAAACCCCTATATCCCACCCACCCATCCCACCTACTATACAAAAGGAAAGAAGAGAGAGTTCTTATAAAAGCCAGCAGGCGGGCACCATAGTCCCATTCAGGCCCCACACCTGCCCTGCCAGCCAGGTCTTCACTCCTTTCCTGAAGGGCAGCAATTCACTTTGGAGTCTTAGATCTATTGGCAGGAGGTTCCAGAGAGTTGGTGCGGACACGGAGAAGGCCCTCCTTCGGGTGCTAGACAGATGTGCACCCCTAGTTGATGGCACTATTAGAGAGCCCCTCCGGTCCGCTCTGGTTGGACGGGCAGACACTCTTGGGACGATGCGGTCTCTAAGGTATCCTGGCCCACTGCCATATAGGGCTTTAAAGGTCAAAACCAGCACCTTAAATTGCACCCGGAGACAAACTGGTAACTAGTGCAGCTCCCGAAGTAGCGGTGAGGCATGGGCATATTGCCCACACCCCATCACCACCTGGGCCGCCGCATTCTGGACCAGCTGCAGCCTCCGAATGGTCGTCAAGGGCAGCCCCATGTAGAGCGCATTACAATAATCTAGTCGGGAAGTAACCAGAGCATGGGTGACCATAAGCAAGGAGCCCCGGTCCAGGTGCGTGCGCAATTGGCGAATCACCCGAAGTTGGGCAAAAGCCCTCCTGGCCATAGCCGCCACTTGTTCTTCTAGCAGCAGCCGTGAGTCCAGAAGGACCCCCAAGTTGTGCACTGGGTCTGTCTGGGGCAAAACAGCCCCATCCAGTACCTTTAGTGTATGCAAACCAAGACACAGGACACAGCCTCGGGCTGGGTTAACTCAGGTTTATTGCATCGTGGACAGAGGGAACATGAGGTAATGGCGGATCGATAGCTCTTTATATACAGTAGTAATACATTTGAACGTGGTGCCATGGTAGCCCATTGGCTACTGCCTGCGTGACGTCATTGCGAGTCACGCCCTTCTTGTCCAGGTGTAGGTAGTGGCGGGAAAGCTTCCCGCGCTGTTGCCTTTGATGAGTTCGGACCAAGAGAGCTTGGACGCTCGCTGCTGCCAGCTGGTGGACATCAGCTCGCGTCCTAATGCAGGGTTCATATGATACAGCTGAAGGTTACATTGTTGCTATAGGCAAGGTTACATTGGTTCAGATACATTGTAATCCATGTGGAAGGTAAAACCCTTAGAACACAACATCCCTCCCCCCTAGGACGAGACAACGTCTCGAGCCCATGCTTCTAGACACTCCCCCCCCCTAGGAGACAAAATCTCTCAGCCAAGATGGCTTGTTTCGAACACGCTGGGGTCTCGATGCGGGCTGCCTCTCCCCGGGTTTGCTACCTTCTCTTTGTCCCCTGGTTTCCTGTCCTGTAATTTGAGAGGGAGACTCGTTAGTGACTTGCCGCGGCTCTGCGGCGTTGTTGGGAGGTGTGCTCTTACTTAGGGAGGAACCGGGGGCACTGGGGGCTAACGAAAAACCCCTCTTCTCGCTTGGATGGGTGGGGGAACACTCCTGAAAACCCCCCCGGCTCGCTAAATCAAAATCTAAAGTCCATTCGGGGGCAGCGGTCGCGAACTCCTCTCCCCCTGCCCTGGCTTCTGATAGAACTGGTTTATCAAAAGGATATGAGTCGGGGCCGCTGCTTCTTCCTTCCCCCCTTGCTTGGGACTGTTGTCCGCTGCTGTCTCCCCCTTGGGTTAAGCGGGTGGGGGAGAACCCTAACGCTGAATCTTGTTGCTGACCCTCACTGACAGGCCCACTTACTCGGTGCCTCAGTTGGTCTGCGTGCCTCCTCCAGAGGAGACCGGTGTGGGTCTCGACCCGGTACGACACTGGCCCCGTCTGTTCTACAACCGTCCCCGGCACCCAGGCTGGCCCCGCGCTGGCATAGTTCCTGCAATGAACAGGGTCGCCGGCGGCGAAACCTTTCGAGACTGCCAACCCTACGTTTTTTCCTTTATCCTCAATTCTTGTGGGGTCTAGCCTGGACAGGAGCGTAGTCAGTTTTCGCCGCATCAATAGCTCCGCCGGCGAGTAACCTGACGCTAAGGGGGTCACCCTATACGCTAATAAGAACTGGCATACTTGGTGATTTAGGTCCCCGGGGCCCATGCGCCGAAGCGCCTCCTTTGTTGTGCGCACCAACCGTTCCACTTGGCCATTCGTGGCCGGGTGAAACGGCGCGGACGTGACATGCCGAATGGCATTTGCCTCCATGAATGCCCCGAACTCTGAGGAGGTGAAGCAACTCCCGTTATCACTGACTAAAGTGTCGGGTAAACCGAACGTTGAAAAGACTCTCCGTAGTTGGTTAATTGTAGTGGCGGAGGACGTGCTCTTTACCGGAATGACTTCCAGCCACTTTGAGAATGCATCCACCACCAGGAGAAACATGGTTCCTCGAAAAGGGCCAGCGAAATCTACGTGCACTCTGGACCATGGTCCCCTCGCTGTGTCCCATTCCCTATGCGGGAGACGGGCCGCCTCTGGTCGGGACCCCTGGCAGGCCTCACAAGTGCCGACCATGTGCTCAATGTCCTCGTCCAGCTGTGGCCACCAAAAGTAGCTGCGGGCCAGCGCTTTGGAGCGAACGATCCCCGGGTGACTGACGTGCAGCAGTTTGAGTACCCTCGGCCGCATGGGTGTCGGGACCACCACCCGTTGGCCCCACAATAGGCACCCCCTTTCTATGGACAGCTCTAGCTTCTTCCGAAAGAATGGGTCGAATTCCTTGCTTGGGGACGATGCTGGCCACCCTTTCTGCACCCATGAGCTGACTCTCTCCAGCGTTCTGTCCTTGCCTGTCGCCCTGGCTATATCGGCCGGTACTATTGGGGGTTCGTCTAAAACCTCGATTAGCAACACCTGGCGGTCTCTTCCTATTCTGGCTTTTTGGTCGTCCGACAAGGGCAAAGGGGATCTCGACAGCGCATCAGCATGGCTGATCTCCTTTCCGGGCCGGTACTCCAACTCGTGTTGGTATGCGTTAAGAAAAATGGCCCATCGCAACATTCTCGGGGACAGTATCTGCGGCGTGGGCTTGCCTGCCGTGAAAATCCCTAACAGGGGCTTGTGATCCGTCACGATTTTGAATGGGCGGCCATACAGAAAATCGTGAAACTTTTTGGTCCCCGCTACTATTGCCAATGCCTCCCTGTCGGTTTGTGCGTAATTTCGCTCTGCTTGGGACAGGGACCTTGAGTAAAACGCCACTGGGGCCTCCCGACCGTCATCCAACACGTGGCAAAGCACCGCCCCCACCCCCACCGGTGATGCATCACAGACTAAGACCACCGGCCGTTTGGGGTCGAAGTGCGTAAGGATTGCGTCCGATGTTAAAAGTTGCTTTAGTTCGTTGAACGCCTTCTCGTGCTCGTCACCCCACATCCATGTCTCCTCCTTCTTAAGTAACCGATGAAGCGGTTCGGCCACGGAGGCTTTCCGCGGAAGGAATGTATGGTAGAAATTGAGGAGCCCCAGGAATGACTGAAGTTCGGTTTTGGATGTGGGGCGAGGGGCCTTCTTAATGGCTGCTACCTTGGATTTGGACGGCTTAATACCCTCGGGTGTGATCCGAAACCCTAAAAATTCGACCTCGGTTTCGAAAAAAACACATTTGTCCTTCCTCAGTCTCAGCCCCGCTTTCTCGAACACAGTTAGCACTTTATCCAATCTCTTTGCCAGTTCGGCCTCACTCCCCCCTGTTATCAATACGTCATCAAAATAAGGTAACACCCCCTCCAGCCCCTTCAGGAGGCGTTCCACAAGCGACTGAAAAAGGCCGGGTGCCGAGTTCACGCCGAACTGTAAACGCGACACCTGGAACGCTCCTTTATGTGTGACTATCGTTTGTGCCGCGGCCGTGGCGGGAGTTACGGGGAGTTGTTGATAGGCTTGTGCCAGGTCGAGCTTAGCGAAACACTTTCCCCCATTTAGCCTGGCCAAAAGGTGGCTGACCACTGGCACCGGATATGCATTAGGGCGAATCGCCTTGTTAATTGTACACTTATAATCAGCGCAAATGCGCACCTCCCCGTTAGCCTTCAGGGCTGTTACGATTGGAGTTTCCCACTCCGCGGAATCAACAGGAATAAGAATCCCCTGGCCCACCAATTTGTCCAGTTCCGCCTCTATTTTGTCCTTTAGTGCGAAAGGCACCCTGCGCGGTTTGAGTCTTATCGGGCGGACCTCCGGGTCTAGGTCGAAGGCTACAGGGGGTCCCTTGAATTTTCCAAGTCCTTTTTCAAACACGGTGGGGTGCGCGTCACACACCGCTTGTATCGGATCCGCGCCCACGGCATGCACCCCCCCTATGAACAAACCCAAGGGCTGAAACCACTGCGTCCCTAGGAGGCTACAATTCCCCCCTTTGAGAACGACTAAAGGGAGTTCTGCGGAATGTCTTTTATAACGAACCCGAAATTTCCCGACCCCCAGCACTGGAATGCTGTTCCCTTGTACGTCTCGTAGCGTGGACCTCAGAGTCTTAAGTTTGGGCCGCGCTTGGGGGTCGATCTTCAAGAACTCTTTCTGGGGAATTATGGAATAATAGGACCCCGAGTCAATCTCCATCCTAACAGGGGCCCCTTGTACTATTACCTCAATGAAGTAATGGTTTTGTCCCGCGGACACGCTGAACACGGGGGCGTCGTCCTCACTGCCGTCCGAGACGCGACCCACGCCGTCCTGCTTCCTCGTGGTTCGGGCGCCATCTTGGGGTCTCGCTGGACGGTCCGGTCTGGCCGAACGGTCTTTCGACTGCCTCCGGCCCTCTCTCCGATTTCTGCATGCCCTGGCGATGTGCCCGCGCCGGCCACAGCTGTAACATTCGGCTTTCCTGAAAGGGCACTTCGCACGCTCGTGGGCCGCCCCACAACCATCGCAGCGGCGCCCCCCTTTCCGGACCTTCTGTACCTCTTCGCCGTCGCTGCCATCTGTAGAGGATCTCGAGGTTCGTCGGGTCGCGTGCACCGGCTGTCCTGACTTGCCACGCACCGAGCTTTCCGCTTTGCTGGCCCTAGGACGCCACTCACGCCACTCGTGTATTTCGTCCACTCCCGCATTCGTGGACTCCGCGGATTCCGCGGTCTCTACGACCTCGGCCAGCGTGGGTGGCGGCTCCCTGTTCATCAGGCGGCGCTGCACTTCCTTGTCCTTCAGGCCACACAGCACGACGTCCCTCATGATCATCTCCAGGTTGTCCCACTTGCAGGGAACGGCGGCTACCCTCAGGGCCTCCACGAAAGCCTCTACCGACTCATCCGGCGCTTGGACTCGCCTCCAAAACGCACTCCTAGCGGGAAACATTGCCTTCGAGGGTTGGAAACGCTCGCGCAGCAACTTCAGTATGTCGTCGGTTTTGAAGTCGTCCAACGTCTTCGGTTCGATCATGCCCACCAGCGTCCGCTTGGTCTCTACACCCAGCATTCGGGTGAGGATGGCCCTCTTCCTTTCCTCGTCGTCTTTGACTTTGAGTTCCACCAATGCCGCCTTGAAATCCATGTTAAAGATGGTCCAGTCTTGCGGCTTGGTAATATTGAACCCGCTCTGTGTCCTGGCGCTTTGGGAATCCATGATCCCACCTTCGTCGCCAATTTAGTGTATGCAAACCAAGACACAGGACACAGCCTCGGGCTGGGTTAACTCAGGTTTATTGCATCGTGGACAGAGGGAACATGAGGTAATGGCGGATCGATAGCTCTTTATATACAGTAGTAATACATTTGAACGTGGTGCCATGGTAGCCCATTGGCTACTGCCTGCGTGACGTCATTGCGAGTCACGCCCTTCTTGTCCAGGTGTAGGTAGTGGCGGGAAAGCTTCCCGCGCTGTTGCCTTTGATGAGTTCGGACCAAGAGAGCTTGGACGCTCGCTGCTGCCAGCTGGTGGACATCAGCTCGCGTCCTAATGCAGGGTTCATATGATACAGCTGAAGGTTACATTGTTGCTATAGGCAAGGTTACATTGGTTCAGATACATTGTAATCCATGTGGAAGGTAAAACCCTTAGAACACAACATCCCAAAGGTGGTAACTCCCTGGATAACACGGGGACCCCTATCCACAGCCACTCTGTCTTGCTGGGATTCAGCCGAAGCCCATTGACCCCCATCCAGACCCCAATGGCCTCCAGGCATCCGGATAGGATTTCAACAGCATCACTGGGGTCCCCACGGGCCGAGATGTACAGCTGAGTATCATCCGCGTACTGATGGTACCGCACCCCGTGGGAACGAATGATCTCACCCAGTGGCTTCATGTAGATGTTAAATAAGAGAGGAGAGAGCACAGAGCCCTGAGGCACCCCATACTTGAGGGGCCTAGGGCTGGACCTCTCACTCTCTAACCACACCGACTGGGTACGGCCCTCCAGAAAAGAGGAAAACCAGGACAACACGGTGCCCTGGATCTCCAGTCCTTCGAGCCGTTCCAGAAGGATACCGTGGTCGACGGTATCGAAGGCCGCTGAGAGGTCAAGAAGAGCAAGGATGGATGGACAACCCCCGTCCCGCTCCCGCCAGAGATCATCCATCAGTGCGACCAATGCCGTCTCCGTTCCATACCCGGGCCTGAATCCTGATTGAAAGGGGTCTAGATAATCCGCTTCCTCCAGGACACTCTGCAGCTGGCGTGCCACCGCCTTCTCCAAAACCTTACCCAGAAAGGGCAGGTTGGAAACCGGCCTGTAGTTGTTAAGGACAGCTGGGTCGAGGGACATTTTCTTCAGGAGGGGGCGCACCAAAGCATGTTTTAGCTGTGCAGGAAATACCCCCTCCCGTAATGAAGCAATTATTATCCCCACAACCCAGCCACCTGTTACCTCCTTGGAGGCTTTCACCAACCAAGTGGGACAGGGGTCCAAAGGACATGTAGTGGCACGAACAGCTGCAAGGAGCCTGTCCACTTTGTTGGCCACAAGGGCCTTCTTCTCTTAAAATTGGCCTCCAAATTGCTGATGAGCAGAGTAAATTTGTGGTTCGGTAGAGAGAAGAGGAAGGTCTGGCAAAGAATAGTAAACCAAAAAGCTGCCTAGAGTTTCTTGAGCTTTTATTATCCCGACTGAGTCCTCTAGGGTCCAAGAGGAGGAGTTCATCTTTCTCTGAAGTTCGGAAAAAGTGACCATTTGACATGGCCAACTCTTCCAAATAATTATGGCCTGTGACCCAGCTGTGCAGAGGGATTTCCAAGAGCAGAAGTCTAAAACCATTAACATCTTCAAGCTGCGTCTTTTCCGATGGGCAAGCCAAAGCTCATTAGCTCTGTTAATCAATATTGAGCACAGTATATTGCAAGAGCCAAGAATACAAACCAGCCATAACAGGGTGGTATTAGAACTCGAACGGAGAGGCAGATGTTGGCCTGTCTAGCAGGGATGTAGACAGGGATGAGAAAGAAGGGGAAGCAAATTAGGAAGACCTTCTGAATTAGGACTAGATCTCTTCTTTTGTGTCCGATCAAACCCTGGACTGCCAAAATGAAACCATTTCTTTCATTTTGACATTGCCGAAACCCAAGTCTTCATCGGTGCATGTTTCTGGCAGTCATTGGCAGACCAGTTAATGAGCCGGATTCTGAATCTCTCCACATTAACACAGCGTGTTGTTGTTATCCACCAGTCCCCCACTTGAGCATGTTGGTCTTGCATTTAGGGATTCCAACCCTCATCCTATTCAGCGTCCTCCAAGTGACATAGGGGAGGTTGAGATCCTCAGCCATCTCCTCCTTTAATGATGTTCCTTTCCCAGTGAGCACCTTCCTTCATCTTTGGTTTTGTTCTTGTATACCCTCAAGAATGTTTGCTCTTGCCATAAACCTCTTCCTGGATCTGAGCCGGCAGACTTGAGGCTCATCTCGATTCAGAGGATGTCGAGGGTCCTTCTCTTGCTTAGTTCTCTCAGCATCCGCTTCTACTTCTCTCCTGATCTTGGTTGGAACGATACCAACAAGAGGGTATATTTTCCCAACTGGTGTCGGTTTGAGGCATCTTGTCACTGTCCGCATGGCTTCATTAACAGCGATGTCAGCTTGTTTTGTGTGTGTGGATGCGCCCCATGCTGGAGCAGATGGGGCTAGATGCGGACACGTATCACCAATCTTTATTGGAATCAGACAGCTCAGGTCAGAGTTGAAGAGCAGGTGACAGAGCAGGTTCAAATTTGTAGAGATGTACGACAAAGTTGTCTGTTGTCCCTGACACTTTTTAAATATATATTTTGGGGGAAAATATTTTTAGAAGCACTATCAGATTTAAACATTGACATTAATGGGGAATACATCAATAGCATCTGACATGCTGATGACACAGTGTTGTCGGCCACAAACCTTGTAGATCTTTAGTTGATGCTGGATCGAATTAGAGCTTCAAGCTCAGAATATGGTTTGGATCTCAACACCAAGAAGATGGTTATAAGCTTATCTGGTTATAAGCTGAACACCAACTCATGGCAAGCTAATGGCAGGAACACAAGAAATCGAAAGAGTGGATACAATGGTCTATTTGGGAGAGTATGTTAAATGAAAAGTGGGATCCCGAAGAAGAGATTAAAATACAAATAGAGAAAGCAAGATCCACCTTCATAAAAATGTGACATTTGTTGTGCAGTTGAGATCTAACTCTTGGTACAAAGATCCAAATAGTGAGATGTTATGTATCCCCAGCGTTGCTATATGGCAGTGGAGGCGAACCTATGGTACACATGCCAGAGGAGGCACTCGGAGCCCTCTCTGAGAGCATGCGCGCCATTGCCCCAGCACAGAGTTCATCCCCGCCCCTCTGCCCAGCAGCCAGATGGGAGCGATTCCTCCCTCCCCTGTCTGGGGCAAGGCAAGCAGCTCACATGCGGCCCGAGGATGCGGCACAGAAGGCAGCCTGTTGAGTCTGTGGAGAAGGTGAATTTGGGCACTCAGTCTCTAAAAGGTTCATCATTACTGCTATGTGGAGTCAAAGCTTGGATATTAACTAAAGCATCTGAAAAGAAAAACCCAAGCTTTTGAAATATGGCTCTGCAGAAGGCTGCTAAGGATAAAAATGGGTTGATCATGTGACTAATGTAGAAGTGTTGGATAAAGAAAAAGAACTATTTAAGACTATTCAGCAAAGAAAGTTCCAATACCTTGGCCATATCATGAGGAACAACATAAGGTATAGAGTACTCCAACTCACTCTGCAAGGGAAGATCCCTAGGAAGAAAGAGGCCCTGGACGTAGATGGACTTCATGGCTGAAAAACCCGAGAGACTGGTGTGGAAGGTCTTCGGAAGAACTGTTCCAAGGAGTTAAGAACAGGAAGACCGTTAACCAATATCCGGAATGGATAAAGCACTTGACTCTTTTGGCTGTAAATGAAGAAGAGCATGGAGTCGGTGTCCAGTCCTGTGTTGCTCTAGACTTCCTGTAATTTCCATGTGGAACGACTGCAACTGCATCTAGAAGCAGGTCAGCGCAACCAAGTCCCTCCGGTGTTTCCTGAATGGGTTTGGTCGGCAACCTTCTTTCCAGAGCTGTCCCTTCCATCTGGCCACTCTGAGCAGGTGACCATGACAGGCAGAAATGTACAGTTCCAGAGAAGTCCTCCCCCCCAGAGGTGACCCTGTCAGAGCTGTTCTGAAGTGAAAGCATTTTCCACACGGTGCTAAAAGCACTCTAGACTCCATGCTGTGTTTTAATACCCTCCAGGGCTTACTTAATGGCATGAGAAGAACCAAATGAAGTAGCCTCCTAAATTTCCTTGTGACACTCTTGTGTCTTCAGTAGTTTCTTCCTTAGCTATCCTTTGGATTACACTTGGCCGGAAGGCAGAAGGGCTATAAAACTTGTACTCCCGAGGGACTCATCCAGTCCCCATTTCACTCTTCTTATCTGTCTCAGTTGGGATTTGGCATGAACTCTAGCAGTTTGGTTCACAATCCCATTTACTGTACCAAAAGCAAGAGCAATTACACTTATATGGCACCCTATAGCACTTAGAGCACTCTCTGGGCAGTTCACCATAGCATTAGCACTTTGGTCCCCAACATGCTAGGTCCTCATTTTAGTGACCTCAGAAAGATGGAAGGCTGAGTCCACCTTGAGCCCCGTCGGGACTGAACTCAGATTATGAGCAGAGCTTTGGCTGCAACATGGCAACTTAACCATTGTGCCATGAGGGCTCCTTCTTAGCTCTCGCCAAATTGGGTATGTAAAAAAAATCCACCCCACAAAAAGAATATTTGCACAATCTATTGTTTTTAGCTATCTTTTAAAATGATGTAAGCCACCTTGGGTCCTTTGATGGAGAAAGGCAGGGTAAAAATATGTCAGATAATAGCAATTACACCTATATACTGCTCCATAGTGTTTAGTGCAGTTCACAGGTTAAAGTAACATTTTACCTCCAACATGTAGGGTACTCATTTGAATGACCATGAAAGAATGGAAGGCTGAGCCAACCTTGATCCCTTGTCAGGATTGAAATCACAATGTTCTGGCTGCAGTACAGCAGTTTAACCACTGCTGTCCTGCAGATAAACAAAATGAATAAAATAATACTTATACAGTACCAGGGTATCTTTCTCTTTCTTGGTCTCAGGAGTATTACAAAAAGCAGGGTAACCTATTGAAACTGAATGGTGATAGATTCAGGCCTTTGTACAGCAATTATTTATACTTTAGAGCAGGGGTTCCCAACCTAAGGCCCGTGGGCCAGATCTGGCCCCCAGAGCCATTTCATGTGCCCCCCCCCACACCTCCATGGGCATTTGGGAAACAAATTGGCTACCCCTTTGAAGCTGTTGGGACAAAATGGCCACCCCCATCGTGCAGGCAGGGCAAAATGGCCATCTGGCCCTCAAAGCTGACTGAGAGTGTGACCCGGCCCCTGGCTTGAAAAGGTTGGGAACCCCTGCTGTAGAGTTTGCTAACATTGGATGTAGTGGTGGCTGCCATCCTAGGTGCCTTTTTATGCTTCTGCGTTTTGAATGGAAGTCTGATTTTAAGTACTTGCCTTATTTTTGCTTCTCTGGCAAGGACAGTAATACTGGGAACAGGGGAAGGCAGTAGGCAAAGAGGAAGGGATAATGTGAGATGGATGTACTCACTAAAGGAAGCCACAGGCTTGCAGGAATTGGGCATTTTGAAGATCTCTCATTCATAGGGCTGTCATAAGTTGGAAACAACTTGCTGGCATGTAACAACATCAACAGGGTTCTTGGGACAAGGCTTAGGCATAAGATTCTTTCCTCTGTGACATTTGAAAAGTGAGTAATCGACAGAATTGTTGCTGGGGTGGTAGGAAGAAGGGAAGAGAAATACAGCAAAACATAACTGAACAGATTGTAAATCCATGCTTTAGGGCAACATTCTCCAGTTTGGCACTTTCCCGTTATGACACACGACAAATCCTGCCATTTTCAGGCAGCAACTGAGTTGTGAAATTTATAGTCCAAAGCATCTGGATAATGCCAAGCTGGGGAATCCTATTTGAGCTATTTACAAAGCCGCTGGGCAAATGTAAACAACAAAATGCCATTTGCAGGCGCAGCGTTTATGACAGCGATACTAAAATTGACTAGATTTTCCTTTAAAAGTAGCTAAGAAAGTTTAGCATGCATAAGAATACTGTTGCTTACAGCATCACGTAACGGCCTTTGTGCGGTGGCTGAGTGGTTAAGATGCTGAACTTGATGATTGGAAGGTTGGTCGGTTAGCAGTTCAAGATCTGAGTGTTGCGCAACCGTCGCCTGTGCCAGTTCTTGCCAACCTAGCACTTCGAAAAGCAAGAAATTGCAAGTAGATAAATAGGTACTGCTTTGTCGGGAAAGGTAGCAGCATTCAATGCACTCCAGCACCTAGTCATGCCTGCCACATGACCACGGAAACGTCTTCGGCTTTGAAACAGAGATGAGCATGAACCCTAGAGTCGGATACGACTGGCTTTCGAGCAAGGGAGACTTTTACCTAATTAAAAGCTTTACTCACTAAAAGAAATCTAAACCAGGGGTGCCCAAACTTTTTGGACCATGGGCCGGTCACGTGGTTCAGCGGGCCGGTCATGTGGTTCCTCTGTACCTTTACTAGTAGAGGAAAATATGAGATATTGATAGCAACAGGATACTGTGGAATGGGTCTAAGCATTGTGCATACTTAAGGCAAAGAAGTAATCTGGAAGGTGGTAATTAGAACAAGAAACTCATCTTTTATTATTCGTGGGAATCAGTTCAGTTGGGGGGGGGGGGCGGAGAATAGGATCCTAATTTAATTTGTAGAAGTGAAGTGCCTAAAACTTGATTTTCAGCCTTTATAGAAGAGACTTGTTGTGGCTGCTTCTGGTTAAGGAACAGACAAAAATAATAAATTTTGGAGGGTAAGTAGGAAGGAAGTGCATCTAAGAGTAGCAATCTACATAGTACAAATAGTTACATTGATTCCATAAAGGAAGCCACAGCCTTGGGTTTGCAAGAGCTAAAAAAACACAATTAAAGATAGGACTTCTAGCAGGGTGGGGGGATCCCAGTTTCAGAAGTGACCGCAATGCAAAAAGCAAAAAAGGGACCAGACCTCGCAGTCATACAAGAACAAGACCTTTGGGGCTGACCAGGCTATCCTTCAACCCCACAGTTCAAGTTACCTGTTAGACCAGCGATGCCCAAACTTTTTGGGCTGTGGGCCGGTCATGTTGTCCAGCACGTGGTTCAGCGGGCCGGTCATTTGGTTTCTCCCACCAGAAGCAGAAGCAAAATGCGCCTTGCAATCTGTTTTGCAAATAGGATGAGATAGATTTTAGGCTGCCATTTTCTCTGCTTAAACCAGGGGTGCCCAAACTACAGCCTGTGGGCCATATCCAAGCCACAAATTCATCTGGCCCACACGTTTTACTTCCACATCCAACAAGGCTGGCGTGGGCTGAATGAATTGGCATCAGGGGCTGGATCTGGCCTGCGGGCCGTAGTTTGGGCACCACTGATTTAAGCAGCGAAAATGGCAGCTTAAAATCTATCTCATCCTGTTGCAAAACAGATGGCAAGGCGCATTTTACTTCTGCTTCCAGTGGGAGGAACCACTGAACCATGTGACCGGCCCACGTCCTGAAAGGTTTGGGCACTCCTAAGTTAAGACTTGAAAAAGTTTCACAGCTCTCTTTATTTTTAGCAGGGAAAATAATACCGTGCCCAAAAATTTCGTTCCGCAATGCTGTGCACAGCAAGAGTAAATCTACTCAAGAGTAAGTCCCGCTTCGTTCCTGCTCTTCTGATGGGTCCCTGCAGGGATTATTCCTTCCCCAGGATAAATCCAAGCGGTCTGTGTGATAACGCAGTGCACAGCATGGAAGCACACTTCTGCATTTCCCTGATGTGTTTGCTTTCTTCCTTAGATTCACATTCAGTGAGGCTCAGCACTGCATAAAGATATAAATCAGGGTGCCCAAACTTTTTGAGCCATGGGCCAGCCATGTGGTTCAGCGGCCCAGGCTGGTCAAGCGGCTCCTCCCACCGAAAGTGGAAGTAAAACATGCCTTGCAATCTGTTTTACAACAGGATGAGATACATTTCAAGCTGCCATTTTCTCTGCTTAAACCAGGGGTGCCTATACTATGGCCCCCGGGGCCATATCCGGCCCCGACACCAATTCACCTGGCCCACGCCACCCTCGTCGCTCTCAGACGCGGAAGTAAAATGCGGCTGTCTGTGCGTGTTTTACTTCTGCTTCCAAGAGTGAGGGTGGTGCGGGCCAGATGAATTGGGGTAGGGGGCCAGATCTGGCCTGTGGGCCATAGTTTGGGCACCCCTGATATAAATAAATAAATACCTTGATCTGGAAATGAGGGAGGTTTGGAGGGGGGGCGGGGGCTGCTGAACCAACTCTCAGATTACCCCACTTCCAGCCCGTTTTATCCTCTGTCAGTACATTAAAGCGGATAAGAGCTGTCAAGAGATCTGGGTTCGAATCCCTTATGTAACTTTGTAACCTATAATTGTATTGTATATTCTCTATTGTAAGCCGTCCTGAGTCACATTTTTCTTGTGTAGGGCGGGTTATAAACCTAATGAATGAATGAATGACGATGCGCTTGGAGGGGGGGGCCGGCCACCCGCTCTTTGAACCCCTGGCCTGCCTCGAGTCGAAACCTCTGCCCGGGTCCCCCCTCACCTGCAACACACGGCTAAACCAGTGGGTGGGGACCCACCGAAGAATGAATGGGGGGGACGTCGACGACAGTGCTTCTGAGCATGTGAAGAGCGCCTTTGGCTGCCTCTTCCAACCCTCCCCCGTTGGGACGGCTCCAAAGGGTCCGGGACCCCCCCCCCTCCCGAGTCCCTTCGAGGGACCCCCCCTCCAACCCGGACTGGGCACCCTCCTTACTCCCTCGTGGGCTCTCGGAGCTCTCGCTTCCAGGCGGCGTCGAACGCGGGTCCTGCTCCAAGAGCGGGCCGTACCAAGAGAGAAGGAACAGGGGGGGGGGGGGACGAAAAGCAGGCCCACGGAGAGACCCTGCCTCCTCCACCCCCGCGCCGGCTCGGGCCCTCCGGAGCAGAGCAGAGTTTGTTCCCCACGCTCTCCGCCTCCTCCGGGGTGGGGGGCGAGGTCTGGACTTCCCCCACCCACCCACGCACCCAGCGGTCTCCCCCCCCCCCGGCGGCGTCTTGGCACGGTCCTCGGCGGCGGGGCTCCCTCCCTCCCCCCCTCCCTGTGCAGCGCCGGCTCCAGACGGCGCCTAGACGGCGGAGGAGCAGAAGGGCTGGGCTGCGGCTGCGGCGGACGGACGGACGGACGGAGGTGAGAGCAGCGCGGGGCGGCCGGAGCGGGAGGAGGAGGAGTAGAGGAGGCAACCGGAGAGGGCCCCCCACCGGCCCCACGACGGTCTCCTCTTTCGGCGGGAGCCGGGCGTCGTCGGAGAGGGAGGGAGGGAGTCCCCGCGGAAAGTTGGGCTCGGAGAGGGAGGGAGGGAGGGTGCTTGTCCCGGACGCCCCTTCCGAGCCCCCCCCTCCTCCTCCTCCTCCCGCGTTTGGGCCACCCACCCCGCTGGGGCAGGGCGGAGAGGGTCCTCCTCGCGAGTAGGTGCCTGGGCTGCTCCGGAGCCTGACTTCGGCGGACACCCCCCCCCCCCCATTTCGGATCCGATCCGGCCCCGGTTGGGGCGAGAAGGGCGGTGGGGAGACCTGGACCCCTCTGCTGGGGAAAGGGGCTGGAATGCTGGAGGGTGGTGGGGGTGGAAAGCGGGGATCTCCCTCCCCCCCCCGGAATGAGACCCGCGGGGTTTGGTTTGGGGGGGGCGTAGAGAAGGAAGGGGGTCTCTCAGTCCTTGACTCTTGTGCTGCTTCCCGGCCTTGGCTTTGGGGGGGCTTCGGAGTGCGATGCGCTTGGAAAGGGTCTGCAACTGGGCAAAAAGACGAACCAAGGGGGCTTTTTTGGGGGGAGCGGCGGCGGGGGGGGGGGGAAGAGAAGGTCCTAAGCCAGGGATGGCCAACCTTGGCACTCCAGCTGTTCTTGGACTTCAAGTCCCAGAAGCCCAAGCCAGCACTCCTGCTGTTCAGGGCTTCTGGAAAGACCTGGAGTGTCAAGGTTGGCCACCGTTGGCTTAAGCCCAAGGCAAGCCTGAATGGTCTTGGGAGGCCAAGATGACGAAGCTGAGGATGCCCTGCTATGGGCACGCCAGGAGAAGAAGGCAAGGTGCTCTGGGAAAGGCAGCAGGAAAAGAGGAAGAATCATATGCAAGATGGATTCAGTCCCGAATGGAAGCCCCAGGCTTGAGTTTGCAAGCGCTGGACCAGGGCTGTTCAGAGCAGGGCAGTTCATTGGATCACCATCAGTTGGAGAGGTGACAGCACACTGGAACAGCAACAAGTCCTTCCTCTCGGGCAGGGAAGGGTTGGGATGTCCTGTATCTGTCCAGGCTCAGAAGATGCCAACAGATCAGCAGCTGCAGAAAGGAGAATTAGAGTCAGCTTTTGCCCTCCCTCCATGGAGCACCTTTATGTGGTTCATGTTAAGAGAAGAGGGGATAGGTGACCTGTGGACCCTTGGCACCCTGGATATAAATTGCTTGGTTTCTTTCCCTCTGGATGTACTGTATAAGGTATTGAACACACGAACGATTATATTTAGGGACAGTCTGCCACCCCGCCGAAATTATTCAATTGGATGCATAGTTGCATATACTGTACTGTAGGATATAAATAATATAAGGAATCATTTTAAACAATTTTATTGCATAATTGATGTTGTTTTGTGGTATATATATATATATATGTGTGTGTGTGTGTGTGTGTGTATATACTGTCTAAATTGTCTTCATTGCTATGTTACTAGACCGAGGTTTTGGTACTGGAGTCAGATTCCTTGTGTGTTTGTTACACTTGGCCAATAAAGTATCTATTCTATGTTATTCCATGGAAGGCTTACACGGATGGATATACACCCCATGGCTTTTCAGATGTGTTTTCTGTAGACAGCAACACATCAAAACAGCCCAGTCGCAATAGCCAGGTAGGGTCACATCAACCTTTTCTTTTTGGGGGTATTTATAGTTTGGGGGTGGGGAGGTTGTGATTCTCTGGACAGGGATGTTGGATGGTGTGGTCTGTGTGGGTCTTCGAAGGTTAATAGATGAGCCTTATGGTGCAATTGGGGTGGGTTGCACCCAGGATGCTGCCAGCGACTCAACATTGAGTGTCAGGCAGCCGTTAATAAACCTGACAACCCCAAGGACTAACAGCCTTGGATGCTGAAGTCCACAGGGAAGGGCGATGGTCCCCAAGTAGATTAAATCCCTCTTGATGGAGGGCAGCAGCTTCATCTATCCTGGCCTGGGGATGATGATGAGGACTTTGCATGCCCAAAGGGCTCAGGACCAGACAGTGACTGGTGGAACTGGATCAGTGGTACGGGTGTCATGCTGCGATGCAGAAGGCAAGTGGAAGGCCACCGCATTATATTCTCAGGACAGTCTTCAGGGCTGATTGCCATGATGATCGCCAATATTCGGATTCAGATATGACAGAAGAAGAAGAAGAAATACCCAGAATAGTAGAAATTGTTCCAGCTTGGAGTGTCATAAGAGCTTGCTTGTTTAAAGTGAAAATATATTTTCAGCGAATGGTGTGCAATTAATAGCCACTTTTGCTTGGACATGGAGCAGAGTGTGTGTGTGTGTGTGTGTGTGTGTGTATTACTATGAATAGGTTATCAGAAATAGTTTATAAGGAATGTATTAAAAACATAAGGAATTTATAGGACCATAAGGAATTTATAACCATATTCTGGCCTGGCATCTAACATTTGTTTGTGAGTCCCCTGTACTCAGACTGAGCGGTGTGTAATTGCAACAACGGCACGTAAACCCTGCTTTGTCCCATCCCAAATTTCTTGTGTCTGACCAACAAGTTGTTTACCAAGCCCTTTGCAAAAGAAGGTTTTTAAGAACGTTTCTAGTCTGCTCCGAATTTGCTTGCTGATAAACAACCTGTGGATTACAGATGTTCCTGCAGTGGTGGTGACGTTTTGAAATGTCTGGGATGAGAGTGCATCCTTGCTTATTGAGACACTTTTCCTTGGGGTGGAAGAAAACTGCCTGCAGAAACTGGAATTTGGCCTAAAGTTTGCACTTCTTCAAGGCTCGGTTCTAACAGGGCATTGCTCCTTTCTGCAGTGACAGCTGCAATGGCGTGGGGTGCGGCCTTGATGTGCCTATTTCAGGGTTTGGAAGAGTGACTCTCACAGCCAGAACGATCCCCCAACCCTCCTCCTCCTCACATCTACTACTGTCTTTAGCCCTTGTTTATAGGATTCTGGATGCTATCATTTAAACATTTTTTGTTGTTCAGTCGAGTCTGAACCTTTGTGACCCCATGGACCACCACATGCCAGACTCTTCTGTCACCTGCCATCCATCATAGTTCACCCAGATCTTTGCTCAATGCAATGATGCCGTCTAGCCACCTCCTCCTCTGCCTCCCTCTTCTCCATTTGCCTTTGATCTTTCTCAGCATCAGGGCCTTCTCCAGTGAGTCCTCTCTTCTCATTTGGTGGCCAAAATACTTGAGCTTCAGCTTCAGAATTTGTCTTTCCAAGGAACAGTCAGGGTTGATTTCCTGGACTTATTTGTTCTCCTCGCTGTCCAGGGGACTCTCAAAACTCTCCTCCAACACCACATTTCAAAGGCATCTATTCTTCTGCGCTCAGCCTTCCTTAGGGTCCAGCTCTCACATCCATACATTACTAGTGGGAAGACCATTGATTTAACTAGGTGGACTTTTGTTGGCAGGGTGATGTCTCTCCTTTTTATTATGCTGCCTAGGTTTGCTATAGCTTGCCTCCCAAGAAGCAACATAAGCATCTTTTTATTTCATGGTTGTTGTTGTTGTTGTTCAGTCGCACAGTCGGTTCCGACCCTTTGCGACCCTATGGACCATTGTTCTCCAGGCACCTCTGTCCTCCACCATCCCCCTCAGCACTCCCAGTTCTGTGCCCGTTGTGTCTACAATACCATCTAGCCATCTCATCTTTGGCCTCCCCCTTCTTCTTTTGCCCTCCACCTTTCCCAACATCAGGGCCTTCTCAAGTGAATCCTCCCTTCTCATTTGATGTCCAAAATACTTTAGCTTCGTCTTTACTATTAGCCCTTCCAATGAGCAGTCAGTGTTGATTTCTTCTAAGATTGACCTATTTGTTCTCCTCGCTGTCCAGGGTACTCTCAAAACTCTCCTCCAACACCACATTTCAAAGGCATCTATTCTTCTGCGTTCAGCTTTCCTAATTGTCCAGCTCTCACATCCGTACATTACCACTGGGAATACCATTGCTTTGACTATTCTAATTTTTGTTTGCAATGTGATGTCTCTGCTTTTCACTATGTTCCCCAGGTTTCTCATGGCTTGTCTCCCAAGAATCAGTCGCCTTTTTATTTCATGGCTGCAATCCCCATCTGCAGTGATCTTAGATCCTAAGAATGTAAAATCTGTCACTGCTTCTACTTCTTCCCCATCTATTTTCCAGGAACTGATGGGGCCTGTTGCCATTATCTTGGTTTTCTTGATATTGAGTCTCAAGCCAGCTTTTGCACTCTCCTCCTTCAGCCCAATCAAGAGGTTCTTTAGGTCTTCCTCACTTTCTGCCATTAGGGTGGTATTGTCTGCATATCTCAGATTATTGATGTTTCTCCCAGCGATTTTAATCCCATATTGTGATTCCTCCATCCCTGCACTGCGCATTAAGTGCTCTGTGTATAGATTGAATAAGCAGGGTGATAAAATGCAGCCTTGTCTTACTCCTTTTCCTATTCCAAACCACTCTGTCCTTCCATGTTCTGTCCTAACTGTTGCTTCTTGGCTCATGTACAGATTTCTCAGGAGGCATATGAGGTGCTCTGGTATTCCCATCTCTTTAATTACTTGCCACATCTTGTTGTGGTCCACACAGTCAAATGCCTTAGTGTAATCAATGAAACAAAAGTAAACTTGTTTCTGGTATTCCTTTGTTTTATCCATGATCCAACGTATGTTGGCAATGTGGTCTCTAGTCCCCCTGCCTCTTCTGAAACCGGCCTGCACCTCTGGTAGTTCTCTCTCCACATGCTGCTGAAGTCTGTCCTGTATTATCTTGAGCATCACCTTGCTGGCGTGTGGGATGAGTGCAATTGTTCGGTAATTTCAGAGTGGAGGAAGGGGAGGGACAGGAAAGGGGGGGGGAGAAATGCAATGTTGTAAGGAGCAATACTGCATAGGGACATGGAATGTGAGATCAATGAACCAAGGTAAACTGGAAGTGGTAAAAAATGAGATGGAAAGAATAAGCATTGACATCTTGGGCATCAGTGAGCTAAAATGGACAGGGATGGGTGAATTCAGCTCTGGAAACCATCATATCTACTATTGTGGACAAGAAAACCTTAGAAGGCATGGAGTTGCCATAATTGTCAATAAGAGAGTAAGAAAAGCAGTAATGGGATATAACCTCAAAAATGACAGAATGATGTCAGTCAGAATTCAAGGCAAACCTTTCAATATCACCGTAATCCAAGTCTATGCACCAACCACTAGTGCAGATGAAGCCACAGTGGACCAGTTCTATGAGGACCTAGAACACCTCATAGAACAGACACCAAGAAATGATGTCCAAATTATATTAGGAGATTGGAATGCCAAAGTAGGAAGTCAAAAGTGGAGGGAATAACAGGCAAGTTTGGTCTTGGAGTACAGAACGAAGCAGGGCAAAGATTGATAGAGTTCTGCCAAGAGAACGCACTGGTCATAGCAAACACTCTCTTCCAGCAACACAAGAGGCGACTTTACACATGGACATCACCAGATGGCCAACACCGAAACCAAATTGACTACATACTCTGCAGCCAAAGATGGAGAACCTCCATACAGTCAGCAAAAACAAGACCTGGAGCAGACTGTGGCTCAGATCACAACCTACTGATCGCAAAATTCAGGTTAAGACTAAAGAAAATAGGGAAAACAAGAAGACCAGACAGATATCACCTAGACAGCATCCCTAAAGAAAAATTTCATGGTTGCAGTGATCTTTTTTTAAAAAACATTTCTCAAATAATAATGATAATAGACATCTGATTCATAACACACCTGCTTTAACTGTTGTGGGGGGAAAGAAGGTCTGGTTAATTGGCATTGCTATCCCTGGAGATGCACAAATTGAGGACAAACAACTGGAGAAAATCACAAAATATTGTGATTTGCAAATTGAAGGTGAGCGTCTATGGAGGAAGAAATCTGTTGTACCCATAGTAATCGGAGCCCTTGAATCAATACCTAAAGGACTCCCAAGATATTTGGAAATGTTTGCATTTGTTGGACTTGAACATCTTAACTCTACAAAAAAAAAAACCCTTTACTTTTTCCGTGTCTAGGCCAGACGTGAAACTGTCAAAATGAAGGCACCTTTTGGTGAGTTCATTCTGCAGTTCCCTTCACCTGATATAGTGTGAAATAGGTTAGCTGGCAACAGAAGGTTGCCATTACCCGGGTGCACCCAATTGTGGTTGAAGAATACCACAATCTTTGAGGATGCTCTTTCTGGGCACCCCAACAACTTTACTAAGAACTGCCTACATATTTAGCCATTACCTTAACAGTTCTGTTGGTTAGGTCTTGAACTGTTAATTTTATACCAGTCTTTGACTGTGAATCTAATGGTAGATTTTTATAATAACTGCTTGCCATGAAGCCTTGGTCTGGCTGAATTCCATATAGATTCAGCTTCTTGGTGTGCCACGTTGGTTTGTCTTAAGCTGTATTAGTGCATTGCAACCCAAACACTGAAGTGTCTTTTGACCTCTTTAAGAGCTGTTAATGAAGGATGCTATCATGCCTTTCATGTTGGTGACACACACACACACACACACACACGAGAGAAGTGGCCTGATTTTTGGGACACAATTTAAATGCATGGGGAGGTGGTACTTTCCTAAGACCACTAAAAGAAGAAGAAGAAGAAGGAAGAAAGCAAATCACAGGCATAAACCAGCTTTTAACCATACATGGCTTCATCTTGCTGAGCACCAGAGCCCTTGGGGTTCCTCAGAAGAAGCACACAAGTCCAAAACCCATGGGCCAGATGTGCTCCTCTGCTTAAATTCAGTGTCCAAATGGGAGATGCAGGCCCACGACAGAATTACTGCTGTTGGGAATGACGCCTGTGTTCATCAGGTGAAGCCTAAATTGATGCATCACTTCTCCCTTTTTCTGCATCTATTTCATTGGTGTTTGATGTCACAATTTCCAGTTCTACCACTATCTCCATGACCCATCTCACGTAGTCAAGTCTGACCTTTTGCGACCCCATGGACCACCACATGCCAGGCTCCTCTTATCCCATCTCATCTATGGATATTTTAAGTTGCCACCAGATGCGCTATACTCTGGTAGGTGTCAGCACATAACCCATGTCAAAGGTGGTTTGGAGTAAGCTTTCAAGCTTGCTGCTTGAGCTGCCTTTTCCTTGAAGAGAAGGCCCTGTCCAGAGAAGGTCAGGCCATTTCTCAGAATGGCTATAAAGCAGTGATGGTGAACCTTGGCACTCCAGATGTTCTTGGACTTCAATTCCCAGAAGCCCCCGTGAATCCACACAAATGGGTTTACTGCGATTCATCCGGCCCACGCCGCCCTCGTCGCTCCTGGAAGCGGAAGTAAAACGCGCCCATATAGTTAAGACTCTTCCGGGTTAACCCTTCCTCTGTACGGGCACGTTTTACTTCCACACGCTTTACTTTCATGCGGATTCATGGGGTTTCTGGGATTTGAAGTCCAAGAACATCTGGAGTGCCAAGGATCGCCATCACGGTCATACACCATCTCTGTACATGGGCAAATTGGAAGCGACTTCATTCATTAGTTATAAGGCACTTCCTTGCGTGTTTCAGGTATTGTTCGAAAAGAATCAATAGACTATGATTCCAGGTGAAATCATGTTCAGGAATGTGATTCCAGCCTACCTTCTGGCTGTAGCAAGCAATGCCTGTTTAACTCCAAAAAACAATCAGAAAAAAAGAAGGGAACTAACCTGCAAGCTGCAGAAGAAACTCCTCTTGTGACTATCAGGTGTCTTTCGGGACATAAGGCATTTCCGCTTGTCATGATGTACTTCTCCGTCACGGGTAATTGAACCTTGAGGTTCCCTATAAAAAGTGGAAAGGAGATTGGAGGGAAGCCAACAGTGTTGTGTGAGCCAGATAGAGGAGAGGAGAACAAGAGAGAAAACAGCCATTAAGCCCAGCTGCCATGGCTTAGTGGCTAAGATGTTGAACTTGATGACTGGAAGGTCAGCAGTTCAAGACCCAAGAGCTGTGCAACGGAGTGAGTTTCCGTCTCTGTCCCAACTCCTGCCAGTTTGAAAGCAAGAAAATGCTAGTAGATAAATAGGGACCAATTTAGTGGGCAGGTAAACAGCATTCCATGCACTCCGGTGTCTAGTCCTGCCTGCCACATGTCCACAGAAACATCTGCAGATGCAGACAGTGCTGGCTGTTTGGCTATAAACAGAGATGAGCACTGAACCCTAGAGTCAGATACGACTGGCTTTCGAGCAAGGGCAACCTTTAGCTTTACCTAGGTAAGGAGAATAAGTAGGTGTCTGCAGTATCTCATTTGCAGAAAAGAAGCTAGACCTGTGCATTTTGCTTGTGGCTGGGAGGGTATGGAGGTCCTCAACCATTCTGGTACCATCTTTCATATACTGTACTGTAAAACCTCGGATAATGCTAAAACGTGGTTCCACATGTCTTAGCGGAATCCGATTTTTAACGTTATCCGATGCATGCATCGCATAACATTAAAATCCTATGGGATGAATCGCATACCGTTAAAACTCCATAGAGATACATTGTAACCGGCACAGGCTTTAGCGAACGTTATCCGATGCATCCCATAGGATTTGAATGTTATGCGATACAATTTTTTTCCCAGATTGCTTAACGTTATGTGGTTTTATCGTTACCTAATGCAAACATTATCCGAGGTATTACTGTATCCTTATAATAAGGCTTTATATTTCCCTCCTGTGGTTCATCAAATCCCTAGAGATTTAAGGTCATTTGGAAGCAATTTCACTCAAGTACTTTATTTCGGGGGGGGGGGGTATCGCCCCCTCCTTTCCTCCCTCTTTTCTTCCCATCCACCTACCTGGAATTGGTCTTGCCAGAGCACTTGAGTCATTAGTGATGAGCATAACCTACCTTTTTATTTTCTGCAATTATTCCCTTCTCAGTTGAGGGATGAGGTAGCAAATCCATGCATAGAAGACATAGTAATAATAATTGGGTGCTGTCAAGTCAGTTCTGAGTTATGGTGCTCCTTTGCTGGGTTTTCTAGGTAGAGAGTAATTCAGAATTGGTTTCCCATTCTGTTCTTCTGGAGGCGTCGTGAGATATGCAACTTTTCCAAGGCAGATTCTTTTCCTGGGATGCATAGCGAGGAATCAAACTTACAACATGACTGACTCTGCAGCCAGATACCTAACTCACACAGTGACTACATTGGCAAGCGGCATCGCTCTGGGTTGACTTTGCTGCATTTTGAGTTGTAACTTGTATTGTGGTTGAACTTGCAGTCAATGACCCTACAGGGATTGATTCAGGAATTCAGGGTTCACACAGCTTCGCTGGTGCCTCAGTGTGTAAAGCGCTGAGCTTGAAGACCAGAAGGATAGGGTTCGATTCCCCGAGAGCTGAACATTGGGAGACATGAAAGGAGCCTCATTTCGGCATTCCCTGCAAAAATCCTTTCAGCCCAGAGTAATCTCTGACACGAAAACACACACACACTGAGTGCAATGCATTTCAACTCACGGCCGGCCTGATGGCTTTCTTTCTTTCTTTCCTTCCTTCCTTCCTTCCTCTTGTCCCATCCCTGCCAAACCTTTTATGGATCACTGTCAAGCCACTTAATTTTTGAAAAGATTATACAGTGTTCCAGAAAAGATGACAGCACTCCAAAATTGTTCTTGACTTATAACTTAGGAATGTTTTTTACAATAAAATCCCGACTTACATATGCCTCGAGTTACATAAAATTCGACTTACATAATGATTTTGTGCTAAAACCATGTCCTGATTTATGCGTTTAACTATGGGTTTGCTTCGAGTTACGTAAAGATTCTTTTTCCTATGGGTTTGCTTCAATTTACATAAAAATTTCATTTTTCCTATGGGTTTGCTTTGATTTACATTAAAAAAATAATTTTTCCTATGAGTTTGCTTCCAGTTACATAAAAAACAATTTAAGCAAAAGCCTATGGAATGGACTTTTTTCGTAAGTAGGGGTTTTACTGTATTTCATCTGGCTTGGTTCTAGGTTGTTTTTTTTTTAATTTTAAATCTCATCTGGAGGCAATTTAACACTAAACTGGAGCTTTCTCCAGCCTACAGAGGGGACACTTAAGCCCTACAACACTTTATCACCAGTATATCAATACTAGTGATACGGTAATCTCATATAAGAATTTTTTTTAAAGAATTCAGAGGATGATTGGGGAGGAAGAACTGGGTGGGTGATCCCATAGTCCTCAACTTCATAGCTCACCTGCCCATGTCACTAAAATGCCACCTGCACTCTCATGCCCCTATCTTTACAAGAATGAATCACCTGATCACAGGTAAAATAATCTGTTCAGATCATCAGATAAAAGTCCTCAGTGGCAGAGAAAAAAGCTGAGTTAGAAAAAAGTTTAAAAAGCACAGGTGATAAAAACCATACTTGGTATCAACCCATAATATAATTGCAGTAATCCCACAATATTCAATTGTGCCATCAAAGCCTCACTGAACTTTCCAGCCAGCTTAATGTATTGGTGGAGAAACTCTACTCAGGGGATGCCTGAATGAGGCTCCTTTCATGTCCCCAAGATCTATTCCCACCCAAGTGGTCCCTATTTATCTACTTGCAATTTCTTGCTTTTGAACTGCTAGGTTGGCATGAGCTGGGACAGAGACAGGCACTCAAACCGTCATGCAGTACCTGGGTCTTGAACTGCCAACTTGCCGGCCTTCCAGCTAACAAGGTGAGCTTCTTAACCACTGAACCACTGCAGCCCGTAATATTAATATATTGCAATAGCCAAGCACATCCCTCTGTAGTCAGAAGTCGGTGAGGAACCTTATTGAATGAGAGCCCCCAGTGCATGTATTTAGAAAATTCTGTTGAATTCCTTCACATCTTTATTTATTTATTTTTTAAAATTTTACCGCCGCCCAACTCAACAACGACTCTGGGCAGCTAACAGCATTAAAACAACATTACAACCTGGTAGATGGATAAGAACAGAGTCTTCCCTTGATTATATGGGGAGTTGGTACCTGTGTTGGATGAACCAGGTTCTGGGAGTTGTGATTCAAGAGAGGAACTTTTCCAAGCTTTCACAAAGCCCACCAACCCTGCTCAATCTAAGCCAGCTTCCTAGCCCAGGCTCCACCGTGCGACTTTGTTAGAAGGGGAGAAAGAGGGATTTTTGATTTGTTTGGCTTCCCGTATGTGCCTCGGACTTCCAGAAAATATGGCGCATGGCTTTAGCATCCCCTCTGTAGGCTGCAGAAAGCTCCGGAGTTATAAAAATTCCTGTGGTTTGGCTTATTTTCACAGCTTCCTTCTGGGACCTGAAAAATAGGCATGGCTGTATCTAAAGAGGAATGAGTGCAGATCCGGGTGCCAACGTACTGGCGCATTTTACTTCCGCTTCCAGGAGTGACGATGGTGGCATGGGCCAGATGAATTGGGGTTGGGGTCAGATCAGGCCTTAGTTTGGGAATCCCTGGTTTAAGCAAAGAAGATGGCAGCCTAAAATCTGTCTCATCCTGTTACAAAACATATCTGTTCCAAAACAGATTGCAAGGCATAGTTTACTTCTGCTTCCGGTGGAAGGAACAACGTGACTGGCCCGTGGCCTGAAAGGTTTGAGCACCCCTGCTCTATGGCATTGATGGCACAGTAAACCCATTCATGTGGATTTGTAGAGACTTGGGCTTTTGGGAATTGAAGTTGAAGAACATCTGGAGTGCCAAGGTTCGCCATCATGGTTCTGTGGTCTCTTTTTTTTTTTGAAACCCAGTCATTGGGGAAGGCTGGTCTCAAAATCTAATTTTTCTTCCTAGAAAATGCCACTCTGGAGTGGCCGTGTGGATGATAATTCCCTGTGCCACAAACAATAACTGGAAGGGGAAGTCCAGCTGCCCTCCATACCTGTCAAGTATCCGTATTGGCCGGGATTTCCTGTATTTCAGTGCTCGTTTCTCTCCTTTCCCGCTGCCGTCCCGTATTTTGAACGACAGGGAAAGGGGTTACTGTGCATGCGCACCCATCAGAGGCAGTTCTTTGCATGCACAAAGGGGTTCTTTGCATGCACAAAGGGGTTCTTTGCATGCACAAAGGGGTTCTGCACATGCACAAAGGAGTTGTTGCTGCACATGTGCGCCTGGGCCAGAGCAGTTCCCATATTTTCCGGAGCCACGCTTGATGGGTATGCTGCCCTCGCTTTCATTCACCCTTCCTTCCTGGTTTTCGAGCTTGATTCAAGATATTTTGCTGCCTGAGGCAGAGCAGAAGAGTACCCGCCCTGCCCACCAAGTCAAGGTCCATATGGTTATTTTGGCGCAAAAGGCCAACAAGCTCCCCGTCTCGATACCTCAACAAGAAATCTACCATGGTTGCAAATTCAATAGCTACTGTAGTTATTTCTTGCCCTTTTGTGACACCCACAATCTGCCACTGGCTGTTGCATCTTACCTAATAGTTGGGCCGGGTCCGAAAGCTTTGTCAAGCAGAGGTACCTGCTGTGAATGGACACTCTGAGAGGAGGATATCCCAAGGGGATGAAACCATAAGCCCAGTTGCCACTTTTGTTGTTCTTTTGCACAGTTGAGTCTGACCCTTTGTGACCCCATGGACATGCCGGGCTCCTCTGTCATCTGACATCCTCCCGACTCTGCCCAGATCTATGCCCACTGCGTCAACAATGCCATCTAACCATCTCATCCTCGGCCGCCCCTTCTCCTGTTGCCTTCGATCTTTCCCAGCATCAGGGCCTTCTCTAGTGAGTCCTCTCTTCTCATTTGGTGGTCAAAATACTTGTGCTTCAGCTTCAATACCTGACCTTCCCATGAGCCGTCAGGGTTGACTTCCTTTAGGACTGACTGGTTTGATCTCTTTGCAGTCCAGCACCACAGCTCAAAGGCATCTATTCTTCTGCACTCAACCTTCCTTATGCTCCAGCTCTCACCGCCATACATTACTGCTGGGATTGACTGATACTAGGATCCAAACGTTAAACTGGTGGTTAGATCCTGCATTCTTTCTGGGAATGGATCCCTTGGCTGGTTGTTCTGCTTGCCATTAGACAGGGGTGCCCAAACTACAGCTCGTGGGCTGGATCCCCACACACACACACACCAATTCCCAACGCCAATGATTTTATGGGATGATTTTATATGTTTTATACTTGTGAGCCGCCCTAGGGTGAGGAGGTGGCATATAAATCTAAATAAATAATAAATTTATCCAGCCCGCACCACCCTCATTGCTCCTGGAAGCAGAAGTAAAATGCACCCATCCGGCCGCATTTTACTTCCACTTCCGGGAGTGATGAGGATGTTGCGGGCTGGATGAATTGATGTTGGGGGCCGGATCTGGCCCACGGGCTGTAGTTTGGGTACCCCTGGTTTAAGCAGAGAAAATGGCAGCTTAAAATCTATCTCATCCTGTTGCAAAACAGATGGCAAGGTGCGTTTTACTTCCGCTTCGAGGAATCACGTGACTGGCCCGCTGAACCACGTGACCGGCTCTTGTCCCGAAAAGTTTGGCCACCCCTGCCATTAGAGGTACCACCATCTGCAAAACACACCCTTGGAGAAAGGCTGCCCTTTAAATGCGCACAGATGCATTAGGGTCACCGGACTTTGTTAGAATTACCATCTTGTTCATGCAGTGTTATTGATCGTATTAGCATAAGTTGTCCTGATTAGAGACATTGAGTTATGATTTTGTAAAATTGATATACTGCATCGTATTTGCACATGTATGCTTCCCGGAACTATAGACATACAAATTATATATCATTGTATCGGCATACGAGTCAGCACACTATTGGTTTTTGAATTTAAAGACACAGTTTATTTCTCAACGACTACGTGCTTTGGGAGTGTTTTTGTTCTCTTTAAATGAGCATGGCAGCTCAGCCCCGAGTGCCACTTTGGAAGGCATTGCGTGTATGGTTTTTAACCTAGCGTCATAATCTAAATGTGGTCCCCCGTTTTTTCATGACGGCTTGCTTGCTTCATGTTTTTCTGCTCTAGGCTTACAAAGAAGCGCGTGCATCTTGCCAAAGGCAATGTGCAGATTCACAAGGCTTCAAGAAAGGTGTTTGCTTGCAGAGAAGAGGAGAAATTGTAAATTGATATGTCTGACACTTCTTCCTTCCATCTGGCAGTCTGGCTTCATGAGCCCAACTTGGCATCTCAATGGTCCAGGTTTTGATCTGCTTAAACCTCTCTCCCTCTCCCCATTGTATTCCATCTTGCCCAGTGATGAGTCCCACAGAACTCAGAGATTCACAACCTGTGCAACTTTTTAATGATCTTATGACGGCAATAACCAGCCGACAATGTTGTGATCCGGAGGGCTGTTCCTTTCCCCACCGCACTTAGTAGCTTTCTGCTTCCTGGATTGCTGTTTTTTGTTGGGTAAATAGATCATATGTCTGGCTGGACATCCCGCTAGAGTAATGAAGTAGACAAATGATGGCTAACCTTGGCACTCCAAGTGTTCTTGGACTTTGGTTCCCAGAAGCCTAAGTCCTGCTGATCAGGGCTTCTGGGAATTGAAGTCTAAGAACATCTGGAGTGCCAAGGTTGGCCATCACTGGAGTAAACCGTACAGCCAGCGACTCAACATCGAGTGTTGGGTGGTGGTAAATAATCTGAATGGCTAAAGGCGGATGAGCCCCTTTAGATGGGGTGATGGTCCCCTCAGTGGAGGAAATGCCAATGGAAACCATCCTATTGGGCCCAATGGCAAAATGAGTGGAGGAGGAACTCTGATTCCCAATGGTCATAGAGGCCGAAGAGGCCATGCCAGATGGACTGGCTGAGAAGGCACACCTTGTCTATATCCTCAAGGCTGCAGCAGTCCATTGCAGTTCCAGTGTTGAATCCTGCATGTCTCATTTCCATATGTGCCGCAGGAGATGGCTCCGTGATCATAGTGCGTGGGTCACCTCATGGCAAGCTGGGATCCACCTTAAACAAATTCATGCCAGTGGCATTTTTCCTGCTTCAGGGGAAAAAAATCGCATTCTCGGATATGAGTTGCAGCCACTGCTGGGATTGCACTAAAAAGAGTACTTGATCAAGATTAATTGGAAGGAAAGATTTCCCACGGAGAAGGGTTAATATCTCATTATTTTACCAGCAGGGGTACTTTGTGTTGAGCCTGATGGCAAAATGTGCAAGAACTGAAGTTGCATGTGTGCGCGTGCGCGTGCGCGCATTAATTGGCAAGCAAGGGTCTTGAACATCTAATCTCCAAATTTGGGACATTGATCTAGTTGGCAGCCTCGCAGACGGGGAAGTGCCTGCCTTTTTCCTGCTATAGCATCTTTCCAGATCTGCTGTGCTCTCGTACAGCTAGACTAATGCTTTGCAGTACGGAAAAATATAAACACATTTTTGTGCAGGACAATTGTGCATTTGGAGCCTTCCTGGGCAAAATGCTTCAGCTGCAGAAGAGCTTAGCTTTTTGTTTGTTAGCTCTTCACTAACAAACAAAAAAGTGTGCATGCTGACAGAGGAATGTAATGCTACTCTGGGGGGAAAAATTGGTAGCTTCTTTTCATTGGGGATAAGCTGGTTGCTGAACTGAGAAATCGGAGAGGCTTATGTATGTTACCTCTTGCTTGTTCCTGACTTTCTGTAATGTCGGGCTTAGTTTTAATGTCAGAGTCATGTGCTGTGATGCATTATGTATCTTTCTCCCCCTCCATTATTTTCTTGCAATGCAAAAGGAATCAGGAAAATGTGGTGTCCTGCAACCCAACCCCATTTTCCTTCAAATTTCATGTTTTAGAGCAGGGGTGCCCAAACATTTCAGACTGTGGGCCAGTCGTGTGGTTCAGCGGGCAGGTCATGTGGTTCCCACCACTGGAAGCGGAAGTAAAACGCTCTTTTGCAACAGGATGGGATAGATTTTAAGCTGCCATTTTCTTTGCTTAAAACCAGAGGTGCCCAAACTATGGCCCATTAGCCAGATCCTGCCCCTAATGAAAGTTCATCCGGCCCGCACCGCCCTCATCACTCCCAGAAGCAGAAGTAAAATGCAATCATACGTGCACGTTTTACTTCTTCTGGGAGCGACGAGGGCTGTGCAGGCTGGATGAATTGGCATTGGGGGCCGGATCCAGCCCATGGGCCATAGTTTGGACACCCCTGGTTGAGAGAGAGAGAATGAGCATGCAGTGCAGAAAAAGAGAAAAACTCAAATCTGCAAGCAATTACCCTATTACATGTAAGGCATTGCTATGGAAAGCTTAATTCGTAACAGATGTTATACATTTATGTGAATTCCAAAATCTAAATGATCTCAACTTCTTCCTCTGCATTTTATTTTTCCACATCTGCTGGAAGCTGGACAGGGTCTACAAATTGTGAACTGCAGCTTCAAATACCGAATGGCCTTTTCATTTTTTCCTCTTTTTTCTTTTTTGCACACTAAGTGGGTCTTGCACGCTTTCCGGGAAAGTGGTAGCTTGCCAAATGTTGGCCGGAGAGAGCTTTGTCTCTCTCTTGTTTCAAATGCAATCCTCTCCCAGCCATTTCGTTTTTGTTTCTTGTAAGGAACTTTGTTGTCTAAATGTAGATTTAAGGATCGAATGTAATTTTGGGCTTTCTGCGATGGGCAAAGGTTTGCCACAGAAGGACACAGAACGGCCTGACGTTAGTTCATCAGTGTGCAGACATGAAAATGGCCCTTAAATAATTAATCGGTGGTTATTTAAGAACAACGGTGACGTGGAGTCTCCTGCGAGAAGACGACGTGGCAATGCTTTTTGGTACCCGCTCTCGATTCTGCCCGCAGGCCTGGAACTCTTTCTTGCAGCTGTCGTCTGCTTCCAAATGAGCCTTTTGAACATTAGTGCCCTGCGGCCATAGGCTGGTACTCAAATGCCATCAGGGGATAGTCTAATATAAGTATAAATCCGGCCCCATCCCAGGAAACATGCTAAGATTTTGACTACGAGAAAGGCAAGGACAAGAAGGTTGCTTTATGGGCAAAATTTAGTGCCATGCACTTAACTGAAATGCTTTTTCATCTTAATTGTATACATCAAGGTAACTGGAGTTTCTTGGAAAGGCTTTTTTTTCCCAATCTGACGCTTCCCAAAAAATTTCCAGTCAACGTGAGGTTGCAGATGGATTCTTGAATTGCAGTCTAAAAAATTTAACTTTTCCAAACTCTTGAGTGTTGTGTGGCTTGAGTAACATCAGTCCTTCATTGATAGTGTCGCTGACGGGATGCCTCAAACCTACACCCGTTGAGAAAATATACCCTCTTGTTGGTATCGCTCCACCTAAGATAAGGAGAAAAGTAGCAGTGGACGCCGAGAGAACTAAGCAAGAGAGGGACCCTTGACATCGTCTTAATCGATATGAGCCTCAATTCCACCGGCTCTGATCCAAGAAAAGCTTTATGGCAAGAACAAACACTCTTGAGGGTACACAAGAGCAAAACCAAATTAGAGGATGGAGGAAGGAACTCACTGGACAAGGAACAACATTAAAGGAGGATATAGCCAAGGAACTCAACCTCCCCTACGTCATTTGGAGGACCCTGAATAGGCTGAGGGTCGGAGCCCCTAAATGTATGACTAACATGCTCAAGTGGAGGTCAACAACATGCGGTGTGAAGGGGGAGAGATACAGAATACATTGGCTCATTTACTGGTCTGCCGATTACTGCCAGAAACATGCACTGATGAAGACTTAAGCTTGGCCAACAACAAAGCCAAGAAAGGTGGCTTCATTTTGGCAGTCCAGGGTTAGTTTGGGAAATGAAAGAAGAAGAACTCATCCCGTACCATTGGCCAAGTTGGGCTGGGTTGATGGGAAAGGAAGTCCAGAAACATTAGAAGGGCATTGCTTCTAATTGCGTTTAATGTTTTAAAGTTCCACTTTGGCACAAGAGCGAAAGTGTCATTGGCCAACAACAAAGGTGGCTTCATTTTGGCAGTCCAAAGTTTGATCTGGACACTATCACAATCATTAGCTGCAGCCATCAATATAGCAGAAGTTTGGAGCCCAGGCAAAGCCAGAAGGCCACAGATTTCATGGGTTTATGGGATGGGATTAGCAGCAGTTGGAATAGAGGGCCCATCCCATGGAATAGAGGACCCAACCCATCTGTTCAGTAGCTAATTGATATTGGCACATCGCTAATAATAATCGCACTTGGTGTCGAGTGAGGCGGGATATAAATGTAATTATTAATAATAATAATAACAACAACAATGATAATGATAATAATGCAACTCCCCTGGTGGCTTAGCGGTTAAGTTGCTGAGCTGGAGGCTGGAAGGTTGGGTTTTGATACCCGAGAGCTACACTTGGTGACATGAAAAGGAGCTTCATTCAGATCAGATGTCTCCTAAAAATCCTTTCAACCCTGAGTAATCCCTGACATGAATAATTTTGTGTCAGAAATTATTCTGTGTTGAAATGATTTTTGTGGAAGAAACTGCTCAGGGAACAGCCGAGTGAGGCTCCTTTCACGTCCCCAAGAGCTGGGACAGAGATGGGTGCTCAATTAGTCATGCAGTACCCAGGTCTCAAACTGCTGACTTGCCAGCCTTCCAGCTGAAAAGTCGAGCTTCTTAACCACTGAGCCACCACAGACCCCCCCCTCAGGCACATCACTGAGGCCCACCCAAGGTGTTTGCAACATGTTGGATCACATTCCAAGAATAAGGAATCATTGGGGCCATTTTAGAAGGCTGTGTTCCCAGTTCTACTATAGACCAAGAAGTCACAGTCTTTAAGGCCATTATATAGGTGAGCAAGGCCCGTATATGAAGCGGACGGAAGCACCTGGAGTATAGATTCATCCACGGGCAGTGAGAATTTCCTGGACCCAAGAGGATAGCTGAGAAAGAATAACTAAGGCAGACGAAGGAAGATCAGGAAATTGTAAAACACATAAAATGCATTTTAAACTGCTTCCACTGGCCTGCAGATGCCAAAGAAACAGGATAAAAAAAGTGCAGGAGTCCAAAATGTCTGGAGAGAAGAACTTTGGTTACAGTGCACACCATTGTTGTTCTGAGAAGCTGCATCCAAAACCAGAATAACTATGAAAACTCTGGTAGAAGAGGAATGACGAGAAGACGGTTTATAGCAGGGGTTCTCAATTTTTTTTACGCCATGGGCCGGATCACATCCCCTGGACAGCTGAGCAGGCCAAACTGGTGGTCCCCTCCCCCCCTGGGTATAAATGCTGCTGTTTACGACAGTCGTGGGTGCATTTACAGCTGTCGTAAATGCGCCCACTTCTGCTTCCAATGCTACATGAAATGGTGCCGCAGGCCAGGGCCGGCCCACAGGCCGCAGGTTGGGAACCCCTGGTTTATAGTTTTTGTACTCTTTCTTGTGATTTTAAATGTATGTAAAAGAGGTTATGCTGGAAGTAGATCTCCAACCACTTCGAATTGGGGGGGGGGCGGGGGGCAGACGTGAAACTGCCCAAATGAAGGCACCTTTGGGTGAGTTCATTCTGCTGTTCCTGTCGCCTGACTTAGTGTGAGAAAGATTAGCCGGTAACACTAGGTTGCCGTTACCAGGGTACGCCCGATTGCGGTTCAAGAATGCCACAGTCTTTGAGGAGGCTCTTTCTGTATACCCCATTTGTGGGGGCTATAGAAGAAGGTCCAGGGGTGGCAAAGATTTCCCCCCACGCGCCTTGGCAGTACAATGGTTAAACCACTGTTACTGCAGCCAAAATGATGTGAATTCAATCCCAACTGGGGGCAAGGTTGACTCAACCTCTTCCATCCTTACAAGGTCAGTAAATTGAGTACCCAGCATGTTTGGGGGCAAAATGCTAATTAACTTGTGAACTGCTCAGAGAGTACACTAAGCGTTATGGGGTGGTGTATAAGTATAATTGTTACTTCTATTTGAAGTTGCCAGTGTTGATTTAAATTAAGGTTTACAGAATCCCCTGAATCTAAAATGTGGGGAAGGGAAATGGTATCAGTATCAGATATGGTGCCATAAAGTCCCATAGCCTACAAAAGAGAGTTTTATGCTCCAGCCATGAATTAATGTGCACACGCTTGCAGAAAGCCCACCCTTCTTTGATCCGTCGCAGCCTTCAGACCGGAAGGCTTTAAAAAAACCATCTGCATTGTTTAGCTCTCAAATCTCTTTGATGGGAAGGCTGAGCATATCCAACTCCGCTGGAGATCATGGCATGGCTTGTGTGCCCTGGAGCTCCTGGCGTGTTTGGCTTCAGGTTGGGTGAATACTGGCAGAGATGACAGGATGGGGTGGGGGAGCGGTTGAAAGAGATGCCCTGAGCATCAGCGCACATGGCCATTGGGTCCCAACCTGAAAAAAGGCAGCAAAAGAGGTTTTCACTCATACCCCATGTGGCAGCCAGACTTCTCACAGCCTCTGGTTGTGAATAGTGGTTGTGGTGATAGCAGGTAAAGCACTGAGACCATGGTTCTTAAAATAATTCCTCTCCCCATGGATACATGATGGAGCATTGAGGTGTGTCGCAGTGACCTCCTTCTGTGCCCAACCAGTGGAAACAGCACATTAGCCGAAAACAAAACAGAAAAAGATGTGGTGATTAGGGCTTTTGTACTGAAGTGGAAGTGCTGTAGGATTTCTTCTTCATCTACAAAGCAAAGCAGAGTTCTTGTTCCGGCACTTCTAGCGGCCCCACCGGTGTTATTTGGTGTTCTCGTAATATTTCTTTAATGTTATCTCATCCCCTTCCTCTGGGTCTGCCTTCGGGGTCTTTGTCCTTCTCCTCTTTCCACGCATGCTTTGTAAGCTATGGAATCACAAGACATTCCCTCCAAATGGACAAACCACTTTATTTATTTCTCTGCATGTAGTTTAAGATGGGTTCTGTTCCAATTCTTTCCCTTAGAATATCATTCCTGATTTTATCCCTTCTAGTCACTCCTGCAGCCTTCCTCAGATGTGATACTTCCAAGCTCTGCCCCATTAATGTCTCTTGAGGAAAAGAAAATATGTACTGCAGAAATGTTGTGTTTCCATTTGTCCCCTGCGCTAGTCGACTCTGGAGCTGAAGGGAGGCAAGGAGATTTGGAAGCAAAACCACAGGCCGTGGCAGCTGAAGGGGTCCTGGGGGAGTCGGCTAAAAAGCCGATTCTGAATTATGTCAACTCTTTCCATTGTTTTCTGGATAGAGAATACAGTACACAGAAGTGGCTTAGGTCACCGTCTCCCTTGCTTGAAAGCCAGTCGTGTCCGACTCTAGGGGTCGGTGCTCTAGACAGACAGCGCAGTCTGCATCTGCAGATGTTTTTGTGGTCATGTGGCAGGCATGACTAGACAAAGGAGCACAAGGAATGCTGTTACCTTTCCTGCTGAAGTGGTACCTATAAAGGTAAAGGTCACCCTTGCTGGAAAGCCATCCGTATCCGACTTTAGGGTTCAGTGCTCATCTCCAGTTACAGCCAAAGAGCCAGCACTTTCTAAATCAGCAGATGTTTCTGTGGTCATGTGGCACGCATTGACTAGACACCGGAGTGCATGCAACGCTGTTTACTTTCCCATCAAAGTGGTACCTATTGATCTACTTGCAATTTCTTGCTTTTGAACTGTTAGGTTGGCAGGAACTGGGACAGAGATGGGAGCTCACTCCGTCACATAGCACTTGGGTCATGAACTGCTAACCTGCCGAGCTAGTCATCAAGTTCAGCGTCTTGGCCACTAAGCCACCGCAGTGCATGGAACGCTGTTTACCTTCCCACCGAAGTGGTACCTATTTATCCACTTGCAATTTCTTGCTTTCTCAACTGCTAGGTTGGCAGGAGCTGGGCCAGACGACGGCTGCTCACTCCGTCGTGCAGGAGTCAGATTTCAAACTGCTGACCTGCCAACTAGTCATCTAGCTCAGTGTCTTAACCACTAGGCCACTGTGGACCTCCCCAGGAGTGGTCTACCATTCCCTTTTTGTGATGTCATTTTGGCAGTCCCCCCTCCTCAATTAATTGCTTTGGCCACATATCTCTGGTGTTACCACATACCCCAACTGAAACTGGCAGAATGTCACACTCCAGATGTTTTTTCCCCCACAGCATGATTAAATCAGAATACTGATAGAGCAGGGGTGCCCAAACTTTTCAGGCCACGGGGCCGGTCACGTGGTTTGGTGGGCCGGCCATGTGGCTCCTCCCACCGGAAGCGGAACGATGAGACTGGGAGTTAGGGAAAGCAATTCACGTGGTTCCTCAGCCTTCGTGAGAGTAGCGCCATGCAGTTGCCCCGCATTGCTTAGAAGGACATGTGTGTGAACGTTTGGCTTCAAAAGTGCGCTTGCTTCTTCGAACAATCCTCTTTCAGTTGGATTCGTTCTAAACAGAGCACTGGGAAGACAGAGCCAAATTCCTCTGCCGCGGAGCTGGGCCCGCTTCCCAGCCGCTGGCACTTACAGCCCAGATGTCTCTCTTGTGTTGATTCTTTGTGTGTGTGCGTCCTTGCAGACAGTTGTGGCTTTTCCTGCCCTGCCTCGTTTTGTAAATGCTTGCCTCCTTCCCTGAGCCGTTTCCCTCTCCTGAGATCTTGGACTACAGCTCCCATCGCCCAGCTCCATGCTGAATGGATGGGCCACGTTTGGGAGGGACACCAGTGGGTTGGAAAATATGGATGTGATGAGGGGAGGCTTTAGGTCAGTTGTTCTTTGCACACTCTTCCAAAGTCGAGGGTCTACCATTTCTATGCACTGTTGCGTTCCTAAAGGTTGGAATGAGTTTCAACAGGGCAGGATTCTGACCTGTTCTCTCTGTGTCCTGGTTATGATGGATTGAGTGCCTGTCTCTGTCCCAGCTCTTGGGGACTTGAAAGGAGCCTCATTTGGGCACCCCACGAGCGGAGTTTCTCCAGCAAAAATCCTTTTAACCCAGAAGAATTTCTGACATGAAATCTATAATATAAAGCAAGGACGTACGTTTGTATATCCTGAATGCACGCCCGCCCCCCCCCCCCGCCCCCCGGCAACCCGCCCCCTCGAAATTTCCCCTGGACCTACCTTCCGCATCCTAGAGGTCAAAGAGGAAGGTCCGGAGGCCACGGGTGGGGTGTCAGAACCAATAAGAAGGATCACATCACTGGCGCAAGTGCGCATGTGCGCACAAGCACACAGGCGTCACACCTGGGTGCCTGACGATGGCGCCTGCAGCAAGAATCGCATCACTATCACAAGTGTGCGTGCGTGTGCCAGTGCACATGTGTCACAACTGGGTGCCCGGCGATGGCGCCCGCGCCAACAAGGCTCGTGCCACTGGCGCAGGTGCACATGCACACGCCAGCGCGCAACCGACACAACTGGTCGCTAAACACTTGCGTCTGCATCACGAGCGGTCGCCCACAACTGGCGCCCATGCAGTGACCGCCGCCGGCGCCAATGGGTGGGTGCGCTTGCGTGCGCCAGCGTCACCACCATATGGCCACTACTAAAACAGCCAAGATGCCCATGCTGGAGGAGCCACACCACCAGAGGTCAGAGCCACTCATGGCACTCCACCCCCACCACGGCCAGGCTGAAGGCAGGCAAACCGCACTGGTTATATTATATATCGTAGTGTGACATCCATACCACTGATCCAGTTCTGGTCCTGAGCCCTTTTTGACACGCAAAGTGCTCCTCAGCCCCAGGCCAGGATGGATGAAGCTGCTGTCTCCATCAAGGTGGATTCCAGTGGGATTTAATCCCCTTGAAGACCATCATCCTTCCCTGTGGGCTTCGGCACCCAAGGCTGTTAGTCCTCAGGGTGGTCAGGTTAGTTAACTGCCGGCTAACGCTCAACGTTGAGTCACTGGCAGTAGGGTCTACTTTATTACCATAGCAGGATAACCTGGCCAGACTGGTTCCTGTCCATGTGGTAGTGGTTTTGTCTTTGATACAATACAGGAGGTCACGGTGATGGTGGTGAGATTTCACACAAAGGAAACCACCTTCCACTAGTTTGTGACCTTAGCCTGGCTGTGCATCCTCTGACCGCATGGTGAAGGAATGCAGGCAGATGGGACAAACTTTGAGAATCCAGGCTGATTGCTAGGTTTCTTCATCCATTTGAACAATTGTTCTGTGGATACCCTGGAATGGCAAAATGACAAACAAGTCAAGCCTGGACTGTCTCTGGAGGCAAAAACTGAGGCTATCCTACTTTGAGCACATCATGAGAAGAAGGCAAGACTCTCTGGGGAAGATGATAATGCTCGGAATGGTGGAAGACAACAGGAAAAGAGGAAGGCCAAACAAGAGATGGTTTGACTCGCTTAGGAAGCCACAGGCCCGAGTTTGCAAGAGCAGGGTTTCCAAAGACAAGGCATTTTGTAGATTTCTCATTCATAGTGTCACCATAAGTCAGAGATGACTCGACACACTTAACAAGGTTTTTGTGTGTGTGGATCTTTGGAAGGCAAAATTGGAAGAAAGAAAAAGACTTTTAAAAAAAGTTTGTATGTGTTTTTGTCTTGCTAGGCAGGCATCTAAAGTTTACTGGATTTTATGAAACATGTCACTTTATACAGTGGTACCACATATAACGAAAATAATTGGTTCTGCGAGGCTTTTCACTATGTGATATTTTTCCGTTATACAAAGCATGCTTCATATAACAAAATTTCCAGTGGGGAAATTCATATAATTAAAATCTCCATAGGAATGCATTGAAAACCACCCAGACCTTAGGGAAAAAAACTCTGGGAGAAACATCACTATCGGTGGCAATGTTTTCTTCAAATTCCTTTCATTATACGAATTTTTGGTTACAAGAGCCCTGCATAAGATGGGGCTTTGCTGTATGTGTCTAGTGACAGGATGCCTCAAACTTACACCAGTTGAGAAAATATATCCTCTTGCTGGTATCATTTCATAAATAAAATAAGACGAAAGGTAGCAGCGGATGTTGAGAGACCCAAGCAAGAGAATGAGCGTCGAGAGAATGGATGAATGGATATGAGCCTCAAGTTTGCCTGTTTGCCCGAAGAGCCAGCGCTGTCTGCTGCTGCAGACATTTCCGTGGTCATGTGGCAGGCATGACTAGACACCAGCGTGCACAGAACGCTGTTACCTTCCCACCTAAGTGGTCCCTATTTATCCCCTTGCTTTGGAATTGCTAGGTTGGCAGGAGCTAGGACAAAGACAGGAGCTCATTCCGTCCTGCTGTACTCAGGAATCGAACTGCTGACCTTCCGCCTCCCAGTCAGCGTCTTAGGCACTTGAGCCACTGCAGCTGAGGAACTCAACCTCCCCTACGTCACTCGGAGGACCCTGAATAGGCTGAGGGTTGGAGTCTCTACATGCAAGACCAACATGCTCAAGTGGGCATGCTGGCAGACAACAACCCATGGTGTGAATGTGGAGAGATACGGAATCCAGCTCTTTTACTGTTGTGCTGATTACTATACCAATGAAGATTTATTTAATCATAAAGGTAAAGGTTTCCCTTGCTCGAAAGCCAGTCGTATCCGACTCTAGGGTGCAGTGCTTATCTCTGTTTCTAAGCCGAAGAGCCAGCGCTGCCTGCTTCTGCAGACGTTTCCATGGTCATGTGGCAGGCATGACTAGACACCAGCGTGCACGGAACGCTGTTACCTTCCCACCGAAGTGGTCCCTATTTATCTGCTTGCAATTTCTTGCTTTCAAACTGCTAGGTTGGCAGGAGCTGGGACGAAGACGGGAGCTCATTTCCGTCCTGCAGTACTCGGGAATCGAACTGCTGACCTTCCGCTTCCCAGTCAGCGTCTTAGCCACTTGAGCCACTGCAGTCCCTATTTAATCATATAGCCATTGAAAAAGCCAAGAAAGTGGCTTCCTTTTGGCAGTCCCAAGATTGGTCTGGACCCGAAAGAAGATTTTTTTTTTTTTTGATGCTTCCGAGGTTCCTGTTGTGGGGATTTTTTTGAGAAAGCCAGGATCAGGTGGATCATGTTCACAGTGGGGGAGAATGAGCTCAAAGCTTTGCTTCCCATTGCCCCTTGCTAGTGCGTATCTTCATACCTTTGTATCTTCAAATAAGTATAACATCTGCTTGAAGATCATAGTTGGCCAGATTCATCGTGCTGCCTAACTTTAAGCGATGTAACTTTTGGAGGAGAAACGCTGCAAGTTTCAAAGTCAGTGTGCGTGTTGCCGGTTGCCTGCCAAGTCGTGTGACTCCGGGCATAACAGATAACAGCTGTGCTGGCCTTGTAACCGTTCACTTCTTAAAGTTGCTCTAACTGTGTTATCAGTGCTGGTGTAACTGGTAGGATTTTGCTCATTGCTATTTAAATAGAAGTGCAGTGCGCTGTCTTCTTGTGGTGAAGATGCCTGGGGTCTCCTATCTGGGCACTGCTAACAGTTGCCATGTAACTTTGAAAGTTTTGCTCCTCTGCCCTGTGCAACATATTAGACAACAATGTAGCCTTAGAGCAGGGGTTCCCAACCTAAGGCCCGTGGGCCAGATCCTGCCTGCAGCACCATTTCATGTGTCCCCCCCCCCTCCGAGGTATTTTTTTTTTTGGGGGGGGGGGGAATGGCCAACCCTTTGAAGCTATTGGGACAAAATGGCTGCTCCTATTGTGCAGGCAGGGCAAAATGGCCATCTGGCCTTTGAAGCTGACTGAGAGAGTGTGACCCGGCCCACGGCTTGAAAAGGTTGAGAACTGCCTTAGAGCATTTATGTGGGCAATAGAGAATATTTTTTATGGATTACTCCGGGTGCAATCAAATATCTAAATTGGTGTGTGTGTGTGTGTGTGTGTGTGTGTGTGTGTGTGTGTGTGACCCATCCACCCACCCCCGTGGTGGCTTAGCTTAGTGGTTAAGACTCTGAGACTCTGAGAACTGTTTTAACGTGGGGAGGGTTGTTTTTTAATGATGATTTGCTTGTTTGTGTTTTAATGCTGGTTTTAGCTGGGATTGTTGGGTCTTGTTTTTAGCTGTTGTTGTTATACTGTTTTATATTGTAATTTTTACTTATTGTATTTTCTCCCTCTTCCCTTTCCCTTTTTGTTGAGTGGTGTTTCCACCAGGAGGGCGGGATATAAATGTGCAAAATAAATAAATAAATAAATAAACTTGAGGACTTGAAGGTCAGCAGGTTAGTAGCTCAAGACCCAAGTGCTGCATGATGGAGTGAGCACCCATCATTTGTCCCAGCTCCTGCCAAACTAGCAGTTCGAAAGCAAGAAATTGCAAGTAGGTAAATAAGGACCACTTCGGTGGGAAGGTAAACAGCATTCCATGCACTCTGGTGTCTAGTCATGCCTGCCATATGTCCATGGAAACGCCTGCAGACACAGACATCGCTGGCTCTTCGGCTTTGAAATAGAGATGAGCACTGAACCCTAGAGTTAGACACGACTGGCTTTCGAGCAAGAGAGACCTTGACTTCCTCTGTTGAACAGATGGATCTGCTGTAGAAGTTCAAAATTCTGCCCAGTACAGACAGCAGTGGAGTTGGGTGTGAGGAGAGAGGCAGTTTTGACTCGAGGGCTGGAATAACAGAGCCTATCAGCCACCTTTGAAGAACCCATGTTCCCTGCAGGGCCATGGGGTGAGACTAGATGACCCTTTGTGATCATACCTGTCAAGTTTTGGATTGGAAAATAAGGGAAATTTCCCGGCCAAAACGGGATACTTGACAGCTATGCTTTTCCTGTGCTGACCTCCAGTGGCGACATTAGGGCATTGCAGTCTAACTAATACAGGAGGACGGCGGGAAAGAGGGTAAAATACGGGAGTTTCCCAGCCAATACGGGATACTTGACAGCTATGTTTGCGATCCTTTCTGTTGCTATTGTTCTGTGACCTTGAGCATGTCCAGACCTAACCCATCCCATAATAATTTTGTGTTAGAAATTATTCTGGGTTGAAAGGATTTTTGTGGAAGGAACTGTGCTCAGGAAACGCCCGAATGAGGCTCCTTTCATGTCCCGAAGAGCTGGGACAGATGACGGGCACTCAATCCGTCGAGCAGTACCCGGGTCTCAAACTGCCAACTTGCCAGCCTTCCAGCTAACAAGGCGAACGTCTTAACTACTAAGCAACCCCACCCACCCCATAAAACCAGTAATTGTGTGGCAAAGTGCCTTCATTTTGGCAGTGTCCCGTCTGGCCTAGACTCGGAAGAAGAAGAAGTCGGCATGTCCCCAAATCCCACTGATTCAACAATGGGTTTGATACGGAAGGGACGAACAGTGGTGTTTGTTATAATTCAGAGCTGGGGCTCAGTATGGGGTCGGGCCTTTTGGCGATGCATCGGATATGCTGCACGCTGAAAGCAACACCTATTTTAAGTCCCAGAGAAACAGAGTTCCTAAATTTAACCTGAAACAGGAAGCAAGAAAGCCATTTCGGGCCGAGAGCGGCTGACATCCAAGACGGGGGACGGGGGGGCAGGGGGGGCCCTCTCCGGCTGCGTGTCCTTAGCAGATGCTTCTGTAATCCCCAAGGATGAGGGGAGTCTTTTTTTTGCCATGGAGAGAGCAAAATGTTTTGTATTGCAATGGGGTAAGGAGAAGGCGGCCAGATTCGCCTTAAGAAAATAAATCGGAGCGGGGAAACGTTCCAATGCAATGCAATGTGTTTACTTTGAGAAATTCTCGGAGGTTATTTCAGGCGGTTCTTCCTGCAGACCAGGAAAGCCAAACCAAACCATTAAAGCACAGCGTTGGGTCTTTCTTTCTTTCTTTCTTTCTTCTCTCTTTTACTTTTCTCTCTCATTCCTTTCTTTTTTCTTTCTTTCTTCTCTCTTTTACTTTTCTCTCTCATTCCTTTCTTTTTTTCTTTCTTTTTTCTCTCTTTTACTTTTCTCTCTCATTCCTTTCTTTTTTCTTTCTTTCTTCTCTCTTTTACTTTTCTCTCTCATTCCTTTCTCTTTTTTTCTTTCTCTCCTTCCTTTCTCTCTTTTCTCTCTCTTTCTCTTTCCTTCCTCTCTCTCTATTTCTTTCTTTTTGTAAGCAGAGTTCTCGAAACAGGAGAAGGTCTATTTCGGAAAAGCAGCTGCTGGAGAAAAACCACACCATTTTGGTGACTTCAGTGTGGTTGCATCCAAACTTCGGCGAAGTACAAAGGGTTGTTTTTTTTTACAACATTTTTGCTACAACTCCAGGGCCACAGTGTCTCAGTGGTTAAGAAGCTCACCTTTCTAGCTGGAAGGCTGGCAAGTTGGCAGTTTGAGACCATACCGGTCAACCTTCCCGGATTGGCCGGGATTTCCCGATTTTCGGCGCCGATTTGCGCCATTTCCCGCCCCCAGCTGCCAAAACCCTGGAATTGGCAGCGGGGGGGGGGAGAGGGACTGAGCATCCCTTCTGTGCCGATCGGCTTCTACGCATGCGTAGAAGGCAACTTGCACAGAACCGTTTCTGTGCAGGTTGCGTAGAAGGCAACCTGCGCAGAACTTTTCACGCAGGTCCCATATTTTCTGGAGCTTCGGTTGACAGGTATGTTTGAGACCCGGGTACTGCATGACGGTTTGAGCGCCCATCTCTGTCCCAGCTCCTGCCAGCCTAGCAGATTGAAAGCATGAAATTGCAAGTAGATAAATAGGGACCACTTCGGTGGGGAATGATCTTGGAGACATGAAAGGAGCCTCATTTGGGCGTCCTCTAAGGGGAGTTTCTCCAGCAAAAATCCTTTCAAACCAGAATAATTTCTGACACGAAATTATTATTATTACAGTATTACCACAACTCCCAGATTCCTCCATGTTTGGTGGTGGATTTTGGGAACTGTAGTACAAAAGTGAACTTCCTCCAGACTCTGAATGTGCTTGTTTTAGAGCATCAGTCCTTGGAAAAGCAAGATCCCAGCTGTGTGTCTGGGGCTTTCTTCAATTTGTAAGAAAGTACTGTGAGAATGTAATAAAAAATGCTGGCAGATCAGTTGAGGACTTGTATAAATTGAGATCTAAGTTAGTGGCCATTGTGGCATCTTGTGGCAGTGAGTTCCACAGTTAACTTTGTGCTGTATGAAGAAAGAGCACATTTGATCTCTCTTGAACCTCCCACCCTCCGTCTCCACATGAGGATTTAATTTTTGTCAACCACAAATCATATTGGCAGTTCAGTGTTAAACCTGGACAAGAAAGAAGATGATGACATGACTTTGGAGGAATATTTTGTTTATATTCCACCTCTCTCCCAAGGTGGTTTGTGCAATCCATGTTTAGGAAACGGCGCCGCTTTAAAAACCCCACAGTAAATTACATTGTTAAAAGCAACATTCGGCAAATTAACAGTCTGAATTAACCTGAATTAACAACATTAGATCCGTGTAAACTATTTAAAAGCAATAGCACAAGACGCCTGGGACCGTGTTAGCAAGATATTACTGGAAGCTGATCGCTCCATGCAGTGACTCTTTTGAGCTCTGGTTTATTTTATTTTTATATTTATTTATAATTCAAATTTCTATGCCGCCCAATCAAGCGAACCCGACTCAAGGTTTTAAAATCCTTTTATAGTTTTCTGTTTCTGTGGAGAACAAACGCAGCCATTTCTCCAAAGAGTGATTTGTGGGTTCCGGAGGATCATCCTGTCCTAGTAAAGGTTGCCCTTGTTCAAAAGCCAGTCGTATCCGACTCTAGGGTTCAGTGCTCATCTCTGTTTCAAAGCCGAAGAGGCAGTGTTGTCTGCTTGTGCAGACGTTTCCATGGACATGTGGCAGGCATGACTAGACACCAAAGTGCGTGGAACGCTGTTTACCTTCCCACCGAAGTGGTCCTTATTTATCTACTTGCAATGTCTTGCTTTCGAACTGCTAGGTTGGAAGGAGGTGGGACAAGACGGGAGCTCACTCCATTCTGCAGTACTCGGGAATCGAACTGCTGACCTTCCAGTTTTCCCTCCTGTCTTAGTAGCCAGAGATAAATAGCCATTGTTGTCATGTTGCATTTTTAAGGCATTGCTTTGCAGAGGAGAAAGCTCTCTGCTTGGCATGCAATGCTCAGGAGAATGTCTGAAGGAGGATACAATGCAGTATTTCACTTCGCCTCCCTGGTGATCTGTCTCTGTTTGTGCCATAAAGCTCCTTTGATCCATTAATTCCTAATCAACTAATTACTCTCTTCCATATTAACTGGAGCGTCACGAGCCAGGCCTTTGGCACACTTGATCTGTTGATCTCAGAGGGAAGGCTTAGGTCACAGTGATGGTGAACCTTGGCACACCAGGTGTTCTTGGACTTCAATTCCCAGAAGCCCAAGTCTGTGTAGGCTCAGTAAACCCATTTATGTGGATTTGCAGAGACTTGGGGCATCTGGGAATTGAAGTCCAAGAACACCTGGAGTGCCAAGGTTTGCCATCACAAGCTTACGATGTGTAACTTAAGATTGTGTGAAGCTGCAAGCAGTCATCTAGAGCCTGATGATTTGGCCCCATGGGCCGGATTCAACCCATGGGCCATAGGTTGCCAACCCCTGATCTAGAGTCTCTGTTTGTTGCCCATAAAGCAGCAAACATCTGTAGCGGAAAGTTGCAGCTTTGCCAGGGTAGGTAAAACTTCATGGCTGGATGCTCCTTGGTATAAAATTACCCTCTTCCAGAACTGGGGAAATGTGCTCCTTTGCTGTCCCAAAATAAACGTAGTTATCCCGAGTTCTGCTCTCCGCAGGGAGAAAGCCAGCACTTCAGGGAGTAGGGTTTGGATTTGGCCTTTGCTTTAATGTGCTTGTTCTCCACCGGCAAAAGGGTTGTGAAATGCAGGGACAGATTGCCAGGTTAGCTGGCTTCCTATACTGACTAGACTAACTTTTCACGCTGGTATGCATACAGGGATTTTTAAAATACCAGCAGGTCTGCTTGGACCCATTTCATTGTCATTTGGATGCCCTGCAGTGTTATCAAGGATCCAGGGGTTTATGTTTGAGATTGTGGCAAGCTTGTGTGCAGTGGTGCCAAGCTTGCTGGCTTTTACCATAACAAACCCCCATAAACCAGAATCTCTCCACATTTTTAAAGCCAATTTTTAGGAGTTTCTTTACTTTTTTCTTCATATCGGAGCAATCTTCTTCTTCAAATGCCGTATCCGATTCAGAATAATGGCTACCCTCATGACTAGGGATTCTCAACCTGCAACCCGCAGGCTGCATGCGGCCCACGGTACCATTTCAAGTGACCCACCACACCAGGAAGTGCCAAGTGGTGCAGGAAGGGCAAATGGCCATCCGCCCCCCGAAGCTGTCACAGGGAGTCTGATCTGGCCCCCGGCTTAAAAAGGTTGAGAACTCCTGCTCATGACAATTGGCCCGATAATATAATGCAGTGGCCTTTCATTTGCTTTCCTTATCGCAATGTGACACCCGTACCATGGATCTAGTTCCATGAGTCACTTTCTGGTCCTGAGCCATTTTGGCACACAAAAGCCTCATCATCATCATCATCCCCAGGCCACTATGGATGAAGCTGCTGCCTTGCATCAAGATGGATTCAAGTGGGATTTAATCCACTTGCGGACCATCACTCTTCCCTGTGGACTTCGGCACCCAAGGCTATTAGTCCTCAGGGTTGTCAGGTTAGGTAACTGACGATCCGGTCTTGAGTTGCTGGCAGTATGATCCTCCTCTATTACCATAGCAGGATAACCTGGCCAGACAGGGATTTGAGCATTTCACAATTTAAAATTATGGACATAGTGTATATGAAATATAGGTAAAATACAAAACAAGTTAAAATAAGACTGTTTTTGACCAGAAGCAGGCTATATCAGTAACGTCATCATGGCCATTTACTAGAGCAGGGGTTTGCAACCTACAACCCATGGTCCGGACCCGGCCACACAGCAAATCATCTGGCCCACAGCGGTGACCCTGCCTTTACGACAGCTCTAAACATGCCCGCGCCTGCACAAACGCACCCGCTGCAGTTTACTACAGCGTTTACAGCAGGGGGAACCCGCGTGCCCGGCCCGCTCAGATATCTGAGGGGGTTTGGTCCGGCCTGGGGCACGAAAAGGCTGGGAACCCTTGTACTAGATCTTCTTTCATACATGGAGTGAGGCTCGAATATAAAAGCTGCATTGGTTGAATTTTTCTACATGCACAAAAATATGTGTCCCATTTTAGCTGATTACTTTTTGATTTTCCTACTTCGCTTTGAAGTTTGTTAAGTGACTTCCAGATGGTCCGGCCAGAATCTTGTCCTGGTGGGAGAAACTCTTTGGCATTAATCCATTCAGCAAAGCTGTGTTGTCTTTTGCTCTCCATAGGTTTAGCCAAGTCTTCTCTGGTTTCACATTTAGCGCTTGAGAGTTGTACAGAAAACTTTCCCTGGATTTTAGCTGTTGTCTAGGGGGTTGGTGACCATGAACCAGATAGGTGAGGTGCTTTATACTTTGCATTTCCCATCTTTCCTCTAATGCAAGGGTGCCCAAACTATGACCTGTGGGCCGGATCTAGCCCCTGATGCCATGGTTTACTTCCACTTCCAGGAGGGACGAGGGGAATGCAGGCTGGATGAATTGGTGTTGGGTGCTGGATCCAGCACATGGGCTGTAGTTTGTGCACCCGTGGTTTAAGCAGAGAAATGGCAGCTTAAAATCTATCTCATCCTGTTGCAAAACAGATTGCAAAGCATGTTTTGCTTCTGGTGAGAGGACCCACGTGACTGGCCCACTGAACCACGTGGCCGGCCCGGGGACTGAAAAGTTTGGGCACCTCTGCTCTAATGAAATCAAGCCAACAGTGAAGTCTCACAATTGTGTCCTCTTGGCAAGGTGCGTCAGACTAAGAGAGGGTGGTTGACTCTCGGTTACTGGGTAAGTTTCATGGCTGAACGGTGATAACCTCTACCAAGGAAGACTGTATTCTTCCGTGGCAACAGGTTGCCAGCAAATGCCACCATAGATTTTTGCAAGTGTATTACCATCACAGTCATTTTGCTTTCAGTCGCTTGCTTTGCACAGATTTTTCCTTATTTGCATCTGCCTCCCATGACGTTCATGCTGCCACCGTGTTTCTTTGAAAGCAAGAGCTCTTGGAGGATTCATTGCCCGCCAGATCAAATCCTTCTTGGTCATTGTTATTGTTTAAAATGTATATACTGTATAGTGTTGCCTGTCTGTGGGTCATTGTTTTGTTTCCAGATTTCTTAACATATTCTTGTTAGGATCTTGACAGATTCATTTTCTGTAGCTTATAATAATTCTATCATTATTCTGCCTGCTCCTGGTGATTTGTTTTTTCTTAGTAGTTTCAGAGCACCTTTCACATCGCTTTCTAGAACTGCAGGTTGTTCATCTATGATGCTTCAAATGAGTCTGTCATCCTTTTATCCCCTTTGTATATGTCTTCAATACTGTTTCTACTTTTTAATTTTCTTTTGGTTAGACAGCATGCTTTCCTGTTGATCATTCAGCATTCCTAATTGAGGCTTAAATTTCCTTTGATTCCTCAGATCTTATGGAAGAGATCTCATGCTATGTTGTTCAGTCGCACAGTCGGTTCCGACCCTTTGCGACCCTATGGACCATTGCTCTCCAGGCGCCTCTGTCCTCTACCATCCCCCTCAGCACTCCCAGCTCTGTGCCCATTGTGTCTACAATGCCATCTAGCCATCTCATCCTTGGCCTCCCCCTTCTTCTTTTGCCCTCCACTTTTCCCAACATCACGGCCTTCTCAAGTGAATCCTCCCTTCTCATTTGATGTCCAAAGTATTTTAGCTTCATCTTTACTATTTGACCTTCCAATGAGCAGTCAGGGTTAATTTCTTCTAAGATTGACCTATTTGTTCTCCTCGCTGTCCAGGGGACTCTCAAAACCCTCCTCCAACACCACATTTCAAAGGCATCTATTCTTCTGCGTTCAGCCTTCCTGATTGTCCAGCTCTCACATCCGTACATTACTACTGGGAAAACCATTGCTTTGACTATTCTAATTTTTGTTTGCAATGTGATGTCTCTGCTTTTCACTATGTTCCCCAGGTTTCTCATCGCTTGTCTCCCAAGAATCAGTCGCCTTTTTATTTCATGGCTACAATTCCCATCTGCAGTGATCTTTGATCCCAAGAAAGTAAAATCTGTCACTGCTTCTACTTCTTCCCCATCTATTTTCCAGGGACTGATGGGACCTGTTGCCATTATCTTGGTTTTCTTGACATTGAGTCTCAAGCCAGCTTTTGCACTCTCCTCCTTCAGCCCAATCAAGAGGTTCTTTAGGTCTTCCTCACTTTCTGCCATTAAGGTGGTGTCGTCTGCATATCTCAGATTGTTGATGTTTCTCCCAGCGATTTTAATCCCATATTGTGATTCCTCCATCCCTGCACTGCGCATTATGTGCTCTGTGTATAGGTTGAATAGGCATGGTGATAAAATGCAGCCTTGTCTTACTCCTTTTCCTATTCCAAACCACTCTGTTATTCCATGTTCTGTCCTAACTGTTGCTTCTTGGTTCATGTACAGATTTCTCAGGAGGCATATGAGGTGCTCTGGTATTCCCATCTCTTTAATTACTTGCCACATCTTGTTGTGGTCCACACAGTCAAATGCCTTAGTGTAGTCAATGAAACAAAAGTAAACTTGTTTCTGGTATTCCTTTGTTTTCTCCATGATCCAGCGTATGTTGGCGATGTGGTCTCTAGTCCCCCTGCCTCTTCTGAAACCTGCCTGCACCTCTGGTAATTCTCTTTCCACATGCTGCTGAAGTCTATCCTGTATTATCTTGAGCATCACCTTACTAGCGTGTGGGATGAGCGCGATTGTTCGATAATTTGAACATTCTTTGGCATTGCCCTTTTTTGGGATTGGAACGTATACTGATCTTTTCCAGTCCTGTGGCCATTGTTTTGTTTTCCAAATCTGCTGGCATATTGAATGCAGTAATTTGATGCCATCATCTTTTAGAGCTTTGAAAAATTCAACTGGGATACCATCATCTCCACTAGCTTTGTTGTTTGCAGTGCTCTTTAGGGCCTTTATGACTTCGCTCTCCAGGATGTCTGGCTCAAGATCTACTTCTTCATCATTGTGATTGTCAGGAGTGTTGAGGTCCTTTTTGTAGAGTTCCTCTGTGTACTCTTTCCATCTTTTCTTAATCTCTTCTGCATCAGCTAGCTCCTTTCCTTCTTTGTCCCTTATCATGGTCATTTTTGCTTTAAATGTTCCCTTAATTTCCCCGATTTTTTTGAAAAGATCTCTGGTTCTGCCTCTTTTGTTGTTTTCCTCCATTTCTCTGCACTGTTCTTTTAGGTAGTTTTCCTTATCTCTCCTTGCTTTTCTTTGAAATTCTGTGTTCAAATGATTGTATTTTTTCCTTTCTCCTTTGACTTTGGCGTTCCTTCTTTCCTCTGCTATTTTAAGAGCCTCGTCAGACAACCACTTTGCTTTCTTACTCTTCTTTTCTTTTGGTATGGTTTTCTTTGCTGCTTCCTGCATGATGTCCCTCATCTCCGTCCATAATTCTTCTGGTACTCTGTCTACCGAGTCTAAGCCATTAAATCTGTTCATCACCTCCACCGTGTATTCTTTAGAGATGCTGTCTAGGAGATATCTTTCTGGTCTCCATGTTTTCCCTATTTTCTTTAGTCTAAGCCTGAATTTCAGTAGGTTGTGATCTGAGCCACAGTCTGCTCCAGGTCTTGTTTTTGCTGACTGTATGGAGGTTCTCCATCTTTGGCTGCAGAGTATGTAGTCAGTCTGGTTTCGGTGTTGGCCATCTGGTGATGTCCATGTGTAAAGTTGCCTCTTGTGTTGCTGGAAGAGAGTGTTTGCTATGACCAGTGCGTTCTCTTGGCAGTGCGTTCTCATGCTATACCCTTTTTGTTCTCTTCTACTTCCATGCATTAATGTAACAATTCTCTTTTTTCTCTACATATCAGTCACTGGAAAACAGCATTCAAGATTCTGACACTATTTCTTGCATTTCCTTTGCAATTTTAAGTGTTTCCTCTATTATCCACCCAGACTTTTCTTTTGAATACAGTGGAAACCATAGCTGTCAAGTATCCCATATTGGCCAGGAAAACCCCTTATTTTACCCTCTTTCCCACCCTCACCCCTTATTAATTAGACTGCAATGCCCTATTGCTGCCATTGGAGGGCAGCACAGGATAAGCATAGCTGTCAAGTATCCCTTATTTGCTGGGAAATTTCCCTTATTTCCAAATCCAAAACTTGACAGGTATGGTGGAAACTCATACAACAATCACCCCATATAACAACGAAATCGCATAACAATTAGGGTGGTTGTTTTTTTGGGGGGAATAACATCCCACATAACAATTTTCCCTATGGAAAAATCGTACAACAATTTTTCAATGGGAAAAACCACTTAGCAAAAATAAATAAATCATTGTACGATACATCCCATAGGGAAAATCGCTATACGATGCATGTATCGTATAGCAATTGTTTCGTACAACAACAAGCCCCGTGGAACGGATTAAAATCTTTGTATGAGGTACCACTGTATAGGAATTGCACTTCTTCCTAATAATGCCTATGGTTGCATGCTTTCTGGTCAATTGAGTTGAAAACTGCAAATCTGTTTATTATATGGACATTACTGGTAAATTCAACAGGAATGTTGTTTATATTTTGGGACTGTGATTCTTTTAGAGTTCCTTTTCAGCTTTTCTCTAAGCCCCAAATTAGGATCTTACTGTGTCCCCCACCCACCCACCCATTGTGCCATGCTTGACACCTCTCATCTTTGTCTACTTGAACTTCCCATGCCATCCTGGTGTCCAACCCTTGAGGCTGCTTCTCGGAGCATCAGACTTACAGATAACACATTCATCGTTTTATTTTGCCTCCTGGCTCAGTCTGGAATCTCACAGCCATTCCGTGTCACTGGCCAAAGCCTGTTCTCTAACACAGCTGTTCCAGGAAGCCAGGATGCTATAGCTCAGCAAGTGGCTCTCTGTGGTATCTGTGGGTTACCCACTTGATCCTCTTAAGAACCAAATCCAGATGTTACATCACTAAGAGCTCTTGTCTCTCCTCTTTAGAAATTCTGCAGCCTAACTAAAGCTGGCGTGGATACCAGGGACAGGGTATATATGGTTCTCCAGATATAATTGAACAGGAACTTCCAACATCTTCTACAGTGATCACACAAGCAATGGCTGATGGCAGTTCTAGCCCAACATCTGGGTGGCCATCTGGTCTTTACCTTTGTCACATCGATGTCATCATTACTGCATGCCATCAAGTCAATTCCAACTTATGACAACTCTCCCCAGGGTTTTCTAGGTGGAGAGCACTCAGGAGTGGTTTCCCATTCCCTTCCTCTTAAGACAGTGATGGCGAACCTATGGCATGCATGCCAGAGGTGGCACTCACAGCCCTCTCTGTGGGCACCCATGCCATTGCCACAGCACAGAGTTTGCCCAGCAGCCCAATAGGAGCACTTCCTCCCTTCCCCAGCACAGAGTTCACCCCGTCCTTTTGTCCAGCAGCCCAATGGGAGCGCTTCCTCCCTCCTCCAGCACAAAGTTCACCTCTGCCCGTCTCTTTGGGGTTGCCTATCACTTGGTCTCTAAAAGGTTGCCTATCACTGCTCTAAGAGGATGCCTGGGGGACTGTGCAGCTTGCCCAAAGCTACACAGGATGGCTCTTCTCCCAGATGACACAGTGAGGAATCAGACTCCCAAGCTCTGCTTCAGCATCCAGACTCCTAAACCATTGAGCTATCCAGCCAGCACCTTTGACCCCCACACTGTACACTTTCCCAGAGTTTAGAAGGGGAATCCGTGACACGGACATGATCTCTGGAGGATGCTGCGTCTGAAGAGGTTGTTTTCTACGCATTGCATCTCCCTTAGTTGCAACGCTTGTTCTGACTTTCACCAGCCTTGCTTCCGATCCACAGCTGGTTCTCTCTGCCTCCTCCAGAGAGGGTGAATGTCCTGTGGCCCTCCGGATTTTGCTGGACTCCAAATCCCATCATCCCTGGCGAGATTTTTTTAGGAGCTGGGGCAGAGGCCGGTGGTGGGCAACTGCTTAGCTTTTCATTTTGCACAATCTCAGGGTAATGCAGTAGAGTAGAACTTCCTTGCTGCCCTTGCTTGAAAGCCAGTCGTAGCTGACCCTAGGGTTCAGTGCTCATCTCTGTTTCAAAGCTGAAGAGCCAGCGCTGTCTGCTTCTGCAGACGTTTCCGTGGCCACGTGGCAGGCATGGTTAGACACCGGAGTGCACGGAACACTGTTTACCTTCCCACTGGAGTGGCCCCTTCTTTTATCTACCTGCAATTTCTTGCTTTCAAAATGCTAGGATGGCAGGAGCTGGGACAAAGACGGGAGCTCATTCCGTCACGCAGTTCTCGGGTCTTGAACTGCCGACCTGCCAGTCAGCATCTTAACCACTTGAGCCACTGCAGTCCCTCCAGGTGGGGGATGGAGGGCAGACACAGGACCATTTAAACATGTAGTTTCCCTCCCTTTAACAGTCATATAACAAGAATGTTTGGAGCAAAGGGGTTTGCCTCAACTTTCGCACTGGGTCGAAGGGAGAGTGGGTTTTTTTGGCTAGCTTTGGTGGTTCCTCTGTATGAAGGAATCAAAGATTTCTTTGTGGCAATGAGAAGCAGATGGTTGGGGGGAGATTTACTGACTCCAGCTCTTTTCTACCCTTCCCTCGCCGCATAAATTGCTAGAAATGCATCAAAACCTCACCCAGTTTTTAACTCAACATAGCTCTGTTTTGCTTGAGCTGTTTTGAAATGAATAGACCTTGTATATGGGTGTGTAGTGGTGGACACACAATATTTGGGCCTGAGGAGGAAGGGACCAACAGTGTAGGTAGGGTGATTCTAGAAGAGGATGATAGTTGGTCTCTGTGCATTTTTAAAAAGCTATTTGGTACTAACTTCTTTCTTTGTATTGTTGCCAGTGCATGTAGATCTCTACCTTTTCATGCCGGGGGCATAGCTGTCAAGTGTCCCTAATTGGCCAGGAAAACCCCTTATTTTACCCTCTTTCCCGCTGTCATCCCTTATTAATTAGACTGCAATGCCCTATTGCCACCATTGGAGGGCAGCACAGGATAAGCATAGCTGTCAAGTATCCCTTATTTGCCAGGAAATTTCCCTTATTTCCAAATCCAAAACTTGACAGGTATGGCTGGGAGGCCAGACAGCCATTTTACCCTGCCTGCACGATGGGGGCAGCCATTTTGCCCCAACAGCATCAAGGGGGTGCTCATTTTGTTTCTCAAATGCCCTTGGAGGGGGGTGGCACATGAAATGGCACTGGATCTGGCCCATGAGCCTTAGATTGGGAACCCCTGAGGTAGACTTAAATTCCAAAATGTGGATGGTGTGTGTGGCAGAGAAGTTGCTATCTCCGTTTACTACCTACCGATTATCCTCTGACAGAGAAAGGTCTAGAAAAGGAAGATCAAGTGAGAGGAGATATCTCAGAGATCTTTGAGTCAAAGGCATGGAAATCTCCATTCTGTGCTAAGAGAAATGATGGCGTGGGACAGTAGAATAGGTGGATTGCAGTGTAAAATGACAATATACATGGCAGCCCTCACCGGGATGCACATGCAAGAGCATGGGAAAGTAAGGTTTTTGAACTTAGGTTGTAGCCCAAATGGAAGACCGGCAGGTCAGTAGTTCAAGACCCGGGTGCTGTGTGATGGAGTGAGCTCCTGGTGTCTGTCCCAGCTCCTGCCAACGGAGCAGTTCAAAAGCAAGACGTTGCAAGTAGATAAATAGGTACTGGCTCCAGTGGGAAAGGTAATAGCATTCCGTCATCTCTGGCCTCTAGTCATGCCTGCCACATGACCACGGAAAGGTCTGTAGGCACAGACAGTCCTGGCTCTTTGGCTGTAGACGGAGATAAACGTTTCCCCCTAGAGTTGGACGCAACTGGCTTTCAAGCAGGGGAGACCTTTACTGTAGCCCCAAAGGAGATCACTTCCCCAGGGCGGGTGGAAATGTGGCTGAAAGAGAATGCAGTTCAAGAGTTATGCTGCCTTGCGTAGCAATCTGCCACAGACCAAAAAGCATCTAGTTGCCTCGAGGGCCACTTGGTTGAAACGAATCGCCTTTTGTGTTCTTGGTATCTCTTTAGTGTATGGCCGTGATGGCGAACCTTGGCACTCCAGATGTTCTTGGACTTCAATTCTCAGAAGCCCAAGCCCCCTGTGAATCCACACGGATGGGTTTACTGCGATTCATCCGGCCCGCGCTGCCCTCGTCGCTCCTGGAAGTGGGAGAGAAAGAGTTAACCCAGAAGAGCCTTAACCGTACGGGCGCGTTTTACTTCCACTTCCAGGAGCAATGAGGGCAACACAGGGTGGATGAAGCGCAGTAAACCCATTTGGGCACCCCTATGGAGAGGCTATGGACACATTTCAACCAAGACCTTGAAGTCTTAGCCACAATGCTTTGCATCTATTTCTTAGGTTCAGGATCCAATGCCAGCCTTTGCTAAGCCATCCAGCTGATGTTCAGACACACACAGAGACAGAGAAAGGCGGTGCGAGAAGGGTGTGTAAAGTAAAACCCGTGTGGCAGCAAAGCTCTGAGACTGAAGCCAAAATGACACTTTCAGAGCCGTAATCTGGGGAACCCACGTCTCTGCTAAACAGCATGGGATGAACTGGCCTGCAGGCTATTTAATCCTCTCCCCACCCCACGGTCACCCCGATCTCCATTAAGCCTTTCTCCCACCTGCTGCGATGACAGGGCCTGGGATCCTAGCAAGGGAAAAAGTAGCCATGCTCTGAAGCACAGATTCTCAACCTATGGCCCACGAATCTGTTTGCCGAATCTGGTCGTTGGCGCCAAATAACCCGGCCCCTGCCCTCGCTCCAGCCACCGCCACTGCTGGCGGAGCCAGCCACGGATTCATTTACAGACTCCGTTAATGCATTTACAACAGCCGTAGATGGGGAGGGGAAACCAGTCTGGCCCCCTCAACTGTTTCATAGTGCAAAATTGTTGTGTATGTAGTGCAAGATTGGATCTATTCCAGTTTTCCCTTATAATCTCATTCCTATTTCATCCCTTCTAGTCACTCCAGCTGATTATGGGGAGACAAGCTATGAGAAACCTGGGGAATATAGTGAAAAGCAGAGACATCGCCTTGAAAACAAAAATTCGCATAGTCAAAGCAATGGTATTCCCGGTGGTAATGTATGGGTGTGAGAGCTGGACCATTAGGAAGGCTGAGCGCAGAAGAATAGATGCCTTTGAAATGTGGTGTTGGAGGAGAGTTTTGAGAGTCCCCTGGACAGCAAAGAGAACAAATAGGTCAATATTAGAAGAAATCAACCCTGACTGTTCATTGGAGGGACAAATAGTGAAGATGAAGCTAAAGTACTTTGGACATCAAATGAGAAGGGAGGACTCACTTGAGAAAGCCTTGATGCTGGGAAAGGTGGAGGGCAAGAGAAGAAGGGGGCGGATGAGATGGATGATGGTATTGTAGACGCAATGGGCACAGAGCTGGGCGGGCTGAGGAGGATGGTGGAGGACAGGGGTGCCTGGAGGAAAATGGTCCATGGGGTTGCCAAGGGTCGGAATCGACTGTGCGACTGAACAAAAAGTCACTCCAGCAGTTTATGTTTTGCTGTGTCGATGTTTGGCTCTGATAACACAAGGTGGGAATGAATAGGCTTTGTACTGTATTAGGTGTTTCTTTGTGCCGGTTGGAATTGCCTTGTGTTGTAACTGTCCCAATATTTTGTTTGCCTTACTGCACCGTATGTTGATCTCTTCATCTCTTTTGCCGTCCTCAGTAAATGCCATTCCTATCTATTTGAACTCTGCCAATTGTTTTATACTTGTTCCCTCTGTTTTTGCCAATTCTTAATTGGCTGAAATCCCATTTGGTAGGGTCTGCTGCCATCACACAATTGGTGTCATTGGCAGCAGCACTTAAAATCTTCATTTTTTGCAATGTTGGGGCGTGGGCAGTTTTGTCACAGTGCATCCAAGCTCTGCACATTCTGGAATCACATCAAGGAAACCTTTAAATCAGAAGGTCAGATTTATGTCTCTATATATATATATATATATCTGTCTGGCTAGAAAGCCAGAGAATGCCTGTTAGCACAGTTTACTTCAGCTGTAAGACTGTAGTGGCTGTTCAGGAATCCAAGCCATAATTGGTTGTGTCTAATGAATACAGGTATTTCCTTCTAATGATCTTGGCAATCTGTTTCCAAGATCAAAAGAAGATCTTGGAAAGCTCCACCTCGAAAGGTGTTTCCATCTTCTGATCCAGTCTGGCCAGGTTATCCTGCTATGGTAATAGAATAGAGTAGACCCTACTGCCAGCGACTCAACACTGAGTGTCAGGTGGTGGTTAACTAAACTGACCACACTGAGGACATAAGAACATAAGAAGAGCCTTGCTGGAAGAGGCCACAGGAGCCCATCCAGTCCAGCATTTTGTCTCACACAGTGGCTCACCATTTGCTTCAGGGTATTATTCCCAAGCAGATGCCTTCACCTGCTTAGGATTCCCTGGAAATGGCATTAATTGAGAGAGATCCTGCCTAGCTCTCCAACCTGGAGGTTGTCCTTAGGTATCCATAATTATAGGACTAATGGCCTTGGGTGTCTAAATCCATAGGGAAGGGTGATGGTCCCCAAGTGGATTAAATCCCACTTGAAGCCATCTTGATGGAGAGCAGCAGCTTCATCCATCCTGGCCTGGAGCTGAAGAGGACTTTGCGTGCCTAAAGGGCTCAGGACCAGAAAGTGACTCATGGAACTGGATCAGTGGTCATGCTGCGATGTGGAAGGCAGATGAAAGGCCACTGCATTATATTATCAGGACAGTCTTCATGGCTGATCTTGGAAAGATTTTTGGACCATGGCCTCCCAAAATTAATTCTCTTGCAAGTCAGGTGGTTCTGAGAGTTGCTGTCCGAAAAGGCAACTCTCGGGAAAAGTGGTGTGATTGATCATATTTTCTATCTTTACCACCACTTTCGGAGCGGACAATTGTCATGTTTGAGTTTGTTGTTGCACATTATCAACTGACTTACTGGGATCTTAATCGGGCTTTCAAGGCATGTGAGATATTTAAGAAGTGGGTGTTACCATTTCCACACCCCCAGTGAATTTCTACAGCTGAGAAGTAATTCAAACCTCGGGCTTATGAGTACCTAGTCCATCCATCTCTTTCCCCGTTACACCTCACTGTATCTGGGAACTTACGTTAAAATTCATATACGCAATAATAATAATTTCGTGTTAGAAATTATTTGGGGTTGAAAGGATTTTTGCTGGAGGAACTCTGCAGCCCAAATGAGGCTCCTTTCATGTCCCTAAGATCTTTTCCTACCAAAGTGGTCCCTATTTATCTACTTGCAATTTCAGGCAATGAAAGGGTGGGATATGCCTTTATTTATGTTTTGATGGTGTTACTTATTTCTTTGTTTATTACATTTATGTTTTGATGGTGTTACTTATTTCTTTGTTTATTACCTTTGTGTTATGCCATTCCTAATGACATGAAGGTGACCTACATTGTTCTCCTCTGGCCTTTGTTCCCACAACAACCCTATGAGGTTGGCCAGTTTGAGAGAAGACCACAGTTGAATGGAGATTAGAAACAGGTGACTTGAAGCCTAGTCCAGCATGACTAGGTGTCATCATCTTCAGTTTTTGCAAGGCATGACCGTTTTACCTTCCTTGTAACCTTTGTTTGAGCCCATCACACCATAACATCCCTGCTTCTTCTTCTTTCCAGCGATGGTACCCGCGGAGAGTGATGCCAAGATGTCCTGCCAGCTGTGTGTTGGGTGACAAGAGGCGCTGCTGGGCAGTGGATGCTCTAACCTCGAGGTGCCCACAAGATCTTGGCGTGGCTCTCAAACAAATCCACAGAGAGGGCCCTGAACACAATGAACAAACTGACCTTCCACAATAACAGAATCATGCAGGATCGACGCAGTGTCTGTATTTTCCTCCCCAACGACGATTCCCTCAACATCATCATAAATGTGAGTTATCTTGGCACCTGTAACATACCTTCTTGCTGGGGGGGGGGGGGGGGGCTGTAAGAAACAGGGATATTTGGCTAAATGGAATCATTGTTTGGACATTGGTGGTGCAGTGGTTAAACTGCTGTACTGCAACCAAAAGGTTGTGAGTTCAGTCCTGACCAGGGATCAAGATTGATTCAGCCTTCCATCCTTCGGAGGTCAGTAAAATGATTACCCAGCATGTTTGGGCCAAAATGCCACTTAACTTGTGAACCGCCCAGAGAGTGCACTAAGCACTGTGGGGCGATATATAGGAATGATTGCTTTTCTTTTCTTTTGTTTGGACATTTTCCTGATCTTTGCAGAGTAGACTGTGTGTTGCCGACATTTCCCATGGCTAGTCTCCAAATCTTGTCATTGCAAAGGATTGGTGTGCTCACTGTTTCTTGTAGGTGTAGCTTGGCTGTCTAGCCTTAGACACAACTCATAAGGACTAGAAACCTGTTTTGAATTTGCACAGAGAAACAGAGAGGGGGGTGATGCAGAACATCAGGCCATGTGCTTTTGTAAACTAAACTTTGTCACGGAATTCCTTGTTTCTCGTTTCATCTTTGAGTCTTTTGCCAAGCAAAGATGTTGTGTGGCTGCGAAATAGACCGGAGCTGTTTAACCCAGACTGCGGTGGCTCAAGTGGTTAAAACGCTGAACTCGCTGACTGGAAGGTCGTAGTTCGATTCCTGGGTACTGCACGATGGAGTGAGCTGCCGTCTCTGTCCCAGCTCTTGCCAGCCTAGCAGTTCGAAAGCAAGAAATTACAACTAGATGAATAGGGAAGGTAAAAAGCGTTCTGTGCACTCCGGTGTCGAGGCATGCCTGCCACATGTCCATGGAAACGTCTGCAGAAGCAGACTGCCCTGGCTCTTTGGCTACAAACAGATATGAGCACTTAACCCTAGAGTCGGATATGACTGGCTTTCAAGCAAGGGCGACTTTTACCTTAATTCTGTTTTATCTGTTTTATCTATGATTGTGAACCGCCCTGAGTCAGCCTTGGTCGAGTGGGCGGTATAGAAATCCAACAATTAAATTAAATTTAAATTAAATTACCTTTACCTCTCCCTTGCCTTGCTGCTCAGAATTGCCTCTCTCTTGCTCACTTTCTGCTTGAGAGGGAAAATATGTCTTTCCACTTTCAGAGAGAAAAGCAACTGGGGTTTTGAGCAAGTTAGTTTGAGCACAACATTATGTTCACCAACCCGTCTCCCACCATCCCAGGGGTTTCCATTCAAGCTGAACACACTCCATTGAGTATTTTATCTTAACACTGAGCCCTAGTGGTGCAGTGATTAAACTGCTGTACTGCAACCACAACATTGTGAGTTCGATCCTCATCAGGGATCAAGGTTGACTCAGCCTTCCATGGTCAGTAAAATGAGTACCCAGCATGTTGGGGATTTTAAAAAAAATCTAATTAACTTGGGAACCACCCAGAGAGTGCACTAAGTGCTATGGGGCGGTATGGTAGTGTGATTGCTTTGTTTTGCTTTATCAAAGAATAAAAGGTATAACCTTTGAGAAAAGAGTTCTATCTCAAGGAGACTGGCCTCCCTAATCTCCCAGTGTATATGTCGTCTTCTTCCAAGCAGTTAGGAAGCTCATTTTTCCTTTGCTCCTGTTATCTGCCTTAAAAGCAACTGTGTGGATTATAGGCTCAAATCAAACCGTAAGGGAGTGTGAGTATTTCCTGTTGTTGCAATGGTTTCCCTTCCATGTGTTCTTTCAAAGCACCGTGCCCAACTAATCGGGATGGTGAAAGATGCCTTCCAGTGGCCACGCACAAACAAAAGCAAGTTAAATGTGCATGCTATCAAAGCAACATCAGCTTGTGCTTGTAATGCTATGTTAACTGCATTATCAAGCTTGGTCCTCATTTGGAACAGTTTGGCCATTCTGCCCTTATTTTATGGATGCTTGAGCATCTGGTCCATGACACTTTGGAATCCTTTCTTTTTCTTTATTCGTGTCAGATGCACCACCAGCATATAATAAAATACAAAGCTAAAATTAACACATCTAGAAACAAAATAGCATTAAAAAAAGACTAGATGACTACAGCCCAGTATCGGGACACTGCAACAGCATTTCCTCTTGCCAACATAAGGTCCTCCTCAGTGCATGTTGAGGGGCATTGTGTTGTTGTGGTTCAGATGCATAGTCGAGTCCGACCCTTTGTGACCCTATGGACCATTGTCCCCCAGGCACCTCTATCCTCTACCATCTTCCTCAGCCCACCCAGTTCTGTGCCCATTGCGTCTACAATACCATCTAGCCATCTCATCTTAGGCTGCCCCCTTCTTCTTTTGCCCTCCACCATTCCCAGCATCAAGGCTTTCTCAAGTGAATCCTCTCTTCTCATTTGATGCCCAAAGTACTTGACCTTCTAAGGAGCAGTCAGGGTTGATTTCTTCTAGGATCGACCTATTTGGTCTCCTCGCTGTCTAGGGGACTCTCAAAACTCTCCTCCAACACCCAAGAATTAGTCACCTTTTTATTTCATGGCTGCAATCACTATCTGCAGTGATCCTATGGGAGATAGTTTGTTCTTCTATGCATTCACACAGGCTATCATCTACAGGGAAATCCCACTTTCTCAAATAAGCCCTTGATCTTCCAACCCCGGCATGCAGTCTGTTTAAAGCTTTCCACACAAGCCATGGTTGTTCTTGGCCAGGTGGTAGAGAGTCACGTGGTTCTTGTGATTATTTGTAATAATAATATTATAATAACAATTTAATAATAACAATTTTAGCACTTTACTGCTGGATGGGATCCTATAGATCAGTGATGGAGAACCTTGCCACTCCAGGTGTTCTTGGACTTCAGTTCCCAGAAGCCCAAGTCAGCACTCCTGCTAATCAGGGCTTATGGGAATTGAAGTTCCAGAACACCTGGAGTGCCAAGGTTCACCATCACTGCTATAGATCATTGCGTCCAGCCTTTATCAAGGAGGCAGAGTGGAGAATTGAACTCCCAACCTCTGGCTCCGCAGCCAGATATCTAAACCACAAAAGCTTTTGTCAGCTGCTTTGTTTTCTGTTGCTTATCTGAAAGTCATTGATCTCAGCTGTTGGGAAAGAATCTGCTTTTATGTTGGTCTGGGTGTATATGTGTGTTCATTTGTTTGATGTTGTACAAAGTATGTACTTCCTCCAGCAAATTGTTTCCCCCTAATAAACTGATGGTCTGTTGAGTTCTTTAAGACTGGCTATGGCGGCTGGGGATGGTAGAAGATGTAGCCCAGTCATTGGAAGGCACCAGGTCACAGGAAGCCTATTTAAGCTTTGGTTACCCGATGTTAATGCAGTAGAAGCCTTACCCTTCCTTCTTTACACTGGATTAAAAAGGGATGGAACCATGATGGTGAACCTTGGCACGGCTGGAGTGCCAAGGTTTGCCATCACTGGGATAGAATGTTCAGTTTATTCAGGGGAGATTTAAAGCAAAGCATACCATGGTAACCATCTTACACCAGTGGTTCCCAATGTGAGGCAAACACCCCACAGGAATCTTCAGTTCCCAGAAGCCTCAGTCAGTATTTATTTATTTATTTATTTACTGTTAAATTTTAATACCACCCACTCAGCCAAAGCCGACTCCGGGCGGTTCACAACAGTGGGTAAAAACAGATAAAAACAAATAAAACAGATAAAAACCAGCAATAAGAACCCACCCCTAAAAAGAGAGGGGTGCAGGCGCCTGAATGGGCGCGTTTTACTTCCGCTTCCAGGAGCGACGAGGGCGGCGCGGGCCGGATGAATCGCAATAAACCCATTTGTGTGGATTCATGGAGGCTTGGGCTTCTAAGACTTGAAGTCCAAGAACATCTGGAGTGCCAAGGTTCAACATCACGGATTTAGGGAGTAGTTGGTGCCATTTTAAAAAGTCTGGAAGAAAGGCTGTGGATGAGGGGCATGATGTGAAAACCTTTGATGTGGATCTGAACACATGAGTGTGCTTGATCAGTCTGATTCTCACAGGACATGGTGGGTGTTCCAGGCGGCATGCAGCTGATGTGCTGCAGAGTTTGCTGTCCTACGCTCAAACTTCTGCACCCCGGTTTGAAGAAGAAGAAGAAAATGCATGGGGACCTTCATTTTGCCACCATTTATATTCAGCAGATTTGGAAGGGGAAACAAAACTGGAAGATCACCTAACAGGGTCTCAGCTCCTGGTGTAACCCAAATTTTTATTTCTACAGCTGGTACTTTTTTTTGCATATGTGTGTCTGTTGAAAAACCGGGATCGTTTTGGGGTCTGGTGGGGAACACCTTTGTACACAATCTCTTCCCCAGATTGCTTGTACAGTAGTTTTAAAAATACATTGCTCACCGTTCCGACCTCCTTTCACAGGTCAAAATATTGTGCCATGAGTTACTTGTGCGGGTGTGTGACCTGCTGAAGTTGAAGGACTGTCACCTCTTCGGGCTTAGCGTCATTCAGAGTAAGTGCCAAGAAAAGGCCAGTCTTTTGCTGCAACCTGGGGTCATTTTGCCCTTCCCCATCTTCCTCTTTCTTCTTCTTCCTCCTTCTCCTCTTCTTCCTCTTCCTCCTCCTCCATGTCTAGGCCAGACGTGAAACTTGTCTCACTGGCTCTTTGGCATTTTCAAGCGGGACCCAGGGGTTCCCAACTTATGGCCCGCGGCACCATTTCATGTGGCCTGCTGCCACCTCCGCTGCACCCAGAAGTGGAAACGAGTGTGCCATAAAATGCACGTGATAGACTGATGCCTTTTGCTAGCCATCCTCAACTTGAACCCACTACCATGCTTTGAAGCAGGTTGGCCATTAAGTAGGCTTCGCCTTAACATCAGGGCAGATGAATGGGATGCCGTTCCCCTGATCAGGAGGCTAGGATAGCATTGCAAAAGACCTGGACCTTTTAGTCCACAAAGATAGAGAGACACTCTATTTAGGAGTCTATTTAAAGAGCAAAATGGAATACCTTCATTTATTTGAAGCTCCGCGTTGCCCCGAAATGAACCCGGGCTTTTATTCCAACCATATTTCTTCCACTACTCCCAGCAGACCTTTGCATACATGTGGTTCTAGCATGTTCACTTTTGAAACGAGAGCAAGATGGGATAAATAAGTAAATTATGTAGTACTTTTTAAAATATATAAATATGCAAGCATCCGTTTGAGATTTGCAAATCCATTCTCTCCCCACTCTTTCTTCCCATTCCCACCAGCGATGGTGAAGTGAAATTCACAAGGGCAGCTTTTTTAAAATGTAGTCGTTTTGATCTACCGAAGTTCCCTCAATGTTGCTGTTGTGTTTTTTTTTTAAAGGAATGTCAAGCATTTTGTTGATCTTCTTGTCCTCTAAATCTGCTCCCTGTTTCCTCCCATGGCAGACAATGAGCATGTGTACATGGATTTATCCCAGAAGCTGTACAAGTACTGTCCGAAAGAATGGAAGAAAGAAGCAAGCAAGGTAAAAAGATTTGTCTGGTCCTGTAAGGGTAGAAAAATGGAATGATTGGGAAAATGAGGTGTTTTATGTGCACCCCCTATTATTATTTTTTTGCATCAAAATCAGCAAGGAACCCTTGTGACACCTTAAGACAGGAGTGCCCAAACTTTTAAGGCCGTGGGCCGGTCACGTGGTTCAGCAGGCCGGTCATAGGATTCCTCCCACTGGAAGCAGAATCAAAATGCAGATATGTTTTGTAACAGGATGAGATAGATTTTAGGTTGCCATTTTCTCTGCTTAAACCAGGGGTGCCCAAACTATAGCCTGTGGGCCTGATCCGGCCCCCGATGCTAATTCATCGGGCATGTTTTACTTCCACTCCCAGGAGCGACGAGGGTGATGCAGGCTGGATGAATTGGCATTGGGGGCCGGATCTGGCCCATGAGCCGTAGTTTGGGCACCCCTGCCTTAAGATGTTGCGTTTGGCAGTCTGCTTTTCTGGGTAGCGAGATTCAGAGCATTGTTTCACCAGATCGAGTGGATTGGAATCCCTAAAGGCATGAGCCAGATAAAACTTGCTAGGCTTGAAGGTACATCCAGTCTCTTGGTGGCTTTCGCTGTGAGAGACTGGTAAACTGAGTTTCCCCACTGGAAACTTCGTCAAGGGGGTGATAACGCAGCTTTGGGACTGCTTCATAGTTAAGGGAGTTATCTCAGAGGAAAACTGTATAATTTGCTGGGAAACATAAGACAGAGAGGGTAGGCTTGGGATGTTTGGACATTTTGGGGCTACAAAAGCCATAATTCTCCATCCTGGGAATTTCGCCTGGCAAAACCACCCCTGGTAAGTTTTCAAGTCAATTATGACTTATGGTGGCTTTTTCCAGGGTTTTCTAGGTAGAGAATATACCAGAAGTGATTTACCATTCCCTCCCTTTAGAAGGAACTCCTTCATTTAGCTAAGACGCTGACTGGGAAGCGGAAGGTCAGCAGTTCGATTCCCGAGTACTGCAGGACGGAATGAGCTCCCGTCTTTGTCCCAGCTCCTGCCAACCTAGCAGTTCGAAAGCAAGAAATTGCAAGTAAAGCAGATAAATAGGGACCACTTCGGTGGGAAGGTAATAGTGTTCCGTGCGCTCCGGTGTCTAGTCATGCCTGCCACATGACCATGGAAACGTCTGCAGAAGCATACAGCGCTGGCTCTTCGGCTTAGAAACAGAGATGAGCACTGCACCCTAGAGTTGGATATGACTGGCTTTCGAGCAAGGGAGACCTTTACCGCCTTTCTCAGGCCAATGGCCGACTCAAGGCAGTTTACATAAGATACCAATGACAGAGCAAAAATACACAGTACAAAGTTCCACAGTTCAATACATATATACTCAATCATAAACAGTAAAAAAATCAATAACAATAGGATACAATATATACAACTCCTGGGTCTGTGCAGCTTCCCCAAAGCTACGCAGGTTGGCTCTTTCTCCAGGGAGGCACAGTGGGAATCAAACCCCCAGCCTCTGACTCTGCAGCTAAATGCCTAAACCACTGAGCTGCTAGACCTAGGTCTGACTCCACAGCAAGACACCTAAACCACTATAATAATAATGATGATGATGATAAAGGACTCCCTAAATATCTGGAAATTTTGGACTTCTCTGATTTGAACATCCTAACTCCCCCAAAAAACAACTCCACTAGGAACTGCATATATACTCAATCGTTACCTTAACAGCTCTTAGGCCCTTGTTTAGGGCTTGAACTGTTAATTTTATTCCAGTCCTCGACTGCGAACCAAATGGTTGATTTGTACAACAACAACAACAACAACAACTGCCCTTAAGTCAGTTCTGATTTATGGTGACCTTTCCTCGGTATTGAACACTCAGAAAGCGGCTTGCCACTTCCTTCCTCACTTTGGTGCCCTGGGACTGAGTACAGATGGCCCAAGGCTACCTAGGCTGGCTCTTTCTCCAGGGAGGTGCAGTGGGGAGTCGAACTCCCGACCTCCCAACTCTGGATGAAGCCAGATACCTAAACCTCTGAGCTATCCAGCCAGCTACCGCTGAAGCCTAAGCGAGAAAGCTTCTAGGCCTATCAATGGAGCAAGTTCCTTCTGGAACAGGAGGTTAAGGCCTAGCTAGGCCACAAATCCTTCCCGGCTAGGCCTTTCCCCAGGTGAGCCACATCGAAGGGGTGTCGGTTAGGGTCAGGCGCAATTGGGAGGTTGAATTTCCTGTGTCTTTTTGTTTTGCTTTAGGGTATAGACCAGTTTGGTCCCCCCATGATTATCCACTTCCGAGTCCAGTATTACGTGGAAAATGGCCGCCTGATCAGGTAAGGGCAGAAGAAGCCGGACGACTTCAGTAATTGCTATAGAGCCATGGTGTCGAACCTTGGCACTCCAGGTGTTCTTGGACTTCAATTCCCAGAAGCCCAAGCCCCAATGAATCCACACGAATGGGTTTACTGCGATTCATCCGGCCCGCACTGCCCTCGTCACTCCCGGAAGCGGAAGTAAAATGCGCCCATCCGTAGAGCCCTAACCGTAGGGCGCGTTTTACTTCTGCTTCCAGGAGCGACAAGGGCAGCGCGGGCCGGATGAATCGCAGTAAACTCATTAGTGTGGATTCACGGGGGCTTCTGGGAATTGAAGTCCAAGAACATCTGGAGTGCCAAGGTTCGCCATCACAGGCATATACTGCACTTAGATCTTACCTCAACAGCTCTTGGTGAGGTCCCTGGTTAGGTCTTGAACTGTTAATTTTATGCCAGTCTTCGACTGACAATCTAATGAAAGATTTTTATAACAGATGATTATAATACTTTAGTCTTTTTGAAATCTGCTGCTGAGGAAAAATGCTGGCTCTTGAAGTTTACAAATAAATAATCTTTTTTGTTCAACTTGCCCTATTTCTTCTTCACCACGCAGCTGGTTAATCTGTTTCCGTTTAAATCCACCCGTATATTTTCAAAGCTTTGAATTCAAAGTTAGAACTGACTTTAAGATGAATGAAAACAACAACTTATCAAAGTCACAGCCGACATGGCTTCTTGGAATAACCTTCTCTTAATATTTTCATTGTTTTTATTTAGATTTATAGCAATAGCAAGGGTCGCTTTTAGGGGCAAAAGCTCGCTAAAGTAACTTATAAAATATAGTAAAACCCCAACTTACAAATGCCTCAAGTTACATAAAATTCGATTTACATAATGATTGTGTGCTATAAAACCATGTCCCGATTTACACGATTTCCTATGGGTTTGCTTTGAGTTACATAAAGATTATGTTTCCTATGAGTTTGCTTCGATTTACACAAAAATTTCATTTTTCCTATGGGTTGGCTTTAAGTGACATAAAAAACCGAAGCCTACGGAACTGACTTTTTTCATAAGTAGGGGTTTTACTAAACAGGATTGCAAGAAAAGCTTGAGAAAATGTTTTCTCACTTATTTCTTGATGTTTATTTCCAAGAGTAATAATAGTAGCAGCAATAGTAATTAATGATGATAATTATTAATTACTTCAAGGGCCAAATTCCTAGATCACCTGACTGGGATTCGATTACTCATCCAAATGGATTCATCAGTTATGGCATTCTTGTTTGGCCAGCATAACTTTGAAGCAGGATTTGGGCTGATGTCAGTATTATTTAATTAATAATTGCAGTATACTATAATCCTCAACAGCAAGTTTCAGGGGTGATGGTCCTCAAGTAGACTAAATCCCACTTGAATCCGTCTTGATGGAGGGCAGCAGCTTCGCCAGTCCTGGTCTGGGGCTGAGGAGGAGGACTTTGTGCGGTAAAAGGGCTCAGGACCAGAAAGTGACTCGTGGAACCATGAAGGTGTCAACCCAGTGTGCCTCAGCAGTGAAAAAAGCAAACTCAATGCTAGGGATCATTAGGAAGGGTATAGAAAATAAGTCAGCAAGTGTCATTTGGCCTCTTGATAAATCTATGGTGAGGCCCCATCTGGAATATTGTGTACAGTTCTGGTCGCCATACCTCCAGAAGGATATTATGGAGCTGGAAAAAGTGCAGAGGAGGGCAACCAGAAGGATGATGAGGGGACTGGAACACCTTCCTTACCATCTGAGGCTGCAACGGTTGGGCCTCTTCACTCTTGAACGACAGCGTCTAAGAGGTGACCTGATTGAAGTTTATAAAATCATGCACGGTGTGGACAAAGTAGATAAGGGAAAACTGTTTTCCCTATTGCACAACACTAGAACTAGGGGACACTCCGTGAAACTTTTGGGTACTAGTTCTCAAACAAATAAGAGAAAGTACTTTTTCACCCAGAGGATGATCCCTGGTCTATGGAACTCCCTGCCAGAAGAAGTGGTGACAGCAGTCAGTCTTGACAGCTTTAAGAAAGGATTAGACAAATTCATGGAGGACAAGGGTATCCATGGCTATAATTATGGATACTTAAGGACAACCTCGGGGTTGGAGAGATAGGCAGGATATCTCTCAATGCCATTTCCAGGGAATCCTAAGCAGGTGAAGGCATCTGCTTGGGAATAATACCCTGAAGGAAATGGTGAGCCACTGTGTGAGACAAAAGGCTGGACTGGATCATGGGCTCCTGTGGCCTCTTCCACCAAGGCTGTTCTTATGTTCTAACTGGATCAATGGTATAAGTGTCATGCTACGATGTGGAAGGCAAATGGAAGACTACTGCAATTATATTATATTGTTCCCAGGACAATCTTTGTGGCTGATCATCATGATGATCACCTATATTCGGATTCAGATATGGCAGAAGAAGAAGATACTATAATCAAGTACATTGTACTTTTGCTTTATATTTATTTATTTATTTACGAGATTTATAGGCTGCCTTCCTCGCCTCGGTGACCCAATGCGGCTCACATCAATCAAAACCACCTTGCACGTTAAAAACCAACCACTAAAACAATAAAATGATTGAAATCTAAAAACCAATAGCCCCTTAATGAAAACCCCAAACAGTGGGGTAACCTGGAGCAGTGTATAGAGTTGGATGTTACCGGCTTTCGAGCAAGAGGGTCCTTGACCTTTACTAACTGCTATAAGGGTCGTGGTGGCTCAGTGGCTAAGAAGCTCACCTTGTTAGCTGGAAGGCTGGCAAGTCAGCAGTTCGAGACCCGAGTACTGCATGACAGTTTGAGCACCCCTCTCTGTCCCAGCTCCTGCCAAAGTAGCCATCCGAAAGCAAGAAATTGCAAGTAGATAAATAGGGTAGGTAAGTAAATAGGGAAATAAATAAAGATAAATGGGTAGGGGAAATATCTGGGTACATGAAAGGAGCCTCATTCGGGCGTCCCCTGAGCGGAGTTTCTTCAGCAAAAATCCTTTCAACCCAGAATAATTTCTGACACAAAATTATTAACTGCTATTAGCATTCAAACACTGCCAAATGGGAGGGAACATCAACTCCAGCAAACCCGATCCCTGACCTTGATGGTTCTCTCCAGCTGCTGGAGTTGTCTTGGTTTCTAACTATTCCCCCCCCCCTCCCCTTTCTTGTCTCCTTCCAGCGACCGGACGGCCCGCTACTACTACTACTGGCACCTCCGGAAACAGATCCTGCGCTCCCAGTGCGTGCTGCGGGAGGAGGCTTACTTCCTACTGGCGGCCTTTGCTTTGCAGGCGGACTTGGGGAACTTCAAGCGCAACAAGCACTTTGGGAAGTACTTTGAGCCCGAGGCTTACTTCCCTGCTTGGGTAGGTGCACCTTCCGTCCAGCTGTCACCTCCTCGCCTTTCAAGCCACGCCATTGTTTGTATGTTTTTAACGCCTGCCAAAGACGTGCGCTTGCTTGGCCCTGGTGGTGTGTGTGTGGAGGGGGGCAGCCTCGCTCTGAGCCGTTCCAAACACCCGGCATGGTGTCATCCCGGGAGGGGCGTGTGTGGTTTTCCGTCAGCTGGAAAAAATGCTGAGGGCGGCAAAAGGGACTTTCCAGCGGCTGCAGAAACCTGGCTGCTGAGTCTCCTTCCTGTTTAGCTTTTCCATCTTGAGCAGGCATATTACAGACGTTGTATCTTCCCCCTCTGGGTTGGTCTTAAGGATATTTAATTATGTTGTTAGGTGCCCTCAGGGACTGCAGTGGCTTAGTGGTTAAGATGCTGAACTTGACGACTGGAAGGTCGACAGTTCAAGACCTGAGTGCTGCCCAACAGAGTGAGCTTCTGTCTCTGTTCCAGCTTCTGTCGACCCAGCACAGGGGTGGCCAAACTTTTCACGTTGCAGGCTGCTCATGTGGTTGAGTGAGCTGGCCACGTGGTTTGTCCCGCCGTAAACGCTGCCATAAAGCACGTCCATGGCTGTTGTAAACACATTTACAACCACCGCGGGTGAATTTACAGCAGCATTTACAGCATGTGCGGGTGCCTTTGCGCGGGCACATTTTACACCTATCATAAACATAGCCACTTCCGCTTCTCATAGCAGCAAGGGCAGCAGCAGGCCACATGAAATGGTGCCATGGGCTGGAGCTGGCCCGTGGGTTGTAGTTTGGCCAAATTGCAAGTAGATAAATAGGTGCCACTTTGGTGGGAAGGTAAACAGTGTTCCATGCACTCCAGTGTCTAGTCATGCCTACTACATGTCGACAGAAACGTCTGCAGATGCAGACAGCGCTTGCTCTTTGGCTATGAAACAGATGAGCACTGAACCCTAGAGTCGGATACGACTGGCTTTCAAAAAAGGGCGACCTTTACCTAAGTTCCCTCAAGTTGTTTCTGTCTTATTTAATTTTTCACATTTGTATCGCTGCCCCCTTGCCGAAGCGACTCCGGGCAGCTCACAAATAAAAGCATAAAAACATAAGAAATATCCAAGATAAAATCATTTAAAAATCATTTATTTAATTTTAATGTAATTTTTAGACTTCTATACTCAGGTAAGCCCGACTCAGGGCGATTTATTTATGAAGAACCTATGAGTGAGCAATCTCCAAAACATCTTTGTCCTCATCTGCTCAGCTTTTGCAAACTCAAACCTGGGGTTTCCTTTAGGGCAGGGGTTCCTGACCTAAAACCCATGGGCCAGATCCGGCCCGTGTCACCATTTCATGTGGCCCCCACCCCCTACAAGGGCATTCGAGAGAGAAATGGCCACCCCTTTGAAGCTGTTGAGACAAAATGGCTGCCCCCATCGTGCAGGCAGGGCAAAATGGCCATCTGGCCCTCGAAGCTGACTGAGAGAGCGTGACCCGGCCCCCGGCTTGAAAAGGTTGGGAACCCCTTGCTTTAGGGAGTCAGTGCATTTGGGATTATTCTTTTCTTGCTGCCTTCTGTATTTTCAAGCATTATTGTGTTTTCCATGAGTCCTCTTCTTACTCGTGCCCAAAGTAGGATAGTCTCAGTTTAATTTTTTCCCCTCTCTCCAGAGATGATGCCATGCTTAATTCGGTCCATTTATTTTCGATCCATTTATTTGTCTTCCTGGCAGTCCATGGTGTCCGTAAAGCACAACTGCAGTAATATATATTTAAAATAGTTCTTGTCAGTCTTCCTGACTGTCCAGCTGACGAATGGGCTGGCTCAGACTACTTCAGACCAGTTGACCCCTTTGGCCACACCATCAGGGGTCAAGGGCAAAGAAGGGGGAAGGTTTCTGGCCCCCACATGATTTAAGGAGACCGGAACTGGAGGTTTGATGGTTGGGGAGGGCAATTCTTGAATGCATGGCTGGCAGTGCCTCTGTTGCAGTAACAAGTCCCTAATTGTGGCGGCAGCTGTGGGCATCCCCAAAATAGCTTCGGGTTATAAAGGGTGGCTGATGTCATGGGAAATGCACAAGGGAGACATTTATGCTGCCTTGTTTTGATCCACAGGGCAGCGGGCGGAGGAGATGAAAAAGGCATCTGTTAACATTTTCTGTGCTCTTGTGGCCAGGCTGCCTAAGCCAATACCGATAGCACCTAAAAGTGTAGCAAGCAAACAGTCAGATAAATAGCATTTCATGCACCCTCTGGGCTGGTAATAAAATGGTGATAGAATCACTGGGTTGGAATGGGCCTTTTAGGCTGTCATACTGCTGTAACAATTAAGACAGGGGCGCCCAAACCTTTTGGGCTGTGGGACGGTCAGCATTGCCTATGGGCCAGATCCAGCCCCCAACACAGATTCATACGGCCCGCAAAACCCTCGTTGCTCCCTGAAGTCTTTAGACATATATAATAAGAAGGCAAGACTCGCTGGAAAAGACAGTAATACTAGGAAAGGTGGAAGGCAGCAGGAAAAGAGGAAGGTCAAGTGTGAGATGGATTAACTCCCTAAAGGAAATCCCATAAATGAGTTTGCAAGCACTGAACAGGGCATTCTGGAGAGCTCTCATTTATAGGTAAAGGTAAAGGTCTCCCTGGCTCAAAAGCCAATCATACCTGACTCAAGGGCTAACAACAACACATGAAAAACACGTAATAAAATCACATAATAAATCACCTAATAAAATACAAACGTCTGAGCTTCTACCTTGAAACCCTGAAAAGGGTTGCCATTATTCAGAACTGACTTGACGGCACGCAGTTATTATAAACATGCCACTAGAAGCATGTTTTAATTGAAAAATCTAAAGACTTTGCAAGGTGAACTTCAATTGAGCTAAAACTAAGCATGTTTGCCATAATGTCCTCTTTTCATGTGACAAGAATGTTTAGTAAAGGAAAAGGTTTCCTTGCTCAAAAGCCAGTCGTATCCAACTACAGTTCGGTGCCTATCTCTGTTTCAAAGCCGAAGAGCTTCTGCAGACGTTTCCGTGGTCATGTGGCAGGCATGACTAGACACCAGAGCGCACGGAATGCTGTTTCCTTCCCACCGAAGCGGTCAAACTACTAGATTGGCAGGAGCTGGGACAAAGACAGGAGCTCATTCCGTCCTGCAGTACTCGGGAATCGAACTGCTGACCTGCCGCCTTCCAGTCAGCGTCTTAGCCACTTGAGCCACCGCAAAACACAAATTGCACCGTGTAACTCTAAAAAATTAAGGTGGTTGGAGAATTGCATTGTTTAATGTCTTAGAACAGGGGGTTCCCAGCCTAAGGCCTGTAGGCCAGATCTGGCTTCTTGTGCCATTTCATGTGGCCCCACATCCCTCCAAGGGCATTCGAGAAACAAAATGGCCACCACTTTGAAGCTGCTGGAACAAAATTGCCATCCCCATCGTGCAGTCAGGGCAAAATGGCCATCCAGCTCTTAAAGCAACTGAGAGAGCGTGACCCGGCCTCTGGCTTGAAAAGGCTGGAAACCTCTGTCTTAGAAAGCTCATTTATGGCTTCCCACAAAACAGCACTGAAATAGGGGGAGCAGTGAAGTAAATCAATACAAAGGACTGCAGTGGCTTGGTGGTTAAGATGCTGAACTTGAGGATGGCAGGTCAGCAGTTCGAGACCCGACTGCTGCATGATGGAGTGAGCTCCCATCGTTTGGGCTCCTGCCAACCTAGCAGTTCGAGAGCAAGAAATTGCAAGTAGCTAAATAGTTACTACTTCAGTAGGAAAGATAACAGTGTTCCGCGCACTCTGGCGTCTAGTCATGCCTGCCACATGGCCATCGAAGTGTCTGCAGACACAGACGGGCATGTTTTACTTCTGCTTCTGGGAACAGTGTAGGCCAGATGAATTGGCATCAGGGGCAGATCTGGCCCATGGGCTGTAGTTTGCGCACCCCTATTTAAGCAGAGAAAATGACAGCCTTAAATTTACCTCATCCTGTTACAAAGCAGATTGCAAGGTGCGTTTTACTTCTGGTTTTTTTGGTTGTTGGGTGTTTTTTTTTGGGGGGGGGACCATGTGACCGGCTCGGTGAACCACATGACCATCCACATCCTGAAATGTTTGGGAACCCCCATAGTAAATCATTCGCCCACCTAGCTCACTGCCTGGGGTTTTCTCCTCGGCTCCTGACGTCTAGTGTGTCGCCTCTCTGTCAACAGGTGGTTGCCAAACGAGGGAAAGAGTACATCTTGAAGCACGTGCCCATCATGCACAAGGACCAGTGCACTCTGACGGCCTCCGAAGCCCATCTCAAGTACATTAAGGAGGCAGTCCGGCTGGACGACGTGGCTGTGCATTATTACCGATTGTATAAGGTAGGGGAGTGTCCATACCGCATGGGTTTTGACGGGACGCAGAGGCGTTTCCTTGAAAAGCAGGGCTGAGCAATTTCAGGACCCCTTCTTTCCGGAACCTGGAAATTCCCAAATCTCACCCGTCTGAGCCCTGTGGCTCAGTGGTTAACAACCTTTGGGCTGTTCAGTTCTGGATGCTGTTTTTCTTACCCAGGCAGGGCACGTGATGTCTCCGATTGCACGCAGGTTTTGTTAGATAAGTATCATTCTGCTTTCCTTCCTCTTAGGACAAGAAAGAAATCGAGGCCTCCCTGACTCTCGGGTTGACCACACGAGGGATCCAGATCTTTCAGGTTTGTTTCTCACAATTTTATGTCTTGGTGGGTAACCTCCTCCCTCCGCCAGGCGCGAACGAGGCAGTCTGCTTTGAAGATACTAAGTGCGATTAGAAATCTAGCATCTTCTACCTCCTAGTAGGGTCTGCAGTAGCTTAGTTGTTAAGATGCCGAGCTTCACAACCAGAAGGTTAGCGGGTCCACAGTTCAAGACCCGACTGCTACGTGACGGCATGAGCCCCTGTCATCTGTCCCACCTCCTGCCAATCTAGCAGTTCAAAAGCAGGAAATTGCAAGTTGATAAATAGGTGCCATTTTGGTGAGAAAGGTAACATCATTCCATTCTCTCCAGCATCTAGTCATGTCTGCCACATGACCAAGGAAACATCTGCAGATGCAAACCGTGCTGACTCTTTGGCTGTAAACAGAGTTGAGCACTAGACCCTAGAGTCAGACACAACTGGCTTTCGGACAAGGGAGAACCTTATCTTCGACATAGAATTGGCAGAACCTGGAAAAACTGCCTCTAAACTACAGCTCTCAGCAAGATGGTGACGGGAATGCCACAGGTTGTAATGCAAAACAGCAGCTTTTCCAGGCTCTGACCTAGCATTGATAACTGGAAAATATTAACACAGTGGTAGACATCACCCCATCTATACCTATAAAAGTCAAATGTCCCCGTGTGGGTCCCTAAAACGAACCCACACCCCTTAACTGTCCCCGTCTGCTTTGTTCACATACTTACCTGGCGTGGGAGAGACGGTCAACGTCGGGGTCTAGACCGCAGCTGGGGGCCCAGCGCCCCACTAAACAGACAAAAAACTACAACCCCCAGCAGCCAGTGCATCACGCCGTGGCCAGTCAGGGAGGCCAGCCACAGCACGTGGGAGAGGCGGGGGGAAAGGCCGCGCCTACGCAAACCAAACGGCCACCGTGCACGCAGAACACTGCAGGCCGCCCGGCCTCCCACCCAGCACCGCAAAGCACTGCAATGGATGGGGATGCAAGGCCACCAGAGGCAGCCGCTGCATCCCTCATGACACTGCCGCTCCTCATGAAAAAAGGGGGGGGACCCAAGATGGCAGGCGGGTATCTGCTGGGGAAAGTGCCTTCCCTGGCGAAGACCTGACTCTCGCCCTTGCCAATCCCCCTTGCTGCTTCGAGGCTGGCCTTGAAACAGCCGGGAGGGGGGGATGCAAAGGTGGCGTCCTTGCCCAGACAGCCCCCAACACCCACACGGTGAGCCAGTGCCCCCCCCCCAAACCCGGGCGAAACCGGGCAAAATAGCTAGTTAACTTATATTTGCTTTTGAAGAAAGATGTATTTGTGAGTTTGGTGTGAGCTGCGTATTTGAAAGCTATACAATTTCTACTTAACCTGGCCCAAAAGGAAATACTGTAGGTTTAATCCCATTTTACTTTCTTGTTCTCTCTCTTTCTCAGAATGTAAACCCTGAGAGGCAGTTGCTTTACGACTTCCCGTGGACAAACGTTGGGAAACTTGTGTTTCTGGTGAGTGAGGAGCTTGGAAACTGTGCCGTTCCTCTGTGAAATCTCCAGCACGGAACTGTGCAGATACTTCAGACAGAACTTGATGGGGTTATTCCTAAAGACTGAGCTACTCACTGATTGGAGTAACGTCAGATGTCAATTGGGAACCATGACATTCTCGCGGGTTGAGCTGACGTTGTGTAGAAAGAGGAAGGAAAAGGGAGAAGGCAATAAATGGTGGAATGGAATCAGTCCTTGCCTTCCTTTCCACCCACTCTCCAAAGGAAAGTTTCTCCTCCCCATCTTGAATTGGCAAATGGGATGCAACGGTGCCGACACTGCAAAAAATACAGCAAATATTTATTTATTTATTTGGTGCAATTTGTATAGCCGCCCAATTGACGGCGTACAGCAATTCAATACAAATACATAAAATCCCCACAATTCCCTATACAAGTGAAACTCAGAAAATTAGAATATCATGCAAATGTTCATTCATTTCACTTAAACGGTGAAACAGATATATGAGATAGACTCACTACATGCTAAGCGAGAGATGTCATGCCTTCATTCATTATAATTGTGATGATCATGACGTACAGCATACATGAGATTATGTGATGATTATGGGGTACATGAGATTGGGGGTGGGGTGGGGTTTCCATAAGCTGTAAGCCATAAGCATCAATATTATAACAAAGTAAGGCTTGAACTATCTCGCTTTGCATGCAATGAGTCTATCTCATATATTTTTTTCACCTTTTAAGTTGCATTACTGAACTGAATGAACATTTGCACAATATTCTAATTTTCCAAGTTTCACCTGTAAAACCCTTAAAATTCCTAAAACACTAAAAGACTGCCACCACCCGCACCAATTACAAATCTTATTAAAATCTGATTACAAAAATACCTGAGATGTCATCTAAATGAGCCAGTGAGGGGTGGGGTAGTGGTTGCTCCTTCCCCACCTGCCCATACCTGCTCTGCCATCCAGGTTTTTAGCTCTTTCCTGAAGGGCAGCAGTTCTGTCTGGAGACGCAGTTCAACCGGCAGGAGGTTCCACAGGGCCGGGGCAGATACTGAAAAGGCTCTTCTTCTCATGCTAGAGAGGCGACCCTCTCTAGCGGATGGTACTTTTAAGGAGCCTCTCTGGTCCGCTTTAGTGGGATGGATAGATAAGCTAGGGGCGATGCGGTTTCTTAAGTATCCTGGCCCACTACCATGTAGGGCTTTAAAGGTAATCACCAGAACCTTGAATTGCACCCGGAGGCACACTGGCAACCAATACAGCTCCCGAAGCAGGGGTGAGGCATGGGCATAACACCCGCACCCGAACATAATACGAGCAGCCGCATTCTGCACCAGCCGAAGCCTCCGAATGGTCACCAAGGGCAGCCCCATGTAGAGCGCATTACAATAGTCCAGTCTGGAGGTGACCAGAGCATGTGTGACCATGAGCAAGGAGTCCCGATCTAGGAGCGGGCGTAACTGATGTATGACACGGAATTGTGCAAAAGCCCTCCTGGCCACGACTGCCACCTGCTCATCAAGCAGGAGCCGTGAGTCCAGGAGAATCCCAGATTACGCACCGGGTCTGTTCGGGGCAAAAAAGCTCCATCCAGAACCAAATATGGTAACTCCTGGGATAACGCAGGGCCCCTGACTCACAGCCACTCAGTCTTGTCAGGATTCAGTTGTACCCCTTGTCCCCCATCCAGACCCCAACAGCCTCCAGACACCTAGACAGGACTTTGATAGCATCGCTTGGATCACCACGGGCCGAGATGTATAGCTGTTTATCATCCGCATACTGATGATACCTCACCCCGTGGGAACAGATGATCTCACTCAATGGCTTCATGTAGATGTTAAATAAGAGAGGCGAGAGCACCGAGCCCTGAGGCACCCCATACTGGAGAGGCCTAGGGCTGGACATCTCATCCTCCAACCACACCGACTGGGTCCGGCCCCTGAGAAATGAGGCAAACCAGGACAACACAGTGCCATGGATCCCCAATCCGTGGAGCCGTTCCCCAAAGATACTGTGGTCGACGGTATCAAAGGTCACTGAGAGGTCCAGAAGAGCAAGGACAGACGGGTGATCTTGAGAGATCATCCAACAGCACGACCAATACAGTCTCAGTACCATATCCTGGTCTGAATCCTGACTGAAAAGGGTCCAGATAACCTGCTTCCTCCAGGACCCCCTGTAACTGCCGCGCCACTGCCTTTTCCAAAACCTTCCCTTGATCAGTTCTTTGGGGAATTGACTTGGGCTTATGGGAATTGAATTGGATTCACAGAGCAGTGTTTCCCAACCTTTGGTTCTTGGACTTCGATTCCTAGAAGCCTAAGTCAGTCCATTGGCTGCTCAGTGCTTTGGGGAATTGACTTTGGCTTCTGGAGAATTGAAGTCCAAGAACCAAAGGTTGGGAAACACTGAATCCACATAATAGATGGTCCATAATTAGAATGTTGTTATATTTAACAAAGATATAGCAATGCCACTTCTTTATCACCCCATAACAGGGATTCTCAACCTGCAGCCCGTGGGCTGAATGTGGCCCGTTTCACCATTTCATGTACCCCCCACACACACAAACACACACACACACACACTGTCTCCACCACACCAGGAAGTGCCATGTGGTGGAGGAAGGGCAAAATGGCTGTCCGGCCCCCAAAGCTGTCTGAGGGAGTGTGACCCGGCCCCCGGTTTAAAAAAGTTGAGAACTCCTGCCATAGCACTTAGTGCACTCTCTGGGCAGTTCACAAGGTTATAAGGAGGGGAGGGTTTTTAGGTGGTTTTAAATTGTTTTTTAATGGACTCTGATAAATTCTTTTTATTGTTGTTTTTGATTATGTTTGTGAGCCACTTCGGGTCGCTCTCGAGTGAGGGAAGCGGGATAGAAATGTATTTAAAATAAATAAATTAGCATTTTCCCCCCATACATGCTGGGCCCTCATGGAAGAGGCTGAGTCAACCTTGAGTCCGGTCAGGATCGAGCTCACAATGCTTTGGCTGCAGGACATCTGTTTAACCCCTGTGCCACCAGGGCCCTTTTTCTGCCCAGCCCTCGGCTTCTGCATGGTTCTTGTCTTTTGCAGGGCAAGAGGTTTGAGATCCTGCCCGACGGATTGCCTTCTGCGCGCAAGCTCACCTACTACACGGGCTGCCCCCTGCGCTCCCGCCACCTGCTCCAGCTCCTGAGCAGCAGCCACCGCCTCTACATGAACCTCCAGCCCATCCTGCGGAAGATCAGGAAGCTGGAGGAGAACGAAGGTAGCGTCCGGACGCCCAGGTTGGGCCCTCTTCCTTTGCTGCGTGGCCTCTTTCCCTGGCAGCCACCTCCTCCACTTTGCACCAGTCTGATCTGGCAAAGTGACTGTGGCCACGATGCTTTATGTAGGCACTCGGCCTCAACCCACCCACAGGCCCATCGGTGGTTGTGATGACGGTCGACGGAGGAGCTGGTTGGCAGCAAAGATCACTTGTTCTTTTAAAGCGAGTGTTGATTTACCCAAAGGTAGAAAAGTTACTTTTGAGAAGGGTACAACTTCCACAAGACCCTCACCCATGCTGCGCCTCATAAAGTGTAGAATTTATTCTGTCTGTCTGTCTGTCTACAGTGGAACCTCGGTTAACAGACGGCTCAGTTAACATATAAATTGCATAACAAAAGGAAATCCATAGAAAATAGTGGCTTGGTTTACGGATTTTTTTGCCAGAACGCATTTATTGGTTTTCAATGCATTCTTATGGGAAACCATGTTTTGGTTAATGCATTTTGGTTTTCAATGCATTCCTATGGGAAATTCAGTTAAAGTAATTTTCGCTATAAGAAACAAACTGGAGGACGCTTTAATTACTGTATTTTCTGGTGTATAAGACTACTTTTTAACCCCGAAAAATCTGTGCCAAAGTCTGGGGTCGTCTTATAGGACAGGTACTTAACTGCAGCTTGTTTCCCCTTGCTTCATATGTCCAGCGCATATGGTGGGGGGTGCCGCGGCCGAGTCCCTGCTCTGTGCGGGGAGTATGAAGCAAGGGGAAGCAAGCTGCGCACATCTTCCTGTACCTCGAGGAGGAGAACGTGAGCGTGGATTGGCTCTCCACCAGAACCTGCCCATTCGACTCGGAGGGCTGCGCATCTTCGGGTTGAGTGTGGGTTAATTTTTATTTGGTGTGCATTGGAAGACAGGTAGTCTTATACGGCAAGTATATTCCAAACTATATTTTAACTGGAAAAGTTGGGGGTCGTCTTATATGCCCAGTCGTTTTATACGCCGGAAAATATGGTACGTTAACCAAGGTTCCTATCTATCTATCTATCTATCTATCTATCTATCTATATGGGGTTCTACAGTGGAACCCCATATAACGAACGCTTCGTATAATGAAAAATCTGTACAATGAAGCGTTTTTGCGCTATTGGTGATACATCGTATAATGAAAAAATGTTCTTTATACGAATTGCTATTGGCAGTACTCCGTACAACAACAATGTTGGCCCGGATGGAAGAGTGGCCCCCGCTTGTTGGCTTATAAAATAAAGCCTCCCCATCTTTTTATTGCAGGTTGTTTTAATGTGGTTAGTTTTTAATATGAACGGGGGTAGGTGGGTGGGTGGGTATGTTGGGGTTTTAATTGTTTTTTATATGTATGTTTTAATCCTGTTGTGAGCCGCCCTGAGTCGGGTTCGCCTAATTGGGCGGCATAGAAATTTGAATTATAAATAAATAAAAACAAAAAATTTCGTTGTGCGATTCGTATAATGAACATTTTCTTTTCGTTATACGATGCACTGCCAATAGCGTTCCGTATAACGGAAAAAACCGTATAGTGAAGAGCTCTGCAGAATGGAGTTTTTTCGTTACACGGGGTTCTACTATGTCTGTCTGTCTATCTATCTAATCTTATCTATCTAATCTTATCTATCCATCCATCCATCCATCCATCCAGTGGTGGGATTCAGCAGGTTCGCCCCGGTTCGCCAGAACCGGTAGCAAAAATTCTGGCTGGTTCTGCCCATCCATGTTTTGAAATAAAGTAGTCATAATTCGGGTGCAACGCAAGACTTCCCCCTGGTTGAATTCCACCACTCTGTCTGTCTGTCCATCACATTTATAAACAATTCATCTGAGATATTCTCCCACTCTGGGCGGTATACAACAGTTATAACTTTTTTTTTTACAAATGACCATAAATTACAAACTAAACGCAAAAGTTGTCATTCAGAAAAGCCACCTTTCTACATTCTGCTATTATACTTATTTCTGCATGCAGTCTCTTTGTTGGTTGCCTTTTGTTAAAGGGGAAAAGAGGGCAGTCCCAGACAGAGGTGGGGCAGAGAGGCTGCTTAGCCCTTTCATCTGGGTTCAGTCTTCTCTACTGCAATGTAATTATCCTTTAATCATTTGTCTGTTTATCTGTCTGGAATCTCTCTTTATGAATGCATGGCCCTGTGATTATAATGCTAAATTAAACAAGCATGAATGGCTTCCAGGATTCATTTTTCCAAAACCCCTGTTTCTCCCACAAGGAAAAAGTTTCCCAGAGGGAAGAGAGATAAACCACCCATACCAGAGCATAGAAGAAGAATATTTTGGCCATGCTGGCTGGCGTATTTAAGATATTCTAGTCTTTGAGGAAATAGTGGTGGTTTAGGGGTTAAGTCGCTAATCTTGACAACTGTACGATATCAGGTCAGTAGTTCAAGATCTGAGCACTGCGCAATGAACTGAGTTCCATCTGTCCCAGCTCCTGCCAACCTAGCAGTCCAAAAGCAATAAATTGTGAGTCGATAAATAGGTGCTACTTTGGCAGGAAAGGTAAAAGCCTTCTGTGTATTCTGGCGTCTAGTCATGCCTGCCACATGACCATGGAAATGTCTCCAGACGCAAACAGCACTGGCTCTTTGGCTGCAAATGCAGATGAGCACTGTCCCCTAGAGTTGGACACAACTGGCTTTCAAGCAAGGAAGACCTTAGTCTTTGAGAGCCAGCATGGTGCAGTGCATAGAGTCATGGGGCTACAGCTATGGAGACCTGGATCCAATCCCCACTTGGCCATGAAAATGCACAGAAGGGAGAGTATGTTAAAGCCAGCCCTTAAATAGCTCACATACACTGAAAACCCTGTTAGAGTCACCGTAGGTTGAATATGACTTGATAGCCCAGAACAACAGTCTTTCCCAAGCTCTGATTCCCAAATACAGTGGTACCTCATACAACGATTTTAATCCGTTCCATGGGGCTCATTGTTGTGCAATTTTGTTGCTATATGGGGCGATTGTTGTATGAGGTTCCAATGTAGTTGGGAACAGACACACAAGAAACTCACATTGGGGGATACCGTAGAATTGTAGGTCAACCCAAGGATCATCTTGGCCAAAACCCAATGTGACTTGATAGCCTAGAACAGTCATAGCAGACCTTGGCACTCCAGGTGTTCTTGGACTTCAGTTCCCAGAAGCCCACATTTCTGTGAATCCACATTAATGGATTGACTGCATGTATGCACAGTAAACCCATGCGTGTGGATTTGCAGAGACATGGGTTTCTGGGAATTGAAGTCTAAGAACACCTGGAGTGCCAAAGTTCACCATCACGGGCTTAGAACAAGTCTTTTCCCAGCTCTAATTTCAAAATACTTGGGAACAAACACACACACGCAGGGAGCTCACAGTGGAAGATGTTGTAGAGTTGTAGGACAACCCAAAGATCATCTTGGCCAAAACCCAACTGAGGCGAGAGATCCACCATCTTCCATTACAGAGCAGGAAGCTACTGGTCATGTGGTCTTGGTCAACCTCTTCTTGGCTTTTATCTTCTAGAGAAGAAGCAGTACCGGGAGTCCTACATCAGCGATGCCCTGGACCTTGACATGGACCAGCTGGAGAAGCGTTCCCGGGCCAGTGGGAGCAGCTCAGGCAGCATGAAGCACAAGCGTCTCTCCCGCCACTCCACCGCCAGCCACAGCAGTTCGCACACATCCGGGATCGAGTCCGACCCCAAGCCAAGAGACAGGGGGGCCGAAGAGGACTTCATGGTGGCCGCGATCCATCGCAAGCTGAGGGCCTGCAGCTCCTTGACCAGCCATGGAAGCTCCCACACCTCCGGCATAGACAGCAGCGAGAAGGAACACTTTGGCGAGGAGGACTCTTCCCAAGAGGATGGTAAGGCCAGTAGAGGGTGGGGTTGTTCCCACTTTCCCTGGTTCTTGGCTCAGTCAGGGAGAGATCTTAAGTTTCAGTGGTAGTCTTGGGTTCAAATTCCACCACATCCCATTTTCAGGGGGAAAACAAAGGTTCTCATGGAAGAGCAAGGAAGGAACTTTCTTACCATAATATGATTCATGAAAGCTGGCCAGATTATCCTGTGGTGATAGGGTAGGCCAGTGTTTTCCAACCTTTGGGTTTTGGACTTCAATACCCAGAAGCCTAAGTCAGTACATTGGCTGATCAGTGCTTTGGGGAATTGACTTGGGCTTCTGGGAATTGAAGTCCAAAACCCAAAATGTTAGGAAACACTGGAGTAGACCCTATTCCCAGTGACTCAATGCTGACCGACAGGCAGTAGTTAAACTAACCTGACAACCCTGAGAACTAATGGCCTTGGGTGATGAAGTCCACAGGAAAGGTTGATGGTTCCTAAGTGGATTAAATTTATTTATTTAGTTAGTTAGTTAGTTAGTTAAATTTCTATACCGCCCACTCGACCAAGGCCGACTCAGGGCGGTTCACAATCATAGATAAAACAGATAAAAACAGATTAAAAACATACAGAATTAAAAACCCACCCCCTAAAAAGGGGTGCAGATACCGATGGAACTGGGGGGGGGGGAGGCATACTCCTCTATATCAACCATCCAATGGAAGCCACCCCTCTACCTGCACAATTCCACTTGAATCCATCTTGATGGGCCTGGGAGGGGTGGGGGAACAGCTTCATCCATCCTGGCCTGGAGCTGAGGAGGACATTGCATGCCAAAAGGGCTCAGGACCAGAAAGTGACTCATGGAACTGGATCCAGTGGTATTTTTTTTGGGGGGGGGGTGTCACACTGTGATGTGGAAGGCCACTGCATTATATGGTTCCCAGGCAGGGCCATAGCCAAGGGGTGGCCAGGGTGGGCTTTGCGTGCCCTGAGTTAGCCTTTTGCCCACCCTCAAACTCCCGGCTGCTTATATATATGACACACACACAAACAGTACTGTATATGACATCCTGAAACTGTATTTGCCCACCCACATCTAGAATCCTGGCTATGGCCCTGTTCCCAGGACAATCTTCATTCTTCATGGCTGATCGCCATGATGATTGCTAATATTTGGAATCAGATACGGAACTTGAAGAAGAAGAAGAGCTATGGGTAGTTTGGGAGATGGGGTGGGAGACCTTTGGGTCCCACCAAACATCTGAATTTAGTGTTTTCCTCCCTTTATACTATTATTGGATATCTTTGATTGCTGTCTTCAACAGCTGTTTTTCATTGTTTTAAAAGCTCTGCAGAGATTCAGGAATTTGCTCCCAACAGTTGGAATGCATTTCCTAAGACTTAGTTACCAAAAGTAACAGTTTTGTCCTAAATAAGATGGTATTTTTGATCCTATCCTGCCTCTGGCTGAAAGACGTCCCCTCGTTGATTTAGTCAGTGTTGTGATAGACCAGTGATGGCGAACCTTAGCACTCCAGCTGTTCTTGGGCTTCAATTCCCAGAAGCCCAAGTCTCTGTGAATCCACACATATGTGCAGTAAACCCATTCATGTGGATTCCCAGAGACTTGGGCATCTGGGAATTGAAGTCCAAGAACAGCTGGAGTGCCAAGGTTCGCCATCATGGCGATAGAGCATGTGGGCCTCATCCTGTCGTTCAGCTGAGAAAACTGGTGCAGGGAAGGCAGGTAATGAATGGGACTTGGAAAGTTTCTGGGGAGGGAATGTAGCGTTGCCCCTCCCTGCCAGCTTCTCTGCTTTCGATTGCAACAGCTGCTTTTCATTGTTCGAAATGCTGTCCGGAGATTCAGGCTCAAGGTTTGTTTTAGCCCTGAAGCATGTGAGCAAACCCAGTGGTATGAAACAGCCATGGTTTGCCAAGTCCACATATAAGTCTCCTTGCAGACAAGATGATGCTTGGATGTATCCATTATTCTTCTGCCATATCCGATTCCGAATATTGGCGATCCTTGTGGCGATCAGCCATGAAGACTGTCCTCAGAATATAATGGAGTGGCCCTTCATCTGCCTTCCACATTGCAGCATGACCCCCACAGTACCACTGATCCAGTTCCACGAGTCACTTCCTGATCCTGAGCCCTCATCATCAGCCCCAGGCCAGGATTGATGAAGCTGCTGCCCTCCATCAAGATGGACTTAAATGGGATTTCATCCACTTGGGGACCATCACCCTTCCCTGTGGACTTCCCCACCTAAAGGCCATTAGTCCTCAGGGTTGTCAGGTTAGTTAACCACCAGCTGATGAGCGTCGTTTAGTCGCTGGCAGTATGGTCTGCTCTATTACCATAGCAGGATAACCTGGCCAGACTGCATGCATCCTACATGTTCTTTATAGAGAACGAATTCAACATTGTTTCTCCCATGTCATAACACTGCTCTGTCTCTCTGATTCAGAAATAGAGATGATGGTTGACGATCCCAGAGACTTGGAGCCAACCAGCGAAACATCTCTTGATGAGGACGTTAGCCCTGATATGTGCATTTACATCACGGAAGATATGTTGATGGCCAGGAAGTTTAATGGGCACTCAGGTAACACCCTTGACCTCACCATTAGCTAGAAACTAAAAAAAAGCAAAATTACCATATTTGCGAGCATATAAGATGTATCCTGTTTCTTATACACATTTTTTTTTTTTGGGGGGGGGGGGGATAATTTCCTACAATTTTTTTCATAAATGTCCAAAATTTACTCCAGGAGCTGAGGAGAGTGGGGATGGGGTGGAAAAAAGAAGAATACTTTAAAGTCTGTTCCCATCCCACCGCTGCTGGCTGCCCGTAGCCAAGGAGAGTAGGATGGGGTAGAAAAGAAGGATCCTTTAATGTCTATTTCCACCCCACCTCTGCTGGCTGCCAGGAATTAGGGAGAGTTTGATAGGTTGGAAAAGAAGGATCCTTTAAAGCAGAGGTGCCCAAACTATGTCCCGTAGGCTGGATATGGCCCCCCAAAGCCATTCCATCAGGCCCGCAATGCCCTTGCCAAACCAGGAAGTGAATACAGAGGCTTCTGTGCATGTGCATGTTTGCACATGCACGACCATATTTACTTCCTGGTTCAGTGCAGACATCCTCCTTGCATGTGCAGAAGTGTTTGCACCAAACCAGGAAGTAAATGTGGCCGTGCATATGCAAACATGACCCGTTCCGAGGGTGTGGCCTGGCCCACCCACCTGTTCCAGGGGCGTGATCAGACCCCTGGCCCAAAAAAGTTTAGGCACCCCTGCTTTAAAGTCTGCCTCCATCCCACCCTAACCCCGCTGGCTGCCAGGAGCCGGGGAGGGTGGAATTGGCCAGGCTCCTAGCGCTCGGCCAGCAGCAGCCACTGAACTACAGCAGCAGGGGGGGGGCACTGCTACAGGCATATAAAATGCACTCTGTTTTTTTTTTTTTGGTGCATTTTAATGGGGGGAAGTGTGTCTGATACATATGGTACATATTGGTTGTTATCAGAAACTCAACAAAAGTGCTTTTACAACAGGAGTGAGCAACATCTGGCTTTCCGGAGATCATGGGTGAATAGCAGCTCTCGCTGTCCTTCCCCATCAGGTCTGCTGGCCAAGGCAGATGTTGCATGCCAGCAACATCTGGAGGGCTGCAAGTTGCCCTCCCCGATACACAGGGAACATTACGCAAGTATCCATTGTGCTGATAAACAGAAGTGAGCAGATTGAGTGGATAAACACATATCTGTGTATCTCTGGCCATGAGAAAGCAGGGAATTCCTCCTTGATGTTCCCAGAGAATAAATAAAGCCAAGAAAACTGACATTCTCACGCTCAGATGCTCTGGTTAATCTTGTTAAATAAATATTAGATCATTGTAAACCAAAGAATGTTCAAATTATCGAACATTTGCATTCATCCTACACGCTAGCAAGGTTATGCTCAAGATAATACAGGACAGACTTCAGCAGCACGTGGAGAGAGAATTACCAGAAGTGCAGGCTGGGTTCAGAAGAGGCAGGGGGACTAGAGACCACATTGCCAACATACGTTGGATCATGGAGAAAACAAAGGAATACCAGAAACAAGTCTACTTCTGCTTCATTGACTACACCAAGGCCTTTGACTGTGTGGACCACAACAAAATGTGGCAAGTAATTAAAGAGATGGGAATACCAGAGCACCTCATATGCCTCCTGAGAAATCTGTACATGAACCAAGAAGCAACAGCTAGGAAAGAACACGGAATGACAGAGTGTTTTGGAATAGGAAAAGGAGTAAGACAAGGCTGCATTTTGTCACCCTGCTTATTCAACTTATACACAGAGCACATAATGCGCAATGTAGGGATGGAGGAATCACAAGTTGGGATCAAAATTTCTGGGAGGAACATCAACAACTTGAGATACACAGATGATACACAGTGAGGAAGACCTAAAGAATCTCCTGCTTAGGTTGAAAGAAGAGAGAGCAAAAGCTGGCTTGAGACTCAACATCCAGAAAACCAAGATAATGGCCACAGGCCCCATCAGTCCCTGGAAAATAGATTGGGAAGAAGGAGAAGCAGTGACAGATTTTACTTTCTTAGGATCAAAGATCACTGCAGATGAGGATTGCAGCCATGAAATAAAAAGGCAATTGATTCTTGGAAGACAAGCTATGAGAAACCTGGGGTGAACATAGTTAAAAGTAGAGACATCAACTTGCAAACCAAAATTCGCATAGTCAAAGCAATGGTATTCCCGGTAGCAATGTATGGGTGTGAGATCTGGACCATTAGGAAAGCTGAATGCAGAAGAATAGGTGCCTTTGAGATGTGGTGTTGGAGGAGAGTTTTGAGAGTCCCCTGAACAGCGAGGAGAACAAATAGGTCGATCTTAGAAGAAATCAACCCTGACCGCTCCTTGGAAGGTCAAATAGTAAAAATGAAGTTAAAGTACTTTGGACACCAAATGAGAAGAGAGGATTCACTTGAGAAAGCTTTGATGCTGGGAAAGGTGGAGGGCAAAAGAAGAAAGGGGCGGCAAAAAATGAGATGGTAAGATGGTATTGTACTGTAGATGCAGTGGGCACAGAGCTGGGCAGGTTGAGGAAGATGCTGGAGGACAATGGTCCAAAGGGTCGGAATCGACTGTGCGACTGAACAACAAAAAACCAGGAATAAGGCACCCCTAGCCATGTTTATGCTCACTGAAGTTCCTTGTTTTTTAAAAATCTCCCTTGTCCAGGACTCTTAATAACAAATGAAGGGTGGGTTGTTTTTTAAACTTTGAACTCAGAAGTAGGGTTTGTCTTTGCCTTTCGATTGAGAGGCTGACCTCACCATCCACTACCCTGCAAAGGGTTTTGCATGTGCATAAATAGCCCCCTGTCCCTCCGCCAGGGAGTATTTCGGCCTTTCTTATGGGCAGTCAAGTGGGATCTGAAAAGCCGTCACATTGGATATCCATTTGCTATTCCAAAATATGAGGAACGCTGACCACTCCGGGATAAAATTGTTTCCAGATCCTATAATCTGTTCAAACCATTGTGTGATAGGCAGGAGAAAAGGATTTCCCAACATGTTGCAAAATGCCAATTTCTAATACGCTGTTCCATAAATAAGCAATGGCTGGTATGTTCACGGTTGACCACATGTCCTTTTCCAGGGGCTCCACTAAAGCAAAGCATAAAAAGCAAAGCAATCACACTTATATACCGCCCCTCCATAGCACTTAACGCACTCTCTGGACGGTTCACAAGTTAATTAGCATTTGCCCCCAACATGTTGGGTACTCATTTTACCGACCTTGGAAGGATGGAAGACTGAGTCAACCTTGATTGCCGGTCAGGATCGAACTCACAACTCTTTGGTTGCAGTACAGCAGCACCCGAGCCTTTCCCCGGTCCGGCATTGGCCGCGGGGAAGTGGGAGCTTTTGGGTGCTCCCACTGGAGGGGGGGTAGTATGGGGCTTGTGGTTTTGAAATTAATTGTATGGGATATTTTTTTTCTTGCAATGTATTAATTTTCAATCTGTTTTTGTAATTGGGTAATTATATCTGTGATACTGTATTTATATGTGTTGTAAGCCACTTTGAGTGGCACTTGTGCTATGAAAGCGGGGTAGAAATTAAACTTAGTATTAGTATTAGTATTTTAACCACTGTACCATCAAGCCATGAGTACATCTGCACACCCCAATATTTTTTAAGAATTTTTTTTTTGGGGGGGGGGGAGTATTTTGCTCAGAAATCCTCCTGGGTCCTTTGAAGGTAAAGGGCAGTTGGGCATCTTTTGAGGGGTTCCTGACACCAGACACCCCCCATTAAAATATATATATATAATTTATTTAATACTTATTTGAACCCTGGTGGTGCAGGGATTAAACAGCTGTACTGCAGCCAAAATATTGTGAGTTTGATCCTGACAGGGATCAAGGTTGACTCAACCTTTCTTCCTTCTGAGGTCAGTAAGTACCCAGCATGTTAGGGGCAAAATGCTCATTACCTGTAAACTGCCCAGAGAGTTCACTAAGTGCTCTGGGGAGGTATATGCCAGTAAGTGTAATTGCTATTGCTATTCCCCACGGTGCATTCTTGAAGAAGAGCCATCCTATGAAGCTTGGGGGAAAATGCACGTTCCCAGGGTGCCCCCTAGAGGAAGAGAAGGGAGAGCCACTTCTAAGTATCTTCTACCTCAGTGTTTCCCAATCTTTGGGTCTTGGGACTTCAATTCCCAGAAGCCTAAGTCAATTTCCCCAAAGCACTGATCAGCCAGTGTCCTGACTTAGGCTTCTGGGAATTGAAGTCCACCAGTGTTCTGCAAGTCTACCTAGAAAACCCTGGGGTTGCCTTTGGTCCAAACCTGCTTGATATGATTATTACCTTGATTAGAAGGGGAAAGGGATCTTTTCCATGGGGTTTAAAAAAAAAATTGTTTCATAAGAGAATTTGAGGTCATGGGGATGGGCATGAATGTGGCCTTCCAAGGTCAAGGCATGTCCTAGCTCTGGTGCTCTCCCACCCTTGCTGTAAGCATTTCTCCACGGTGCTGCATAAACTGAACTAGGCTTGTTTAACAAAGAATCCCATTTCTTCCTTCTCCCACGTTCCCTCTACCGTTTGTGATGCCGACCGCAGGCTTAGTCGTCAAAGAAGTCAGTTCGTCCACCTCCAGCTCCTCCGAGACAGTGGTCAAGCTGCGTGGCCAGAGCATCGATTCCTTGCCGCAGGTGGGTGCCTCGCTGGACATTGATCTTCAGGAACAGACATCTCCTTTTGTGTCCAGATCAAACCCTGGTCTGCCAAAGTGGAACCACTTTCTTAGCTTTAGCACTGACAGTATTTCAGTGCATATTTCTGACAGTAATTGGCAGACCAGTAAATGAGTCGGATTCTGCGTATCTCCACGGGTGAACACAAAACCTCCTAAAAGGCTGTAGGTACAATAAGGCCGTGATGGTGAACCTTGGCACTCTGGCCGTTCTTGGACTTCAATTCCCAGAAGCCCAAGTCCATGTGAATCCACACGAATGGGTTTACTGTGCGAATGGGATTCACAGGGACTTGGGTTTCTGGGAATTGAAGTCCAAGAACAGCTGGAGTGCCAAGGTTCACCATCACAGAAGTAGGGCATATCCTGGCAATGGCAACCTTGTTTTGCCGGGTAATCTTTCTCACACCAGCTCAAAGGGAACGGAGATGTGGTTAGATGGGGTGTTTCAGCCGTTAGCACCCGGGACATCCTAGAGCGGAGATCCTCAACCTGCAGCCCATGGGCTGTATGCGGCCTGTGGCACCATTTAATGTGGCCCCTCACTGCCTCCACTACACCAGGAAGTGCCATGTGGTGGAGGAAGGACAAAATGACCGTCTGGCCCCCGAAGCTGTCTGACGGAGCGTGACCCGGCCCCCGGCTTTAAAAGGTTGAGAACTCCTGTTCTAGAGGGATGGGGCATGGTTAGGGACAAAATAAATGCCTTTGTGGGAGTACCAGGACAGTCATCAACCCCACCACCCAACCCCCATGATTTTTCATCTCTGTGTTGCCTTGCTAAGTTATATCAGAGTATATAAATAAGTAATAAATAAGGGGACAAGTAACAAATACATTGGATTATTCCTTATATAAACTACTGGGAATGTTCCTTATAATCCTTTCGGATGATCGCATAACAATCAGGGAGGCTTTGGATGTGTTGCTAGGAAGGTGGAAAGTGTTTGTGTCCGCAGACAGTTCTCTGGTCATGTGGCAGGTAGGACTAGACACCGGAACACACACAACACTTTCCCACCGAAGCAGTACCTATTTATCTACTTGCAGTTTCTTGCTTTCGAACTGCTAGGTTGGCAGGAGCTTGGAGAGACGACAGGAGCTCACACCATCATGTAGCACTCGGGTCTCAAACTGCTGACCTGTCGACCTTCCAGTCATCAAGTTCAGCAACTTAACCACTAACTCCTGCATGGCCTTTGTCCGGAGTGCCCAAACTTTTCGGGCCATGAGCCGGTCATGTGGTTCAATGAGCCGGTCATGTGGTTCAGCGGGCCAGTCACGTGGTTCCTCCCACCGGAAAAGGAAGTAAAACGCGCCTTGCAATCTGTTTTGCAACAGGATGAGATAGATTTTAGGCTGTCATTGTCTCTGCTTAAACCAGAGGTTCTCAAACTATGGCCCATGGGCCAGTTCCAACTCCTGATGCCAATACATCTGACCCGCACAGCCCTCGTTGCTCCCGGAAGCAGAAGTAAAACACGACCGTACTTCCACTTCCGGAAGCAACAAGGGTGGCGTGAGCCGGATGAATTGGCGTTGGGGCTGGATCTGGCCACTGGGCGGTAGTTTGGGCACCCCTGCCCTAGTCTCTTGAACAGCATGCATAGTGTTGGTGACTCTTTGCAAGGAATTTTGCCTCTCAAGCCTTCACTGCCACCCTCTTTCCCACAGTCAGCCTGCCGAAAACCAAAGACTTCTACCGACCGGCACAGCTTGAGCCTGGACGACATCCGGATGTACCAAAAAGACTTCTTGCGCCTGGCAAGCCTGTGCCAAGAGACGGCGCAAAGCTATACATTTGGATGCGGCCACGGACTCGCCGAAGAGGGACTCTACTGTAATGGCTGTTTAGCCCAGCAATGCATCAACATCCAAGAGGCGTTTCCTGTCAAAAGAACCAGCAAATACTTTTCCCTGGATCTTGCCCATGAAGACGTTCCTGAATTTGTTGTCTGATTCTCCGGAAGTGCCGGAGAGACATAGTGGTTTTTGTGGACTCTTCTTGGTGCCATATGGGAATATTCCCTTTAAATGTCCCTCTTACTCCCCCCCCCTTTATTTTTTCCTTTTGAAACAAAACCAAGGCCTTGTAAATCTTGCACTTTTCACAAATGCTCACCGCAAAGGGTGGATTGTTAGGTGCCACGTGGCAGAATTTGACCTGGGTTTAAGTTGGTCGGATTTAGAAAACGCTATTCTCTTGCAGGCAGCTCGCTTTTCGTCTGTCTTTTTGACCGCAAAGAAAAATGTACAGTTCTTTTCGTTCCTTAATTTTGCTTCATGGTAGGCTTCACCGAAGGCTCAGAAAAGTCTTCCACTACGTTATGGATGGCATAGAACCATCAATCCATAGTTTTGTTTCCTGCCATCGTGGTATGGATGTGTAAAGGGAGGAAAATCACTGTCTCGTCTTTCTCCACCCACTTGGCGCGTTGTGACAAGCCAAAGAAATGCTCTGATCCCAAACAGGATGGCGTGAGACCTAGGTGGAAATAATTGCACATGCCAAGGATGGAGGACTCTACATGTGTTGAGAAGACTTGGTGTGGCCAACAGCAAGTTATAGCCATACTGGTCCATCTTCTGCAATTTCTCTCCTCCGTTATCTCACATACGCACACAAAGGAAAGCTACCGTCTAAGTGCAACTTCTGTCTGATGTTTTGGATTCTTTACCCCACCCCACCCCACCCCAAAAAAACCCCCACAACAATCAATGTTCAGAAAATGGGATTTGGAAAGCTGCCATAAGCTTTTTAATTTTTGATTGGGGGGGACAGGGGGAGAAACTAAAGGGCGAATAATCTGTAAGGCTTGTAGCAATAAGATTTGCTGACCAAAGAACCTTAGGTTAGGGAGAATAAGAAGAGAGAAAGAATATATAAAAATACGTATATAAGTTTATACAGAGGAATATATGTTTAATTGTATATTTGAATTTCTAGACCCCACTCCCACCCCATGTCTGATTTTGTGTCTTCTGTTTTAGAGGCTTTTCATGGATGCCTACTTTCTGTTCCCGGTACACATTTAAAGGTGTAAGTGAAGACTTTGCCTGCAATGACTTAAAACATGTGTCCTTTTGGTGTGGTTCAACACAGTTTGCCTCCTGCCAGTGATGGCAAACCAATACCTGTCAAGTATCCCGTATTGGCCGGGAAATACCATTTTTTGCCCCTCTTGCCCGCCGTCATCCCATATTGGAGTGGCCGGAAAAGGGGTTACTGCGCATGCGTGTCTGTCAGACAGCAGTGCGCATGCGCGAAGGGGTTGCTGCGCACCCGTGCCCAGAGAATTTCCCGTATTTTCACAGGCAACACTTGGCAGGTATGGCCAAACCTTGGCTCTCCAGGTGTTCTTGGACTTCAATTACCAGAAGCCCAAGTCAGCATTCCTGCTGATCTTGGGTTCTGGGAATTGAAAAAGAACAGCTGGAGTGCCAAGGTTCGCCATCACTGCCTCTTTCCCTTGCCAGCCAAACAATACACCTTTTTTTTAAAAAAAATTGTGCTTCTATAAAATCTCCAGCTATTCTCCCTTTCTCTACTGCAGGGAGATCAGATCACAGCATTGAAAGGAGCAAAGCACAGCTTTCAAGTTTGTGCCTATCTTCGTCATACCTTGCCCGAAAGTTCACATTGCCTGTTAACCTCCGACCACTAGAGGAAAGGTTAGTTTGGGGATCACTTTCTTTTCCCCACCAGGCACTGAAGGTCCATTCCCATCCCTGCAATCCACACTAAGTGGTCTGCCCATTGATCCTAACACACAAGTGGTCAAGTGCCAGGACAACCAACACAACTAAAATCGTCCCGTTGCAGAGTTTTCCCCTGCAAAATTTGGTATCTTTAGCTTAAGAAGAGAGCCCAGCTAATTTCTCCTGCTCCCAGAATTCCCTGCTCTGCTGCCTAGGGGCTTCTGGGAATGGTAGTCCCAACACATTAGGACAGGGGTACCCAAACTATGGCCCGTGGGCCAGATCCAGCCTCCAACACCAATTCATCCATCCTGCGCCGCTCCTGGAAGTAAAACATGTTTTACTTCCGCTTCCAGGAGCTGCAAGGGTGGCATGGGCCAGATGAATTGGTGTCGGGGCTGGATCTGGCCCACAGGCCATAGTTTGAGCACCCCTGCATTAGGAGGAGGACAGTTTGGGAAAGGATTGTGAAACAATGGCCAGCCTGTTTTGATCCGCTCTTTCTCCGCCATGATAGCAATACCTTTTAGCCCTTGCTGCTTTAGAACTGGGGTGGGTGGCCATTCACCTATGCTTCTTCCATAATATCCCTTTACTTGTGTGCATTTAATGCTTCTCACGCACAGGTCAAGTCCCAACGTTGTGCATGGCAAACACATTCTCCACAACCTTTTTTGTACGTTATAGGTATTTATTTATAGTTTCCTTTTTTTAAAAAAAATGAAATGTACCGGTACATGCTTGGAGAACTGAGATGAGTTGTGGTCCTCTTATCTGGGGATTTACAATGGGGAATCCATTAACTGCTTCATACACCGAGGTTGGTCTACAGCCTAGCTCCATGATGGCGAACCTTGGCACTCCAGATACTCTTGGACTTCAATTCCCAGAAGCCCGGGCGTGTTTTACTTCCGCTTCCAGGAGCGACGAGGGCAGTGTGGGCTTGATGAATTGCAGTAAACCCATTCGTGTGAATTCACTGGGGCTTCTGGGAATTGAAGTCCAAGAACATCTGGAGTGCCAAGGTTCGCCATCACGGGCCTAGCTATTCTGGTTGCCCACCTGTGCTCTTGATAGCCAACTTTCCTGGACACAACTGTCTGGGTTGATCCCACTGGCACCTGGGAAAGAGTGTGCTTCTTCCAGAGTTTGGTTCTGACAGAAATAGGAGCCATGGCTTTTGGTTGTTTGAATGGGAAACCTCCTCCCCCGTAAGGATGTTTTAAATTCCAGTTATACATTATCTTCAAGCCATTATACGGGGAAGCCGTTTACAGCAAGCGAGATAGCACAATGCCTTTTAAAAAAAAACACAGATTGAGAGAAATATTTTCTGAAAGGTTTTGTACCCACAGCCATAGCATTGCCATATTTTGATAAGGCCATCTTTTTTCTAACCAGAGAATTTCTTACATAGATCTATGTATGTAATGTATGTGCTCAAAGCCTAAGGATATTTTTGATAAAAGAGATGGTTTCGCCGGTTGATCAGTGTTATTGCCAGACCAGAATGACTGTATTAAAAGAACGGAGTTAAGGGGGAAAACATTGTATTAAAAACTCTTATGATGCCACTTGCTTCGGATGTATTTTGCATAGGCTGCCTTATTCCACGGTCAACATGAACTGCTGTGGTTCACAGTGGGTACCTTCCTCTGCATATCCAATATTAACCGTGAGAAGGCATTTGGGTCCTCCTGTTGAGACGTGCCTCACAGGTGTGCATTTGCGAGTGTTGCATCGCTAGAGCCCTGTAGCAAGTGAGCAAGTACGACACAGCTGGTTTTGCAGAGCAGGCCATGATGACTCGCAAACTCCAATCCCTAGTGAAATGGCCCAACCCTTTTCCTCTAGCCCCGCGATGGCGATTCATCCGGCCGCCCTTGTCGCTCCTGGAAGCAGAAATAAAACGCGCCCGGACAGAGGAAGGGTTAACCTGGAAGAGCCTTAACTGTATGGGCGCGTTTTACTTCCGCTTCCAGGAGCGACGAGGGCGGCGGCGGTGGCCGGATGAATCGCAGTAAACCCATTCATGTGGATTCACTGAGGCTTCTGGGAATTGAAGTCCAAGAACATCTGGAGTGCCAAGGTTCGCCATTGCAGGGCTAGTCCCATGGTTCCCAAGGGTGGCAATCTGATCTTTAATGGGGGGCAATTCGAGAAGGAGTTAGACCGGTGTTTCTCAACCTTTAGTCTTTGGATGTCAATTCCCAGTAGCCTAAGCCAATTCCCCAAAAGCACTGATCAGCTAGTGTACTGACTTCGGCTTCTGGGAAACGAAGTCCCCCTGTGGGGCCTGGGCCCCATGTTGGGAACCATGGAGTTAGACCTAGTTAATGGGCTTTTAGGCTTCCTCCATGTGAATAGGGTAAAGGTCAACCTTGATCGAAAGCCAGTTGTATCCGACTCTAGGGTTCAATGCTCATCTGTTTACAGCCAAAGGTCCAGTACTGTCGGAATCTGCAGACGTTTCCGTGGACATGTGGCAGGCATGACTAAACACCGGAGTGCGCGGAACGCTGTTTACCTTTCCACTGAAGTGGTACCTATTTATCTCCTTGCAATTTCTTGCTTTCGAACTGCTAGGTTGGCAGGAGCTGGGACAGAGATAGGAGCTCATTCCATCATGCGATACTCAGGTTTTGAGCTGCCAACCTGCCTCCCAGTCAGCGTCTTAACCACTTGTGGAGTTCACTATTTGAATACAGTGGACCCTTGATTAACGACGTTACTTGGTTCCCCAAGTAGCGTCGCTATTCGAATAACGACAAAAATGTTATTCGAATAACGACAAAAACATCATTATTCAAATAACAACGGTAAAAATACCGTCATTATTTAAACAACATTTTTTGTTCTTCGAATAACAACGGTAAAATTACTGTCGTTATTCAAATAACAACTTTTTCTGGTCATTATTCGAGTGCTCACATGGGGTGCGTCAGTAGCGTCATTAATCGAAAATGACGCTATTCGAATGCATCGTTAATCAAGGGTCCACTGTAATAAGAATACAAAAGCCGACATAAAAAAACCAATGTAACACAAAGAGCAATTGAGCGAAGGATGCTACGCATACGATGGGTTGATCAAAAATCAAATGAAGAACTGCATATAAGATCAGATGCAAAACCAGCATCAATGCTGGCTGAGTTTGTAAGGAATCGGTGGGCTGAGCATGTGTGCCGCTTCAAAGATGGTAGGTGGACAAACGCTATCACAGAGTGACATAAAGTGTCCACTAAGAAGGCCAGCAATCCGATGGGAAGACCAGTTCAGGGCAAAGTTCCCGAGGCCCTAGATGAGACTGGCACAGGTTCAGAAATAGTGGAAGACGATGCTTTGAACCGCTGCGTAAGAATTATATGTCCCAAGGAAGGGTGGCAATAGGATTTTAGAGATGCTTAGGTGGGGCATGGCAAAAAAAAAAGGGTTGGGAACCACTGCTCTAGCCAAATTGGAACTAAATCATGGGTGCGCCAGAAGGCAAAGACTGTGGGTGCTGTTGGGTCTTGGTGGATGGCGCAAAGCCTGAATCATCCGTTCTCTTCCATTGCCTGAGCTTCTTTTCATTTCAATGCCATCCTGAGTGTCTCATCCATGTATCTGTGGACAGAGGGATGTTATTGATAAGAGGCCTGTATTGCAAAATCTAATATGTTCTCTGTGGCCTCAGAGGCTGAAGGGCGCACACTCCTAAAGGGTGCTTTCCACTCCAAAGAACTGGACCATGCAAAAGACGTGGTGAGGTCGTGCATTGTTTTGGAGATTGAAGAGTCTAAACAAAGCCACCGTTTCTTAAGCTGGGTTGTCCCACGACATTACATCATTGCACTGATGTTCCAAGTTTATGCAATTTTTTTAAATCTCGCTTCTTTTCAGACCAAGGCCGTGAGATGAGTAACGCACCGTCTTGCCAGAGGCAACCCTTCAATCATCATAGTTGAAATTTTTGAAATGGTAGCCATGTTTTATTCTGTGCAAGCATAAATGTTGCCTTGCTCAAAAGCCAGTCGTATCCAACTTTAGGGTTCAGTGCTCATCTTATTGATTGCATTTTTATACCACCCATTTGGGATATTTCCCATCTCCATTTATAGCCAAAGAGCCAGTGCTGTCTGTGTTTTCAGACATGTCCATGGAGACGTGGCAGTCATAACTAGACACTGGAGTGCAAGGAAGGCTGTTTACCTTCCCACCGAAGTGGTACCTATTTATCTACTTGCAACGTCTTGCTTTCAAACTGTTAGGTTGGCAGGAGCTGGGAAGGGGATGGGGATTCACTCTGTCCTGCAGTACTTGGGTCTCGACCTGCCGATCTTCCAGTCATCAAGTTCAGTGTCTTAACCACTAAGCCACTGCAGTTCCTCTGCGCAAGCATATCAGAGAGTAAATAAAACAAAACAAAAATGTGGCACCTTAAAGACTAACTCCTGTATTTCAATGTTAATTTTCATGGATCGAGTCCATGAAAGTAGACTTGAAGCATGGAAGCTAACATTAAAATACAGGAGCTAGTCTTTAAGGTGCTACAAAATGTTTGTCTTTTTTTGGGCCGTTCTGTTTTGTTTACTCTCTGATATCCTTCAAGCATTGCAGACCTTAACATGGCACCCATCAGATTCCTATATTTTGGATTCTATTTATGCTGATTTTCTGGTGGTGGTTACCAGCCACAAGTCAACAGCTGACTCTGTCAGTCTGGGGTGGTGGTGTTCACAGCAAGCTGATAATTCCGTGTAGAGCCATAGGTACCTAGTTGGAGACGATATCTTGTTCAAGGAATGACCAGTTGCCTTAGAACCGTGATGGCGAACCTTGGCACTCCAGATGTTCTTGGACTTCAATTCCCAGAAGCCCAAGCCCCCTGTGAATCCACACCGATGGTTTTACTGCGATTCATTCAGCCTGCGCTTCCCTCGTCGCTCCCAGAAGCTGAAGTAAAACGTGCCCGTTGGTGTGTCTTCGGTGGCTTAGTGGTTAAGACACTGAACTTGACGACTGGAAAGTTGGCAGGTCAGCAGTTTGAGTGTTGCATGACGGAGAGCACTACCATTATCTGTCCCAGCTCATGGCAACCTAGCAGTTAAGAAAGCAAGAAATTGCAAGTAGACAAATAGGTACAATTTTGGCAGGAAAGGTAACAGCATTCCGTGCACTTCGGTGTTTAGTCATGCCTGCCGCACGATCCCAGAAACCTCTGCAGATGCAGATAGCGCTGGCTCTTTTTGCTATAAATGAAGATGAGCACCGAACCCTAGAGTTGGATAGGACCGGCTTTTGAGCACGCGCGACCTTTCCTCATAATTGGCTTTGGTGCAGATGTCCAGGTGTCAGGATGATACCAGCGACCAAACATAAGCCAGTTCTCTTAGTGCCTGTACTTAACATTTCCCTAAAAGTCTGGTGTGTTCTGTCACTCCACTGTCACAAAACTCGAGAAAGATGTTTTGTTCTCTGCCAACAGTTAAGACGTTTCCAGAACATGTTGGGACTGGTTTGATCTCCTTGCAGTCGAAGGGACTCTCCAGTCCCATTTCTTTCTTGCTTAAAAGCTTTCTATCCCAAACAAAATGAAACTGAGAAACTATGATAAATCCACAGCAAAAACGGCATTAAGTATGCTCTGGCATCTGGTGCTCTCTGGTGGTAGGATAGGAATGGATACCTTGGAGTCGTCATTCAGCAAGGAGTCCTCCTAGGAGTAGACGTCTCCATGTTGGTCCAACCTTTTTCTTGAGAAAATCTTCCCACATGCAAGGCAATTTCCCCTTAGAGTTGCCATAATTCTCTCCCACAAAACCGGGACAGACGTATACTTGACAAAAAATGGGCAGGTTATCTACAAAAGTGCCTTTAAAAATATATATATAGATAATGACAGCTATAAAACACATTCACATTAAACATATCAATATATAAATGAATTTATTTGCAACAGTTAATTCTTACTATAAGACGACCTGTTGTACTTCGGAGGTTAGGCGAGGACGTTAAGATTTGTCTCCAGGTATACTCCAACTCCAGTGTGGCAGGAAATGGCTCGTTTGATGGCAAGAGTTTAAATTTATTTCAGTGGTGTGTTATAATACATAATCAGTAAGCTTTAAAAATCTGGGACTTTAACATGATTTTTATTGAACTGCTGGGACAATTTTTCTGACCTTGAATCCGGGACAGTCCCAGTTTTCCAGGACGTATGGCAACCCTTCTTCCCCTGGATCTTTTGCTATCTCCCAGTGCCAATCCATTATTCTGGCACTCCATCTAGCGTCACTTGTGCATACAACATGGCCAGCACACCTTATTTTGTTTGTCAGATATTCCGTTGCTACGTCTTTTAGCAGTGATCTTCACCTGATCTCATTTTTTACTTTATTTAAAAGTGAGATTCCGAGCATTGATGTCTCCATTGCTCGTTGTGTCACTTGCAGCCGTTTTGTTCCACAGCTGTTAAAGCCCACGCTCCACTGCCGTACGTCATTGCTTTCAAGACCGTAGAATTGAACAAATCTGCCTTTGTTTCTGGTTTAGCTTTTGACTTCAAGATGGCTGGCACGTCTATGAATTTACCTCACATGGCTGTCTTCTAGATATTTCTTCTTTTAAATCAGGGCCTCCCAACCTTTTCAAGCCAGGGGCTGGGTCACGTATCTCAGCCAGCTTCGAGGGCCAGACAGCCGTTTTACCCTGCCTGCACGATGGGGGTAGCCATTTTGTCCCAACAGCTTCAAAGGTGGCGGTTGTTTTGTTTCTCAAATGCCCTTGGAGGAGTGGGGGGGGGGGCACATGAAATGGCACTGTGGGCTGGATCCGGCCCACGGGCCTTAGGTTGAGAACCCCTGCCCTAACTCCATTGATGTATTTTTAACAGCAAATTGCCACAAATCAGGAAGTTAGCCTGGGTGTTTCTTGCCTACACCTGTATTTCAGATGCGTCCGGAATTATAAGTTCATTGCTTACATAAACATCTCTGGTTGTTGCTGTTGTTCAGTCACACAGTCGATTCCAACCCTTCACGACCCTATGGACCACCGCCATCCAGGCACCTCTGTCCTCCACCATCCTCCTCAACCCGCCCAGCTTCTGTGTCCATGCATCTACAATACCATCTAGCCACCTTATCTGTGGTCGCTCCTTTCTTCTTTTGCCCTCCACCTTTCCCAGCATCAAGGCTTTCTCAAGTGAATCCTCTCTTCTCATGTGATGTCCAAAGTTCTCCTTCGTATAGTTTGTGAATCCCCACTCATGGGTTATGCGCCTGCGCAGAACGGAGATCGGAGGCTTGAAAAGCTATTGGTCCAAAGTTTTGGCGGTAAGACTGCCCACCGTACCGCCCACCCTGAGGCGCCCGCGCGCCATTTTACCTCAGTTCTCTTCTTTCCGCCGTAGCAGCAGGACGATCGTTGAGAGCTTCTCAATTTTTATCGCCCTTCTGAGGGAAAGCTTTAGCTAATTTCAACAATTTTTGCCGGCAATCTTGTCCCACGGGCAGGATTGCCACCCCGGCGCTGTTTCTTCTTTCGAGTGGACTCAGTAGCCAATTTTTTCGCATCGATCACCGTCTCCCCCCTCAAAGGGGTGGCGGCTGGTCCGCCCTTCGGGGTATTTGCTTCCAGAAACTTCCACTGGAAGAATTTTTTCCGCGGTTGATGGCTGCAGCTTTTAAACAGTGCACGGCTTGCCTTAAGAAGTTCCCGGCTTCCGACGGCCACAGCCTGTGCCTCTTTTGTTTGGGAGAGTCGCATCAGAGCCAGTCCTGCCCACATTGCAAAAAGTTTACGCGCCTCGCGGTGCAGAACCGAAGCAATCGCCTCAAGGCTCATCTGATGGAGCTCGCTCTGGCTCCCGCTGCGTCTGCCCCCACGTCTGCTGCCTCCCAGCCGCCGCCGGCTTCTTCCTCCATGCTTCCGATTAGGAAGAAGAAAAAGAAGGACAAGAACGGTGAGAAGAAGCACAAGCGTGGGTCGGAGAAGAGACGGTCGCTTCCTCCCACCCCGCGCACACCCGCCTCTCCCGGGCCTTCGCCGCTGTTCTCGACTGCCCGATGTCCTTCTCCGGGGTCCTCCATCTGGGGAGGACGGTCATCTGGGTCACCTGAGAAAGGACGCAGGGCTGGGGCTCTAGCTCGCCCACTTCAGGTGCTCCCCTCTCCTCCTCGGGGAAGAAACCGTTCGCCGAGGCAGGCCTCCGTCTCCCCAAGGCCCAGGACGCCGACAGACGACGCGGTCGTCACCGTTCCGACGACCGTTTCGCCGACGCCGACGCCGGCCACCGTTTCGACGCCCACCGTTTCGTCGGCCACCATCCCGCCGGCCACCGTGGCTCTACCGTCAGCGGACTCGGACGCATCCCAGATGGCTCTCGTTCGAGAAATGTTCCAGGTCATGGCGTCGTTTGCGACCAAGTTCCAGACCTCCATGCCTGCGGCCTCTGCGGCTCCGGTTCCGACCACCGCAAGCCCCGGGCATGCCCGCCCTGCCGTGGCCCCACCGACCTCCCGTGGGTCGAGTGTCCGCTCCGCCGGCCCACCCAAACCGTCGTGGTGTGGTCCGGACGTTGATGCGGTGGACTCCCATCCCGCCGGCCCGCCCAGGCCGTACTGGCGCGGTCCCGACGTGGATGAAAGAGTTCCTCCCTCGTCCTCCGATGAGTCCAGCTCGTCGTCGGAGGAGGACGAGGGAGACGTCGACGCCGAGCGCACGCCGGAGCAGACTATCGGCGCGGTGGACCCACCGCGTGGTGAGGACCAACGCTCGCTGACCGCCATGCTCACAAGGCTGGGCACCGCACTCAACCTCAAAGTCGATCAACCGCCGCTGGAGGGTGAGGATCAGATGACCGCGAAGCTCGACAGGCGTGCTGTACGGCCGGTCCACATAACCATGCTCCCCTCCATGATGACTTTGGCGAGGGCGACATGGAGAAAACCATTGGCGGCGCACTCCGTTTCGTCCAGGCTCGACAGCATGTACTGAGTCCTGGACGAGAACGTCGAGTTCCTGCAGGCTCACCCCCTGCCGAATTCCCTGGTGGTCAAGGCCTTCCAGCATAGGACGGCCACCAGCGGGTTCCCGGTCCCATCGACGCCGGAGGGAAAGAAACTGGACGCGGTGGGACGTAAGTTCTACGCCACCGGCTCCCTATTCTTCCGTGCCGCCAACTACTCGGCCGCCATGGGCCTGTATCAATCTCACCTCTGGGAGCAGGTGAAGGTTGAGACGGCGAAACTGCCCGCCGACGCCCAGAAGCGGATCGACGCGCTGGCCACTGAGGGGGACTTCGTCGCCGAGCAGCTGATGCGCACTGCCCGGCATATCAACGACTATGCGGCGAAGGACATGGCCTCCGCAATCTACCTCCGTCACCATGCTTGGCTCAGGGACACCTCCCTCGATGACGCTATGAAAAAGCTCATCGAGGAGTTTCCCTTCGACGGGCAGGGCCTCTTCGGTCAGGATACCGATAAGGTCCTGAATGAGATGCGCCAGACCAATTCCACGGCCAAGTTCCTGGGGCTCACCACGCCGGCTCCGCCTGCCAGGCCGAGGTTCCAGCCTTTCACACGGCGATTCCAGGGCAACCCGCAGCAGCAAGGACCGACGGAGCAGCCTAGATCCAGCTCCTACAAACAGCGGCGTCAGCACAAACCCCGCTACCGACCCTACGGACAGGACAAGCGTTCTGGCGCGAGGTCCAAGTCCCGCGTTTGAAGCTGCGACGGCCGAGTCTCTCTCGCTCCACATCCCGTACCTCCCCCTCCGGAACTTCCTCCAGGTATGGTCGGGCATCACGGATGACCAGTGGGTCTTAAAGATCTTGTCCTCTGGCTACGCCATCGAGTTCGTGCGGGTGCCTCGGGTAGGAAGACATCGTCTCACCACCTCGTCCCCCCATTTGGAGGAAGAAATATCAACCCTTCTCTCCAAGGGAGCCATCGAGCGGGTAACACCGTCCGACTGGGACAACGGTTTCTACTCGAGGTACTTTGTGGTCCAGAAGAAGGACGGAGGCCTCGCCCGATCCTGGACCTGCGCCGCCTGAACAAATGCATCCACACCAGGAAGTTCCGGATGGTGACCCTGCAGACCGTCCTCCCCCTCATCAACAAAGGGGACTGGTTCACAGTCATAGACCTCAAGGATGCTTACTTCCACGTCTCCATCCTCGAGGAACACAGACGGTTCCTCCGTTTCCACATCGACAATTCCGTGTACCAGTACCGGTGCCTACCGTTCGGTCTGGCCACGGCACCGCGGGTCTTCACCAAATGCATGGCTCCGGTGGCTGCATTCCTCCGCCAACGGAGCATCAGGGTCTTCCCGTACATCGACGACTGGTTGATCGTCTCCCCCACCAAATCGTCAGCCGTTCGGGACACACAATACACGGTCCACCTCATGGAGAGTCTCGGCCTCAGGATCAACTTCACCAAATCGAAGTTGACTCCCTCTCAACGCGTCGAGTACATCGGAGCGGTACTCGACTCGCTTGCAACGAGAGCCTACGCCCCCCAGAAACACTTACAGGACATTGCGCAGGGGGTAAGCGAACTTCGCACCAAACCGTGCATCCGGGCGAAGAAGGCTCAGAGACTTCTAGGCCTGATGGCCTCGACGACGGCAGTGATTCCCCATGCCAAGTTGAAATTCAGGTCCCTGCAATCGTGGCTTCTTCACGAGTTCGACGCACTTCGGGAGAGCCAGTCCAAACGGTTGACCCCGTCTCCAGAACTGAGGGACCAACTGCTGTGGTGGTCTACACCACTCAACGTGGCCACGGGGAAGAGCTTCTACCCCCCGCAACCCTCGTTGCAGATACTGACCGACGCAAGCAACCTCGGCTGGGGCGCTGCTTGCGGGACTCTCACGGTCAACGACACCTGGACACCACACGAAACGGTGCACCACATAAATTACTTGGAACTGCTGGCCATTTGGAAGGCCCTGCGTTCCTTCGAGACTCTGCTCACCGGCAAGGCGGTTCAAGTGGCCTCGGACAATACCACGGCGGTGGCGTACCTCAACAAGCAGGGAGGAACACGGTCCACCACCCTCCTGTACCTTGCAGTGCAGTTGTGGGAATGGTGCCTGGAGAGGCACATTTTCCCAATTGGAGTGCACATTCAGGGCACACTGAATGTTTTGGCAGACCACCTGAGCCGTCTCACCTCGACGACCCACGAATGGGAGCTGGACGACGGGGTGTTCCAGTCGCTTTGCGAGGCCTGGGGAACGCCGAGCATCGACCTCTTTGCATCGGAGTCCAACAGGAAGCTCAGCAGGTACTGCTCCAGAGCAGGCATCGGACTGAACTCCGAAGGCGATGCCTTCATGAAACGGTGGGATCAGGACTATCTCTATGCCTTTCCTCCGTTTCCTCTGGTCCAGAAAGTACTCACCAGGATGTACCAACACAGAACCAATGCAATTCTGGTGGCGCCGGCATGGCCGCGCCAACCCTGGTTTCCGCTACTGTTGCACATGTCGTCACAGTATCGCACACTGCCGGAGTCACCGACGCTTCTCCAAATGGAGCACGGCCAGCTGCACCATTCGGACCTGCCCAGCCTCCACCTCACCGCGTGGAGGATAACCCCAGACTGTCCAGGATCCTTGAACTAGCACGGCGCCCTTCTACAAGGAAGTCCTACGCTTCCAAATACAGGCGTTTTTGTGCTTTCCTGGCTTCCCAGCACATGGATCCCCCGCAGGCGGGACTGCAGGACGTTTTAAGCTACCTCCTCCATTTGGCGGAGTCTGGCCTTAGCATCACCTCCATCCGAGTGCACCTCGCAGCAGTGGTGGCGCACTCCCCAGCTGGTTCGCCCGCTTCTGGGGCTTTCCGTGACCACACGGTGAAGCTCTCAAGGGACTACGGAACGCTTTCCCTCCGGTCAAGACTCCTACGGCTCAATGGTCACTGTCTACCGTGCTCAACGCGCTCACCAGTACCCCTTTCGAGCCCATGGCCACCAGCGATGTTCGCCTCCTCACATGGAAGACGGCTTTTCTTGTGGCTATCACGTCAGCACGACGAGCTGGAGGACTGGTTGCCCTGAGAGCAGACGCACCATTTCTCCAATTCTTCAACGACCGCGTCGTTCTCCAGGCGGACATCACCTTCCTGCCCAAGGTGGTCTCCAAGTTTCACATGGCACAGACTATCTCCTTGCCAGTTTTCTTCCAGAACCCCTCTAACGCCCAAGAAAGGACTTGGCACACGCTGGATGTGAAACGAGCCTTATTATTTTACACCAGCAGGACAAGAGAGTTCAGGAAGTCACAACGCCTCTTTGTAGCTTATGGGGGAAAGTCCAAGGGTGAACCCATTTCTGCTCAAAGGTTCTCCAAATGGATCACCTCTACCATCTACCTGGCCTACGAGTCTGCCTCACTGCCACCTCCACCGCATGTCAGGGCGCATTCCACCAGGGCGGTTGCCACATCCACTGCCTTCCTGGAGGGCACACCGCTTGAGGACATTTGTAAGGCTGCCACATGGTCCAGACCTTCTACATTTGTCCAGCACTACAGGGTGGACACCAGAGCCACTGCGGACGCCAGGCTTGGCCGTGTCGTCCTCACCAGAGGGCTCCGGACTCATCGCCCCTGACGGGTCGACCTACTGCATCTTCATCGCATCGTGGGATCATCTCATCCGACTGCCCACCGACCAAGTGAGTGTGAGCTTGCTAATCTCCCATGAGTGGGGATTCACAAACTATACGAAGGAGAAAGTTCGGTTTCACTTACCAGTGATAACTTTCGTTCTTCGAGTATATAGTTTGTGAATACACACTACCCACCCTGCCTCCCCTCTTGAGCTGCACGGATGAGATCGATTGGTTTATCCTGTGCTTGGCTTAAGTATGGAACTGAGGTAAAATGGCGCGCGGGCGCCTCAGGGTGGGCGGTACGGTGGGCGGTCTTACCTCCAAAACTTTGGACCAATAGCTTTTCAAGCCTCCGATCTCCGTTCTGCGCAGGCGCATAACCCATGAGTGTGTATTCACAAACTATATACTCGAAGAACGAAAGTTATCACTGGTAAGTGAAACCGAACTTACTTCAGCTTCATCTTTACTATTTGACCTTCTAAGGAGCAGTCAGGGTTGATTTCTTCTAAGATCTTCTACCATCTCTGGAGAGGATGCAAATCATCACTTGCAGATAACCTCAAACCTCAAGTTGGAAGTGACCCATAGTGACCCTAATAGGTTTATCCAGATGAGTGAGACATTTAAGGAGTGATTTTTCTAGCTCCATGACTTCTATGAGTTTCCATGGCTGAGTGGGGGTTTGACCTTAGAAGGTCAAACATGGCTTTTGCAAGGGCAAATCATGCCTCACTAATCTGTTGGAATTTTTTGAGAGTGTCAACAAGCATGTGGATAAGGGGGATCCAGTTGACATTGTTTATCTGGACTTTCAGAAGGCTTTTGATAAGGTCCCACACCAAAGGCTCTTGAATAAACTTACCAGTCATGGAATAAAGGGACAGGTCTTGTCCTGGATCAGCAACTGGCTAAGGGACAGGAAACAGAGGGTAGCACTAAATGGACACTTCTCCAAGTGGAGGGAAGTAAAGAGTGGGCTCCCCCAAGGTTCAGTACTGGGACCCCTGCTTTTCAACCTCTTCATAAATGATCTAGAGGTAGGAGTAAAAAGCAAGGTAGCCAAATTTGCTGACGACACTAAATTATACAGGGTAGTGAAAACTGTGAGAGATTGTGAGGAGCTCCAGAGGGATCTCTCGACACTGGGGGAGTGGGCAAAACAGTGGCAAATGAGTTTCAACATTAGTAAGTGCAGAGTGATGCATGTTGGGGCAAAGAACCCCAATTACATTTATAAACTGATGGGGTCTGAACTCTCTGCGACAAACCAGGAAAGGGACCTTGGTGTCCTGGTGGACAACTCAATGAAGGTGTCAACCCAGTGTGCCTCAGCAGTGAAAAAAGCAAACTCAATGCTAGGGATCATTAGGAAGGGTTTAGAAAATAAGTCAGCAAGTGTCATTTTGCCTCTTTATAAATCTATGGTGAGGCCCCATCTGGAATACTGTGTACAGTTCTGGTCGCCATACCTCCAGAAGGATATTATGGAGCTGGAGAAAGTGCAGAGGAGGGCAACCAGAATGATTAGGGGACTGGAACACCTTCCTGACCATCTGAGGCTGCAACGGTTGGGCCTTTTCACTCTTGAACGACGGCGTCTAAGAGGTGACCTGATTGAAGTTTATAAAATCATGCACGGTGTGGACAAAGTAGAGAAGGAAAAACTGTTTTCCCTATCGCACAACACTAGAACTAGGGGACACTCCATGAAACTTTTGGGTACTAGTTCTCAAACAAATAAGAGAAAGTACTTTTTCACCCAGAGGATTACTGGTCTATGGAACTCCCTGCCAGAAGAAGTGGTGACAGCTGTCAGACTTGACAGCTTTAAGAAAGGATTAGACAAGTTCATGGAGGACAAGGCTATCAATGGCTATAATTATGGCTACCTAAGGACAACCTCCGGGTTAGAGAGATAGGCAGGATATCTCTCAATGCCATTTCCAGGGAATCCTAAGCAGGTGAAGGCATCTCCTTGGGAATAATACCCTGAAGCAAATGGTGAGCCTCTGTGTGAGACAGAATGCTGGACTGGATGGGCTGTGGCCTGTTCCAGCAAGGCTGTTCTTATGTTCTTATGAACCCTGGGCTCCTGAGTCACCATCTGTCACCACCATGTTGGGTATTACTCCAAACTTGGAGGGGGTTGCTAAAAGATCAGAAGACAGTATCAGAATTCAATTTAGCAATTTAGATAACTTGGCCAAACAAACAAGATGAGTTCCAACAGGGAGGCTAAACATGCGCTACTGTTTTCCCCCCATTGGCCTCTAGATGGCGATAGAAGACAAGGCGTCTGCCCAAGAAAGCAGAGCCAAGCCTCTCCCAGCCAGCCCAGATGTTAGACACTGGGCTCCTTTGTTGTGCTCTGCATACTTGGCCAGCCTCTCCCTCCCTAACCCACGTCAGAGGGCTACTAAGCTGGTCTCTGTTGTTGGGCTTTTAAAATGGGGGAGGAGGTCATTTTAGTTTTTTGTTGTTATTTATAATTTATTTAGTGTGTTTATTATTTATGTCTAATTTTCTACTGTAAAGCGTTTTTTAATTATCTTGTAAGCTGCCCAGGGAGGGAATATATCCCAGGTGGGTGGGATATAAATGGAAGAAAGGAAGAGAAGAGAAGATCAGGGAGAGCTGTGTACAGGAGGGGTGTCCAAACTTTTTGGACCGGTCACGTGGTTCAGCGGGCCGGCCACATGGTTCCTCCCACTGGAAGCGGAAGTAAAGCACGCCTTGCAATCTGTTTTGCAACAGGATGAGAGAGATTCTTGAGCTGCCATTTTCTCTGCTTAAACCAGGGGTTCCCAAACTAGAGGCCATGGGCCGGATACGGACCCAAACAACAATTCATCCAGCCCACGCCACCCTTGCCGCTCCTGGAAGCGGAAGTAAAATGTGCCTGTATGGGCGGTGCGGGCCGGATGAATTGGTGTCGGCGGCGATATCTAGCCCACATGCCATACTTTGGTCACCCCTGATGTGCAGGGTCTTGAGCTAACCAGAGGACTCCACCCTACCCTCCGTCATAAATGATTCTGCATGTGGAAGGGGGTTTCTCAACAGTGTGGTAACCAATTCTAAGAACGTGATGGAGAGATGGAAAGGTCTCAACATTCTGGTTCAAAAAGGTGCTCAAGCCCTTCTTCCGGCCAGTGTCAATCAACAGCTGCTTCCATCTTTTCTCAGTTGTGTCCTATTCTAGGGCCGTGATGGTGAACCTTGGCACTCCAGATGTTCTTGGACTTCAATTCCCAGAAGCCCAAGCCCCCGTGAATCCACACAAATGGGTTTACCATGATTCATCCGGCCCGTGCCATCTTCTTTGCTCCCTGGACGGGTGCGTTTTACTTCTGCTTCCGGGAGTGATGAGGGCGGTGCGGGCCAGATGAATTGCAATAAGCCCATTCGTGTGGATTTACGGGGGCTTGGGCTTCTGGGAATTGAAGTCCAAGAACATCTGGAGTGCCAAGGTTCTCCATCACGGCTCTAGGGGGTTTAAATTCTGCCTGTGGGTGAGTAGCACATCTGGACGTTGCTGGGCTAAGGAATGATGGATAAGGATCCAGGAAAGTAGTTATGTTTTGACAGTGGTAAGAAGAAGTTAAAGCAGGGGTGGCCAAACTCAGTGTGCCACGAGCCAGTCACGTGGTTGAGCAGGCCAGTCACATGGTTCCTCCCACTGTAAAACACATCTGCGGCTGTTGTAAATGCATTTATGGCAGCTGCAGGTGCATTTATGGCAGTGATATGTGCATGCATGGGCACCTAATATGCATGTACAGGCATGTGTTACTTCTGTTTCTGGTAGTGGTAGGGTGGCATGGGCCAAATGATTTGGTGCCATGGGCTGCATCCAGCCCATGCGCTGCAGTTTGGCCACCCCTGAGTTAAAGGGTCAATAGATAAGGTTCCATGTATGTTCCTGCTTAATTGTTTTGGGGACAGCTGCTCCACTTTGGCTGCATCTGTTGGATAATCTTTGCAGAGCAGTGCAGATATCCCAAAAGATTAAGGCTGAATGCTTTGAAGTGCGAGCACTCCTCAGTTCCCCTTTTCTTTCTTCTTTGTTCCTACAGCACAAATGCTCAGACACAGCTTTAGCAGAAGGAAAAAGAACATTTACTTACAAGGCTTGTGTTTAAATAAAGTTGTCAAGTAGCTGGCAACAATATAATGTAGCAGTTCACATCATTTAGGTTGAAAAAAAGCAGGAAGAACAATCTTTCAAGCAAATGTTGGTTGCAAGAGGGTTCTGAAGTTACTAGCTTTCTGAGACTAAAAACATTTTGAGTCAGAAAGAACTTGGCTGAACAACTGAGCACATAGATCATCCATTCATACATCACACTGCATCACAACATATATATATTGTCTGCTACTTGGTCTAATCCATGTGTCCTATACTAAATCAAGTGCGCTGAATCCAAATCTGAAGTTCGATTCTGCCTAGGACATCAGGATATTAAGTAAACAAATCTCACTCTCTTGGTTAGGTTCTTGTATTGATCATGTGGGGTATATTTGCCACAAATGCAGCAAAAATTGTCCAGTCTATTAACACAGCTGCTCAAAACAGACTCACTATGACCTAGCTGTACTATTCAATAACATGGTTTTGCACTAAAGACAAGCCTTTGGTCCATCTTGCCTTATATATTGTACGTCAGCTCACTGACTTACCCAGACATGCCCAGCTTCTGCTGGAACATGCATACCACCAGGGGACATGATTCAGCTGAGGCGGCAAAAGGCATAGAGGTAGCAGCAACTGTTACAATGTCCCCATGTAAAAATACATTACCCAGTACCATTTGAACAGCTATAGTACGCCTATAGCTTGAAAACTGTATATGATGGACAAATTCTGAGTTCAGATATGGAATCAGCACACTCGATATCATGTAAATCACATGTGTTTATTCCCAGTAGCAAAATTGTTGCTGTGCAGTGAATCAATCACTCATCCAATCATGCATGGGTGTGCTGGGCACCATAAGAGGGTGCTGGACAGGGGTGAGGGGCAGTGACTAAGGGACAGGGGAGAAGGCTGCCCCCAGGAACTGCTTGGTCACCACCCCTCGCTTGCTCCACCTGACGCTAGGCACTTTAGAATAAACCATTGCTCCAAGCTGATGGAGGGAGCTTGGAGCAATGGCTTAATCTAAAGTGCAGTGTGCCAGGTGCATAAAATAATAATAAAATTATTTGCGCCCCAGGGCACCAGAGGCGAGGGCGCACCGGGATGAATTCCACTTTCAATGCATTCATACATAATCATTCTAACTGTCCATCTGTCATCAATTCATGAAAAATCTATCTATCTATCTATCTATCTATCTATCTATCTGGGATGTTCTCCAGCCCTGGACGGCATACTACAAGAAGTCTCCAATACAATATACAATCAGGCATAATTTAATAAACACGTTAAACAGCAAATCATAAGCAATAAATCTATCAACCATAAGAGAAAAACGACAACAATATCCATCATACAAAACAAGATGTCTTGCAAAACAGCATGCCTGGCCATTTACTAGAAGTGAGTGAAACCAAATCTGGCGTTTCCATCTGATGTAAGGGAAGAGACCAGAGAGTCTCCCAGGGGATTTCAATGGGTTTGTCCTACTAGATCCAGTTCTAGCCCTATGGATCGGATGTCATCCCTGGGGAAAGAAACTGAGGACTGACCCCCCACCCCCGGAGACTCCCACCAGTTCTTCCCTTCTCTCCAAGGAGGGGGAGGGGGGGCTACAAATAGGAAGAGGAGGAAGGTGGGCTGGAGAGATGTTCGTGACCAGACCCGGCTCAGTGGTTAAGAAGCTCGCCTTGTTAGCTGGAAGGCTGGCAAGTTGGCAGTTCGAGACCCGGGTACTGCATGACGGATTGAGCGCCCGTCTCTGTCCCAGCTCTTGGGGGACATGAAAGGAGCCTCATTCGGGCGTCCCCTGAGCTGAGGTTTTTTTTTTTTCTCCCTCCTTCCAGGAAAGGCAAACCCCCCATTTGGGGGGCGGGTAGAGAAAGGGTCGTCTGGGCTCTCCGGGCCGCTCGTTGCCCACCCCTTGTTTGAGAAGCAACAGAAGGAGGAAGAGGAGGAGGAAGAGTATCCGGGCAGAGACGCGTGGGCTGCGCGTTTCCTGTAGGAGGGAGAGCCGTGAGCATTACACCCACACCCAGAGAAAGACACACACTTACACACACACACACACACACTGTATTTACACCCCCCCTCCTTTCCTTGCCCAGCCTGGGTGGAGCCTGGGCTCCTTCCCTCCCTCCTTCTTTCTTTCTTTCCTTCCTTCCTTCTCTTCGGCTCCAGCTGTTGCTGCTGCTGCTGCTTCTCCATCACCGGCGCTGCCTCTTCTTCCTCGTTGCGCCCGGATCCATCCCAACCTGGGTCGCTGCTGCGCGGGATCCTTGTGCCGGTCAGTCGGTCAGACCCCCACCCCACCCCCACCCCCACCCCACTTTCCCCAGATCTTTCTCCCCCCCCCCCCCCCCCCAATTCAGCAGACCTGGGACAGAGGCGGCTTTTAGGGCGCGGATCGTGCGCGTCCAACGCCCACCCAACATCTGCCTCTCTCTAGTCTTTGGGTCTCCATTCTTGCCTCCCCGCCCCTCTTTCTTCTGGCTGGGGGGGGGGCAGGAGGGGGGCAGCTTCTTTATGCCCCATTTCCGGGGGGGGGAGAGAGAAAGAGAAGATCCCCGACGGGGCGTTTGGGTGGAAGGAGGAGGAGGAAGAGGAGGAAAACTAATCCGCACATCCCTGCTCACCACCCCACACAATAGTGGGAGAGAAATTGGGAGAGGGGGCGAAATCGGAGCTGCCTGCCTGCCCTTCCCTCCCAGGACCCGGGAATTTGCAACCCTCCTTCCCTTTCCAGCTGCCCTGGGGAGAAATTCCTATCTATCTGTCTGTCTATCTATCCATCCATCTATCTTGCAAGCTCTTTGTTCGTGCAAAGCAAACAAAGGTGTCCTTCTTGATAGCTGGGCGAGACTTGCCTCCAAGCTTGGGCCGGGTAATTAATGGTCATGACCATCACAACCATGATCCAAACAGACAGACCTCTGACTCACAACACACCTGAGATAGCTGTCAGGACCGGGTTGATGGCTCTGGCTATACCAGGAGATGCGCGCAGGCATGGAGGACAAGCAGCTGGAGAAAAATCCCGAAAATAGTGTGAAACGGCTGGAGCGATACCTAAAGGGCTCCCTAGGAACCCACTTTTGGATTTATTGGACTTGCACATCCTCACTTTGCAGAAAACAATGTTGCCAGGAACTGCCTGTATACTTGCACTGTTACCTGAACAGTTCTTAGGTCCTTGGCGAGGTCTTGAACGGTTAGTTTTACGCCAGTATTCGACTGTGAAACGAAGGATAGATTTTTATTATAATAATAATAGTAGCAATGGTGGAGGGTATTGATAACAGTGATGGGCGAGGAGAAAGTCTTTTGGCAGCTTGGTGCCAAAATCTTCCTGGTGGGGAGACGAGAGAGGGGCCACCGCACCCACCCACCCACCCACCCTGGAAGTCGGGAGAAGGCCCCTACTGAGCTTTTCTTTCTCTTCAAGTTTGGGGAGTTGGTGTTTGGGGTACGGTGAGAGGAAGAGGATGGCTATGAAGCTCTGCCTGAGCTTGGTTCCATCAGCTGCAAATGTTCCTCCGTATTATCAGATTTATTTTATTCTATCTATCTATCTATCTATCTATCTAATTGAGAGATTGATCAATAGTAGGTGGTGTCGTATGGATGGCAAGAGAGGAACAAAGGGGAAATCTCCTAAAAGGGCTGTTTTTGGGGAGGGGCCGCCAATTTCTTTCTGTTTTGGCCCCCTGGTCAGTAGATTCTGATACCTGATGAGGGAGGGAATAGGCTAGCCCCATGATGGTGAACCTTGGCACTCCAGATGTTCTTGGACTTCAATTCCCAGAAGCCCTTGTGAATCCACACGAATGGGTTTACTGCGATTCATCCGGCCCACGCCACCCTCGTCGCTCTTGAAGCGGAAGTAAAATGCGCCCATATGGTTAAGGCTCTTCCGGGTTAACTCTTCCTCCATACAGACGTGTTTTACTTCCGCTTACGGGAGCGACAAGGGCGGCGTGGTCCAGATGAATCGCAGTAAACCCACGGGGGCTTCTGGGAATTGAAGTCCAAGAACATCTGGAGTGCCAAGGTTCGCCATCAAGGGGCTAGAAGATGTTCAGCACCTGCTTGGTGATGAACCCCACTCATTCATAAAATATCCTGGGGTGGGATTTGACTGAATTTTGAAATCAAGGGAAAGAAAAGCTAAGGAACAGCTCAGGGGTGAGAGGCTATTGATGAAACAGGTCACGAAATGGAGTTCAGCCCCTGTGAACAAAGGGGGGATTCAGAATATTTTCTCCTGCTGCTTAATCTTGAATGAATGGATCCTAGTACCAGCCTTCCTTCTTTCCTTCCTTCCCAAGGCTAGAGAACAGAGTGCCAGGCTCTTACCACCCATCCCTATCACTGTAAACTAGAGGTGACCAAACTATGGCCCACGGGCCGGATCCAGCCCCCGATGCCAATTCATCTGGCCCACGCTGCCTTCGTCACTCCTGGAAGCGGAAGTTAAATGTTCCCCTTATGGGCGTGTTTTACTTCCACTTGCAGAAGCGATGAGGGTGGCATGGGCCAGATTAATTGGTGTTAGGGACCGGATCTGGCCCACAGGCTGTAGTTTAGGCACCCCTGGTTTAAGCAGAGAAAATGGCAGCCTAAAATCCATCTCATCCTGTTGCAAACCAGATTGCAAGGCATGTTTTACTTCCGCTTCTGGTGGGAGGAACCATGCGACTGGCCTGCTGAACCACATGACCGGCCCACAGCCCAAAACGTTTGGGCACCCCTGCCATAAATATATATCCATCTTTAAGAAATAAGGCAAAATAATCAAAAGTTCACATTTTCTACTCCTGTGATACGGGCATTGATTCCAAATCATTATGCTTGAGAAAACGATTAACCCAGCTCACAGATATGAAAATAATATAAACTTTTGTTTCATTATTGTAACAATTTGCCTTAAATTCTGAGTTATAGTGCCCCTTTCCAGGGGATTCTAAGTAGAGAAGAAAGCACAGCATTGGTTTGCCATTCCCTTAGTGGTTAAGATGCTGACCTTGATGACTCGAAGGTCAGCAGTTCAAGACCCAAGTGCTACATGATGGAGTGAGCTCCTGCCTCTGACCCAGCTCCTGCCAACCAAGCAGTTCGAAAGCAAGAATTTGAAAGTAGATAAATAGGAACCACTTCAGTGGGAAGATAAACCACATTTGCAGTAAAACCCATATGTGAGAATTCATGGGGGCTTGGCTTCTGGGAATTGAAGTCCAAGAACATCTGGAGTGCCAAGGTTCACCATCCCGGCCAAATACTATTTCAGTGTGGCGTGGCAATAAAAAGAAGCTGGGAAAAAATAGTGTTGTAATATGCAGATCGACCTATGCAATCCTATAGTTCTCTATATGGGGCGGGGGGGGGTGAGCTATCATTCAATAGCCCAAAGGACATTCCCATTGAACATAATGTGATATGTTTTTTTAATTGATATCTACAGATTTGTATTTTGTCTAACACAGACAAGGTGATAAAGAGAGAAGCTAAGGTTCAATTTCCAAAGTGGTGAAAATGAGAGAGAGAAGGGAACTCTAGAAAAGGGGGAAATTCCTTTCCACCTTAAATGGGTATTCAGATCCATATATATATATATCATGATGTTAGAAATGGTATCTCTCCCCCCCCCCCCTCACTCTTCCCACATTAATCATGCATTAATTGCCTATGAAGGTTAATGGTCCTTAGCATCTCTCAGTCCATAAGTAGTTGTTGACACGGGTACCTGTTGTTTCTTGTCCCTTGGAGAATAATTTACAACAGCCTTTTATTTGTGTCCATGTTTTATTTAAAGAGCCTGGGCATTGCTATCAAATCCCCTTTGCTTTCCTGACAGCAATTACCTGGGCAAGCGTGCAAGGCGGCCAGTCCCTGCCTTTAAATAAAATATAGCAAAAGCAACAATCAGTTGGATTTGATCTGCCGGAGAGCAGAAATCAGGCAAAATGCCAGTGGGTAGTAGAAGCAATGAATCTGGATTTCAGGGGGGCTCCTTTTGTATTGCTTTGGTCCTGGTATAAGGCTGACGGTGGGGGCCTGAAATTGGCAACCTTTTCTTCTTGATTTTTGTGGGTGTTGGTGGAGCACACACACACACACTATGACCACCCACTGCTTTCCACGCTAACTGGATTTCCTCCGAATTGTCAAAATTTTAATCCTCTTTCCTGCCATATGGCAGTTAGTTGAACTGACATGAGATGCGCTTTAATGCTGATGGAGAAAGCCACTTTGCCTTTTCCTTCTCCAGCATCTCAGTGGGTGGGGCAGACAGACAGGCAGGAAGAACGAACGAATTCCCAGCCTTCTGGACACGCTTGTAGAAAACCTTGCCCTTGGGTATAGTATTTTTGGCTGTTCTTAGTTTCAGCAGGAGGATGGGGAAAAGGAAGACAGGTCCGATTGACCAGAGAGAGAGATCCTCCCTCCTTTCAGACACCTTCCAGACATGCTGGAGTCTTCACCATCCCTGTCTTGGTACCTCTTGGCTGGGCTTGATGGGACTTGTAGTTCAGGGACATTAGGTAAGGGTCTTTTGGGGAAGTCTGTGCTATGGAAATGTAACTGGGGTTGAGATAGAGGAAGCTCTCCCCCTTCTGCTTTTCTCATCATGCTTAAAGTTAGAATTGCCCATGTAACAGAAGGGCCAATCTTCTTTCATGTCCCAATCAAATCCTGTGACAGTGCCCGTGGGGTGAGCCGCGGGGAGCAGAGCAGCGCACAGTGGCCTGATAGAGGGTTCGCACCTGGGGAGATGTCTCCCTTCCTTGCGAGAATGAAAAGAGGCAAGTAGGTCTTGGCTTTGGTGAACAACTCAGATAGGTTTACTCGGAAGCAGGTGGTGCAAAGGTATAGACAGTGCAGAAAACAAAAGGCAAATACAGTCTCTCGTGTTACCCAGTTGGCTCCACTGGGAAACTAACTACAGATATGCAAAAGATATGTACAAGTCTCTACACAGCTAAAGGCAGTCCAAAAAGAAGCTGTGGTCAGCAGTAAAGCAAACATCCTTGCAACTTATGCCCGAGTAGTCTTTCTCTGCAGCCTAACAGACAAGTCAAACAAGAGCCTTCCCTTGGGGCAGTTCTGAGGTTTAGTCCTTGTAGTGTTGTCTTGGACCGGCAGAGGTCCTGGTCCACCAGGCTGTTGGCAGAAAGCTGCAGAAGCTGGGCATCAGAGTTCTGGCATGGCAAGCCTGGTAGCCCAGGTACAGCATTGAAGCCAGTTTTAGCACGAGGGCCAAGTTGAGCATTAGAGCTAAGGTCTGTGACTTCACTCAGGAATAAATACACTGGCCATAGATCTCTCTAGAAACCCTACAACACCTGTGTGCTGCTACAGCAAAGTCTTAAAGCACCATAGGCATAATATGCCTTGCAACCCAGTTGGGGTACTAGGCAAAGACTTACATCCCCAACACCCTGGACTATCAAAATGAAGCCACCTTTTTCACCTTGCCATTGGCCAAATGCAAGTCCTCATCGGTGCATGTTTCTGGCAGCAATTGGCAGAGCAGTAAATGAGCCGGACTCTGTGTCTCTCCTCATCTGCGCCGTGTGTTGTTGTCCGCCAGCAGCCTCCACTTGAGCACATTGGTCTTGCATTTAGGGACTCCAACCCTCAGCCTATTCAGGTTCCTCTAAGTGACGTAGGGGAGGTTGAGTTCCTAAGCCATACCCTCCTTTAATGATGTTCCTTGCCCAGTGAGCTCTGCCCTCCATCACCTAAATTGGTTTTGCCCTTGCATACCCTCAGGGGACTGGAACACCTTCCTTACCATCTGTGGCTGCAGCCGTTGGGCCTCTTCACTCTTGAACGATGGCATCTAAGAGGTGACCTAATTGAAGTTTATAAAATCATGCACGGTGTGGACAAAGTAGATAAGGAAAAACTGTTTTCCCTATCGCACAACACTAGAACTAGGGGACACTCCATGAAACTTTTGGGTGCTAGTTCTCAAACAAATAAGAGAAAGTACTTTTTCACCCAGAGGATCACTGGTCTATGGAACTCCCTGCCAGAAGAAGTGGTGACAGCTGCCAGTCTTGACAGCTTCAAGAAAGGAATAGACAAGTTCATGGAGGAGGACAAGGATATCAATGGCTATAATGATGGATACCTAAGGACAACCTCGGGGTTGGAGAGATGGGCAGGATATCTCTCAATGCCATTTCCAGGAAATCCTAAGTAGGTGAAGGCATACCCTGAATACCCTGAAGCCAATGGTGAGCCCCCTATGTGAGACAGAATGCTGGACTGGATGGGCTCCTGTGGCCTCTTCCAGCAAGGCTGTCCTTATGTTCTTATAATGTTTGCTCCTGCCATAAAGCTAACTGATCTCGTGGGATTCGGTTGCAAAAGATGTGGAAGGAGTGACTAGAATAGGATGGCATTTATGGAGGATTAAGCCAAGGAACATGATTGCCTTCAAGCTCTATGGGTGAACTTGATGGTAGAACTCCTACTACCTGCTCTTGAGAAGAGGATGATGGTTTAAGTCAGGACCCTGAACCTCCTGTGCTCCCCCAGATGTTGTTGTGCTGCAGCTCACATCATCTGTGATTATTGGCCTTGCTAAATGAGGCCGATAGGCATTGGAGTACGATAGCTGATGGGCTGCCCAAAACTGGAGTAGAGCCCTGGTGGCTCAGTGGTTAAACTGCTTTACTGCAAGCTAAAGGTTGTGGGTTTGATCCTGACCAAAGTTCAAGTTTGACTCTGAATTGTGGACATGTTGAACAAGAATTCCAAGTTCGGTAAAATGAGTACCCAGCATGTTGGAGGTAAAATGTTAATTAACTTTGTGGACCGTCAAGAGAGTGGACTAAGTGCTATTGGGCGATAGATAAGTGTGATTGCTTTGCTTTTGCTCAGGGCCATAGCTGGGGGGGGCAGGGGGGCAAAAACTCTCCTGAGCGAATTACATGTGAGTGTGACATTGTTGTTCCTCCTGATTTTTTTTGCCCCTCCTGAACCCCCCTCTAGAATCCTGGCTACGGTCCAGCTTTTGCTTTAGACCAGTGATGGCCAACCTTGGCACTCCAGGTGTTCTTGGTCTTCAGTTCCCAGAAGCCTGGATCAGAAGGAGTGCTGACTTGGGCTTCTGGTAATTGAAGTCCAAAAACCTTCTCCAGGCCTTTTTTGATGCCAGGTGTCCTTCTTTTCTACAGGTACACTGTTTGGGGCACAGGTCCTCAAAGGCCCGGCTTTCCCAAAACCTCTTAGCACCCAACCGTTCTCTTGTGGCATCAGAGAGACATTATTTTCTTAGGGAACCTCATGGAAATATGTTCTGGGATCTTGGCTGTTGTGGCTGAAAGCTTCCTTCGTGATGGCTCAACAGATCTTCCACTGCTTGGAGCAGAGCGGGTGGCCGGGGAGGTTGGCTGGCAAGAGACAGACATAATAAGGTGACCTCAATGTGTGGAAAGATAGAGCAGTGACCTTCTTCAGAAGAAACATGGTGCCCCAAAGCTTGGAAACAATGCATTGCAGTTAACAGGGTTGAGTTACAATGGTTAAACCAGAGGACTACATCTAATCTTAATAGATAAAGGTGTAAAGTGTTCCTACCAAAATACTGTTCTTCTAAGGGGTCTGAGGAAGTGGACACGATCCAAGAAAGCTCACCTTAAAATCTAGCTGTTAGTCTAAGGCCATGATGGCAAACCTTGGCACTCCAGGTGTTCTTGGACTTCAATCTCCAGAAGCTCAAGTCTCTGTGGATCCAGACTTGAGCTTCTGGGAATTAAAGTCCAAGAACATCTGGGGTGCCAAGGTTCGCCATCACGGGTCTAGAAGGTACCATGACATTTTTTGGTCTGTGTTTTTGCTTGGTTTTATGTTTGTCTTGTTTCTTGTGTGATCGATTGGTTTGTCACCAACACAAAAGTTAACCATTTCAGTGTTAACGTGTGTTGTTTCCTCAAGTCTCAAGTTGTCTAGTTTGACCAAACACATAGGGTACACTGAAAGAGCCTCCCCGAAGATTGTGGTATTTTTGAACGACAATCGGGCATACCCTGGTAATGGCACCTTTGTGTTGCCGGCTTATCTTTCTCACACTAGGTCAAGCGAAGGAAGCTGCAGAATGAACTCACTGGGGGGTGCCTTCATTTTGGCAGTTTCACATCTGGTCTAGACATGGAAGAAGAACTGACTACATGCAAGATAGCCTGAAAGCTTTTATAGTACACGGTGGGGGGTGGGTTGGCTGTCAGAGATAACTTGATTCCCAAGACCAAGAGCATTCTGCGTTTGTGTTAACAGAGTTCATAATCTCTGTGACATCCAGGACGGAAATTTAGCATTTAGTGTGCCATGCTGAGCCCTAGAGAGCCTAATGCCAGACTTTAGACCTCTGTTTGATGTATGAATGGGTTTGAAGGAGAGTTTTCCGTTTTGTTTTTTGCTTTCTAACTGTTTCATGCTGAATGGCCTATTAATATGTTCTGTAGGGTTTAAAATGTTTAAATTTGCTTGTACTGCACTTTTCTTAGTTGTCAACCACCCAGAATGGTATATTTACTAGACGGGAAATATAAATGCAATAAATAAAATAAAATAACTGTTTATGCATGTGTCATTTCCCCATCCCTGCCATGTTACAAGCTGCCTCGAATTCTTTGATATATTTGCTTGCTTGTTTAATTTTATTTATAAAATAATTTTATTAATAAATTAAGTCAAAATTAACATTTTGGGCCATAGTTTGGGCACCCCTGGTTTTAAGCAGAGAAAATGGCAGCCTAAAAATTTATCTCATCCTGTTGCAAAACAGACTGCAAGGCGTGTTTTACTTCCGCTTTCAGTGGGAGGAACCACGAGACCGGCCCGCAGCCCAAAATGTTTTGGCACTCCTCTCCTAAACTGTTTAGGGCTCTATGTGTCAATCCTAAAGCATTGAGTTGGTCATGGAAACTTACAGGTAACCTGTGAGGCTGGTCCAGAGTCAGGAAAACCCAGTTAAATCACCCAAATTCCTTTCTCTGGCCTAACAGCTGCATTCTGCCGCAGCCTCTGTACTCTCTATATTTATATTTATATTTATATTTATATTTATATTTATATTTATATTTATATTTATTTAATAGTTTTATATACCGCGATAATCCGGTGGACTCGGGGTGGGGTACATAGGCCAACGAGCACCTCATTGACCATACAATAAAACAAGTTAAAACAAATATTAAAACAATTAAAAGCCCTTAAGAACATTTGGCAATATTGCCCACCACTGTGCCATTTTGCTATCTAAAAACAAATATAAAATCTACAAGACCTTAACATTAAAAAAATTAATTATAGTAGACCCTCGCATAACGACGTTACTTGATTCCCCATGTCGTTATTCAAATGTCGTTATTCAAATAACAACAAAAATACCGTCATTATTCGAATAACGATGGTAAAAAAAATGTTGTTATGCTGATAAAAAATGACATTTTTGTCGTTATGGGGGAAATCACTTGGGGTGCATCAATAGCGTTGTTAATCGAAAATGACGCTATTCGAATGCGTCCTTAGGTGTGGGTTCACTGTACAAGAGGGTGGAAGCCTCAGACGAGCCAGAAAGGGGAGCTTGTTGACAATCCCGGCCTCCAGACCCATTTTGCCGACCACGTCTTCATCTCTTTCCTAAACGGTAGCAACTGGGCCTGGAGGCGTAGTTCTCCCGGGAGGCGGTACCATAATGAGGGGGCTATGACCGAGAAGGCCCTTTTCCTCGTGCTGGAGAGGCGGGTCTCTCCAACGGATGGTACCTGAAGGGTGCCCTCTTGGTTTGCTCTCATGGGATGGGTTGATGTTCTAGGGACAATGTGGTCCCGGAGGTATCCTGGTCCGCTACCATGAAGGGCTTTAAAGGTGACAACCAGCACCTTGAATTGCACCCGGAGACATATAGGCAGTCAGTGCAGCTCTTGCAGCAGTGACGAGGCGCGGGGGGAAAGACTACACCCCACCACCTCTTCAAGGGCCACCCCAAGTAGAGTGCATTACAATAATCAATTCTGGAGGTGACCAATGCCTAAATCAGTGTTCTAAGGGACTTGGTGTCAAGGGACGGGCAGAGGTGGGTTATCTGAAAGACAAAAGACAGTCCTGGCCATGGCAGATATTTGCTTCTCCATAAAGAGAGCTATGCCCAGGGTAACACTCGGATCCTGAGCCTGGTCCTTCAGAGGAAGAATAACCCCTTCAAGATGAGGCGGGTTAACAATCCGCCAACCTGTCGGGCAAAGCTCCCAACGACAGAATTTCCGTCTTGCCTGGATTCAGTCTTGCGCTGTTCACCCTCCATTATCGCAGTCAGGCAACAATCCAGGATGATGTAAAGGAAAGATAGAGCCACGTTTCGTCAGCATATTGACGCACTGCAAGTCTCCGAATGACCTCACCCAGCGGCTTCATATAGATGTCAGACAGCTCTGGGTAGAGAGAGAGAGAGAGAGAGAGAGAGAGAGATGGGGGTTGAGAGAAAGGTGGGATAGAAGGAAGTGGACATGAAATGAATAAATAAAGCAGCAAGTACGCAGGAGCATGGCTTGCTTTCCTGCTCTCATGTAAGCCCAACCTGGAGGATCTGGGCTCTTGTTTACCCATTACACTTACGGAAGGTAAGTGTGTCTCCTTGCACACTTGTCACTTGGGAGGAGCTGCCCAGGAAGTCACCCTAGGCCAGGGGTGGTGAACATTTTACAGGTTGAGTGCCCAAACTCAAAGGGCTGCTGTCTGTGCCGCAGAGGGACGGGGTGAACTCTGTGCTGGGGAGAGGGAAGAAGTGCTCCCATTGGGTTGCTGGGCAGAGGGGCAGGACAAACTCTGTGCTGCGGCAATGGTGCGCATGCAGTGGTGCACAAAAAAATTACTACCACACTGTGGGCGTGGCCTCATCTTTTTTTTCCCCACAAAAAAATAAAAGAAAAGAAACCAGGCAGGTACCTACCTTGCTCTCGGAGCATAACTCCTAGCAGAGGTGGGAGACCCCGGCACAGTTGCCCCAGCCTCCTGATGCAGCCTGCCTGACTGGATGACGATCAGGCGTGGGTTGCAGTTGCGCCTAGGCTTCGACCACCCCGCCACCACTTCACCCGTTGTCCCAGAGACAAGGAGGAGTCCCAGAGCACCCAGGAGCTGCTGGTGGGTCAGCCCCTCGCCGTCTGGGCGCACTTTCACTTTCACACATACCACGCGCCTCCGGCCCTGGGCAAGGCGCAAGCGAAGCATTGCCAGCACGGCTGGGAGGTGGGTGGGGAAGGGACTGGCAACATTTCCCATGCACCTTGCCCAGCCAGGGCCTAAGCCGCACTTTCATCTCCGCACTTCTCGCGCGCCTTCAGCCCTAGGCGAGGCGCATGCAAAGTATTGCTGGGAGGTGGGTAGGGGCTGGCGGCCTCCCCCTCCCAGCAGCGCCAGCATAGTTTCCCATGCACCTCGCCCAGCCAGGGACGAAGGCGCATGGGAAGTGCGGAGGTGAAAGCACGCCCTTGGCTGGACGAGGTGCATGGGAAATGTTGCCAGTGCTGCTGGGAGGGGGAGACCGCTAGCCCACCGGCCCGCCCACCTTCCAGCAGGAACAGCGGCTGCTGCTCTTCCTCCTCCTCCTCATCTTCCTTGCTCCTGGTCGTGTCCAGAGTGTGGGGAGAGGAAGAGGAGGAGGTGGGTGTGGTGTGGGAGGGAGGTGGGCGTGGCCAGCCAGTTCTGCTACTGGTACGGTCAGACCAAACAGGACCGGCTTCAGTGCATCACTGTGCACATGTCCACAGAGAAGGCTCTGAGTGCCCCTTCTGGCATGCGTGCCATAGGTTCGCCACCACTACCCAAGATCAAGGTCTCCGTTGTTCAAAAGCCAGTCATGTTTGACTCTAGGTGGCTGTGCCCATCTCCATTTACAGCCAAAGAGCCAGTGCTGTCTGTGTCTGAAGATGTTTCCGTGGCCATGGTTCAGGCATGACTAGATGTTGGAGTGCATGGAATGTTGTTACCTTTCCCTCCGAGGTGGTGCCTATTTATCTACTTGCAATTTCTTGCTTTGGAACTGCTCGGTTTGCAGGAGCTGGGTCAGATGATGGGAGCTCACTCCGTTGTGCAGCACTCAGGTCTCAAACTGTTGACCTGACCTTTTGGACATTTTTTATTTATTTATTTATTTGTTTGTTTGTTTATTTATTTATATTCAAATGTATATGCCGCCCAATCAGGTAAACCCGACTCTGGGCGGCTCACAACAAGTTAAAACACACATAAAACAATACGACCAATTAAAACCCAACATATCCATCCACCTACCCCATTCCTCTTAAAAACCCACATTAAAAAAAACCTGCCTTCATTGACAATTAAAAGAAATGGGGGCTTTATTTATAAGCCAACAGGCGGGGGCCACTCTTCCGTCTGGGCCCCACACCTGCCCCGCCAACCAGGTTTTTAGGTCTTTTCTGAAAGGTAGCAGCTCCATCTGCTCCCGCAACTCTACAGGCAGGAGGTTCCACAAGGCCGGTGCGGACACGGAAAAGGCCCTCCTTCGTGTGCCAGAGAGGTGAGCCCCTCTGGCAGATGGAACAATTAGGGAGCCCCTCCGATCCGCTCTGGTTGGACGGACGGACACTCTTGGGACGATGTGGTCTCTAAGGTATCCTGGCCCACTACCATGAAGGGCTTTAAAGGTCAAAACCAGCACCTTGAACTGCACCCGGAGGCAAACTGGTAGCCAGTGCAGCTCCCGAAGTAATGGTGAGGCACGAGCATAACGCCCGTGCCCCATCACCACCCGGGCAGCCGCATTCTGGACCAACTGCAGCCTCCGAATGGTTGACAAGGGCAGCCCCATGTAGAGCGCATTGCAATAATCTAGCCTGGAGGTGACCAGAGCATGTGTGACCATGAGCAGGGAGTCCCGGTCCAGGAGCGAACGCAACTGACGGGTGACGCGAAGCTATGAGAAAGCCCTCCTGGCCACAGCTGCCACCTGACTTGCTAGTAGCAGCCCCGAATCCAGGAGGACCCCTAAGTTGCATACCGGGTCTGTATGGGGCAAAGCATCCCCATCCAAGACCAAAGTTTGCAGCTCCCTGAATAACGCGGGACCCCCTATCCAAAGCAACTCAGTCTTGGAGGGATTCAATTGTAGCCCGTGGTCCCCCATCCAGACCCCAACCGCTTCCAGACATCTGGATAGGACATTGACCGCATCACTGGGGTCCTCATGGGCCGAGATATATAACTGGGTATCATCAGCATACTGATGATACCTTACCCCATGGGAACGGATAACCTCGCCCAACGGCTTCATGTATATGTTAAATAGGAGAGGAGAGAGCACCGAGCCCTGAGGCACCCCATACTGTAGGGGCCTAGCGCTGGACCTCTCACTCTCCAACCACACCGACTGGGTACGACCCTCCAGAAATGAGGAAAACCAGGACAGTACAGTGCCCTGGATCCCCAAACCTTTGAGCCGTTCCAGAAGGATACCGTGGTCAACGGTATCGAAGGCCGCTGAAAGATCCAGAAGAGCCAGGACGGATGGATGACCCCAGTCCCGCTCCCACAAGAGGTCGTCAACCAGTGCGACCAATGCAGTCTCAGTACCATATCCAGGCCTGAAACCCGATTGATAGGGGTCCAACTTCAGCATCTTAACCACTAAGCTACTTAAGTCCAAGTCACTCTAGAGCCGTGATGACAATCCTGGGCACTCCAGGTGTTCTTGGACTTCAATTCCCAGAAGCCAAAGTCACCACTCCTGCTGATCAGGGCTTCTGGGAACTAAAGTTCAAGAACAGTTTGAGTGCCAAGGTTGGCCATCACTGCCCTAGAGCAAACCAATTGAATGAGTGGTGACCTAGTGAGCCCACTCTTTTAAAAATTCCCCTGAATCAAATGGGCCTACTCTAGTTGTGACTTACTTCAATAAGCAACCAGATTTCAGCCAACGTGATCACAGCTTGGTTCCGATTGGTCTGTTAACTATTTTTTCTTTTGTGTGAATGGCATTAAACTGTTTGTAATTGTTTCACGGCATTCAAATTGCATACCCGTCAAGTCGTGGTTTTGGAAATCCAGGAGCTGGGCACGCATACGCAGTAGGTTTCCAGGCGCCAGGCAGGAAATGGGTTACTGCGAATGCGTGGCCATCAGTGGCAGCAGCGTGCATGCACAGAAACCTCTGCGCGCATGCGCAGAAACCCCTTCAGCTAGGAAATGGGTTACTGTGCATGCATGGCCGTCAGAGGCAGCAGCACGCATGCGCAGTTGCTACTTTCCCTGCCGTTCAAAATACAGGATGGCTGCAGGAAAGAGGAGGAACAGGTGCAGAAAAATGGGAAATCCTGGCCAATACGGGATACTTGACACGTATGAAATTGGTGTCGGTTGATTCTACGGACTGTACCCAACCCTGAGATCTGTTACTACCAGGGTAAGAGTGTGATCCAATGGCTGCAAAGGTGCATGTCAGATTACACTCAAAATGCTGCTCTGCCTTAAAGTGATCCCTTCCATCTGCCAGAGAATGACTCCAACCCAGCCCTCAAAAGTAAAATCCCTGCATTTGAGGACAGATTGGGATTGACTTGGAGTGCATTTCTTTATGGGCCATAGGAGCACTAGGGAAAATATCACAGCAGACGGCTGTACAAGTGATCCAAATTGCAATCTATTTCTTTATGTGATCACCTCCTGAGTTAGCAATACTTCTAGACAGAGAGCAATTAGCAATTATACGCACATACTGCAGTGGCTCAAGGAGGTAAGATGCTGACTGGGAAGCGGAAGGTCAGCAGTTCGATTCCCGAGTACTGCAGGACGGAAATGAGCTCCCGTCTTCATCCCAGCTCCTGCCAACCTAGCAGTTCGAAAGCAAGAAATTGCAAGTAGGAAGGTGGGAAGGTAACAGCGTTCTGTGCGCTCCGGTGTCTAGTCATGCCTGCCACATGACCACAGAAACGTCTGCAGAAGCAGACAGCGCTGGGCTCTTTGGCTTGGAAACTGAGATAAGCACTGCACCCTAGAGTCGGATACGACTAGCTTTCGAGCAAGGGAAACCTTTACCTTTACCTACTGCTCTATAGTGCTTAGTGCACTCTCTAGGTCAGAGGTTGGCAATCTTTTTAAATCAGGGGGCTGGGTCACTTTCCCTCAGATAGTTGAGGGGGCTGGACTGGCGGTCCCCCTGCCATAAACACGGCCATAAATGCATCCATGGCCACTGTAAACACATCCATGGCAGCTTCTGGCAGCAGCTTGGAGCGAGGGCAGAGGCCGGATGATTTGATACCCCAGGCCGGATCCGGCCCATGGTCCATAGGTTACTTACCTTTCCTCTAGGTGGTTCACAAGGTAATTAGCATTCCCCCCCCACACACACACACATGCTGGGGGCTCATTTTACAGACCTGTGAAGGATGGAAGCCTGAGTCAACCTGGAGCCCTTTGGGATTGAACCTGGACTGGGCTGCATTGTCCCTTAACCACAGAGGGCTCTTAGTGAAGTAGGCCTGTCACTAAGTTAAGTGTCAGAAGTCATGTGTGTTGTGGGAGGAGAATTGCAATCCTGTCCTGCTGTATTAGTTTGGCTCTTAACTCGGTTCAGCCAAGTTTCCCATTAAAAACAGAAGAAGGTTCGCCCTGGATTTGACCAAAGCTGTGTCTCCTTCAATGTTCTGCTGATGATGGCCAACACAACAGTTGGCCCAGAAAGTTTGCCAGCAACAGCAACCCTTGGCTCTTCTGCTTTGCTGCTCTGGTTAATCCAGTTTGGGGCTCCTTTGCATCTTGAGCGAAGGTAGAGAGAAGTGAGCAGAGGAAGTGGTTCACCACATATCCTGCTCACATGTTTGAGCAGGAGACCATCACTACCATCAACATCCTTTCACATTTCTTCGTGGAAGGGCGTGAGAGCTGGACAGGATTGGGCAGGATCTCCCTCCAGGACAGCTGGGACCCTAGTGAAGAAACGTAAGCAGGGATCAACTGTAAGTCTAGTCCCGTGATGGTGAACCTTGGCACTCCAGATGTTCTTGGACTTCAATTCCCAGAAGCCCAAGCACTCTGTGAATCCACATGAATGGGTTTACTGCAATTCATCCGGCCCACACTGCCCTCGTTGCTCTCGGAAGCGGAAGTAAAATGCGCCCGTACAGTTAAGGCTCTTCCGGGTTAACCCTTCCTCCGTACGGGCACGTTTTATTTCCGCTTCCAGGAGCGACGAGCACAGTGTGGGCCAGATGAATCGCAGCAAACCCATTCGTGTGAATTCACAGGGGCTTGGGCGTCAGGGAATTGAAGTCCAAGAACATTTGGAGTGCCAAGGTTTGCCATCACGGGCCTAGGCAATGAACCTGTGCAGTTCACCGAACTGCTCAAAACAGATGTGACTGTGGGTATTGGCAACAAAAAGCATGAGGTTCTGTAACTGCAATTTTTTTCGACTTATAATGGAAAATTCCTTAGAGTCGTGTTTCCCAAATGTAGAAATCGTCTTGTGTATTTACTTGTCTTTAATGATTGCTAACTGGGGTGGAGAACGTTCTTTTTCAAAATTAAAGCGAATAAAAAATGAGTTAAGAAACACAATGGGGCAAGATTGTCTAAATAACCTCATCTTGAATGTGATTTACTTAGAGAAATTGATTTGACTAGTGTTATCTCTAAATTTTCCCACATTAAATCAAGAAAAGTTTGTTTTTACTAGTGGTGTCTTATTTTATAGGTATCCCAAATCCTAAATCTAAGCAAGGGTCCCTTGACATGATTTGCTATGGGCCCTGTGCTGGCTTAATCCAGCACTGCATAAATGCGCCCACTTCCATGTTTTCGTCAGCCGCTGACATGTTTGCGCATGCATGGGCGCATTTTATGGCTGACGTAAACCCACCTGCTTCTACTTCCAGGTGTGGGGGGAGTGGTAATGGGTCAGATGCAGTGGTGGGCATCAAAAAAAATTCCTACCACACTGTGGCCACCAGCCCTGCCTCCCTCCGGCCCTGCCTGACCGGAGTCGTCTCTGAGAAGCCTCGCCATGCCTTTCCTGGAGCATGGGCTCCCTTGGGGCCATGGGACTTGGGCTCTGAGGACTTTGTCTTGGACATGTGTCTGCGGAGAGGCCACTGTGTTTGGGGTATTGGATTTTCTGTATCGCCGAGTATATTGTTTACTATGGTGCGATTGTATTTTGTATTTTATTGGATTGCATTTTTATTTGTGCTCTTCTTGCATTGTGTATTTTTATATACTGTATTATATAATGTGAATTGTGATGATTTTTTTGTAACTGTGTTTGGTTATATCGTATCTTGAATTATTGTATCTTTATATTGTTGTTATATTGTATTGCATTGATATGTTGTTGCCGCCTTGAGTCAGCCTTGGCCAAGAAAGGTGGGGATATATATTAAAATTTATTGTATAAATTGTATTGTGGGCGTGGCCATGTGACTGGGTGGGTGTGGCCTGTTGGCCATGTGACTGCTCTTCGCTATAGAGCTATGAATATAGAAGCCTCTTCTATTTTCATCACTCTATAGCGAACCTCTGAAGCCATTTCCCCTTTGTCCAAGGCTTTTCCAGGGCTCTGTTTCACCCTGAAGCGCATCCCCAGCCACTCCACTGTGGCTGGGGATGTGCTTTGAGGTGAAACGGAGCCCAGGAAAAGCCTTGGACGAAGGGGGAAATGGAGCCAGCCCCCTCCGAAGCCTTTTCTAGGAGGAGGAGGTGGGCGGGGCCAGCAATTTTTACTACCAGTACGCACGTACTGTTCCGATCCGGCTCATGCCCATCACTGGCCAGATGGAATGGTGTTGTGGGCCGGGTCCGACCTGCGGGCTATAGGTTGGGAACCCCTGCTCTAGCAGGTCAGGGTGGAAGAACCAAGAGGCTCAAACCCCAGTGTTTGAAAGAGAAAGCTGAGTTGCATCAGAAACCCCAGGAATCAACAAGGGTCTCCTGGAATATAAAATTGCTAGGGAGGTGTGTAGATTGTAGTAGAGGACTGATCATTTCCCTGTTATGTGTGTCTCACACAATGTTGTATGTGTGTATCAAAGGTTATATTGTACATGAGTCTATACTGTTATGGGGGATACCTGGCTCAGCTATATGATGAGGGAGAAAGCTCTTTGAATTGTAGATCACAAAGTAAATAGTCTCCAGCTGATAACAACAGAGTGCAATTTCACAGGGGAACTGCAAAGTTCTACATATAGGGAGGAAAAACATAAAAGCACAGTTATAAAACATTACAAGCAAAAAGGGTCTTGGAATTGTTGTAGATCACAAGCTGAATATGAGCCAGCAGTGTGACGTGGCTGCAAAACAGGCCAATACTACTTTAGGTTGCATTAGCAGAACTACAGTTTCGACATCCCATGAAGTACTAGTCCCCCTCTATTCAGCATTAATCAGACTACAGTATGTCTAGAGTGTTGTGTCCAGTTCTGTAATTGCTGAACCCATTGGTTTCTCTTTTTTGGGGGGGACTGGAATACGTATTAAACATATCCAGTCAGTTGCCCATTGGTTAATTTTCCAGATTTGTTGTCATATTCTTGTTAGGATTTTGACAGATCCAGTCTCTGTGTCTTGAAACGGTTTTATCAGTATCCCATCTATCCCTGGTGATATATTTCTTCCCAGTAATCTCAGAGCAGCTTTCACTTCACTTTCTTGAATTGTAGTTTCTTCATCATAGGCTTCTTTTTCAGAGGAATCTGTCATCCTTTTACCTCTTCTATAGAGATCTTCAGTGTGCTATTTCCAGCTTCTCTTTATTGTCTCCTAATCAAGTAATGTGCGCTTCTATGTTGATTTTTTAGCATTCCTGATCTGGACCCTAATTTCCCTTTGATTTCTTGGACTTTCTCTAGAAGATCTCTCTCTCAATCTGGAAGGGGATGTATCAATGTCGATGCCTAATCATTTCTTGAAAGTGGAAACATTTCTCTTTATGGAGATGGTGGTGGTCCAGGTTACATTTAGGGTTAGGAATTTTTGCTAGTCTTTTTCTTAAAGGGGGCACATGGTTTTTCTAAAAAGCCCCGATACGTATGTCTCAAACCAGAATTGGTAGGGGTTCTTCATTTTGTGTGCCCAAATTTCTATTGACAGCTCTCTCTGGGAACTTCAGACTGTGGTGGTTTAGTGATTAAGACACTGAACTTGACAACCAGAAGGTCGGCAAGTCAGGAGTTCGAGACCCAAGTGCTGCATGACTGAGTAAGCTCCCGTCATCTGTTCCAGCTCCTGTCAACGCAGCTGTTCGAAAGCAAGACATTGCAAGTAGATAAAGGTAACAGCACTCCATGCACTCTGGTCTCTAGTCATGCCTGCCACATGTCCGTGGAAATGTCTGCAGACGCAGACAGCGCTAGCTCTTTGGCTGTAAACAGATGAGCACCAAACCCTAGAGTTGGATATGACTCTTTACATTTACCTAGGAACTTCAGTGTATAAAGCAGTTACTATACTGCTGAGGTGTGGCAGAATATATTTCTAGTCCTCCTCTGGGTCTGTTCAGGTGTTCCCAACCTAATGCCCATGGGCCAGATCCAGCCTGCAGCGCCATTTCATGTGGCCCCTCACCCTCTCCAAGGGTATTCAAGAAACAAAATGGCAGCCCCATTTGAAGCTGTAGGGACAAACTGGCCACCCCCGTTGTGCAAGCAAGGCAAAATGGCTGTCCTGCCCTCGAAGCTGACTGAAAGAGCGTGCCCCGGCCCCTGTCTTCCAAAGGTTGGGAACCGCTGGTCTAGTTCTCCAGAGCATCAGAGCTTGTCTTTCCCTGTGAGCTGCTAGTTCATCCTTTGAGCCCAAGAGGCCAGGCACTGAACCTGCCTGGGGCCACCTGGAAGAAAAGCAGGACTCTCCCACAGAATTACAGCCTCTCCCTCTCCCAGTTGTTCTACTCAACACCTTGGGGTCGATTACCTTCTCTGCCGTCTTTTGCGGTTCTTTAGCAGGATCTTGATAGGGCTGATGTTCAAGTCCTGAGGTTAAACGGCAATGCGTCTGCCGTTGCTGCTCCTGATATTGCTGCTGTTTTGTGATGCTGCAAATACTGAGACCTCAGCTGAAGCTTTCTAGGTGCTGAGTAAAGACTAGAGACAGCAGCCGCCTCTCACCCACTGCTTTAGAGATACTAAAGGAGGAGGAAGGGGTACTGAGATGAGAAAGCACGCCAATCCAAGTGAATGTTCTGCATACGGTAAGAACATCGGTTGGGGGAGGAGGACCATACCTGCAAACCGCGGCTCCGGCCAATCCAGGACCTGCGCAGAATGGTTCTGCGCAGGTCGCCTTCTACGCATGCGTAGAAGGGTTTTACGCTTGCGTAGCCCCTTCTACGCATGTGTAGAAGGCGACCTGCGCAGAAGGGCTGTGCAGTACCTCCTTTCCCCCGCTGCCAAATTCCGGGGTTTCGGCAGCGTAGGGTGGGAAATGGCGCGAATCGGCGCCGAAAACCAGGAAATCCCAGCCAATCCAGGAAGGTTGACAGGTATGAGGAGGACACGATTTATGATTAGGAGTTGGTAAGAACTTCTCATCTCGGGGCCCCTTCATGTCCTAGGACAGTAATGGTGAACTTCAATTCCCACAAGCCCTGTTCAGCAGGAGTACTGGCTTGGGCTTCTGGGAATTGAAGTCCAAGAACACCTGGAGTGCCAAAGTTCCCCATCACTGTCCTAGGATGATCCTATTGTCAGGAGGCTTGTATGGTTTGTGACTGAGGTGCTTTTGCAATTGTGGCAGTTGACAACTGATCTCCCTGATCGTCACCTGCCTTGCAGAAGAATTTAGGAACCTCTGACTCTCCAGATGCTTTACACCAGGGATTTTCAACCTGCGGCCCATGGCGCCATTTCATGTGGCCCACCCACCCACCACCTACACCACACCGGGAAGTGCCATGTGATGGAGGAAGGGCAAAATGGCTGTCCAGCCCGCTAAGCTGTCTGAGGGAGCATGACCCGACCTCCGGCTTAAAAAAGGTTGAGAACTCCTGCTTTAAACCAAGGTTTCTTAACCTTGGCGGCACTCCAGGTGTTCTTGGACCTCACTTCCCAGAAGCCCAAGTCAGCACACTTGCTGATCAGGACTTCTGGGAATTGAAGTCCAAGACCATCTGGGAGCCCAAGAGGTTGAGAACCCCTGTTTTAATTGACAATTCCCATTATCAGGGAGCATGGCCAATAGAGTTGTCCTCAACTTTGACAGGGTCAGAGTTCCTTTACCTTCATGTCATGACCTCCATGAGGTTGTTTGGAAGACTTGGACAATGATCCCTGGATTCCTCTATGCCAGGGGTGGCCAAGCTTTTCATGTCATGGGCTGGACCATGCCTCCTCAGACAGATGTGCGGGCCAGAGGCATGGTTCTTCCCACTGCTTCCGGCAGCGGCAGTGGCGTTAGGTGCCTTCATGGCATGTTTTCTGCTGTTTTTGCTGCTTCTGCCGCTTCCTGTGGCAGTGGGAGTGAAAACGGTATATTTTCACCACATTTCCTGCTGGTTCCACTGTGTTTCAGTACGTTTTGGGCATTTTGTGCATATTTTCATCGCATTTTTTAGTGCTTCTGGCGCGTTTTTGGTGCTTGCGGTGGCGGTGGCAGGGTCCTTGCCGTGGACTGGATTAATTGGCACCGTGGACCAGGTCCAGCCCACGGGCTGTAGGTTGGGAACCCCTGCTCTATGCCCTAAGTCAGGTTGACCAAGCTTGTTAAGTGAACACGAAGAATTCTCATTGGAATCCTTTTCCACTTTCTCTTCCCTTGTATGCCAAAAAGAACCGTATCAGGGTTCAGTGGGCATCATGTTCTGACCCAACTTGGTCTTGCTGTTTGCTCTGGAACCATGCCCCAGTGTCATCTGTCTTCCTTTTCTTTTTGGTTATAAGAAGCATCCAAAGCTGTATTGCCAGGCTGGGGTTGGCGTCTTCCAGTTGTTGTCCCCTGGCACAGATCACTTGGGGTATTCTCATCTATGTGTTTCCAGATCCAATGAATGTATCTATCATCACTGGGTTTGGGAAAGGTCAAACATTGGAAATGTTAGTTTTCAGAATTATGTGACTACAACACCCAGAATTCCCCTGCAGGTTGGATGCAAGATTCAGGGCAGTGTAGTCCAGGAAAAAAAATAACTTTTCCATGCTCTGCAAGCAGCTACAGCTGAAGCTGCTGTGGTGGGCATGTAGTCAATGCCAACTTCACCTTTCCTTTCTCATCCCCAGATGTTGTTCAGGTGGTCTGTTCCAGCAAGGCTGTTCTTATGTTCTTATGGTCCTCCTTCTCTGAAACTAGATTTTGTGCTCACGTGGGGGAAAACTCAGCTCTTTATGGGTAACGGTTGTTTTCTCCTTGTTGAATGCGACAATTGCAGACTCAACCAATGTCTTGCACCTTTCCTGTAGAGAATTTCCCCCCTGGCTGGGCAACCTCTGAGTCAGAAATCTCAGCGGGCTTGAATCAGGAGTTTCTAATTTGTGTTGGGTCTCTCGGTCCGCCTCTGAATGCAGAACATAGCCTGGCCTCTAAAGCCGTGATGGCGAACCTTGGCACTCCAGATGTTCTTGGACTTCATTTCCCAGAACCCAAGCCCCCGTGAATCCATATGAATGGGTTTGCTGCAATTCATCCGGCCTGCGCCACACCACCCTCATCGCTCCTGGAAGCAGAAGTAAAATGCGCCTGTCTGGCCGCGTTTTACTTCCGCTTCTAGGAGCGACGAGGGCGGTACGGCACGGATGAATCATAGCAAACCCATTCATGTGGATTCACGGGGGCTTGGGTTCTGGGAAATGAAGTCAGAACATCTGGAGTGCCAAGGTACACCATCACAGCTCTAGAGCATACCTGTCAAGTTTTGGATTTGAAAATAAGGGAAATTTCCCAGCCAAAATGGGAAACTTGACAGCTATGCTTATCCTTTGCTGACCTCCATTGGCGGCATTAGGGTATTGCAGTCTAACTAATACGGGAGGACGGCGGGAAAGAGGGTAAAATACGGGAGTTTCCCGGCCAAAACGGGATACTTGACAGCTATGCGCTAGAGAGTCCTTCCAGTTTCCATCACCCCAATGGCCTCTCCCCACCGAGAGACGCTGAACTCCCTGGCACCATCATTTTCTGCACACTCCAGACTAATTTGATTTCAGGGTTTGTTTGTTTCCCCTGCTGTTTCCTACCAGCCCAAGCAGACTTGCTGTGTTTATCCTGCGACCACACGGTGCGCACAGACAGAGGTGTTTCCTAGCATACTCTTGAAGCCTGCCGAGAAAGTCAACTTTTGTTTTTCATAAATATGCACGCTGCAATTTCTTACAGTTCCAACATGTAAACTTGAATGTAAGCAGGAAATCTGTGATGTCTCAGAAGAGGGAAAGCTAGGGTTTCTGGCTGTGAGAAGCTGTTTGCCTCTTTGCTTCACAGAATCATAGAATAGTGGAGCTGGAAGGGGTTTGAGAGGCCATCCAGCCCAACCCCATGCTCAGGGCAAGGATCAAACTATTCCTGACAGATGGCTGTCCAATTCTCTCTTGAATGAATGCCTCCACCTTTGGAGCACTCACCACCTCCTAAGGTCCTGGCTTCCATTGTTGTACTGCTCCAACAGTGAAGACGTTTCTCCTGAGATTTTATTTATTTATTTATTTATTACATTTATATCCCACTCATTTAGGAGATTTTCCGAACTTTGACCAGCTAGCAGCACAAATTCATACATTAAAAACAGTCACACATTTATATATAAATACCAGAGTAAGAATTATAATTCTGTGTCAGAGATTACTATTAAAATTAAAGAGCTGCCCTAGGGCAAGGGGGGCGTCATACAAATTTAAATAAATAAATAAATAAATAAATAAATAAATAAATTAATAATAATAATAATAATAATAATAATAATAATAATAATAATAATAATAATAATAATAATAATAATAATAATAATAATAGCTGGTGTCTGAGGACAAAGCGGATCAACTTGCTGGCTAATTTATTGCTAAAGGGACCACACCCTGGAAGGCCTCCTTGAATAAAAAGGTTTAAAATTGTGGTGTTTTTTTTTTAAAGCTAACTAGTGATGGGGCCTGGCTCATCTCCACCGGTAGTGTACTCCACAGTATTGGTGCTGCCACCAAGAAGGCTCTGTTTCTTGTTATAGACTTTCTAGTGACCCTCGGGGTCGGCACCTGGAGCTGCGCCAACTGTGTTGAATGGGCATAGCTGTCAAGTGTCCCACATTGGCCGGGAACCTCCCGTATTTTACCCTCTTTCCCTGTGACGTCCCGTATCAGTCAGACTGCAATGCCCTAATCTAATGTCGCAATTGGAGGGCTGCACAGGATAAGCATAGCTGTCAAGTTTCCCATTTTGTCTGGGAAATTTCCCTTCTTTTCAAATCCAAAACTTGACAGCTATGTGAATGGGTGATGTGGGGAGTTGTTCTGAGTGAGAGATTCTCTGACAGATAACAAGGTCCAAAACCATATAGGGCCGTGATGGCGAACCTTGGCTCTCCAGATGTTCTTGGACTTCAGTTCCCAGAAGCCCAAGCACCCTGTGAATCCACACGAATTGGGTTTATTGCAATTCATCCAGCCCACGATGCCTTCGTCGCTCCCGGAAGCGGAAGTAAAACGCGCCTGTACGGTTAAGGCTCTTCTGGGTTAACCCTTCCTCCGTGAGGGCATGTTTTACTTCTGCTTCTGGGAGCAATGAGGACAGTGTGGGCCGGATGAATCGCAGTAAACCCATTTGTGTGGATTCACAGGGTGTTTGGGCTTCTGGGAATTGAAGTCCAAGAATATTTGGAGTGCCAAGGTTCACCATCACGGGTATAGGGCCTTATATGATAACACTTACACCTTGGATCTGACACGGTAGGCAACAGGTAACCAGTGCAGGCCCCACCTTCTGGCTTTTTACAGTTTGAGCCCACTATTACACGTCCTGCACTCTGGGATGTTGGGGAACAGATCCTTCTCTTCCTCTTTATGACCATGTTTCAGGTATTTGAAGCATACCTGTACATCATCCCCCCTTGGGCTCTATTTTTCAAGGCTAAACATGCCCAGTTCCTTCAATCTTTTCTCATAGGACTTGGTTTCCAGTCCTCAGTAGCCTTGGGTGGGGAAATCCACATGGAAGGCTGGTGGTCCCCAAGTGGATTAAATCCCACTTGAATCCCTATTGATGCAGGACAGCAGCTTCATCAATCCCCAGGGTCAATGAGGAGGACTTTCCGTGCCAAAAGGGTTCAGGACCAGAAAGTGATTCTCGGAGCTGGATCAGTGGCATGGGGGTCATGCTGCGATGCGGAAGGCAGATGAAAGGCTACCGCATTAAATACTGATGATTGCCATGATGATGACGTATATTCCGAATCGGATACAGCACAAGAAGAAGAAGAAGAATCTGGCACGGCTCCCATCCCTCACAATTTCAAGAAAATAATAGACAATGGTTCTGGGAGTTCTTCAGCTAGTTCCTTCAACATCCTTGGGTGCAGTTCATTGGCATACCTGTCAACCGCGGCTCCGGCAAATCCGGGACCTGCGCAAAACGGTTCTGCGCAGGTCGCCTTCTACGCATGCATAGAAGAGTTTTACGCTTGCGTAGCCCCCTTAGCCTTCTACGCATGCATAGAAGGCAACCTGTGCAGAAGGGCTACGCAGTACCTCATTTCCCCCGCTGCCAAATTCCGGGGTTTCGGCAGCGCGGGGCAAGAAATGGCGCAAATTGGTGCCAAAAAACGGGAAATCCCGGCCAATCTGGGAAGGTTGACAGTTATGTTCATTGGACCCTGGAGATTTGAACTCATTCAAAGCATATTCCTTCACTATTTGTTCCGCAATCTCCAGTTGTAATCCTAACCCCTTTACTTGTACAGTACTTTATGTTTGTCTAGACCCATGATGGCGAACCTTGGCACTCCAGATGTTCTTGGACTTCAATTCCCAGAAGCCCAAGCACTCTGTGAATCCACACGAATGGGTTTACTGCAATTCATCCGGCCCATGCTGCCCTCATTGCTCTCGGAAGCGGAAGTAAAATGTGCCCGTACAGTTAAGGCACTTCCGGGTTAACCCTTCCTCTGTATGGGCACTTTTACTTCCGCTTCCAGGAGCGACGAGCACAGTGTGGGCCAGATGAATCGCAGCAAACCCATTCGTGTGGATTCACATAGTGCTTGGGCTTCTGGGAATTGAAGTCCAAGAACATCTGGAGTGCCAAGGTTCGCCATCATGGGTCTAGACAAACATAAAGTACTGTACAACCTTGGCACTCCAGATGTTCTTGGACTTCAATTCCCAGAAGCCCATGCACCCTATGAATCCACACGAAGTGGTTTGCTATGATTCATCCGGCCCACGCTGCCCTTGTTGCTCCCGGAAGCAAAAGTGAAATGCGCCCGTACGGAGGAAGGGTTAACCCGGAAGAACCTTAACCGTATGGGCGCGTTTTACTTCCACTTCCGGGAGCAACAAGGGCATCGTGGGCCGGATGAATCGCAGTAAAACCATAGGTCCTCTATTTTTGTAGGAGGCCATTGTCCACCACAAAAGCCAGAAATTTCTTTACAAGGTCATGTATGGAAGAACATGTGTCAGGATAATTGAAATCTCCCATTCGTATTATATCCGAGAACAAACAAAATCAAAAATGCTGTAGCATTTTGAAGGCTAACTGTTATATTTTAATGTTAGCTTTCGTGGATCAAGTCCACTTCATCAGACATGGGAGTGAGGCTTCGTGGCACTCCCATATCTGATGAAGTGGACTTGATCCACGAAAGCTAACATTAAAATATAACAGTTAGTCTTCAAAATGCAACAGCATTTTTGTTTTGTTTACTCTCTGATATGCTTACAGCACAGACTAACATGGCTACTATTCCAAAACATTCCTATTATGTCACGTATCTTTGACATTTTTACCATTTATTTTTCAAAGGTTTCATCCACATCTTCTCCTTGCTTGGGTGATTAGAATCCAAATTACAAGTTCCTTTTGTTTTTCATCCCAATTACCTGTATATTAATCAAGAGGCTCCCATGGAAGAACCAGGCTTGTCATACTTTACTTCTGTGTAGATAAGGTATAGGTCACCCATGCTCGAAAGCCAGTTGTATCTGACGCTAGGGACACGTGGCAGGCACGACTAGACACCAGATTGCACAGAACGCTAGAAAGGGAGGTGAAGTTACACTAAATGTAATATATATATGAGACAGATTGAGCACGCGTCTCTGTCCCAGCTGATGTGCAGTTATTAATTTAGCTGACGATAAACAATTATATCATACCAGAGCTTGAAAACATTTTTAAAACATTGTTGTCTTTACATGTTGTCAAATCACCTCCAACTTATGATGACCCTATGAATGAGTAATGTCCAAAACATCCTGCCCTCCACAGCTTTGCTCAAGCTGTTGCAAACTTAAGGGTGTGGCTTCCTTTTTGGAGTGGATCCATCTCTTCCTAGGCCCTCTTTCCCTGCCTCTTTTGACTTTGTAGCATTCTTGTCTTAAAAATGGCATCTAAAAAGCTATCAGTTCTTAAGTTTATTTAAACATAAATAAAACAGCCAAAGAGGTTTTGAAGGAAAAAGAGATTTTATCAACAAAACCAATTATAACATAATATATGCATATATGGTGCTGTTGTTTTCCCTCCCACTAACTATCCTGCACCTCTAGATGTAGGTAGCTCTCTGATAGCAGAATCTAGCTTTTCTTGCTGCATTCCAGCCAAGGATCTTATCAGTTTTGTTCACCTAGTAGTAACTAAGGCAAGGATGCCCAAACTATGGCCCATGGGCCGTATCCAGCCCCTGACACCAGTTAATCCAGCCCTTGCCACCCTTGCCCCTCCTGGAAGCAAAAGTAAAATGTATGGGTGCATTTTACTTCTGCTTCTGGAAGTGGCAAGGGCGGCAAGAGCCGGATGAATTGGCATCAGAGGCCGGTTCCAGCCCACGGGCCGTAGTTTGGCCACCCTTGATTTAAACAGAGAAAATGGCAGTCTAAAAATCCATCTCATCCTGTTGCAAAACAGATTGCAAGGTGCGTTTTACTTCTGGTGGGAGGAACCACGTGACCGGTCCGCTAAACCACATGACCGGCCCACGGCCCGAAAAGTTTGAGCACAAAGGCGTGAGTTAATTAATTCAAGCAGCAGGACTATTGTTTCTTGTGTTTGTTTATGAGAACACACCTTCCTAACTAAATCACAACTGTTTGCAGTAAGAGATGACGTCTCATTTCTAAAATATTTGCAAAGCCTTATTAATGGAATTGCAAAACTCAGATTTGCCTAGTTTTATCTCAGACAACAGAGGCTTCTTCCATGTTTATTTCCCTCCACCTCGGATTCATAATCGAAGCGATTTTCTAAGGCATGTCTTTGAAGATCACAACTGTCTATTATTATTATTATTATTATTATTATTATTATTATTATTATTATTATTATTATTATTATTATTATTATTATTATTATGTGAGTCCTTTTCACCCATTTGGTGTGTCTTTGTACTGAACTTGCCATTCTTAAATAATTCCTTTTTTTAAAAAAAAATTGCAGCCGAGGCATTACTTCTGCAGGAAGTAGAGTAGATAAATAAATAAATATGTGAGTCATTTTTTAAAAAAAAATACACAAGAAATCTGCCCACTCGGCTCATGCTGTTGCTATAGTAATTTGGCTCAGCTGTGCAAGATGGTCTCCTAACCTCAAAAAAACACCCTGGGGTGATTGACACGCCCCCCCCCCCCAAAAAAAAAACACAAAACAAAACACACACACACACACACAAAGGCAGCTTTCGGTTCCTTGCAGAGGCTTTTCAGCTCCCTGGAGTCACGCGCTTGTAGCTAATGGGTTGTGCGAGAGCTAAATGTCACACTTGACGATAAACCTGGACGTGCCGCTAAAATTATGATTACTACTGTTTCCTGCTATTGCTGCTGTCATTGCTGTTTCCCTGTCACCTATGGAACGGGGTTATTGAGATGCAACAATGCACCCCGTATCACCTTCAATGCACCCGGATCCATCTTGTCTGGTTTGGAAAGCTAAGCAGGGCCAAGCTGAGATAGTAGCCTTTTTAGCACCCTGACATGTGGCTGGAATCATCAGCCTATCTATGGCAACGGCTGAAAAGGGTAACTGCCTTTTCGGTCTTTCCTAGACAGAATATCAGAGAGATCTCAAATTTTGTTGTTGTTCAGTGGCACAGTGGAGTTCGACCATTTGCATCCCCATGGACCACCATGTGTCATCTGCCATCCTCCAAAGCCCACCCAGATCTACACCCACTGTGTCAATGATGCCATCTAGCCACCTCCTCCTCTGCCACCCCCTTCTCTTTTTGCCTTTGATCTTTCCTAGCGTCAGGGCCTTCTCCAGTAAGTCCTCTCTTCTCATTTGGTGACCAAAGTCCTTGAGCTTCATCTCCAGTATTTGTCCTTCCAAGGAGCAGTCAAGGTTGATCTTCTTTAGGATCAACTGGTTTGATTTCTTTGCAGTCCAGGAGACTCTCAAGAGTCTCCTCCAGCACCACAGTTCAAAGGCGTCTATTCTTCTGCGCTCAAGCCTTCCTTTATGGTCCAGCTCTCACAGCCATACACGACTACTGGGAAAACCATCACTTTAATTAGTCGGACTTTTGTTGGCAGGGTGAAGTCTCTACCTTTTATTAGGCTCTCTAGGTTTGCCATTGCTTGCCTCCCTGGGTCCTGGAGTAAGCGTCTTTCTATTTCATGGCTACAATCACCGTCTGTAGTGAAGGTAAAGTCTGTCACTGCTACCATTTCTTCCCCTTCTATTTGCCAGGGAATTATGGTGCCAGATGCCATGATCTTGGTTTTTTTGATGTTGAGTTTCAGGCCAGCTTTTGCACTCTCCTCTTTCACCCTCATCAAGAGGCTCTTTAGGTCTTCTTCACTTTCTGCCATTAGGGTAGTGTCATCTGCATATCTCAGGCATACCTGTCAAGTTTTGGATTTGGAAATAAGGGAAATTTCCTGGCAAATAAGGGATACTTGACAGCTATGCTTATCCTGTGCTGCCCTCCAATGGCGGCAATAGAGCATTGCAGTCTAATTAATAAGGGATGACAGTGGGAAAGAGGGTAAAATAAGGGGTTTTCCTGGCCAATAAGGGATACTTGACAGTTATGATCTCAGGTTGTTGATATTTCTCCCAAATACACAAGGATATTTTGCTGCTTAAGGAAGAAAACAAGATGGGGAACCTCCCCTCCCCAAATCCATCTCCGTACAAGAGCAGAGTTGGCTGACTGCCAAATCTCTGTGCTTTTACTGGCCATGAGAGATTTACCTGCCACCAGATCGGAGACTAACTGAGGGGTTTTAGTAGCAGGGCAGAGAATGGTGAATCTGCTCTGGCTTTTAGTCTGAACTTTAAGGGTCCTCTCCCCAGGCTCTAAGGTATCAAGCCAAGCATCGGAGATAGAGTTAAACACCTTGGACGACTTCTTCTTTTGTGTCCCAATCAAACCCTGGACTACCAAAATGAAGCCACCTCCTTGGCTTTGTCGTTGGCCAAACTTAAGTCCAGTTTGGTGCATGTTTGGGGCAGTAATGGACAGACAAACAAATGAGCCAGATTCTGACTTACTTAGACTTAGATCCTCCCATGTTACATAACATATCAGATAGCAAGGGATCTCAAACAGTTTTGGTCTTGGGCAAGTACTTCAGCATCTTCCCATGTCGTTTTCACTGTCTTGAAATCAGCCACGAAAGTTCTTCACCATTCATTTCGAGAACATCCTCATTGTTGTTTGTCATTAGGGTCTGCCTTATTGCCACCTTAGGGATCCTGTTTTCCTCCATATGGAAAACATGGCCTGCTATTTGGTGTCTTCTTTGTGCACAGGACTGCAGTGGCTCAAGTGGCTAAGACGCTGACTGGGAGGCGGAAGGTCAGCAGTTCGATTCCCGAGTACTGCAGGAAGTAACGAGCTCCTGTCTTTGTCCTAGCTCCTGCCAACCTAGAAGTTCGAAAGCAAGACGTTGCAAGTAGATAAATAGGAACCACTTCGGTGGGAAGGTAACAGTGTTCCGTGTGCTCCGGTGTCTAGTCATGCCTGCCACATGACCACGGAAACGTCTGCAGAAGCAGACAGCGCTGGCTCTTCGGCTTTGAAACAGAGATGAGCACTGCACCCTAGAGTCTGATACGACTGGCTTTCGAGCAAGGGAAACCTTTACCTTGTGCAATGATGTTATGTAATTTGCAGGAGTAATTCCTTCGAAGCACTTCCTTGTTGGTAATGTCATCAAAATAGCGGTGCTTATCTTTAAAATTCAGCAGAGCCACCTCTGCTAGAAGATGTCAAGTCTCTTGTTGATACTGTACTTGTTGATGCCTCCCAAGTCTCGCAGGCATAGATGGCTGTCGAGATCACTGTGGCAGCAAACAAACAGAGTTTAATTTTCAGCGGATATGGGTGGCGAGGACCAGATCTTGTTCATCCTCCTTGAAGCTCCTGTAAAATTTGGACTAAACTCTAGGTCAGATTGTCCACTCTCCTGGTGCCAAAATAATCCAGTCAACGTGAATTTATCCATGGAAACCCAACTTCCCAGATGTAACTTCACAGTGGATCAAATTGCATTTTTCTCAACGGTATAGTCACACTCTGATATACCTCACTTAAACCTCGCATAAAGAGCACCTCGCTTAGAGACTAACTCGCTTAAAGAGCAGAATTTTCTCTGAATGGTCGCCTCGCTTAACAACTAAAATGAACCAAAAACAACTAAATCGGGGATCACAATCCCCCCACCACCACCACCACCACCTAGGGTTGCCATACGTCCTGGAAAACCGAGATTGTCCCGGATTCAAGGTTGGAAAAATTATCCCGGCCAGTTTAATAAGAATCATGTTAAAGTCCAGGATTTTAAAAACTTACTGATTGTGTATTATAACACACCATCAAAAATAAATTCGAACTCTCGGCATCAAACGAGCGTGGGTGTTCAGCCTGAATAAAAAGCTGTCATTAAATTATGGGTTTTTTTAAAAGGCTATTTTGTAGATAACCCACCCATTTTTGTCAAGTATACTACTGTCCCGGTTTTGTGGGAGAGAATTATGGCAACTCTACCCCTGCCAGAAGTCACAACTGGTCACTGACAATGACCAGTGACCAATGACAATGACCACTGACAATGACCAGTGTTTCGCCTAAAGAGCAAACTCGCTTAAAGAGCAATCCCGTGGAACGCATTATGCTCTTTAAGCGAGGTACCACTGTACTTTAAAAGAAAGAGGAAGAGAGAGACTCATGAGCCGGTTAGGCAACAGAACATAAATCTTGAGTTTTGTTGCTGCAAGTAAAATTTGATACCACCGTGAATTGTGTGATGGGTGTGAGAGGGGCTAAAATTAGAAGCAACTCTTGAGAGGGTCATCCTGTATGAATGATGGGTTTTTTCTTCAGCTGAAGTTTTACTCTGAGTGTAGAATGAGGGTTGCCTGGATTTCTTGAGATGGCTTTTCTCAGCTCACTGCTATCAGCCGCCCCGCATCAGCAAATTGCATGGCTGGGAAACAGGAAACAACAGCAATGGTTGGGAAAGTACCCTTTTTTTGGGATACCTCGGATAAAGTCCAAAAATGGACTTTATCTGAGGTTCCTATACCAAATACCTCAGATAACGTCCATTTTTTAGCGGTTTTGGACTTTATGTGATGCATCACGTGTGCATGAAAACCGTGACTTTATCCGAATCGGACTTTATCCGAGGTACCACTGTATATATGTAACATGTATGATGCACTTCGGTGTCTAGTCATGCCTGCCACATGACCACAGAAACGTCTGCAGAAGCTTTGAAACAGAGATAGGAGCTATAGTCCAAACGTTAGTAGAGTGGACCCTCAAATAACGACGTTACTTGGTTCCCCAAGTAGCGTCGCTATTCGAATAATGGCAAAAAAGTCGTTATTCGAATGACGACAGTAAAAATACCGTCGTTAATCGAATAACAACGTCGTTATTTGAATAATGATGGGGAAAAGTACCGTTGTTATTCGAATAACATTGTTATTCGAACAATCACATTGGGAGCATCGTAGCGTCGTTAATCGAAAATGACGCTATTCGAACGCGTTGTTAATCGAGGGTCCACTGTATTTTATCTCAGCTGTAATGGAGGAGTGACTGACTGAGACATGGAGACCCTCTTTCCAGTTGCTATTAAATCAAATTGCTCTCTGGGTGTTCCTGTAGGCCAGGGGTTCCCAACCTTTTCAAACTTGGGAGCCGGGTCACACTCTCTCTGTCAGCTTCGAGGGCCGGATGGCCATTTTGCCCCGCCTGCATGATGGGTGGTGGTGGCCATTTTGTCCCAACAACTTCATAGGAGCAGCCATTTTGTTTCTCAAATGCCTTTAGAGGGGTGGGGGCACATGAAATGTCACCATGGGCCAGATCTGGCCCATGGGCCTTAGGTTGGGAACCCCTGCTGTAGGCAATGATAAAAACGTAGCATCAGAGTGACTTCTGTGTTTTCAGCAGAGCTTGTGCAGGGAAAATCCCAATTGAATTGGACCTTGTACAGCTGTCTCCTTGCTTCTGTTCTCCACAGTGTCCATAGTCCCTGGAAAAGAGGAATTCCCACCATGTCAGATTTTAGCTATAGTTTCTTGGCCATTCTGTGTCTCGAAGCAAAGCCTAGTGCTGTGATGGTGAACCTTGGCACTCCAGATGTTCTTGGACTTCAATTCCCAGATGCCGAAGCACCCTGTGAATCCACATGAAAGGGGTTTACTGCGATTCATGCGGCCCGTGCTGCCCTCATTGCTTCCAGAAGCGGAAGTAAAACACACCCGGATGGTTAAGGCCATACCTGTCAAGTGCTGCTCTGGAAAATATGGGAACTGCTTTGGCCCGGGTGCGCATGCGCAGCAAAAACTCCTTTGCGCATGCACAGAACCCTTCACACATGTGCAGAGCCCATTTGCAATGGGTGCGCATGCACAGTAACCCCTTCCCCCACTGTTGAAATACGGGATGGCCGCAGGAAAGGGGAGGAATGGGTGCAGAAATACGGGATTTCCCGACCAATCCGGGATACTTGACACGTATGGTTAAGGCTCTTCCAGATTAACTCTTCCTCTGTACGGATGCGTTTTACTTCCGTTTCCGGGAGCGACAAGTGCAGCGCGGCCTGGATGAATCACAGTAAACCCATTCGTGTGGCTTCACAGGGTGCTTTTTTTAAGATTTTTTATTGAATATAAAAAGATAAACATTACAAAAAAGAAGAAAATACAGAAAAAAGAACACGTAATTTAAAAGAAAAAAACATATTCAATTTTTATCGAATCCAATTACATTAAACATAACATAAACTACTAATAATCACCCTGTGTATTTACAAGTTATAAGAGCCTGCGGGATATTGCCTTTTTTACCATTTCCAAAAATATATATAATCTGGTACAAGGCTATTGCTCTGATCTCCATTCAATGAGTATTCCACAAAAGGTTGCCAAATTTTCCAAAATCTATTTTCTTTAATTTTCCCCTTATATTTGTTTATTTCCCATGTCAGTTTGTCATTCAATGCAAGATCCCACATCTCTTTATACCATTCCTCTACTTTTAGAACTCTATCAAGTTTCCAGCTCCTTGCAATACACATTCTAGCTGATATCAGCATAATAGCTATTAGTTCCTTATTGTCTTTATTTACTTTCAAATTCTTTACATCTGTTAACAACACCATATTTAAATTCAATTCACATTCTACCCCCATAATATCACATATTTCCTTCTCAATTTTTCCCCAATACTCTTTTACCACTTTACAATTCCACCACATATGTTCATATGTCCCTAAAGAGTTTTTACATCTCCAACACATTTTACTTTTAGCATTGTCCATTTGAAATAATCTCTCAGGGGTCAAATACCACTTCCATAACATTTTGTAATTATGCTCTTTCATTCTTACCGACATAGTTCTCATATATCTTTTTCCCCACTTATCTTTCCAAATTTTTTCCTGAATTTTTATGTTCAAATCCTGTTTCCAGCATGACTTCAAAGTTTCTTGTGGATTACCTTCATTATTTAAAATTTTATAAATCCTGTTTACTATACCCTTTAATCCCATATCTCCTTTTCGTATTTTTAACAACAGTTGCTCAAATTCTGTTTTATCCCTCTCTAAACTACTTTCTTCCTTGTATTTATCAGTCCATCTATCCAACATTACCTTCTGAAGCCAGTTCAGATTCAACTGTGAATAAATTACTGCTTTATTCTCACTATCTTTACAGGCACGAACCCAGTCCTTCAACAAAGAAACATTTTCCCTTTCCAATACCATCTTCAAACTATTATCTAATTGTATCGGAAAACTTTTGATATCATCTAATTCTATTATAGGAGATAGTTCTGGACTCAATTTCTTTTTGACCTTGTTCCAAACATCCAACATTGTTTTCATCATTCTATTTTTAACACTAATTTTCCCTTTCTTGTCGCCTAGAAATACCCCTTTACCCATTTTTAACTCCTTCATCTCTATTTCTTCCCAGACAACCTTCTCCCTTGTTAAAAGTTTTATAATGTTCTTAATTTGGAAAGCTCTATAATAATTCCTTAAATTAGGTATTCCCAATCCTCCTTCTTTCTGAGATAAGTACCAAAAAATCTTAGTAATTCTAGGCTTTTCCCCTGCATTACAATAATTATTTATTATGTTTTGAAAATCTTTAATTTCCTTATCAAACAACCTAATCGGCAACACATCAAATAAAAAATTTATTTTTGGCAACAACATCATTTTAGTTAACGCTATCCTACCAAACCATGACAATTTGATTTTTTTATACAATTCTATTTTCTCTTTAATTTCTTTTTTCTGTTTATCATAATTTAATCGCTTAAGATCCTCAATTTTATTTGAGATACTTATTCCTAAATATCTCAAACATTCTTTAACTTGAATTTTAAATTTAGCCTTAATTCTCTCTTGTTCCTCCTTCTCAACATTACAGGCTATCATTTCTGATTTATCCCAGTTGATTCTCAGACCTGTTATCTCTTCAAAATCTTTTAGATGTCCTTGTATTTTTTCCAATGCCTTTCTAGGATGCTTCATTATTATCAAAGTATCATCTGCATACAAACTTATTTTATTTCCAGCCATCCCTTCAATGCCTTTATCCCCTCTTATAATATTCGCTAACAACTCCATTGCCATTATAAACAATACTGGGGATAATGGGCAACCCTGTCTTGTACCTGCTTCTAATCTTATCTCTCCTGTATTTTCATCATTGACCCTGACTTTTGCAAATCCAAATTGATATAACTGATCTATCATGTTACAAAATCTATCTCCAAATCCATAACATCGAATTATCTCTTTAATTGTAACCCATTGCAGAAAATCAAAAGCCTTAAATATATCTAATGACAATAATCCAACTTTCTCTTTTGTATGCCCTGCTATGTCAATCAAGTCCAGAACCCTCCTAATTAAATCAGACATATGACGTCCTTTCAAAAATCCCACTTGATCCTCCTTTATATAATTGCCCATGAACCCGTTTAATCTTTTTGCTATTATTGCTGTAAATATCTTAGCGTCTTGATTTATCAGAGAAATGGGCCTATAAGATTCCACTTTTTCAACATCCTTTCCAGGCTTTGGCAGCAAAACAATTATAGTTCTGTTCCATGATGTCAGTATCTTTTCCCCATCCAATATATAGTTAAACAATTTCACTAATCTTGGAACTACACTATCTTTAAATTCCTTATAAAACTCGGCTGTCAGTCCATCCTCACCCGGGGATTTACCTAGCTTCAGGTTGGCTATTGTATCTTTTACCTCTTTTTCCGTTATTCGCTCCTCCATTTTATTTTTATGTTCCAATTCTATTTTTATTTGCACCTGTTTTTCTAACTGTTCTCTCAACTTTTCTATATTGATATCTCTTTTAGTATACAAACTCTGGTAGAAATCTTTTACAATCTCAATCTTATCATTAGCCTTATTACATCTCACCCCTAATTTATTTATCAAAATTCCAATCTCTCTTTTCATCCTCTTTTCTTTAGCAGCTCTTGCCAATAATTTAGAATTCCTATTACTATATTCAAAATACTCTCTCTTCAAATATAATAAATCTTTTTTTACCTTCTGCATATCTTTTCCTATCAACTCTGACTTTAACCTTTGAATTTTATCAAATGCTTTTTTACTATTGGTCTTTATATGTTCCTCTTGCAAATACTTAATCTCGTTCTCTATCTCAGACTGTTTGTCTCTACGTTGTTTATTTTTAATACTAGCCAACCTAATGCATTCCCCTCTAAATACCGACTTCATGGTATCCCAAACCACATTATAGCTAACCTCTCCATTATCATTCCAGGCCCAACTTTCATTCCAATTTTCAATTATCTTTTCTTTACTCTTTTGATCATAAAATAATTTTTCATCATATCTCCAATTCCTCCTATCCTTTTTTCCCCCATCAAGTCTCAATTCCATCCAGAGTTTTGCATGATCAGATTCCTTAAAAATCCCGATTTCTACATCATCTACATTTTTAATCAAATTTTCTGTGGCCAGGATATAGTCAATTCTGGAGTATGTATTATGCACCTGTGAAAAATAAGTATAAGACCTCTCTTGTCCCTTAATTTCCCTCCAAACATCTTTTAATCCCAAACACTTCATCCATTTATTTAGTATCTTCATTTTGACTGGTCTTCCAGCTCTAGCTACATTAGTACAGTCCTCCGGGGCCCTTATCAAATTAAAATCTCCTGCCACAATCATATTAACTAATCTCTCTTTTTCCAGTATACCCAATACTTTATTTAAAAATTCTTCTTGATGATCATTTGGGGCGTATATATTTACCAACGTTATCTCTTCATCCTTTATTTTCCCTATAACTATTAAATATCTGCCATCTGGATTGGAAATACTCTTTAACATCTCAAAGCCAAGTCTCTTCGAAATCAAGACTGCCACCCCCCTTGCTTTAGAAGTTCCATAGGACTTGTCATAAATCTGCATCCAACCCAAATAAATCTTATTTGTGTCCTCTGTTTTTTGATGTGTTTCCTGGAGAAAGACTATGTCCGGCCTATCTTTCCTCAAAGCAAATTCCAACCTCCTCCTCTTCATTTGGCTGCCCGTACCTTTCACATTCCACGACAATACTTTAAAAGTCCTCATAATTTATGTAATATCCTTGCATTTTGACCACCACAGACTCTTTTTTGTGTAATTACCTTCACCATACATATAACTACATTTTTTCTTTTAAAAAAAACCAAACAAAAAACATTTAACATTCAAAATCGCCCTCCCCACTCTTCTTACCAAAAAGTGGCCCTTATTCTTCAAAGGGGGAGAGGGGAGACATGTAAGATGTGCATTCTAATTAAAGCTCTAGCGCCGACTCTCCTCTTCAAGATCTAACCTAATGAAAGCCCCTCATCTTTCCCTTACCTGTCTAATCCCCCTCTCTAGTACCCTGCCTCACCCTGGCACCTCCGCCACCTGTCCCTCATCCTCCTCCTCTGCTGAATGATTAGGGGACTGGAACACCTTCCTTACCATCTGAGGCTGCAACGGTTGGGCCTCTTCACTCTTGAACGACGACGTCTAAGAGGTGACCTGATTGAAGTTTATAAAATCATGCACGGTGTGGACAAAGTAGATAAGGAAAAACTGTTTTCCCTATCGCATAACACTAGAACTAGGGGACACTCCATGAAACTTTTGGGTACTAGTTCTCAAACAAATAAGAGAAAGTACTTTTTCACCCAGAGGATTACTGGTCTATGGAACTCCCTGCCAGAAGAAGTGGTGACAGCTGTCAGTCTTGACAGCTTTAAGAAAGGATTAGACAAGTTCATGGAGGACAAGAGTATCAATGGCTATAATTATGGATACTTAAGGACAACCTCCGGGTTGGAGAGATAGGCAGGATATCTCTCAATATCATTTCCAGGGAATCCTAAGCAGGCATCTGCTTGGGAATACCCTGAAGGAAATGGTGAGCCACTGTGTGAGACAGAATGCTGGACTGGATGGGCTGTGGCCTGTTCCAGCAAGGCTGTTCTTATGTTCTTATGTTCTTATGTCCTCCTGTGGCCCCCTTCTCTTGTTCGATCCCTGACTCTCTTTGTGTACCCCCCGCTTCAAACAAGGCCTTCCTCAAGGCTCGCCACTCTCGAGATGCTGTTTTAACCAATCCTATCTGGCACAGATAATCTAATGAGTCCATTTCAATATCTATTGTATGCATTTTTTCCCATAAAAGAATCTGAGCTGTTGAGGAAACTTCCAATGATAAACAATTTCACGTTCTCTTAATAATTGGGTCACAGGTTTCATCTTATAGCGCCATACCCGTTACTCAACAGATATGTCGTTATAAACCTCAACATCACAACCATCAATTTTTAAAACGCCAGACCCAGCTTGTTTTCTAAACGCCATCACCTTCAACTTATCCACACAATTTGCAAATTTTATCAACACATTCCTTTGGACTTTTCTCCCCTTCCTTGGGCCCAATCTAAAAACACTTGCAATTTACAAAATGTTTCCCCATGTTCAAATTATTCAGCCAATCCACTATTCTTTCTTTTAGCTTATCTGGCGTTTTCTCCGACAAATTTCTCATGACCACGTTCTGTTTTCTCATCACCTCTTCCATCAGATCCAATTTCTTCCCAAAACCCTCCACTTTCAGTTTAACCTCTTTATGTTCCTCATGAAGCCCTTTCATATCATTCTGCATTAATTTCATATCCTTTTGCACCAGATTCAGAACTTTATGCACTTTCTGACTATTAGCTTCCGCTTTTATAGAAAAATCAGTAAACATACCAACAAGTTTCTTATGGCTACCCATTAACTCCTCCTTATCTTTCACTCTCACATCCCTCATTTCTCTGAATCCTTTCGTAGTCTTTTCATCCATCTTTTCAATTTTTTAAAACAACTTCCCCAGCTCTACCAAAATTTGGGTTTGGTCCATTGCTCCCGTCTGCTCTACTGCTTCTGGGAATTGAAGTCCAAGAACATCTGGAGTGCCAAGGTTCGCCATCACGAGTGTTTTGGGTTTAAAAGTTTGGCTGTTGCTAGGCCAGCCTTCTTTGCTGTTTAGGCAAAGGCCCAAAGTTGGTCTCCCTTATTCAAATGCTCTTCTGTTGAATTGGATTAGAACCTCCATCATCCGTAGCCAGCATGGTTGGGGAGGAAGGTTATTGTGATCCAGAACATCAGGAGGGCAACAGAGTGGCTTCCTTAGCTTTTTTATCAGCTTCCACGTCATTTCCCAGAAAAACTACCAGACATAGACCACAGTGAATGTTTGCCAGAATGTTTGCCAGGGCAGCCACAAAACCGAAACATATGCCTTTCCAAAATCTTTGCAAGCTGCAAGCTATATGACACTAGCTTCCCAACTTGCTAATGTTCTTTTTGTGTTACACTAATTACAAAATCTGGAAGAATACATTTTGCAAATTGCCATAGTTTAGGCAGGGCGTGGAAAAGAATGTTATTGTCCTCTTCCTGTTTGTTTCCTGCTTGTTGCTCCAGGCTATACTTGGATAGCATTTTAAAGCTACCAAAAGTGTTTAAGGACACCCATATTGTGGGTGACTTCTTCTTCCTCTGCCATATCTGAATCCAAACATTGGCGATCATCATGGCGATCAGACACTTTCCCATTGCAAGAGAGGTTGGATTCAACCAAAGCTATTGAAGGCCATGGAATCAATCCAAGTCTACTACAGGCATGCCCAAACTATGGCCTGTGGGCCGGTTACTGCCTCCATCAGTAACCATCAGGCCCACAACACCCTTGCCAAACCAGGAAGTAAATACAGCACTTCTGCCCAAGCATGAAAAGTGGCCACTTTACTTCTTGGTTTGGCACGGATGCTTCTAAGAACTAAAATGGCTACTTTTGCGCATGCGCAGAAGTGTCCACACCAAACCAGGAAGTAAAATGACCTCTTTTGCACATGTGCAGGAGATACCCGTCAATCGCGGCTCCTGGAAATACGGGAAGTGCTCTGGCCCAAGTGTGCATGCACCACAACAACTCATCTGTGCATGCGCAGAACCCCTCTGCGCACACGCAGAGCCCATTTGCAATGGGTGCGCATGCGCAGTAACCCCTTCCCCCACCATTCAAATATGGGACGGTGGAGGGAAAGTGGAGGAATGAGTGGAGAAATGCGGGAAATCCCGGCCAATCCGAGATACTTGACAGGTATGGCGCAGAAGTGTGTGCTCCGCACCAAACCAGGAAACAAAATGGCCACACATGTGCAAACGCACCCTGTTCCAGGGGCGTGGTCTGGCCTGCTCAGCTGTTCTAGGGGCGTGGTCAAGCCCCTAGCCCAAAAAAATTGGGCACCCTTGGTCTACATTAGGGAGAGGAGTTGAAGTTACCCATCCATCTTTGTTGGGGTTTGACCAGTAGACTCAGCAGAAGTACAAGAACCTTCCGTTTCAATTAGCAAGGTGGCACGAACCGGGCACAAAAATAGGACTGTCTGGCTGAGATGCCTTGACACCATATCATGCCAGCAGTAACGAAACCTGCTGTTGGATCAAGGTGGAGACTCATTTTCACCCTTCACTTAGGTGACTTTGTCATCTGAAGTGGTGCCAGAGAAGAGGAGGAAAAGGCAAGATGGGGTTTTAAAGGCTCCTAAAGGGACTGGCGGTGGCTCAGTGGTTAAGATGCTGAACTTGATGATTGGAAGGTTGGCAATTCGAGGCCCGAATGCTGCGTGATGGAGTGAGATCTTGTCTCCTGCCAACCTAGCAGTTTGAAAGTGAGAAATTCCAAGTAGATAAATAGGTACCACTATGGTGGGAAGGTAAACACAGTGTTCCGTACACTCTGGTGTCTAGTCATGCCTGCCACATGTCCACAGAAACGTCTGCAGATGCAAACAATGCTGGCTCTTTGGCTGGAAACCGAGGTGAGCACTGAACCATGAGTCAGTTACGATTGGCTTTCAAGCAAAGCGACCTTTACCTTTACTAATGATATCATTTTTTTCTGGGCATGTGAAGAGTGCTGATCCCTCTTAGTTAAGCAGCCACCAGCATCACACTTCCAAGATGGAGAGATTTTTTAAGGACAGGAGATGTCTGCTAGCTATCCTCAAGGTCTCACACTAGGACAGTGATGGCGAACCTTGGCACTCCAGGTGTTCCTGGACTTCAATTCCCAGAAGCCCTGATCAGCATTCCTGTTGATCAGGACTTCTTGGCATTGAAGTTCCAGAACACCTGGAGTGCCAAGGTTCGGCATCACTGTCCTAGAGACCTACCTGGTCTCTAGTGACCTTTTTCAGAAGATAAACAGGCCTGGGTCTAATTAGTGGCTAGAGCCACAGGTTGGTAGGCAATCTACTGGAGGCTCCCTTGGACTCAACAGACAAAAATCATGGACATCAACCCAATAAAGCAGGGGTGCCCAAATATTTTGGGCTGTGGACCAGTCATGTGGTTCAGAGTGGGCCGGTCACGTGTTTCCTCCCACCAGAAGCAGAAGTAAAACACACGTTGCAATCAGTTTTGCAACAGATATGTTTTGCAACAGGATGAGGTAGATTTTAGGCTGCCATTTTCTCTGCTTAAACCATGAGTGCCCAAACTATGGCCAGTGGGCTGGATCCAGCCCCTGACACCAATCCATCCAGCCCACATCACCCTTGTCACTCCTGGAAGCAAAAGTAAAACATGCCCGTATGGGCGCGTTTTACTTCTGCTCCCAGGAATGATGAGGGTGGTGTGGGCCAGATGAATTGGCATCAGAGGCCGTATCCAGCCTGCGGGCTGTAGTTTGGGCACCCCTGCAATAAAGAGATGTGAAGTCACTCTCCATATGATGTAAAATCCCTTAAGGGCCCCTGTCACCGTCACCCATCAGATTGCTTGTAGTGCAGCAAGTGGTAACTTCTTCCATCTTCCTGTACTTATTTGAAGAGAAATGTTGTAGAAGACATGAGCCTTAGTGGTGCAGTGTACTGCAACTGAAACGTTGTGAGTTCAATCTTGACCAGGACTCAAGATTGACTCATCCTTCCTCAGACATCTCATTTTAGTGGTAACCAACTTTTGTTTATGTTGTAAGTGTCCAGTCCGGCCTTGAGGGGAGGGAGGAGGGCAGTGCGGGGCGGCAGGGCGCCCATAAGAACAACGCCGACGCTGTCATGATTTCATAACCAGGGAAGAATTTAATTTTAATTCTTTATTCTGTCTGCTTAAAGCCTAGTTTACTTATAGTTTTAATCTGTTTTTATTCTGTTAAATTGTTTAACTTTGCTTAGCCTAAATGGGTCCATTTTGGAAGGCTACAGTGCGCAGAAGCCAACTTCTGCCCAATTAAAAGCGGCAGGTCAGCCTGACCTCCGTTCACAGACAGTGAAGCTGGGAAAGTGTCTGTTCTCAGAATAATTACCTGAGAGAAGCACAATTCTCAGATGAGCCACCTGTCTGGTAGATGTGAAATGTACGTCTTTCTGATGGGAACGCTGATATAATGTCCTTTCCCAGACTGGGCATCAAAAAGAGTTGTCTGTCACTCAGAACACCTCCGCACGCGTTCTCACCAAAATCTGTATAAATATCGGTGCTCAGAGCCCTGTAGATATACGGAGATAAATGGAGATCTGATTTCATCTTGATATGCTGTCCGTTCACTTCCAGACTGAATCCGACCCGTAAACCCGTATGGGCGGCTTTCCGCCACACTTCATTCAGATATGTATTGCTTTTTAAAAGTTATTTTCTTTTCTTAGAAATATGTATTTTTCGTAGTAATAGTTTAGAGAGGATTTTTATTCTGTCTTTGGAATTCTCTTTTTATTCCAATTAAACATTTAAATGGACTTATTTTGTCAAGAGCTGTTTTTAATAACTCTTCTCAGCCAGGAGAGAGTTGAAAGGGAATTTTTCAGATAAGGCCTTGTTACTTTGCAACACGGACTCTTTGTTATTTCGGCAGCTGGGCCCGATAACTAAGGGAGCTAGAGAGGGAGGGATTTCGGGAGTCTCGCCTTCCCAGGACAGAGCTTGCCTCCCCTTCACCTAGCACAACATCGAAGGCTAAATTCCAATAAGAAAATTGTGATAAGGGTGTATAAGATCTAATGGCTGAAGCCGCTACCAGTCACAGAGGGCCCCTAACATATGGGGTGCCTCAGGGCTCGTCACTCTCTCCTCTCCTATTTAACATCTACATGAAGCCTCTGGGTGAGATCATCCTTTCCAACGGGGTGCGGTACCATCAGTACGCAGATGACACACAGTTGTACATCTCAGCCTGTGGGAACTCCAGTGATGCAAAGTCCTTTCCAGATGTCTGGAGGCTGTTGGGGTCTGGATGGGGGCTAACGGGCTACAACTGAATCCTAGCAAGACTGAATGGATATGGATAAGGGGTCCTGCGCTATCCCGGGAGCTACCATCTTTGGTTTTGGATGGGGCTATTTTGCCCCAGACTGACCCGGTGCGCAACTTGGGGGTCCTCCTGAATTCGTGGCTGCCACTAGAAGAACAGGTGGCAGCTGTGGCCAGGAGGGCTTTTGCCCAACTTCAGGTGATTTGTCAGTTGCGCCTGCTCCTGGACCAGGACTCCTTGCCCATGGTCACTCACACTCTGGTGACCTCCAGACTAGAGTACTGTAATGTGCTCTACATGGGGCTGCCCTTGATGACCATTTGGAGGCTGCAGCTGGTCCAGAATGCGGCGGTCCGGGTGGTGATGGGGTGTAGACTTTATGCCTATGCCTCACCACTGCTTCGGGAGTTGCACTGATTACCAGTTTGCCTCTGGGTGTAATTCAAGGTGCTGTTTTTGACCTTTAAAGCCCTATATGGTAATGGGCCAGGTTACCTAAGAGACCGCATCGCCCTAAGGACGTCTGTCCGTCCAACCAGACCAGACCGGAGGGCTCTCTAATTGTGCCATCAGCCAGGGGGGCTCGCCTCTCTGGCACAAGGAGGAGGACCTTCTCCATGTCCGCACCGGCCCTTTGGAACCTCCTGCTAGTAGAACTGCGCCTCCAGACGGAGTTGCTGCCCTTTGGAAAAGAACTAAAAACCTGGCTGGCGGGCCATGTTTGGGGTGCAGGTGGAGGGGTGGCTTCCATTGGGTGGTTGGTATAGAGGATTATGCCTTCCCCCACAGTTCCTTCAGTACCTGCGCCCCTTTTTAGGGGGTGGGTTCTTAATTCTGTTTTATCTATGACTAGCATAGGTTGCCCGGCAATGCCGGGCTGTTATAAACTATGATCAGCTTTTTTGGGGTTTTTTTGTGCATTGCAAAAAAGAACAAAGGATGAGATAATTGTTTCAAATTGTTTTATTTAACCAAATAATGTTTTAGTTTATGGGGTTGTTTTTTTGTTAATAGTTGTACCATAGGTAATATTTTTAAAAATGTGAACGTACATGTTTTTTTTACATTAAATGTTTTTAAACTGTGTTTAGATGTTTTGGGTTTTTATTTGAGTTAAAACTCTACACAGGATGTTATAAATCTTTATTTTTAATTTTTTCACATATGTTTGTGATTTGTGTAAAATTTTGATTTATTGTTATGTTTTTGACTTGTTTTTACTCTTGTGGCCTCTAGGTGGGGCTGTTGTGTCTTTTTGAGTTGTTTTTACTATTCTGCCCTGCAGGTGGGGCTGCTAGTGGTTCTGTTTTAGTTTCACGTGTTTTTTCTTTCCTGGCCTCTGGGTGGAGCTTCTTCCGGTAAGTAGTCTTTATTTCTTCATTTCTGTTCTGGTCGTCGTGGAGGGAGAACGTGCTGGTGAGTTGTTTGGTTTTCTTTCTTCTGGGATTTTTCTTTGTTTTGCTTTTGTGGTGGTGGGCTGGGAGGTGTTTCTGTTTGTTCTTTTTTGTTTTGGTTGAGTTTTAGGTTTGTTTAATTGGTTTGGTTATTTCTGATATTGTTTAATTTTTCTTATTTCATTGTTGTTTATTTGTGTAATTAGTTGTTGTTTGTTTGTGTATTTTGTGGGGGTTTTGTGTTGTAGTTAGGTGTTTTGTATGTGGTTTTGTGTTATTGTGGATGTTTTTGTTTGTGTATTTTGTGGTTTATTTTTTGTTTATTAATGTTTTTTTATTATTGGTTTATTTTTGTTTTATTGGTTTTTTTTATTAATTTTGGTGTTTGTTTTTGGTGGTTACTTTAGCTTGAAGAACGGGCTGCCTGTGGGTTTCTCTTTTCCCCATTGCTGCTTTGAATTTTGGTTTAGATGCAGCAATGGGGGAAAGGAGGGGGAGGCAGTCAGCCCGTTCTTCTCCCGGGAAGGATCGTTAGGTAGGTTGGGGGAGAAGGAGGATATAGAGAAGAGCTATCTCTGCCTAACGATGGTTCTCTCCTCTCTGTCTCCTTTTTCTCCTGGCTTACCTAACCGGAGATCAGCAGGCAGCAATCCGTAAGGGGTGGTGCTCTTTCTTCCAGATTGCTGACTGCTGCTTTTGTATTTGGAATTACAAAGGCATCAGCCAGTCATCCACCAGGGAGGGTGCTTCCCCTGACGAACTGCTGCCTGGTTTTGGGTTTTTTGTCCACCCCGGCTCAATTTTCCATGAGGCTGGAGGTGGTCTTGCCGTGTCTTCGGCAGGGTAGCATGGAGGAGAGGGAGTCCCTCTTCTCCCCATTGCTCCGGGAAAGAAGGACGGCAGGTTCTCACGGTAGCCTTTTGTGGCTTTTTATTTTGCGTGGGTGTTGAGGCGCTGAGTCTGCCTGCTGGGGACTTGCACTCCCATTGCATTTTATAATTTTATTTTTCGCGCACCGGCTTTCTCAGAGTTCTGCCTGCTCACGGCGCGCAGGATGCTGGGACTTGTAGTTTTGCGTTTTTGGTTTGCTTTCATGCGGCGTTTTTTTTCCTGTGGCTCAATTTCGATTGGCCGCGCCGCTTTTCCCAATGTTCTTTTTGCTCACGCCTCTCAGCCTGATTGGCTGTGGTGCGCCGCCGCACAGAGAATGTTGGGAATTGAAGTTGTTTCCCTTTGTTCACATTTGTGGGGCTCTTGCCCCACTGGCACATTTCTCAACCCTACAGTTACCTCCGTACTGGATTCGGGCTAGTGCAAGAGGCTCGGTACGGGATAGTGTGGACGGGTGCGGGAGCCTTTGTCACATTCCAACAGTGAACGCTTGGATTTATAGGTATAGATTGTGAACCGCCCTGAGTCAGCCTTAGTCAAGTGGGTGGTATAGAAATTCAACAATTAAATTAAATTAAATTAATTGCAGTTTTTTTCAATCTGCGACACTTTTTAAGGCACCACCATTACCCATTAGATCCCCATTTTCCTTGCCGGTTTTCCCTGCTTGGGTAAACTGCGCCAAGGCACCCTTTTGCAATGCTACCAAAAGTCCACTTTGCTTACTCTCACTGGGTCAGGAGACCTTCCCGTTAGTCAGGGGACGAGGTGACCAGATGAGCCAATCAGTGGGAGCAGGTAGAGAGGCAGCCGCCGCAAGGCAGGGTCTCGAGTTAGCAGGTGTTGGAGCGAGCCGAGGCCTGGTCGCTGTGTGCGATAGACGCCACCACTGGGACTTCTCCCCTCGGCCAGTCCGGCCTGGAGGGGAGGGAGGAACTGTTACCGGACTTTTTCCCTCAGCTGTTTAGCCTGGAGGGAAGTGGAGCTAACTGGAGCTAACTAAGAGTGGAGCTAACTGTCCCAATATTTGGTTTGCCTTACTGCACCACGTGTTAATCTCTGTCCATTTTGCCACCTTCAGTAAATGTTGTTCCTAGGAATTGGAACTCTGTCACTTGTTTTATACCTGTTTTCTCTATTTCAATATTTAAAGTACAGTATGCTGTTTCTTTCCACTTGCAATTACTTCAGTCAATTGGAAGGAATCAGCATACTGTAAACCAGGGGTGCCCATGGGCCAGATCCAGCCTGCGGCACTCCTGGAAGTAAAATGTGAATGCGCATAATGCACCTGTGCATGTGCATAACATGCCCACACATGCACACAATGCTGTCATGAATGACCACGGCTGTCCTAAACATGTTTACGACAGCCGCAGGTCATTTATGGCAACATTATGTGCATGTGCGGCATATTATGCGCGTGCGCATTTTACTTCCGATTCACATGGCCGGACCACATGACTGGCCTGCAGGCCAAAAAGTTTGGGCACCCCTGTTGTAAACATTGAAATAGACTAGAGCTGTGATGGCAAACCATGGCACTCCAGAGGTTCTTGGACTTCAATTCCCAGAAGCCCAAGCACCTTGTGAATCCGCATGAATGGGTTTACTGTGATTCATCGGACCTGCGCCACCCTCGTTGTTCCTGGAAGCGGAAGTAAAACGCACCCGTACGGAGGAAGGATTAACCCGGAAGAGTCTTCACCCTACAGGCGCGTTTTATTTCCGCTTCCGGGAGAGACGAGGGCAGCGTGGGCCGGATGAATCACAGTAAACCCATTTGTGTGGATTCACAGGGGGCTTGAGCTTCTGGGAATTGAAGTCCAAGAACATCTGGAGTGCCAAGGTTCGCCATCACGGGACTAGAGGTACCAAGAACACAGCAGAAAAACCATACAGAGACTTTTTTTACTTTATGTAGCATAAGAAGGCTCATGGACCGAGGAGGGAGGATATGTCAAAACCCTCCCGGTCCAAATTTTCAGGAAGGTACACATGCTATAGTCATAAGCCTTGGGTAGTGGTTCTCAAATAAAGAAGTGATTCTGGCTAGTGCAAATGCCTCTATCAAAAACAAAATACTGTATTATATTTGCTGAGAGCTGTTTTTGTACTGTTTTTGCATACATATGGTTTTGGCATCTAACAATGAGGAACAGTCAATGGTTCTGGGAATTGATGGGGAGGATCTCTGTTGACCCCCAACAGCTCCTGCCTGAGGCTACTGCTGTTCCTTGTCTAACAATAGTGCTGGCCCTGATTTCTGGCCCTTTGCAAGTAGGCACTATTGTGCCACTTTGCTGATATGCAAAATATTTCTAGCTTTTTTGGGGGTAGGGGTGGAAGAAAGCATCACCTGTCAGGTGTCTGTCTGCCAGCTTACTCAGACTCTGAGAGAACTAAGCAAGAGAAGGACACTCAAACAGAGATGATGAGCCTCAAGTCCACCCAGCTCAGATTCAGGAAGAGCTTTGTAGCAAGAACAAACATTCTTGAGGGTATACAAGAACAAAATCAAATTAGAAGGTGGAGGAAGGTGCCCAATGGGCATGGTACATTATTAATAGAGGATATAGCTGAAGATCTCAGCCTCTCCTACGTCACTTGGCAGACCCTGAATAGGCTAAAGGTTGGAGTGTCTAAATCAGAGATGGGCAGTCTTGGCCCTCCAGCTGTTCTTGGACTTCAATTCCAAGAAGCCCAAGTCAACACACCAGCTCGTCAGGGTTTCTGGGAATTGAAGTTCAAGAACAGCTGGAGGGCCAAGACTGCCCATCACTGGTCTAAATGCAAGACCAACAGGCTCAAGTGGGGGCTGTTGGTGGGTTAACAACACGCTGTGTGGATGTGGAGAGATACAGAACCTGGCTCATTTGCTGGTCTGCCGATTACTACCGGAATTATGCACTGATGAGGACTTAAGTTTGGCCAACGACAAGGTCAAGAAAGTGGCTTCATTTTGGCAGTCCAGGGTTTGATAAGTACATGAAAGAAGAAGAAGCCAGCTCATTATTCTTGTGAGGCGCAGTGATCTCCTGGGTCATGAGTTGGCGGGGGCGATCACATATCCAAATCAGATTTTAGCGTTTTCCCACTACACCTAAATTTGCTGGGGTCACTCATAAATGGAGGGGCAAAACCGGTCTAGGTCCTTGGTTGTACCTCCCAGATGTAACTGTGTATGACTCCTTTTGAGCCTTGACCTGATGCGATTTCCTTTCCCATACTTCATTTTAACTGAACATTGAAAGATGGAGAGGTTGAAAGAGTGACCTGGATGTGGCTTTTCTTCCCTTCCAAGCTGAAATGATTTGAGGTTGTTGTGTTTTTTTTAATAACCGGGAGCCGGAGGCCACAGATGTATAATTTAATTCCGTTTAATTGGCATTATGTGGGTCATCGCCCTTACATTAGAAGAGGGGCATGCTTCAGAAGCCTACTTTTTAAATGGCCCCAGCTGATGATTTCTTTAAAAATAAAATTGTTTGCCCAAAATTGCTCCCAAAGAATGGGGAGGGACAAATTTGAACCAATTCAGGAAACCCAAGTCCACAGAAACAAGCAAAAAGAAATAGCAAAAAAGAAATCAAACACATTAGAAGCCATGTAGTACAGAAATAGGCAGTTTACAAACTATTGTTGTACAGTTGCACAGCCAAGTCCAACCTTTTGCGACCCCATGGGCCACAACACACCAGGCTCCTCTGTCCTACGCTAGAGTCTGCCCAGATCTACACCCCCTGCATAAACGATGCTGTCTAACCAGTACAAACAATGCCTGTTGACAAAATCTTCTCACTCATGGGTATCAGTAATGGTGAACCTTGGCACTCCAGGTGTTCTTGGACTTCAATTCCCAGAAGCCCAAGTCTCTGTGAATACACACAAATGGGTTCACTGTGCAGTAAACACATTTGTGTGGATTCACAGAGATTTGAGTTTCTGGGAATTGAAGTCTAAGAACACCTGGAGTGCCAAGGTTCGCCATCACGGTGTTACCTGAAAATCGCTATCCCCTTTTTCTTTGTCACAGCAAGAACTGCGAGCACCAGAGATGCATTTGCAAAATTAAAAAGTTCTTCTACTGGCAGAGCCCCCCCAAGAACCACAGAGGTTTATTGAATAAGGATTTAATCAACAGTGTCCTGCTGCTGGTCAAAGACAGTTCACAACCTTTTGCCTGCTACAAAAATCTAAACGTGAGCTTCCCTAACTACATTTTGAAAGTGAGCTAGAGAGCTGGAGTCCCTACATCGACATCCTTTTATATAGTTCTACAAATACAGACTAATCCTATCCTATCTAAAGTTACAATAAAGCTTTTACAAAGAAAACAATATCCTAGCAGCAGGCTGTTATTTCATAGGTAAATAAGTCAATTTTGAGTTACAATAGTAAGTTATTATGTAAATAGTGGTATTTGGTAAAAGATTACAAATTGAAGGAATGGATAGAGGGAGGAGGTTGGGGGATTAGAAGGAGACAAGTCAATACAGTAACCAATGAACATGCTTGGCTTGAAGACAGGAACCAATGCTGCACGTCCAAAGCGGGAGGCTGACTGACCAGTCAGCATCAATGGAATTCCCTTGAGGAACTCACTTGATGAATTTCTGGGCATTTCCCACCCAAATAATCCCATCCTGTTCCTAGGCAGAAACTAACCAGCATTATGTACATATGGTAATTACAGACCCCAGAAACAAAGAAGTGAGGAACACATGCAAAAGAATAATCCTTAAAGCAAACAAGACTGTAGTTTTTGCTGCAGACTTTTAGGAAGTTTAGAGAAGGGTGTGTGGCCCTCTGGGCATCAGGTGTTAATTGAATGTTTCCTGTAGGATGCGGTAAGCCTCTTGGGTCTACCGACGCAGGATCAAGTTTAAAGAAAATATTGTGGAAGTTTCCTGCTTTGAAAATACAAAATAGAACATGTTAGCACCATTTTGCAATATTTCTAATGATTTTTGGAACATTTAATTGCAACTGCTAATTAAACTTCAATCAGGGATCAAAGGGTTAAGTTCACCATGCCTATGGTCAAGCATGGCCCAAAGATGGGAAAACTGCATTTTAATTCAAACCGCAATTACTTTTAAATCATTTAAAAACCTTATTTTTACTCTGCCATTGCAACCGCGCTTGAAGCCGCAGGAGAAGAGGCAGGGAGAAATCTTATTTCAAAAAGCCCACACTTTCTAAGATGGAGCTGATTGAGAATAATCTAACTTTTACTGTCTTACTCCCAAGGAGACCTTTCCTCGATCCGTTCTGCCACCGGCCCTTGACCGGTCAACCGATCCTGGGGGTCAGCCAAGCTTTGGGAGTGAAGACATAATTTTTAACAATTTAATTCAGCATTTAATGTGTTAACTTTTGACCTAAAATCTCCTCCGCTGTCTTCCCCTATCACTCTGAATTTTTGCTAATATTTTTCGTTTGCAGTGCTGTCGAAGAATCCATAGAAAGTACCTATTTCTTTGAAGTTCTTTGAAGCTCTGATTGAATCAGTCAGAATAGATACATTGTTACAAACGTTCAGCCTTTGATGTTTTTGTAGTGCCATACAACTCTAGTCTACTCAGCTTCATTTTTTTTAAAAAAAAAATCCCGTTTGCTATCGAGGCCCAGACTACCGTGGCTTCTTTTAACCAGAGCCGTCTACTTCCCTCAAGCCGGCATAGTCACTTCGTCCCTGGCCTCGCTTCTTGAGTGAGGCCCGGTCTACCTCCAATGCAATTGCATCATTTGCATTGACCGAAGCTCCACTTCCAGAGCAGAGCCCTGGTCTACTCCTATTCAAGTGAATGGTATTTGCGGAGCTCAAAGGATCGCAACTGTGACCATTTGAAAAATGGTTAAAAATAGATCTTTGCAAGTTATTTACCTGCAAAGTGTTGTGAATGAGTGCATGTTTGTTTTGTTGCTTGGTGCATACGGAAGCCTAACCTTAAAGTGGATGGCAAATAAAAAAACAGAGAAGTATCTTTATTGGAAATAAAAGTATAAAAATAATAATAATAAGGGTAATTTCAGATTTGGGGTAACAACGGGAACAGGCTGGGAACTGGGAAGATGCAATGCAAAACGTACCTAAAGAGGTGCGGACACGTTGACGATGGTCAACAGTGTGAGAGACAAGACTTTGAATATCTGTAAATCTGCAGCATCTTGCCTGAACCATGCAACATCAAGGATGTGTTTGTGGAATCAGCAGTGGTTAAACCACTTTACTGCAGCTAAAACCTTGTGAGTTCAATCCTTGTGAGCCCAAGGTTGACTTAACCTTCCATCTTTCCAATGTCGGTAAAATGAGAACCCAACATGTCGGGGCAAGATGCTAATTAAACCGCCCACAGAGTGCAATATCAGTGCAATTTTTGTTCTGTCGCACAGTTGAGTCCGACCCTTTGTGACCCCATGGACCACTGCAGGCCAGGCTATTCTAATTAACATCTAACAATGTTACAGTTATGGGCTATCTCCAATTTCTATTTCTGCCTCCACACTCTATCAAGTTCTTCTTTGTGGTCTCTGTGAATCCAAACAAATGGGTTTACCGCACATACATGCAGTGTGGATTCACAGGGGATTGCAAAGAAGAACAGCAGTTACAGGTAAGCAATCTGTCATTCTAGAGCCCTAGTGGTGCAGGGGTTAAATTGCTGTACTGCAGCTAAAACGTTGTGAGTTCGATCCTGGCTGGGATTCAAGGTTGGCTCAGCCTTCTATCCTTCTGAGATCGGTAGAAGGAGGACCCAGCATGTTGGAGGCAAGAGACTAATTACCTGTAAGCCACCCAGAGATTGCACTAAGCACTATGGGCGGTATATGAGTGTGACTGCTATTGCTATGATTAGTTGTTGTTTTTCAAATTACGTTGGTTTTAAATTTTAGTGCTTCGGACTCAGATAAATAAAAATAAAGTGGGTAGAGAACTGGTCAAGGACTCAGGAGATGGAGTTCTTATCCCCAAGGGCCAGTGAAAAATATAACAGGTCAGTCAGGCAGTCAATGGTAACATTCCTGATGGAATTAAAAGGTTCTTAATTTTTTTCTCTCAAGGGACTGTGGTGGCTTAGTGGTTAAGACACTGAACTTGACGACTGGAAGGTCAACAGGTCAGCAGTTTGAGACCCGAGTACTGCACAACGTAGTGAGCTCTCATTGTCTGTCCCAGCACCTGCCAGCCTAGCGGTTTGAAAGCAAGAAATTGCAAATAGATAAATAGGTACCACTTAGGTGGGAAGGTAAACAGCGTTCAGTGCACTCCAGTGTCTTAACACCTGCCACACGTCCTCGCAACGTCTGCAGAGGCAGACAGCACTGGCTCTTTGGCAATAAACAGAGATGACCACCGAACCCTAGAGTTGGATATGACTGGCTTTCGAGCAAGGAGAGCTTGGATCCTGCACTGTGATATCCTGATATGGGTTGACACCCCGGATGACAGTTCAGCCCCAGAAACCTCGAGAACCACCATATTGACTGATGGGGGACTTCTGGGGATACCTGGCATTCCTGAGTGAAGCTAGGAAAGGAACCTCTCTGAAACCTGGGGAGAGGGGGGGGGCAATTGCTGCCAGTCAGAGTTGGAAGTGTTGGATTAGAATGGACTACTGTTTTTCCAGCTAAATGAGACCAGGTTGCCCTGCCCTGGGGTTTGGAAAGTTCCTTTTTGGGTGAGTTTTGGACTACCTCAGGGGTGCCCAAATTTTTTGGGCTGTCGGCCAGTCACATGATCAGCGGGCCAGTCATGTGGTTCCTCCCACTGGAAGTGGAAGTAAAACACACCTTGCAATCTGTTTTGCAACAGGATGAGATAGATTTTTAGGCTGACATTTTCTTTTTAAACTAGGGGTGCTCAAACTATGGCCCATAGGCTTCATCCGGCCCTGACACCAATTCATGCGGCCCACGCTGCCCTTGCCAGTCCTGGAAGCGGAAGTAAAACACACCCATTAGGCGTGTTTTACTTCCACTTCCAGGAGCGGCAAGGGCAGCGTGGACCGAATGAATTGGTGTCAGGGCCGGATGTGGCCCATGGGCCATAGTTTGAGCACCCCTGGACTACCTCTTCTAGCTGTGTTGACTAGGAGTTACATTTCCCCCCAAATGTGGTTGTCCCTGGCCTTGTTCCAAGCACAGTGTTTGAGCGTGTGACCCGTTTGCTGTATTTGAAGCTCAGAACCTGGCGCTGGGGAATAGAGAGTTTCAGGTGCTGTTAGGAAATTAATTCATTCGTCTTTGGAGCAGAAACCTAATTAAAACAGTCCAAGAGGATTCCTCCAAGGGGACACTGAGGCAGCCTGTTTCTTTTCTCATTGGTAGCATCCTCAGGACTGCAAATGCAGCTTCCGGGCCAGGAGTGGTTGCCTTTGTTTGGTGGTTGCTAAAGATGAAATGTTAGTACAGGGCAGGTGTCTATCCCGATAGCTGGAGGTGATGAAGGTATTTTGCCCTGGAGAGGATTCTGTGAAGGGAAGAAGGGCAACATTCCACAACTAGTACTGGGAAGCAGGCTTTGGATTTGTGGTACTGTATTTCTGTCTTGGGCCAGTTCCCATCCATCCATCCATCTATCCATCCATCTTCCTTCCTTCCTTCCTTCCTTGGTCAGTCCAATCATTGTTTTCCTTCCTTCCTTCCTTCCTTTCTTTTGCTTATTCATTTACTATTGACATATTTGTATCCTGTTCTGACTCAAAGGATTTCAGAATGGGCTACGAGCAGTATAACACCCTCCACCCATTTTCAAAGCCGCAGTGAGGAAGCTTTGTGAGACAGACCCAGCCAGAGGTCAGCTGTCCTTAGTGTATTGAATACTAGCCGATTACCCGGCCTTGCCTGGTTATTATTTTCTTTTTACCGCAGGCCAGTCTTTCCCATGGAAACCTCATGGTGTGTGTGGGACTTCCCTCACTCTTCCCTCACCCGTCCCACTTCTCCGTTGACCTTATCCTTCCCATACATGTGTTCCCTTTGTGTCCCTACCTGGGATTGTGACATTATCCAGCTCAATTACATCAAGGTGATGTCACAATCGGGTGACCTACATGGGGCTATGACATTAGCATCACGATGACATCACTTGGACACACACACACCCTCCTGTCGAGTATACTTCCCTTTGCAGATCAATTTAGGGGCTTACACCCCAACATGGGCTGCCGGACCCCCGCAGTTATGTTCTTGCACATGCAAGGTAGGCGTGTGCTAAGTTACAGCGCAATCGGTGCAGGGGTGTGGATTTGTATAAAGAACATACAAGGCCACACCTCTGTTTTAGATAGATAGATAGATAGATAGATAGATAGATAGATAGATAGATAGATAGATAGATAGATAGATGACTGAAGTAGTGTATAGTGAAACACGAGCAAAGTGGATTTCCCAGAGTTTGTCAATGTTACTTTTTTTTACTAACGATCCCAGAATTCTGAAAGGATTCTGGAAATTGTAGTTCAAAAGGTAACATTGCTAAACTCTTGTTTTTCTATCCATGCATGTTCCATCATTGGCTGCGAAAGGAAGAGCTGATTTCTTGTCCAAACAGAATAAAGTGACCACTTCTGCTTCGGGGATTTCCCCACACACAGCCAGTTAGTTAAAGAGCTGTGGAGAAGGGGGTAAGATTTTGAGCATGCATCCAGACTTTGTCATTCTCAGAGTAGATCCATTGAAATCAATGGGACTGGACTTCATCAATAGTAAATAAAGTCGCCCTGATTTCTCGGCTTGCTTGTGGTTATCTTCAATTTGCTTTGGTTTTTACTATTTAGCCAAGGCAGCCTAGCAGTTTCCGGGACTGTGAAAAATTCCTTGTAAATCCGCCTGGCAAGAGAAATAACTGTGGCAAATCCCTTCAAATAAATTATGGTGACTTAACTAGGGTGGCCATATAAATTTGGAAGCTACTTGCTAGCACGTGATATAACCTTGCCTTGGATATCTTGGAGTCGTTATTCAGCATGGAGTCTGCACATTGGTAGACGTCTCCTCAATGACATTCCATGCATACAAATGGACCTGAGAAATCAAGTCCATCTGCGTGTGGCTTTTTAGCCATTTGGATAGCGCATCACCCACTGGCTAGGCAGACCATGCCATGTGCCCTCTGCTTTTCACCTTGCCCAAGGGACGCTTTGGTGAGTTTTAGTCCCGGCCTAACTTCATTGACAAGAGATGAACAACACTGCCTAGTTAGACCGCTCAAGCCTCTGTGTCCCTACAAGGCTCTCACCTAGCGGGGTACGTGATATAAGTAGTCATAAAAAAAGAAAATTAAGAGCAACATTTCCAGGCTTCGGGATTGGGAAAACAGTGTTTAGGAGGAAAGTGTCTACTCTTTTTCAGTATCTATATCCATGCCTGCTTTCTCTGTTCTCAAAGAGCGAGAAAGTGGGAACGAATTGGCAGTGGAGGGGTGCGGATTTTAATCCCTGTTTCCCCAGAGTGCTGCCTCTCTGTTCTTCAAAGCAGCTCTATGGGGGGCTGTTAATTCATCCATAGGGTGGATAATTTCTTTTCTTTAAAAAAAAATAAGACAGTGAATTCTAATTATGTTTCTTGACCACCATGGTTTGGATCTCAACCCTAAGAAGAATAAATATCTGGTTATAAGCTGAGCACCGACTCACAGGAGGCGAATGGCAGGAACACAAGAAATCAAACGAGTGAACACAATTGTCTATTGGGGGAGTATGTTAAATGCAAAGTGGGATCCTGAGGCAGAGATTAAAAATGAATAGAAAAAGCAAGACCTACCTTCATAAAAATGCGACATTTGTTATACAGTAGAGATCTAACTCTCGCTACAAAGATCTGAATAGTGAGATGTTACGTATTTCCAGTGTTGCTCTATGGAGTAGAAGCTTGGATGTTGACTAAAGCATCTGAAAAAGAGAATCAGAGCTTTTGAAATGTGGATCTACAGACGGCTATTAAAGATAGCATGGGTTGACCATGTGACTAATATAGAAGTGTTGGATAAAGAACAAGAACTCTTTAAGACTGTTCAACAAAGGAAGCTCCAAAACCTTGGCTATATCATGAGGAACAACATAAAGTATAGAATCCTCCAACTCGCTCTGCAAGGAAAGATCCCTGGGAAGAAAGAGGTCCTGGACTTAGACCCGTGATGGTGAACCTAGGCACTCCAGATGTTCTTGGACTTCAATTCCCAGAAGCCCAAGCACCCTGTGAATCCACACGAATGGGTTTGCTGCGATTCATTCGGCCCGTGCTGCCCTCGTCGCTCCCAGAAGCGGAAGTGAAACGCGCCCGTACGGTTAAGGCTCTTCTGGGTTAACCCTTCCTCTGGATGGGCGCATTTTATTTCCGCTTCCGGGAGTGATGAGAGCGGCGCAGGCCGCATGAATCACAGTAAACCCATTTGTGTGGATTCACATGGGGCTTGGGCTTCTGGGAATTGAAGTCCAAGAACATCTGGAGTGCCTAGATTCACCATCACGGACTTAGACGGACTTCGTGGCTGAAGAACCTGAGAGACTGGTGTGGAACGTCCTCAGAAGAACTGTTCCGAGGGGTTAAGAAAAGGAAGACTGTCGCCATGATGATAGCCAATATCTGGTGTGGATACTGCACTTGAAGAAGAAGGTCACGATTGGTTGATTGATTGATTGATTGATTGATTGATTGGTTGCATTTCTATGCCACCTATTTGGGTGGTATCCCACTCTGGGCGGTGTACAAATGGCTAGCGAATAGCAACAGAACACACAGCAAATCCAAACAAACAACCGACAGATATGTCTCAAAAGTTCACAAGTTACTGTAATTAGCATTTTGTCCCAACATGCTGGGTACTCATCTTACCAACCTCAGAAAGATTGGAAAGCTAAGTCAACCTTGAGCCCTGGTCAGGATCGAACTCGCAGCCTTTGGGTTGCAGTGCAGCCATTTAAGCACTGCACCACCAGGGCAGTAGTTAAAAGGAAATGCAAGAAAAGTGCCTCTGCTCTATAACTGGACCAGTATCTTGATGTGCTGTGACATCCCGACATCTCCCCCCCCCCCCCCCCCCCCACACACACACACACTGGATTTCATTCAGTTATCATGGGAATTGGATGACAGGCTAAGGTTTCCCCTTGGACCCGTGGAGGAAACACAGGCCCCCAATGCCTTCCTTTACAAAGGCCACCTTGTCTTCTCTTTAGCCCAGGGGTGCCCAAACTTTTTGGGCCATGGGCCAGCCACATGGTTCAGCGGGCTGGTCATGTGGTTCAGTGGGCTGGGTCACACGGTTCGTCCCACCGGAAGCGGAAGCAAAACGTGTCTTGCAATCTTTTTGCAACACGATGAGATAGATTTTTAGGCTGCTATTTTCTCTGCTTAAATGAGGGGCACGTTTTACTTCCACTTTCAGGAGCAGCAAGGACAGAGCAGGCCGCATGAATTGGTTCTGGGGCCGTATCCGGCCCACAGGCCGTAGTTTGGGCATCCCTGCTCTGGCCTTTCCCCAGCCCACAGCCAGGTCCTCTGTAGCTGAATGAAAGAGCCACTGTTTCCCCCACAGCCTCCAGGGCCCAACAGTAGGGTGAGGGGGGAGGAAATAGAAATATGTGGCAGAAAGCAAGCATCTGTCCGGGATGTCATGGTAGGAAGGTGGGAGATTAGTTTAGAAAAAGACTCATTTTGCCATTCACAACCGGCTTGCATTTCATCCTGCCTTGTATGACTCTTCTGGAGCCTGAGACCTTGCTAAAACTGGGAACTAAATACATTTGCCAGGGGAACATGAAAACAAATTTGCAAAACACACAGAGGATTAATAAAAGAAGCATATCGGAGAGTAAACAAAACAAAAAGACACTTTAAAGGCTAACTGCTCTATTTTAATGCGAGCCTCGCTGGACCTCGTCCACTTTGTCAGACATAAGAATGAGACCGCATGGCATATCAGGAACAGAGGGTACACAATGGTTGCCTAGTGTAACAGATAAGTTTACAAACCAGTGCATACCTGTCAACCCGCGGCTCCGAAAAAACTGGACCTGCGCACATCGCTTGTGCGCAGGTCGCGTTCCACGCATTGCATGGAAAGGTTTTACCCCTTCCACACATGCGCAAAAGCGCTACGCCGCTTGCGCAGCCCTTACGCAAGTGACATAGCACTTCCACGCATGCGTGGAAGGGTTAAAACCCTTCCGCACATGCGCGGAAAGCGTTTCCCCAGCTGCCAAATTACGGGGTTTTGGCAGCGGGGGCCGGGTTATGAATTCAATCGACGTCAATTTACGGGGTAATCCCGGCCAAATCGGGAAGGTTGACAGGTATGCCAGTGTGGCTTTCAACCAGTAAGATAAAGGTCGCCCTAGCTCAAAAAGCCAGTCGTATCCGACTCTAGGGTTATCCGACTCTAGGGTTCGGTGCTCATCCCAGTTTATAGCCAAAAGGCCACCACTTGTCTGTGTTTGCAGATGTTTCCATGGGCATGTGGCAGGCATGCCTAGACACTGGTGTGCACGGAACGTTGGTACCTTTCCCACCATAGTGGTACCTATTTATCTACTTGCAATTTCATGCTTTCAAATTGCTAGGTTGGCAGGAGCTGTGACAGAGCCGGGGCCTCACTCCATTATGCAGCACTTGGGTTTCGAACTGCCAACCTGTTGATAGCCAATATTCGGAATCGGATAAAGAATTTGAAGAAAAAGAATTGTTATGCACTGTCCAAAGTGGGGAAATATCCCAGATGAGTAGTATATAAACAAACGTCATTTATTTATTTGTGCCTGCCTGATGCCATAGCAGGAAGCCCCATGAAGACACCCTACTTGCAGTAGATCTTCTGGAGGTTCTGCCCTGGTCTGGAAGGTCTTCTGTTTTATACTCTTCTTTAGCTCCGCCCTGACAGAAAGAGCCAATCAGAAAGGGCTGGGGGTGGGGCCCAACACCAACTTGTCCCTGCTTCTGGAGAAACCCCTCTATGCAAATGCCTTTCTTCTTTATTTGCATGTTCCTGGCAAGGTGTTCATTTTCTCGGTCCCATTTCCGCGCACTCTTGCTGCACGCCTGTTGTGAGCTGTTGTGCCTATCAGATCCTTGCTAATTGCCAACATTCGAGGGAGAAATCTGCAAACGCAGATCTGAAATTAGCATAAATGTCATCTGCCGCCGTTCCAGCGTGGGGCGTCTTGCTTGCGATCAATTAGCCAGTGGGCCAGATCGTGTTTAACGAAGAGCTGCTTTCCATCCGTTAAGAAGATCTGTTTCGTCAGGGGGTGTGTGAAGAGGTGCCAGCTAAATAATCCAGGGACCTTCTGGCCCTCAAAATTAAAATGAAAAAACCATTCAGAAGTTAAATTGACATCCCAATTTTTCAAAGTGATCTTTTCCCCTTGTGTGTGTGCATGCGTGCATGATCATAGTGATCCAAGAAATGGCAAAAAAACGGTGTATAAACAGCAAAAACGAGGACATATATATATGAGAGAGATAATTTTTTTTCTTATAAGGAGTATTTCTTCTTTCAAATGATTTCAAACAAATATCAAATGTGATGAAAAATAACCAAAGGTCTTAATATGCCTTGTAAAATAAATATGCAAAAAAAAATAATAATCCTTGATGATTACTTAGTGATAATAGTGACATGATTTTGCATGTTAGCTCAATGTTAGCTCAAAGGACGGAAATGAGCTCCCGTCTTCATCCCAGCTCCTGCCAACCTAGCAGTTCGAAAGCAAGAAATTGCAAGTAGATAAATAGGGACCACTTCGGTGGGAAGGTAACAGCGTACCGTGCGCTCCGGTGTCTAGTCATGCCTGCCACATGACCACAGAAATGTCTGCAAAAGCAGACAGCGCTGGCTCTTTGGCTTAGAAACAGAGATGAGCACTGCACCCTAGAGTCGGATACGACTGGCCTTCGAGCAAGGGAAGGCCTATCAATGTGCCAATATAACATAACTTTACCTATCAATGTGCCAATATAACATAAACAAAACCAATTCAAAACCCCAAAACTATTGTGATACCTTAAAGACTGATCGATTTATTTCAGCATTTGCTTTTGTGATTATAATCAACTTTCTCAAACGTATATGGTGTAAAATAGTGTGTTATACTTTTGGGTAAACCAGGGAGCGTTCGCTTATAGTTTTTCCCCAAAGAGGTATTATTAGTCACTGTGATTTTTGGCCACTTTTCATATTTTGGGGATTAAAAAAATTTAATAACGAGGTAAAACATTAACCCTAACCCAAGCCTGTGCTGCTGTAAAGTGCTGTTATGTTACTTCTCATACCAATCCTATGAATTATTAACCTCTCCGAAGTCCGGTCATTAGCAGACAACTGCAAACTGAAGGCCGTAGTTTCCGTTATTGACCAATCCATCTCATGGTGATTCCCCTCTTTTCCTGTGGCTTCCCACTATTCCCGTCATCGCTGTCTTTCCTGGACAGTCTTGCCTTCTCATGATGCGCCCAAAGTACAGTAGTCTTAGTTTGGTCATTATTTTATTTTTTTGCTTCTATGGAGAGTTCCAGCTTTTTCTAAAATCCACTTGTTCATCTTTCTGTTGGCCTGTTGTATACTTGATTTGATTTATTCGATTTATTTGATTTGTATGCCGCCCACTCAGCATGCGCCGACTCAGGGCGGCTCACAATAATTACAACATTAATTACCAATGTACAAAGTAAATACACCATATTACAAAAAATATAAATAACACAATATAATCAGTACAATCACTATAACTAACACTAGCACAAAAATGCAATACAGTAAGATCCACAGTAATACAATTCGATCACCCCACAACAATACAGCAGCAAAAACAATGCATTGTTATACAAAAATTCAGACCCAGCCCCTACTTAACTTAACATTTTCTTCCAATAGCACATTTCAAACACCCACACCCCAATTTCTGTATTAAGGTTGTTATAAATCAGTTCTCAACCTTTTTAAACTGGGGGCCGGACAGCCATTTTGCCCTTCCTCCACCCCATGGCACTTCCTGGTGTGGTAGAGGTGGTAGTGTGTGTGTACATGAAATAGGGCTGTTGGCTGCATCTGGCCCGTGGGCTGCAGGTTGAGAATCCTTGTTATAAATAGTCAATGCAACAGCAAACTCTTAACATGTTACTCAGTTCACTGATGTTTCTAAGTCCTGGAAACAAGTGGCAAGCTTAATAGAGAGCGCACTAAACGCTACGGGGCAATATGTGAGTGTGATTGTTTTGCTTTTGCTTTTAATCCAAGAATTGAACAAAGCTCCAGTACACAGACAGCTGTGGATTAACGAATTAATTGACAAACAACCATGAAAAGAAGTTAAATTGGTATTGAAAACAAGCATGTCATAGGATTGCGAGTGAATTGGGCACTTTTTGGCTCTGTGTGTGTGTGTGTGTGTGTGTGTGTGTGTGTGTGTGTGTGTGTGTGTGTGTGTGTGTGTGTGTGTAGCATGAAGGCTCTCAGTCCTTTTTCTTACAGATCAAGGGATGGGGTTGGTTCTATGGCAGTCTCACCCAACCAAGTGTTTTCCCCACATGAGTTGAATGGCCACTGTTCCTAGGAGGACCGCTCCCTGTGTGGATTGGCCATCCAGCCCTGCTGGTGGGCACCAGATTGAGGAAGATTGTTTTCAAGTGTGCGGCTGGGGGGAGTCTGGGACTTGTAGTCTTACAAATTAACTTGGCCACACTTAAGAATCCGCCCTCAATAAATGACTGCAAGAAGTGCTTTCACCCCCCTTGGGTTGTAGAAAGATCACTGGTTGCTGATCATACCTGTCAAGTATCCCGGATTGGCCGGGATTTCCCGTATTTTTGCACCGATTTTCGTAATTTCCTGCCTGGAGCTGCCACTACCCCGTAATTTGGCAGTGGGGGAAATGAGTTACTGCACATCCCTTCTGCGCAGCTCACTTCTACGCGTGCGTAGAAGGCTTTTACGCATGCTTAGAAGGCTTCTGTGCAGAAGGGAATGCGTAAAAGCCTTCTATGCACATGTAGAAGTGAGCTGTGCAGAACGTTTCTGCGCAGGTCCGTTGTACGCATACGTAGAATGGACTTGCACAAAAACGTTCTGTGCAAAAATGTTCTACACATGCGTAAAAGCCTTCTACGCATGCGTGCAACGGACCTGTGCAGAAACGTTCTGCACAGGTCCCGTCATCTCCGGAGCTGCGTTTGACAGGTATGTGGCTGATTTCCTTCTGAGATTCGGTCTGTGCATGTTGTGTCCAAGCATTATTTATTAAAGTCGCTGTTAGCGCCGTAAAGTCTACGGCAGAATAGCACACCTTTTGCAAAGGCGCCAATTTCAAACTACTGTCAAAACAGCTGATTCGTCAGTATGAAATTCCCGCTTCTCCGGAAGCCACCGAAAGGTATCCACCTGTGTAACTGCCATTCTCACTGTATATAAGCTGGCATGTTCCCCAGTCTGGTATTATGAGCTGAATAATAAATCACTGTGTTTGACTTGATCCTGCTGGTCAGAATACTTCTTAAGTGCCGGACTCAACAGTGTCGCAACTTGATGCCAATTGAGCAGTGATGGCTGCCACCCGGTGGTCCTGCTGCCCTGTGCCTGATGGGCACTATAGTCCACGCTGAAGGAAAATGGTCTGTTTGGTCTTTGAGATCTCTTCTGGGATTCCGGCTAGACGTTACAGCCAGAGGCTGAACTCTAGCTCTTCTGTGTAGGGCATGGATGGCACACTACCAGGTGTCGATAATGCCAATGTCTTGGCATGCCTTTGTACCATCAACCCCCACCCACTCTCGAGACATTTTGCCTTTCCAATCCCTGCTATAGCACCGTGATGGCGAACCTAGGCACTCCAGATGTTCTTGGACTTCAATTCCCAGAAGCCCAAGCCCCCTGTGAATCCACACGAATGGGTTTGCTGCGATTCATCCAGCTTGCACTGCCCTCGTCACTCCCGGAAGTGGAAGTAAAACGCACCCGTACGGTTAAGACTCTTCCGTGTTAACCCTTCCCTTGTACGGGCACATTTTACTTCCCCTTCCGGGAGTGACGAGGGCAGCGCAGGCCGGATGAATCGCAGTAAACCCATTCGTGTGGATTCACAGGGGGATTGGGCTTCTGGGAATTGAAATCCAAGAGCATCTGGAGTGCCATGGTTCGCCATCACGGCTATAGCAGATGCTTCCTCCCTCCCTTTCTTAAAAGCAAGTACTGTATCCCCTGGGGACCGAGGGAGGCCAGACCCTGTGCTGAATTACCGCACAATCTGTCTGTCTGGCAATTAGCAAGCGAGGCTTAATAGGCAATGCGCGGCGATGCATTTTCTGATCTTATGCCCGGCTTTGCAATTGCCCAGAATTTTCTGGCAAATATCAGGCTGATCATCACAGCAAGCCCCGATGAAAGATGCACGTGGCCTATTTATACTGCCTTTCCTGGGAGCCCTGGGGTGGGGGTCCGGCACCTTCCCCCAAGACTTGAAATCCCTGGCTGTCAAAATGCTTCCCATCTTGCAGCCTTCCTTGAATGGAGATGGGGTGAGAAGGTATCCCTTGACAAGTGGCTCCTTTGTTTTGCAGGGAATGGAGTTGGGGGGCTTGATAGGGAGGACAGGAGGGGCTTTTTTCTTTGTGAAGCCCACTCCCCTCTCCCCCCCCCCCCGCCAGCAATGATGTCAAACAGCATCATCAGGATCCTACGCGGGCATGCTAATGAGGCTGTCTCCATGGAAACGGGCTTATAGCTGGTCCCCCTCCAATTCCTTGGGCTGCCTGGCTTTTCACCATTTCAGCTGCACATCATAAATTGAACACACACTCACACACTCTCTCTCTCACACACACACACCCTTGGCTTGGAAAGAAAAAGAGAGGCAGCCGTTGACAAGCTGCTTTCGAGTTAACCCCCTTCTTCCCGTGAAACGGCATTGCAGGAATCCCAGGGAGCCAAATTTTCATTTCCAAGATTGAATAAATGGTCCCATCCCTTAATACAGGGGTGCCCAAACCATGGCGCATGGGCCAGATCGAGCCCCCGACACCAATTCATCCAGCCCGTGCCACCCTCATCGCTCCCAGGAGCAGAAGTAAAATGCACCTGTAGGGCATGGCCAGATGATTTTGTGTCAGAGGCCGGATCTGGCCCATGGGCCATAGTTTGGCCACCCCTGGTTTAGGCAGAGAAAATGGCAGCCTAAAATCTATCTTGACCTGTTGCAAAACAGATTGCAAGGCACATTTTACTGTCTCTCAGGTGATACTCAGAGGCATAGCTGTCAAGTATCCCTTATTGGCCGGGGAAACCCCTTATTTTACCCTCTTTCCCACCGTCATCCCTTATTAATTAGACTGCAATGCCCTATTGCTGCCATTGGAGGGCAGCACAGGATAAGCATAGCTGTCAAGTATCCCTTATTTGCTGGGAAATTTCCCTTATTTCCAAATGCAAAACTTGACAGGTGTGCTCAGAGGAACAAAGCTTGCAAACATGGAATCTCTATTTTAGTATCATTACTTGTAGCCACTGAGAAGTCCTGGCCCGTCCCCTCCCCACCTCTTTTGTAAATACTGCCTTTTCCAAAACTACTGTATTTAGGCCAGAAATTTGAAACCTGCAGCCCATGGGCCGAATGTGGCCCACAGCACTATTTCATGTGGGCCCCCACTACCTCCACCACACCAGGAAGTGCCATGTGGTGGAGGAAGCGCAACATGGTGGTCCAGCCCCCGAAGCTGTCCGAAGGAGCCGGCCCCCAGCTTTAAAAGGTTGAGAACTCCTGATTTGGGCAATTGGCTATCATGTTCCTCCAGATAATATTGGTATCAAATTCCTTGAAGAGGGACCTCATTTTGGTCTGACTGCAATTGCCCCAAAAACAACATCTCATTGTGCAGAGATTTGAGAGTAACTAGTTAAGAAGCTCACCTTGTTAGCTGGAAGGTCGGCAAGTTGGCAGTTCAAGACCCGAGTACTGCATGACGGAATGAGTGCCCGCCTCTGTCCCAGCTCCTGGCAACCTAGCAGTTCTAAAGCAAGAAATTGCAAGTTGATAAATAGGGACCACTTTGGTGGGGAAAATATCTTGGGGACATGAAAGGAGCCTCATTCGGGCGTCCCCTGAGCTGAGCAGAGTTGCTCCAGGCAAAATCCTTCCAACCCAGAAAGCACCTTTGTGTGCTTCTGACACGATTTTAAAAAGCTACTTAGTTAATTTTGGGCAGCAACTGATGTAACTAGTAGTTACTCGTGTTACTTTTAAGTGTAATGAATAGTTGTTGGCTGAAATCCTGTTCATTGTGATTTTGGAAAATTTTTTAAAAATACCATTCAATGTCCTTTCCTGATGGTTGGTTGGTTGGTTGGATGGATGGATGTCCTTCTCTTTTCCCCACATAAACCTTGAGTGGAATTCCAAGACATTCTCTCCAAATAGGCAAAATCACTTTATTTGTTGTCTCTTGGTGTAGTTTAAGATTGGTTCTATTCCAATTCTTTCCCTTATACTGGTAATCTCATTCCTGATTTCATCCCTTCTAGTCATTCCAGCAGCCTTTCTCAGTCATCTTAACTTTCACTTAAGTTTTGTTGTAAGTGCCCATGTTTGGCCCTGTTAACATAAGGTGGGAATGAATATGCTTTGCACGGGGTGTTTATTTGTGCTGGTTGGTATTGCCTTGTGTTGCAGTTATATCCTGTGAAATTTCACTCTATTGGGTTTTTTCCCCCAGTCTAGTTTTTGAGCCTATCAAAATCTCTTTGAATTTTGTTTCCATCTTCCAAGGCATTTGCTGTTCTACTCAGTTTCCATGCCATCTGAAAATCTGATAAGCACTACCTCGTCATCAAAGTCATTGATAAAAATGTTGAAGAACATTTGGGAGTAATGAGTAATATTGAGCCACTGTTGGTGCTCACCCTGTAAGCCAGGAGTTCTCGACCTATTAAAGCCAGAGGCCAGGTCATGCTCCCTCAGACAGCTTCGAAGCCAGAGGGCCATTTCCCGTTCCTCCACCACATGGCACTTCTGGGTGTGGTGGAGGCGGTGGGGGGCCACATGAAATGGTGCCGCAGGCTGTATCCGGCCCGCGGGCTGAAGGTTGAGAATTCAATTCAATTCAAATTTAATTTATACCCTGCCTTTCTCTGACTGAGGCTGACTCAAGGCAGGGGAGAGGAATTGTTTCTGTTCTTGAAGCATCCAGGAATAAGAGGGTTTGCATAAATGCGCTCCGCGCTCTCCAATGCCAATACTGTTGCCTACTTCCAAGTAACTGGTAACAACATTATTTGTAACTTGTGACTTCCAAGTTTTTGGGAGGTCCTCAAGATTAGGCTTTTACTAGAGGGCAGGGGCAGCCTTTGAACACCGATCCCACCAGGGGTCAACCTGTTGACCAGGAGGCAGCAACGCAACAGCTGACGCTGCACCTGTTGAATCAGAGCCTGCCAAAGATCTATCCAATCCCCAGACCTCAGACAGAAGAAGGCTGCAAAATCAGAGATCAGAGCATATATTGAGCACCTGCTAGAAAAAAGAAGGGGCTGTGAGGAAAGTCAACCAGCCAGGTAGAGGTTTAGTACCTGAGATTACTTATAGAAGGAAGGGAAGTGTTGTCAAAGTGAGACCAATGAATAAGAATCTTGCCATAATCTCAGACTAGGAAGGAAGTGAATTTGGGAATAGAGATGGAGTCCTTTCCAGACCCTTCTCCCTTCAAGAAGTCCTGATCTGTAAGTGTTCCTCTTCATCTTAACATACAAACTCTATGAGTGGAAGAAGGTGTTCTCCATAATACAGAACTTCTGTCTCCTGTGTGAATAATTTGCTTTCTCTAAGCATCTGGGAGATTCCGTAGGTTTCCTTATAATGCTGCAGAATACCTCCACAAGGTGGAAGAAGGGGTTGGATGGTCTATAGCAGTGATGGTGAAGCTTGGCACTCCAGCAGTTCTTCGACTTCAATTCCCAGAAGGCCAAGTCTCTGTGAATCCACACAAATGGGTTTACATACGCAGTAAACCCATTTCTTGTGAATTCACAGAGACTTGGGCTTCTGGGAATTGAAGTCCAAGAACAGCTGGAGTGCCAAGGTTCGCCATCATGGGTCTATAGCAGTGAGGGCCAACCTTGGCACTCTAGGTGTTCTTGGACCTCAATTCCCAGAAGCCCAAATCAACACTCCTGTTGAGCAGGGCTTCTGGATATTGAAGTTAAAGAACATCTGGAGTGCCAAGGTTGGCCATCACTGGTCTATAGGTAAAGAGGGCCACAGATATTCTAAGACAGCCGAATGCAACCTTCTGGCCTCCACATTGCTTAGCCTGGATGGGAGTTGCTTGCAGCCAGATACTTTGGGAAGGCAGCGGGTTGTGCAAGTGTGTTGCTGTTCCTGTGTGTGGTGATTGTTGTAGCATTCCATTAAGTCATCTCTGACCTATGGAAACCGGATCTTTCCTAGCATCAGGGTCTTCTCCAGTGAGTCCTCTCTTCTCATTTGGTGACCAAAGTATTTGAGCTTTAAAGGGGTCACAAATTAAGCCTGAACTCTTCCTCTGAGGCAAAATGGTAAAATGGATGCTGTTGTACTTTGGGTGTGTTGTGAGAAGACAGGTCTTACTAAAAAGGGCAATAAAAAAGGGGCAATAGTGTTTGGAAAAGAGGGACTGTGGTGGTTGAGTGTTTAAGATACTGAACTTGACAACTAGAAAGTTGGCAGATCAACTGTTCGAGACCCGAGTGCTGCACAACAGAGTGAGCAACAGAGTGAGCTCGAAAGCAAGAAATTGCAAGTAGATAAAGAGATATCTCTTCCGTGTGAAAGGTAAGAGCGTTCCATGCACTCCAGCATCTAGTCATGCCTGCCATATAGCCATAGCTTTTGAGCAAGGGCGACCTTTACCTTTACTGTTGGGAAAAGCTAAGAGGCAAAGAGGAAGCTCAAATATGAGATGGATTGATTCTGTTAAAAAAGCCACAACTCTGAGCTTGTAAGACCTAACCGGGGCTATGAAAGAGAGGACCTTTTGGAAGTCTCTGATTCCTAGTAATGGTAAGTCAGAAGGGATTGGATGGCGTAGAACCGTGACGGCGAAACTTGGCACTCCAGATGTTCTTGGACTTCAATTCCCTGAAGCACCCGTGAATGAATCCACACGAATGGGTTTACTGCAATTCATCCGGCCCACGCCGCCCTCGTCATTCCTGGAAGCGGAAGTAAAACGTGCCTTGCAATGTTTTGCAAAGATATGTTTTGCAACAAGATGAGATAGGTTTTAGACTGCCATTTTCTCTGCTTAAACCAGGGGTGCCCAAACTATGGCCCGCAGGCCGGATCTGGCCCCTGACATCAATTTGTCCATCCCACGCAGCCCTTGTTGCTCCCAGAAGCAGAAGTAAAACATGTTTACTTCTAGGAGTGACAAGGGCAGCGTGGGCCAGATGAATTGACATTGGGGGGCAGATCCAGCCTGCACGCTGTAGTTTGGGCACCCCTAAACTAACCCATAGGATTCTGGCCAGTTTATGTTTCATAACACCTTGATGTTTTAAGTTGTGTTCTGTAGGGATCGGGGCCGCTAGGACGGCCGTTAGGTCCCGGAGGAGACTGATCAAGAAACAATACGAGGCAATACGGAGCGAGATCAGATCAGTGGTTTATTGAGGAAAAGACATCATCATTTATAGATCAGAAGGCAAGGCAGGAAAAAACCGTCATCTGACAGAAAATCACATCACCTATTTACTCGGGTTAATTGGGAATCTCTCTTGAGGAAGTTAATTAACTCGGGCAAACATTGACAGGGGAAACACCATTGTCTAGGGATAAGACCAGGGTAAATATGGCCACTATTTGCACCAGGGATTACCCTTTACTCGGAGATGAGTGATTGCCTAATGTGTAGCAGAAGTTAGCGATCTGCTTACTCGGCAGAGCCGTAGGTCAGGTCAGAAGTGGGTGAATCAAACCCTATCATTAATCCACCCCCCTTAATTTCTGTGCTCGCAGAGCCCACGGGCCAGGAGTTTTCTCGACTGAAGTGGCCTCTGCCAGGGCCGTTCCATGCCCACAGGGCATGGGGAATCCACATCTCCCCTTTTCCTTTTACTTAAGGACCTGACCGGCAACTCTGCGCAAGAGGGGCATCAGCTGATGAGCGGGAATGACGCTTCGGGGCTCCCTCCGGGAGCGGCACTTAGATATCAGTGAGGGAATACATTGCGCGAAGCAGCATACTGCTATGCCTAGTATAATCACCCCCACAATCACTTTGAGCACCGTCTGAAGCCATCCCCACGGAATCCATGACCACATCCAGTTCCACAATGAACTCCACCAAGTTCCCCATGCAGAGCCCTCTCTGATGCCCTCGACTATGATGTGGAGGTCCGTGAGCTGACTCTGTACCCTGCGCGAATTATCAGTAAGATTGAAGCAACACATACCATGAAAAGATTCGCAACCCAAATGATGTAGCAATAAGAGATAGTCTATAGCCGCTCGATTGTCGAGAATGGCATGGCGAAGCTCTGCCTGCTCCTGGTTGAGCAGCGCTATTGCAGTGGAGGTATGGTTAATGGCCTTAGCTAACCTGCAAGCCAGTCGACCAATCCTCCGAGCGTTGCCGACGGCTAAGCCTGGCACACCAACTATGCTGACTGCCAGTGAAACATATTCGGCTGGACTCATTACTCTAAAGCTGCTCTCACATGAGCTGTCTAACTGGGTGGTGCGAGTGTGCAGTATGGGTGCGGAAACATCTGAAACATTTGTGCTCCCCTTAGTGGGGAGTAACAGTATCAAACGACTGATACAACATGTGGAATCTGATACATTTGCGGGAATGTAGTTCCAAGTGTACTGATTACATGTAAAGAACCAACCCGAAGGTAGGGTAACATGAGCATACATTGAACCAAGTGTCTCTGGTTTATCACAAGTCCAGTTGCTGCTGCCAGTGTCGAGGCAGCGGCGCTGGGTTCGGCCGACTGCAGAGCAGCCGACCATTCGAGCACAAGTAGAGTTCGGGCTGGCCGCCACCCGCGGAGTGTAGAGAGTGGCTGCGTCAGCCGGCAAAGTCATAGTGAGCCGCAATCCCCCCCAGCGAGCGTACACTGTGAAGTTCGCAGGGAGGTGCGGTCCGAAAATCCTCTTCAGCAGCCAGTCGCCATCCCTGGCGTGCGCATCTAAAGTGTGGCACACTGGGATGAGACAGGTGCTCAGAATTGAGGCAGAACCCGCGTCCTGCTTCAGGCAAAAATCGGACTGGTTGACGAGACCCTCCAACCTTTCCCATAGGTTATAATGCATCCTGGCAGAAAGGTCTCCGCCTGGCATCAAATCGTTGGCCTTCAATGAGGCGGCCTGAACGCCTCCCCCCGCAAGTAGGGAGAGGGTTAGGATGATGAGGACTGCCACGGAGTTGGCATTGATCTGGGCAAAGACTGCAGCTACGAAGTTCTCCGGTGTCGGCTCCCTCTCCTCGCGTTGGAGGGCGTCCTGGGCCTCATTGCAAAGCGCCTTGATCATCCCCCAGGTGACCTTCGGCGCTGCCATCTGTGGCCGCTTCTTCCGACGGGTCCTCTCGGTCAGAGTGAGGTCCTCCATCTCCGGGATCGGACTCGGGTCGGTCTGGGTCCACGCCATGTGGTTCCAAGTGAGGTTTGACACACCGAGCTGGAATCCAAACGACACCTGTAGGAGACATAACTGCAGCATACCCTCTTCCCCAGGTTACGAGTGGCGCTGGGCCCCTCCATGAAGGGTCCGGTGGCACCCGGTATCGGACCATCGGTCGCGGGAGAGCTTCCGAACGGCGGAAATGCTTCTCCTGCGGCGTGCAATCCGAAAAAACATTAAGGTGATTGTATGTGAACAATACCTTATTCAGACAATGCTGTGCCTGAGCCTGTGACTTGGGGAGGGCTGGTGGCTCCCCCCTTTCTGTTTGTTTGTCAATATAGGACTTGAGCGTCCGATTGACCCGTTCCACAATCGCTTGCCCCTGCGGATTGTAAGGAATGCCAAAAGTATGCTTAATGTCCCAGGTGGCCATGAAGGCGGCCAACTGCCTAGAGCAGTAGGACGGGGCGTTATCGGTTTTCACGTGCCGTGGCTTGCCCATTGCCGCGATGCAGGAAAGGAGGTGCTGCTCCACGTGGGAAGCAGTCTCCCCTTTCTGCGCCATCGCCCATACGAATTGTGAAAAGGTATCTATGCAAACGTGCATGTACTGCCATCTGCCAAACTGCGGAACGTGCGTGACATCCATCTGCCACACCTGGTTAGCCTCTGTCCCTCGTGGGTTGACCCCCCCACGAGGGCCCCCCCCCGGTGCCCCTGCACAATGCTGGCAAGAGCGAACTATGCCTTGGGCTTGAGAAAGTGGCAGATTGAACTGTCTGGCGAGCGCTTTGGCATTTTGGTGAAAGAATGCATGACTCTGAATTGGAGTAGTGAAAACACCTAACACTGAACGTTGCTGAATTTCCTTTGCCACCGCATCTGCTCTGATATTGCCCGCGGAAATCGGACCCGGTAGGTCTTGGTGACTTCGGATGTGGGCAATATAGAGCGGCTCCGTGCGGTTTCGCAAATGAAATTGAGCAGTGAGAAACAGACTAAGCAAATTCTTGTCTATCGCGGGAGTGATGTACGCTCCCGGTAGACTGTGAAGCAAATTCCTGACATACTGGCTGTCAGTAATGATGTTTAGGCGCTCTTTGGCGAAGGTGCGCAAAGCAAGGTTCACCGCTGCCAACTCTGCCCGCTGCGCGGACTTTTGTGGAAGAGTTAACAGCGTGCGCCAAGCCTGGCCCTCCTGCCAAGTTAAGACACCATATGTGCGACCTCCATCAGTAAAAACTGTCCTGGCTCCCTGAAGCGGAACCAGCGAGAGCAATTCGAACAAACAGACTGTCTGCGTTTGAAGCGAGACAAGTCTGGGGTCTTTTGGCAAGTGGTATGCCAAGCATCCGGTGAATCCTTCCAAAGCAATTGGAAGCGAGTCACCGAGCTGCATCAACTGCTGAATTTGTTCCTTGGTGAACGGGACCACGATTTTGGCTAAGTCGTGTCCTGAGATGTCCCTAGCTCTCAGCCTTCCACGGTAGACCACCGCGGAAACCAACTCTTGGGGAGGAACGATGTTTCGGGAAGAGGTGTTCGGCAAGTACACCCATTCCACGATGCTCGCTCCTTTCTCGGAGTCCACTCCTAGGGCTCCGGTGAACATGGATCCTGCCCGTACGATGTACAAGTTCAGGATCGGAGCATATGGCCCTGGGGTGATCCTATCTACCCACCTCTGGCTGAGAATTTGGTTGACTTTCTCGAGAGTCAAGCGTGCTTCTCGAGAAATTTGTATCCGGTCTGCTGGCTGCTTACCTAATGTGAGCAGCGAGAAGAGCGGTTTCAAGAGATCCGTATCCAATCGGAAATACGGTCTGGCCCAATTAATGTTCCCTAAAACCTGCTGCAATTCCACTAAGGTGACTGAATCCTTCTAGTTGATTTGGGGCAAAACTGGTGCCGCGAAAGAGCGGAGAAGCCGATGACCCAAGTATGAGATGGGCTCGGTTCTCTGCACTTTCTCTGGGGCAATGAGTAACCCTTTCTCCCCCAGGCTGGCCTGGAGGTCTGAAAACATTTCGCTGCCGAGTTGCGGCACCGCGACCAAGATATCATCCATGAAATGACAAACTAAGGCTTTGGGGTAAAGGTTTCGAAACTTTGCCAGTGCGTTGTGAACATAAATTTGGCACAGGGTGGGCGAATTGAGCATGCCCTGTGGCAAAAATTTCCACACGTAACGCTGCATGGGCTCACTGTGGTTCACAACCGGCACCGTAAAGGCAAACCTTTCCCGGTCCCTGGGGTCTAAAGGAATCGTGTAAAAACAATCCTTGAGATCTACAACTAGGATCTCCCACCCCTCGGGAATCATATTAGGTTTTGGGATGCCGCATTGAAGCAGACCCATTGGCTGTATGCACTTATTGATCTCTCTGAGATCGTGGAGGAGTCGCCACTTCCCCGACTTCTTTTTGATGACAAAAACTGGCAAATTCCAAGGACTGGTGGACTGCTCTATATGTCCTGCGTCTAGCTGTTCTTTAACCAGCTGCTTAAGGGCAACTAATTTCTCTCCCACTACCGGCCATTGTTCCACCCAGACTGGCGTATCGGTGAGCCATTTAAGTGGCAACGCCATTACCCAAAGGTAAGCGTAGCACCGTACTGCTGCAAAATGTCTCGCCCCCAAAGGTTGATGTGCACGTCAAGAATGTGCGGCCGAATTACCGCTGTGCCGTCAGCCTTTGGGATTGTGACTGTCACCCACTCCCGGCTCCTAAACACTTCCTGAATGCCACCTACCCCCCACACATCGGAGACCGGCTCAATGGCCCACTCCCGTGGCCACTGGCTTCTGCTTATCACGCTCACATCAGCTCCGGTATCTAGTAACCCTGAGAACGATCTTTTATTCAGAAATACCTCAATAACTGGGCGCTGTTTCCACTCAATGTTGGTCTCCACTGTCGCTAAGACCTGGTATCCTTGCACTGCCTCACTGGCGCTCGAGCGGTCCTCTGACCCGGACTCTGAGCTGTCCCTGAGCCTTCCCTGGCTGTCTGCTGGCGAGTGACAAGGAACCATGATCAGTTGCGCTGATGTGTCTCCTTTGTGAATGGTTTGGGGCAGGTGTGTCCAAAGCTGAACTTGGAGAACGCCTGAAAAATTGGAGTCAATGACTCCTGGAATTACAAGAATTCCGCGTGCTCCAGCTACACTGCGGGGCAAAACTAAACCTATAAATCCCTTGGGCAGTGGACCCATGTACTGGGAATCCACCAGATAGACTGTGCCTGGCAGGTCGCATGTAACGTCTGCCTGACAAGTCAATTCTAGCCCTGAACTACCCTTGGGGCTGGCCTGTGCCCTCGCAATGCCTGGAATGTGATCGGAATCTAGTCTAGCTCTGGCGAGCTCTGAGCGAAAGAAGCCTTTGTTTGGACCGGGGCCAGAGACATGCCCGCGTTCCGGTTTCCCGAATTCGGACAGTTTCTGGCCCAATGGTAGCCTTTCTTGCACTTCGGACACAGGGTGTTCGGAGCCTTGGAATGGCCGGAATTTTGTCCGCCTCCCTTGGATTGGCACTCCCTAGCGAAGTGACCGACCTTGCCACAAGAGTGACATGCTCCTTGGGTCCTGTTCTTGGGTTTCCTACCCCCTTGCACCGCTGCCGCTAGCAAACCCATTTTATAGGATTCTGTGCCAATGTCGGCGCAAGCTCTAATCATGTCCGTGAGAGTCAAGTCGGGACGATTGCCCAGGGACTGCAAGATTTTACGGCAGTCCAAGTTGGCATTGTCCTTGGCTAACTTCATCATGAGCTCTTGTTGGGCTTGCTCATTATCGATCTGCCTACTGATCGCTTCCTCTAAGCGATTGATGAAGTCCATGTAGGGTTCCTGGGCTCCCTGTTTGACTGCGGTGTAATTCTTAGCCACCTTGCCAGTAGCTGGAACCTTGAAAAAAGCCCTAAAGGCAGCCTCGGCTGACATCTGAAGAGTGGCGAGTGGCAAGTTGATCTGGGCATCAATGGACTCGAAGGCACCTGAACCATATAGCTGGTCAGAGAGTACTGCGCCTCCCATCCTGGCAGCCCTTGTCTGAGCCTCGAGGCGAAACTCGCTGTCCCATATCAAATACTGGCTAGGGTTGAGCATCATCCGCATGACAGCTTTCCAGTCGTGCGGGATGAACATGGTGTTCTCGCACACTTGCTGAAGCGTGCCCCTAGTGAAGTGACTTTGGAGCCCTGTCTCTGAAATGGCCTTCCGTATAGCCATGAGAAGCTTATACGGGACTGGTGAATGAACTATCTTCTGGGCGCCTGTGAGGGCATCCATTTCTAAGCGAATTGGACAAATCTGACTAAGCTCAGCTAGCTCTTCCGCTGGCAATTCCCCCTTCCTGATCTCTTCCTCAACTGTGCGCTGAAGGGCACTCTTGGTAGCTAGGGAACCTGTAGCTGTCAGAGAAGCGCCTGCGCTCCCCATTCCTTGCATTCCGTCGGTGACGTCTGCAGCTGTCACCGAGGGAAAGCTCCCTACGCTACTCTGCTTAAACTGTAATGACGGATAGATCGCCGTGGGCGCCGATGGTTCGACTGGCGCTGGGGGTTCTTTGGCCTCTACCCGGACTGGTTCTATCTCCGCTAAGAGCTTCCTACATTTACTCCATGTGCGAATTATGCCTCCTGGAGCTTTCGGGGGTTGATGAATGCAGTCTCCTATCTGATCCCAGAGCTGCAGGGTTAACGTACCTGCTTCTGGGTAAAGCAGGCAGTGTTCCCTCAAGTGCACCAAAAGTCTTGCTAGCTCTCCACTGTGAAAGCGTAACTGAAATACCCTGGCCAGGATTCTGAACTCTTGCTCATGAGTTCTTTGGCTAGCAGATGGACGCTGTCGCTGAGGACAGGTCCCCATATTACCTGCGGGGTCCTCCGAAGTTTCCTCCTCGGGACGAGTTGACGCGTCTGAAGTTCAGGCAATAGGTTTTGGCGACGGTTGTCTGGGTAGAGCTCGGAGCGTGGCCTGCTGCCACGGGCCCTCGGTGGCCTCTGCACTGTCAGGGGTTCACAGCTGACCCTGAGCGGAACGCGTTTTTCCGTTACTGCAAGCCTGCCGCGAAAGTCGGGAGCAAGCTGTAGGATGCCTCTCTGGAATGCCTCGCCACTGGCCGTCTCTCCGATCAGCTGGCTTACCGACCAGAGTGCCGCGCTGTCCTCCGGGGTGATCGGATGCGGTTCAAGCGCAGAACCGGACCGAGTTGCTCGCTTACTCTCTAGTAGACCGCTCGGGGATCGCTTACTCTCGAGTAAATCACGTCGGGGTCACCAGGTGTAGGGATCGGGGCCGCTAGGACGGCCGTTAGGTCCCGGAGGAGACTGATCAAGAAACGATACGAGGCAATATGGAGCGAGATCAGATCAGTGGTTTATTGAGGAAAAGACATCATCATTTATAGATCAGAAGGCAAGGCAGGAAAAAACCGTCATCTGACAGAAAATCACATCACCCATTTACTCGGGTTAATGGGGAATCTCTCTTGGGGAAGTTAATTAACTTGGGCAAACACTGACAGGGGAAAACACCATTGTCTAGGGATAAGACCAGGGTAAATATGGCCACTATTTGCACCAGGGATTACCCTTTACTCGGAGATGAGTGATTGCCTAATGTGTAACAGAAGTTAGCGATCTGCTTACTCGGCAGAGCCGTAGGTCAGGTCAGAAGTGGGTGAATCAAACCCTATCATTAATCCACCCCCCTTAATTTCTGTGCTCGCAGAGCCCACGGGCCAGGAGTTTTCTTGACTGAAGTGGCCTCTGCCAGGGCCGTTCCATGCCCACAGGGCATGGGGAATCCACAGTGTTCTTTCCGATCACTGGTTGCTACATGCACAGGCAATTTTTCTCGTATGCTCTGGATTTGCAGCATTGGACAGGCTGCTTTTTGTGCGGCTGGTCAGTGATGTGATTGCATTTGTGCTACAATTCCATGCACAGAGATATGAAAAGGCTACTAGCCGCCATGCAGGGAAGGTGCCTTAAATGAGCCCAGGTGGAGCAGTGGTTTAACTGCTGTCCTGCAACCAAAAGGTTGTGAATTCATGCCTGACCAGGGATCAAGTTTGATTCAGCCTTCCATCCTTCCGAGGTCAGTAAAATTAGTACCCAGCATGTTGGGGGCAAAATGCTAATTAACTTTTGAACCGCCCAGAGAGTGCACTAAGTGCTACTGGGTGGTATAGAAGTGTGATTGCTTTGCTTTTCCTTCAAATCTGCTGATCCAAAACCCTGAGGCTTCTTCTAACAAAGCTGGGACCTTGCTGGGTGAGACCAAAGGCCCACTTGATCTAGCGCAGCAACTAACCTTAGGGCATAGCAGGAAGCACACCAGAACATAAGAACATCTGTTCTCTCCCTGCTTTCTAACAACAGAGATATTGCATGCCACGCTGCTTCTAAGACTGGTGGAGTATCTTAACTTCTACAGATTTATCTAACCCTACACTCAGCTTTATTGGACTGGAGTCAGATAGGAGCTTGAACCCAAAAGTACTCCCCCCCCCACACACACACACACACTATTCAGCACTAGTTAGACCCATAGCTACCAAGTATCCCTTATTGGCCAGGAAAACCCCTTATTTTACCCTCTTCCCTGCCATCATCCCGTATTAATTAGACTGCAATGCCCTATTGCCACCATTGGGGGCAGCACAGGATAAGCATAGCTGTCAAGTATCCCTTATTTGCCAGGAAATTTCCCTTATTTCCAAATCCAAAACTTGACAGGTATGGTTAGACCACACCTTAGAGTACTGTGTCCAATTCTGGGCACTTTAGGAAAGATGCAAACAAATTAGAACAGATCCAGAGAAACGCAACAAGGATCAGAGGATACTGGAAACCAAACCCAAGGAGGGAAGAAGACTGAAGGAACTGGGCAAGTGTAGCCTTGAGAAGAGGAAATGGAGAGGGTAGATGACGATAGCTCTCTTCAAACACCGGAAAAGTGATCCTAAAGAGGAAGGGAAGGATCTGTCCTCCATCATCCTAGAGTGCAGGATGTGTCATAATGGGCCCGAACTACAGGAAGCTAGTTCTAGGCTGAGTATCAGGAAAACCTCTTAATGGTTAGAGCAGTATGACAGTGGAACCCATGGCCTTGGGAAGTGGTGGAAGCATTCAAGAGAGAATTGGACCACCATCCGTCATATCTGCTTTGATTTGGATTCCTGCCTTGAGCAGTGGGGTTGGACGACATGGCCTAAAAGCATACCTGTCAAGTATCCTGTTTTCCCCGGGAAAACCCCTTATTTTTACCCCTCTTCCCGCCCCCTCCCGTTTTATTAATTTCCCCGTAATATCCCTTTTTAAAAAATCCTGACTGGTCAGGATTTCCCTTATTTTCAAATTCAAAACTTGACAGGTATGCCTAAAAGGCCCGCTTTAACTCCGTGGTTCTAGGATTCAATGAAAGGGGCAGTTTGAACAACAAAAAAGGGAAGAATTATACCAGATATTAAGACTGAATTGGCTCCAAAGGATACAGATGGAGAAGTGGGACAAAAAAGTAAGAAAGGGAATATATTTAGATAGACCACCTACCCAATTTGAGCAAATAACATATAAATTAAGGAGTGGGGTAATGGAGAGTAAGGGACTGGTGAGCAGGTTATACCAGATAATTAACAAGAATGATGTACCACAGAAAATATTGAGGGAAATATGGGGAAAGGATTTGGGGATAGTAATCCAGGAGGAAAAATGGAACTTGAAATGGAAACAGCGAATAATGAAATCTCTTTCCATAAAGGAAAAAGAGCACATGTGTAAATTAATATGGAGATGGCATATGACTCCGGATCCGGTTCGATTAGCTCAAATGAAGGGTGGAAGATCGGAAAACTGTTGGAGATGTGAAAATAAAAAAGATTCATATTTACACATGTGGTGGGAATGCAAATACACAAGGAAATTTTGGGAGAGTTATTGAAGAAGAGTTAAGGAAAATATTAGGGAATGAGATCAGTTTAAGCCCGAAAGTAGTTCTGCTGCGGGAGATGGAGGAGATAGATATGGATAAAAATAAGAAAGAGCTTTTGATAATGTTAATATCAGTAGCTAGACAATTGATTGTCACAGATTAGAAAAACAAATTTGATATTAGCAAAGAAAAATGGTACAAAATGGGTATGCCGGCTGGCGCCGAATGACAAACTAACACCTGAATTAAGGATAAAAAAGGGAATAACAACAAAGAATAAATTCTGTGAAATCTGGAAGCCTTTTGTGATTTGGTCAATGACAAATGAGGACGGTACAAAACCAAGTCAGGATGAGTATAAATTTTGGGAGAAGTAGTTACACAGAACATCTAGAGTTATACTAAGATAACATCAATTAAGCTAAATGTTTTGCACAGGGTGTGCTAATGGAGGGCCGAAGGAAGGCTTGAATAGGTAATGATATTGATGTATAAAGTAAATAAAACGGAATATGGTGATTTAAATGATAATAAGAATTACCACAGATACAGAGCTGAAAGTAGTTGAATAGTAGGTAAGGCCTACTTGCTCTAAGTAGGAGGGTGGAGCCTTCAGGGCCCTAATTTGTGTTGTATTGTTGTGTTTGTTTTTGTGTTGTCGATAATTGTTATGAATTTTACTGGAAAATGTAAATAAAATATTTTTTTAAAAAAGAAAAGGGCAGTTTGGGACCTTTATTTTTGGGCTTTGCTGCTTGGATCATGTCATGAGTACATTTCAGGGATGGCTCATTAATATTTCCCCCCATTTTTAGAGGCTGTTCTCAGGGACTGCGGTGGCTTAGTGGTTAAGAGGCTGAAGTTGACAACTGGAAGGTCGGCAAGTCAGCAGTTTGAGAGGCGAGTGCTGCATGACGGAGTGAGCTTCCGTCTCTGTCACAGCTCCTGCCAACCAAGCATTTCAAAAGCAAGAAATTGCAAGTACTGTAGATAAATCGGGACTACTTCAGTGGGAAAGGTAAACAGCATTCCATGCACTCGTGTCTAGGCATGCCTGCCACATGTCCACGGAAATGTCTACAGACACAGACGGTGCTGACTCCTTGGCTATAAGGGAGATGAGCACCGAACCCTAGAGTTGCATACGACTGGGTTTAGTTCAAGAGCAACCTTTACCTTTGGTGACTCTTTGTTTTTAAAGAACAAAGAAGGATGTAAATTCCGTAAATAATAATTAAAGCAAAGTATCCAATACAGGATAGCAGGCAATAATCTGTAGCACCACCAAACCATACAGTGTGGGAGTGTGGGGAGAGTCTAGCTTTGTGGAACAGTTGACTCTTGTTCTTGGACTTCAATTCCCAGAATCCCAAGTCAACACTCCTGCTGATCAGGGCTTCTGGGAATTGAAGTTACAGAACAGCTGGAGTGCCAAGGTTCAACATCACTGGCTTATGGCATGTTCTGTATCTCTGAAAGCTATTCCATTTCCAGATGTTCATTCTCTCTTGTTGGTGATGAGTCATGAACAGTTAATGGCCAGCGAGTCCTTGCCCTTTTAACACTACAGTTTCTGGCACAAAATGGTCAAGGGATGAGGAGTTGGTCATTTTTCCTTATAGCAGGAGTGCCCAAACTATGGGCCGGATGTGGCCCCCGATGCCAATTCATCTGGCCCACAAAGCCCTCATTGCTCCTGGAAGCGGTCGCATTTTACCTCCGCTTCCAGGAGCGACAAGGGCTTCACCCGCTGGATGAATTGGCATCAGGGGACACATCCAGCCCCTGAGGCATAGTGACCAACTCCCTGAACCACGTGACCGGCCCGTGGCCTGAAAAGTTTGGGCACCCCACCTTATAGTGTATCCATTCATTCATTCATAGGTTTAATTTTACCCCGCCTGACTCGCACCAATGCGACTCAAAGCGGCAAACCACAATGAATACTATATTCATAATTTACATAATTACATAAATTATTATAAAATACAAATCCAAATAACAATGTCAACATAATATAAATTCACACAATAAACCGATTGCAGAATTAATACAGAAAAATAATACTAAGCAGTGAAAAGCCACACAATTACCCCCTCCCCGGGCCGGTGTTGCTGGCTCCGAGGAGAGGCAGAAAGTCCTCGGCGGCTGTGGCGACAACGGCAGGGTCAGTGTTCTTTTGAGCCCACCAGTCTGGGTGGGCTCGGAGGGGCAGGACAGTGACACACCTGCCTCTCATCCCCGGGACGGTGTTGCTGTCTCTGGGGAGAAGCGGAAGGTCCTCAGTGGTCCTCTCTTGGTTACTCCTGGCCTTTTTGACATCCACACAACACAGCCTGTTGCATAACTCTTTGATTGTTCCCTGATGGAAAGATTGGATTCCTTCATTTGAATGTCCTATTTGTGAGAGTGAAAGTGTGCAAATGTGTACCTTTCCTGGAGGTAACCATTTCCTTGGCTTTCAAAGATTTGTTGAAGACACGTCTCATACTTTCTGTTCTTTTGTTCTGCAGGCTTCTAGTTGTTCTTCAGGAGAACGACCACTGAGTTTGGGCTGAGCATCACAGGGGAAGTACCTGGGTAGACTTCAGGTGAGTTGACCTCATGGTTGCACTGAAAGAGTTGAACATGCAAAAGTTGTTCTCCGCTCTCTTAAGACAGGGATGAGAAATTTCCAGTGGTTAGTAGGCTGATGTTCATCTCTACCCAGAGAGAAGGGAAGGCTATAAGATGCCTGTATAATGATGATCTCATGTAGAGAACAGCATTTTGCTTGATGAGTCATGGACACCTGGAATTTATCCCAAGTTTTGGAATAGATTTTCTCCAAATCCCAAACTGCCCTGATCACCTGTCCTGTAGATCGGGGTTTCTCAACCTTGGGGGCCCAGATGTTCTTGGACTTCAATTCCCATAAGTCCTGATCAGTAGGTGTGCTGACTTGGGCTCCTGGTTAATGAATTCCCAGAATATCTAGAGGCCCAAGGTTGAGAAACCAGCCCTGTTCTAGATTATTAGTGTTGCAGAGAAAGGCCAAGTTGGTCCACACCAACACAAGGCTTGGTCATGGATGAAAGGGGTACCCAGGTATACTTGACCGAGACCAGAGTCCATGACTGGAGTAGGGTGGACCTGTCTCAACTTCTTCTGCTTAGATGCAGCATCAGATCAGATGAGGAAGGTTTCAATGAGGAGTTGCTTTCTTCCATCTCTCTCACTATGGAAACTCTGCTCCCTGACCCCAATTTGAGAGCTTGTATGTTGTCCTGGGCCAAAGAGATAGAGCAGGCTTGCTGGTCATAGACCTTCAATCTTGCTGCCCAGTAATCTCTCCACCTGAGCTAGTCAAGGTTCTGTTGGATGTTCCAGGACTGTTTTAGTGCATCCTTGATCTGACATGTATGGCAGATCTTGCCCTTGACCTGGCTTTTGCTGTTGAGTGTGCAGCAGATGATGTTTGCACATGGTGGTTTCTCCATTGCCTTGATCACATCATTTCCTCATGACACTGGATTTGATGGCACTTTCAGGGTTGGTGGGGGGAAACCCACTTAAATCAGGGGTTCCCAACCTAAGTCCCATGGGCCAGATATGGCCTTAGTGCCATTTCCTGCGCCCTCCCACCCCTCCAAGGGCATTTGAGAAACAAAATGGCCACCCCTTTTGAAGCTGTGAAGACAAAATGGCCACCCCCATCGTGCAGGCAAGGCAAAATGGTCATCCGGCCCTCAAAGCTGACTGAGAGGGCGTGATCTGGCCTGCGGCTTGAAAAGATTTGGAACACCTGATTTAGATGATCTGCCCTGGAGACTTAGAGAAACCTGTGGGTTCCTGAATGTTCTGGGAGATTCTCCAGCTAACAGGAGCACTCTCACCATCAACCTGGGAGATGGAAAAAGCTTTTGATAAAGCCTTCTCTGGCTCTGTGAAGTCTTGAAACTCTTTTGGCTTACAGAAGATCCATGGGTGGTGAAAAATGCCAGATGGCACATGGGGTGGGGTGGCGGAAGCAGCAAGGTCATGAACCAAGAGTGATCAAAAACTGGTGAGGACTCTTCATTGCGTCTTCCATGACACTATGAGGAAGATGGAAATGTCTTATTCTGTCCCCGCTATTTCACCTTTTGCCTGGGTACCCAGCCAAGTTGTCTTGAGTGACGATGAACTTGCTGAGCTCTTGGGCAGACATACAGAACTGGAATGCTCCGTCACCCAGTGTGATGAACTTGCCACTTATATTTCTCTTATGACATGGCACCCCCCAGACATGGCACAGTATGTTCTGGGGAGGTGTGCTATATATTGTCTGATCAGGCTTCTTGAGATCAGTGTTGGATGCTTCAGATGACAAGGCAGTCCTTCTTATCCCTTCTAAGCCACTAAACCCCTGCCCCATTGGGGCTGAGAAGATCCAGCAAAGGGGGGGCTAGACTGGGTCGTTCCTGGAGTAGGTATAGGTTTCATTCTGCTTGGGGCAGGGCCCGATCCTTTAAAAAAAAGTCGGTGGTCCACCTTCTCTTGAAAAAGCCCTCCCTGAACCCATATGTATGCAAAAACTACCTTCTTATTAATTTTCTGCCATTTCCGAATCAGAATATTGGTGATCATCATGGCGATCAGCCATGAAGACTGTCCTGAGAATATAATGCAGGGGGCCTTTCATGTGCCTTCCGCATGGCAGCATGACTGGCGTACCATGAATCACTTTCTGGTCCTGAGCCCTTTTGGCATGCAAAATCCTCATTGGCCCCAGGCCAGGATGGATGAAGCTGCTGCCCTCCATCAAGTTGGATTCAAGTGAGATTTAATCCACTTGGATACCATTGTCCTTCCCTGTGGACTTTGGTACCCAAGGCCATTAATCCTCAGGGTGGTCTGGTTAGTTAACCGCCACCTAACACTCAGCATTGAGTCCCTGGCAGTATGGTCTTCTCCCGTGATGGCGAACCTTGGCAATCCAGATGTTCTTGGACTTCAATTCCCAGAAGCCCAAGCCCCCTTGAATCCACAAGAAGGGGTTTACTGCGACTCATCCGGCCCACGCCGCCTTGTCGCTCCTGGAAGTGGAAGTAAAACGCGCCTGAATGGGAATTTAAGTCCAAGAACATCAGGAGTGCCAAGGTTCGCCATCACAGGTCTACTCTATTACCATAGCAGGATAACCTGGCCAGACAGATGCAAAAACTACCACTCCATTATAAAATCCCTTTTTGGGCAAGATTGTGCATCTCGGATGTTTTTGGAGGAACTAGGTTTGGCCCATTGGAGTCTGGTTTCAGGCCAAGGTTTGGTACCGATATCACCACAGTTGCCCTGACTGATGAACTAGTTTAGGGAAAAGATGGGGAACAAAGCTTTACCCATCTCCGCAAGCTGCACATCTCAGCAGCTGATGATATGGGTTAATGTGGGTTGGCCCTTGGACTGGATCCATGGGATGGGTCTTGGAGACACCATGTGCAATCTCTCTCTTGAACAGATGGAGCGATGTGCGGGGAAAACATGATCCTGGAAGGTTTTTATCAACTAAGTGTTCTGTCTGCTTGGCAGCTCTGGGTTGAATGGATTTTTGCGGGAGAGACTCCGCTCAGGGGACGCCCGAATGAGGCCCATTTCATGTCCCCAAGAGCTGGGACAGAGATGGGTGCTCAACCCATCATGCTGTACCTGGGTTTTGAGCTGCCGACTTGCCGGCCTTCCAGCTAACAAGGTGAACTTCTTAACCACTGAGCCACCGCAGCCCCCTCACAACAAATGTACCACTATCTTAGTGGCAACAGTAAACGGGGGTCGGGGGGGGGGGTACCGTATTTTTCGCCGTATAAGACGCACTTTTTCTTCCCCAAAACTGGGGGGGGAAAGTTGGTGCGTCTTATACGGCAAATATACGGCAGCCGCGCTCTCCCCGCCCCCACCATCGGCGGGGAGATAAAGGGAGCCGCGCCGCGCCGCGCGAAGCTGTCCCTCCCCGCCCCCTGCCACCGGGCGGGGAGGTTAAAAGGGCTCCCTGGCCGAGGGAGCTGCCGCCGCGCCGCGCGAAGCCGTCCCTCCCCGCCCCCTGCCACCGGGCGGGGAGGTTAAAAGGGCTCCCTGGCTGAGGGAGCCGAGGGAGCCGAAGACGCCGCCGCCGCGCCGCGCGAAGCTGTCCCTCCCCGCCCCCTGCCACCGGGCGGGGAGGTTAAAAGGGCTCCCTGGCCGAGGGAGCCGCCGCCGCGCCGCGCGAAGCCGTCCCTCCCCGCCCCCTGCCACCGGGCGGGGAGGTTAAAAGGGCTCCCTGGCCGAGGGAGCCGAGGGAGCCGAAGACGCCGCCGCCGCGCCCGCGAAGCCGTCCCTCCCCGCCCCCTGCCACCGGGCGGGTAGGTTAAAAGGGCTCCCTGGCCGAGGGAGCCGCCGCCGCCGCGCCGCGCCGCGCGAAGCCGTCCCTCCCCGCCCCCTGCCACCGGGCGGGGAGGTTAAAAGGGCTCCCTGGCCGAGGGAGCCGCCGCCGCCGCCGCCGCCGCTGCCGCTGCCGCGCGAAACCGTCCCTCCCCGCCCCCTGCCACCGGGCGGGGAGGTTAAAAGGGCTCCCTGGCCGAGGGAGCCGAAGACGCCGCGCCGCGCGAAGCCGTCCCTTCCCGCCCCCTGCCACCGGGCGGGGAGGTTAAAAGGGCTCCCTGGCCGAGGGAGCCGCCGCCGCCGCGCCGCGCCGCGCGAAGCCGTCCCTCCCCGCCCCCTGCCACCGGGCGGGGAGGTTAAAAGAGCTCCCTGGCCGAGGGAGCCGAAGACGCCGCCGCCGCCTCGCCGCGCGAAGCCGTCCCTCCCCGCCCCCTGCCACCGGGCGGGGAGGTTAAAAGGGCTCCCTGGCCGAGGGAGCCGCCGCCGCCGCCGCGCCGCGCAAAGCCGTCCCTCCCCGCCCCCTGCCACCGGGCGGGGAGCCATTTTAACCTCCCCGCCCGGTGGCAGGGGGCGGGGAGGGACGGCTTCGCGCGGCACGGCGCGGCGGCGGCGTCTTCGGCTCCCTCGGCCAGGGAGCCCTTTTAACCTCCCCGCCCGGTGGCAGGGGGCGGGGAGGGACGCCCCCACCATCGGCGGGGAGATAAAGGGAGCCTTCCGAAGACGCCGCTGCTGCGAAGCATCGTGCCCTCCCGGACCTTTGTTCCTCTTGGAGGTTGACTAGGGCAGGTACGTAGTTTTTGACTTTGAGTATTTTTGTGGTGGCTTTATTGTACCTGGACATATGGGGTTTCTGAAAAGATGTGTTGTTTTTTTTTTCTTCCCTTTTAGTACAGTATTTGGTTCAGAATCTTTTTTTTCTAGATTTTCCTCCTTTAAAATTGGGTGCGTCTTATATGCCGGAGCGTCTTATAGGGCGAAAAATACGGTAGATTTTTGCTGCTTAACCCTGGATTCATTCATGGTGCTTTATCAAAGCATCCTTCCCCCACAAAACAAAATTGGTGTGAGACTCCCCATTAGCAGTCAGTCCATGAGCTGCCATTAGCCTGGGTGGGAAACCAGTCTGTGGGTATCAACCAGAATGGCCTCTTGGCCCTGGACGGCTACCCAGTCCTATGTTATATTTAATTACTTTATTTGGAATATCCTGGCCTGTATCATATAATATAAAAGGTAAAAGTCATCCTTGCTTGAAAGCCAGTCGTATCTAGCTGTAGGGTCCAGTGTACATCTCCTTTTACAGCCAAAGAACCAGCACTGTCTGCCTCTGCAGACGTTTCTGTGGACACTTGGCAGGCAAAACTAGACACCAGAGTGCATTGAATGCTATTTATCCTCCCACCCAAGTGGTACCTATTTCTTGCAATTTCTTGCTTTCGAACTGCTAGGTGGGCAGGAGCTGGGACAGACAACGGGAGCTCACTCCGTCACGCAGCACTTGGGTCTCGACCTGCTGACCTGCCGACCTTCCAGTCATCAAGTTCAGTGTCTTAACCACTAAGCCACCGCAATCCCTGCATCATATGGTTGGGGTTAAAAAATACAGCTCTTGGAAACAGTCCTAGCTTTTTTTTTCTCCATAAAGGTGGTGCTGAACCAACTAAGATTTCTTATTGGAAACATGCATGGCTGTGTTTGGCACGCGCAGAAGTGCAAAAGCAAACTGTGCTTTTTTGCATCGTCGTTACCTTCCCCGCCCCCGTCTCCTTTATTAGATTCCGTGTGCCTGCAAATGAGTTTGCAAACCTGGCAGTTTATTAGTTCCCTGACGGATTGCCTTAATTTATTTTCTTGTCTTTGGCAGTGCCTTTCGAGAAAGGGGGAAAAAAACAACCCACCCAACAAGCAAATTCAGGAACACCCGCAGGTGCAGACCGGGGGCTGAGATGGCCAGCAACAACACCACCAGCATAGCACAAGCCAGGAAACTGGTAGAACAGCTCAAAATGGAGGCCAATATTGACAGAATAAAGGTAAAACCATGATGAGCGACCCTTGGGTGGGCTTTGGAAAAGTTAGTCCTGTGATGGTGAACCTTGGCACTCCAAATGTTCTTGGACTTCAGTTCCCAGAAGCCGTGAATCCACACAAATGGGTTTGCTGCGATTCATCCGGCCCATGCCGCACCGCCCTTGTCGCTCCTGGAAGCGGAAGTAAAATGCGCCCGGACGGGCGCGTTTTACTTCCGCTTCCAGGAGTGACAAGGGCGGCGTGACATGGGCCAGATGAACCGCAGCAAACCCATTTGTGTGGATTCATGGGAGTTTGGGCTCCTGGGAACTGAAGTCCAAGAACATCTGGAGTGCCAAGGTTCGCCATCGCATGGTTAGCAATTCATCATCACATGCTATCCAATGGATTTCAACTTATAGTGACCCTTCCCAGGATCTTCTAGGAAAGGTAAAGTTCTCTCCACTTGAAAGCCAGTAGATTAATAGGTACCGCTTCAACGGGAAAGGTAACAACATTCGGTGTGCTCTGGCATCTAGTCGTGCCTGCCACATAACCATGGAAACGTATGCAAATACAGACAGTGCTGACTTTTTGGCTATAAACTGAGATGAGCTCCGCCTTCTAGAGTCGGACATGACTGGCTTTAATTTAATTTAATTTTTGCATTTGTATGCCGCCCAATCAGGAACCTGACTCAGGTTATATATATATATATATATATATATATATATATATATATATATATATATATATATATATATATATATATATATATATATATATATATATATATATATATATATATATATATATATATATATACACGCACCTATAAAGAAGGGATGTGGCCGTGCGTGTGCGGAATGCGTTTCCACACCCGTCCAGCCTATCCCGTAATGTGCCGTGCGCAACTACCTTTTGTCACTGACGTCATCACCGCAAGGGTCCCGAGAACGAGAGTGGGTCCAGGGCCCCACAAACGCCAACAACAAAAAAAAGTCCCAGCATCCTACACGGCACGCCACAGCCAATCAGGCAGGACGGCCTGAGCGCAGAGGAGATGGGACAGCCAGAACGCAAATGCTCAAACCAATGGCCGCAACGCACACACGCACACTACAGCAGGGTGATGCCTCTACTTTTTATTAGGCTGTCTAGGTTTCTCATGGCTTGCCTCCCACGAAGTAATCGTCTTTAATTTAATTGTTCGATTTCTACACTGCCCACTCGGCCTAGGCCGACTCAGGGCGGTTCACCTTCACAGATAAAAACATAATAAAATTAATAAAAACTACCCACCCCCTAAAAAGGGTGCAGGGACCGAGGGGACCATGGGGGAAGGAATTATCCTCTATTAATAAAAACTATAGAGTCTATACCAACCACCCAATGGACTTAAAGAGTGACTTAAAGAGTGCCCATCCTTCTGACATGACCCATTCTTCCACCTGCACCCCATACTTGGCCCGCCAGCCAGGTTTTGAGTTCTTTTCTGAAAGGCAGCAATTCCATCCGGAGACGTAGCTCTGTTGGCAGGAGGTGCCGGAGCGGACACGGAGAAGGCCCTCCTTCGTGTGCTAAAGAGACAAGCCCATACCTGTCAAGTATCCCGGATTGGCCGGGATTTCCCGTATTCTTGCGCCGATTTTCGCCATTTCCCGCCTGGAGCTGCCGCTACTCCATAATTTGGCAGCGGGGGGAGGAGTTACTGCGCATCCTTTCTGCGCAGGTCCTTTCTACGCATGCGTAAAAGCATTCTATGCATGTGTAGAACGGACCTGCGCAGGTCCCGTAATCTCCGGAGCTGTGCTTGACAGGTATGGACGAGCCCCTTGGCTGATGGAACAATTAGAGAGCCCCTCCGGTCCGCTCTGGTTGGACGGACAGACGTCCTTAGAGCGATGCAGTCTCTTAGGTATGCTGGCCATTTCATGGTTGCAGTCACCGTCTGCAGTGATCTTTGATCCCAAGAAGGTGAAGTCTGCCACTGCTTCTCCTTCTTCTTCTATTTGCCAGGGAGTGATGGGGCTGGATGCAGTGATCTCCTCTCTGACAATTCAACATAAAACTGGAAACCTGTCTCTCTCTTCCTCTACTTCATCCAGGTGTCAAAAGCAGCTGCAGACTTGATGACCTACTGTGAAGCTCACGCAAAGGAAGACCCGTTATTGACTCCTGTCCCGGCTTCAGAAAACCCGTTTCGAGAGAAGAAGTTCTTCTGTGCCATTCTGTAAACCTCGCAGGAGCCTGACTCCAATTTGGGCCGCCCTGGACACTGATGTAGAGATTTTTCAGCAACGTGGACGTGTTTCCAGAGTCCACCCAATTAAAACAAAAAAATCAGCCGGGAAGTTTAAGAGGAGTTGCATGATCAAAAACAAAACAAAAAGATAAAGAGGGAAGGTCTGCCTTCTTTGGAGAAAGAGGTGATGGTGTTAGATCTACGTCATGCGGCTAAAGATCTTGACATCTGCAGAGTTGCCTAGAGAGGGAGGGGGGAAATGTGTAAAAGAGTACATTTTATTTCTGTTTTTGCTCTTGCCATGTAAAACCCTTTTGTCTTTTTATTTTCCAAAAAATAATAATTAAAAACAGGGGGTTCAGAGCAAGGCTGCATATGATGATGAAGCAAAGGGGTGTGTGTGTATGTATTTGTAGCCTTATGACCATGATGGCGAATTTTGGCACTCCAGATGTTCTTGGACTTCAATTCCCAGAAGCACCCTGTGAAATCCGCACAAGGGGGTTTACTGCGATTCATTTTTGGAGACTACAAGCAGGATTTTGCATCTGAACTGATCTTGAGATTGCAGCAAACCCATTCGTGTGGATTCACCGGGGGGTGGGGGCGTTTGGGCTTCTGGGAATTGAAGTCCAAGAACATCTGGAGTGCCAAGGTTTACCATCACGACCTAATGAGGTCCTTTCATTTTGCCTCCTCCCTCCCCCAAATGTCACTCTTATTTATGTTGAATTGTAAAATAATAGCAACCAAAGTTAGATTTGGTCTGATGTTTCATAGTGTGGAGTCTTGTGCATATTTAGCATTTTAGAGTAGTGCCATATCAGGGGTGGGGGAGTCCGGGGCCCAGGATGTGAGCCACAACCGCATATCCACCTGCACTTTGGATCAAGGGTTTAGCTGAGAATATGTGATACCACCACCTATGGGTTGTTTTGCTCCATCCCTTGCGTAACCAGTTTACCACTGTTTTTTCTAATATTTGTAATTTGGTAGCTTTTGTTCTGCAAGTAAACTGTATGTTGTGAAGATGGGTATTTTGGCTCCCTCTCTTTGTAACTCCACTTCCTGGGATTCGATCCTGCAGGGACTTAGAATGTGGGGTGGAGGGCTTGTGGGGTTTCGGACTGTAGGTAGGCTACGGCAAATGGACTTTTTGCTCTAAGGTACCATAATCAAGAGGTGAATCTACCGGTGAGGGTCAGGAGAGTACACTGCCCAACACAAAACAGCAGGTGATACCTTTATTAGACCGACTGTATGGATAAAGGTTGCTAGCTTTTGTGCAGATTCCAGCTGCACCTGTGACAAAGATAACCCTATAAACGAATGGCTACCATTAACCAGCCTGCTCACTTTGTGTATGTTCAAAGTCTTCATGAAATGAATCGACTTCATGTTTGGTCTCCCTCTTTTCCTAGCATTCTTGTCTTTTCCAACAAGTCTCTTGTTCCCATTTTGCATCCAATGTAGGACGGCCTCAGTTTCCCCACGTCTGCTTCTGGTGAGGCAGAACATCCTTGTGAGCCTGGGTTGCGCAGGGTCTACATCAGGGTTTCTCAACTTTGGACCTACAGGTGTTCTTAGACTTCAATGGCCAGAAGTCCATGTCAACAAACCTGCTGGTCAGGGCCTCTGGGAATTGAAGTCCAAAAACATAGTGGGAGCCCAAGGTTGAGAAACCCTGGTCTACATGATTTTTCACTGTTCCTTCAAGTAACTGAACATGTCTCCATCCCATACAGCTAGTCCTGCAGCCAGAGAAGGCACATAGGGTTCGGAAGTGTTGGCTCAACTGTCTTCTTTCATCTGCCTTCCCAGAAAGGATGAATGAGGACAAGGAAGAGGGGAGAGAAACCATTGTGCGAGTCAAAGACCATGGAGGAAGTTGTTTCTCTTAAGCAAAAAGGTTTAGAGAAAGAGGCCCAGATGCATCCTTTCCCATCGCTTGATGTTTATTTTGTGGGGAACAGGAAGGGGACGTTGAAAGGAGGCCTGAAACTTTGGAAACTGCTCTCTTCTTTCCCCCCACCCCCACAACACTTCATGAATGCAAGATGATTCATAAGGCCAGCTGATTCCGTACCCCCAAGCCAGAAACTGGCCTTCTTTACTTTTAAACAAGGCAGGGCAAGGGTTTTGCCTAGCCTCCTTCAAACTGGTACCTTTCACATGTGTTGGATCACAACAGCTCCTATAATCCCCAGATGATGTGACAGGAGCTACAATCTAAAACATCTATAGCAGTGGTGGCGAACCTATTGCATGCGTGCCAGAGGGGGCACTCAGAGTCCTCTCTGTGGGCATGCACGCCGTCACCCCAGCACAGAGTTCACATGCCCCTCTGCCCAGCAGCCCAATGGGAGCACTTCCTCCCCTCAGCACAGTTCGCCCCACCCCTCTGCCCAGCAGCCCAATGGGAGCACTTCCTCCCTCCCCTCAGCACAGAGTTCACCCCACCCCTCTGCCCAGCAGCCCAATGGGAGCACTTCCTCCCTCCCCTCAGCACATTCACTCTGCCCAGCAGCCCAATGGGAGCACTTCCTCCCTCCCCTCAGCACAGTTTACCCCGCCCCTCTGCCTAACAGCCCAATGGGAGCACTTCCTCCCTCCCCTCAGCACAGAGTTCGCCCCACCCCTCTGTTTGGGCACTCAGTCTCTAAAAGGTTCGCCATCACTGATCAAGAGTGACAGTTTAAAGAGTGACTTAGAACAAGCTTTAGTCCACTCTCTTGCTTTCAAGCCTTTCTTGTACGGCTTTACAAATGTTGGCTGCTTTTTACCCAACAGAGATTTATTCACATGCAACCCTCAGCACTCTGCACGCATTGTGTTCTACACAACACTCTCAGAAGCAACTGGGAATGGACAACAAACACAGCAAATTCCTCAGATTTCTCTGAGCTTAGTTTGAGAATTGGAAAGGCAGCAGCGATCCCCAGTGGATTCCTTGAGTGACATTAGAGTGGCTTAAATTTAGAGTAAAATAGGATAAAGAATACACCGGAGCAACTAATTGAGTCCAGATATATTTTAACGTATAACCTCATGTATTAAAAAATAACCTGGATTGAGCAAATTAATTGGTATTTTCAGATACCAGAAGAATTCCAAAACATTGAGGGTTACCAACAGTGCTACCTTTAGGGTTTAATGTATATGTTACAGTTAAAAGCAGTTTTTAGTTAAAACTAGTTTATACCTTTTGTCATTTTTTTAACTGGCAGGGAGGAGGGATATCCCCCCCCCCCAGCCCCAGCCCACAAGCTAATCATACAAAGTACACAGACCTATCAGAGAATAAACAAAACAAAAACACTGTAGCACTTTAAAGGCTGTTATATTTCAATGTGAGCTGGTGTGGATCAAGTCCACTTCATCAGACAAGGTACACCGACAATGTTGGATTTGCAGCTAATTTGCAATCAGTTTGTTCTGCAATTGCTGTGTCTTACTCAGAGCTTGCCAGGGACTGCGGTGGCCTAGTGGTTAAGACACTGAACTTGACGACTGGAAGGTCAGCAGTTCAAGACCTGAGTACAGCACGACAGAGGGAGTTCCTGTCTCTGTCCTAGTTCCTGCCAACCTAGCAGTTTCAAAGCAAGAAATTGAAAGGAGACATTGGTCGCACTGATGGATGATCTCTGGCGGGAGCGGGACAGTGGTCACCCATCCATCCTTGCTCTTCTTGACCTCTCAGCGGCTTTCGATACCGTTGACCATGGTATCCTTCTGGAACGGCTCCGAGGTTTGGGAATCCAGGGTACTGTGTGGTCCTGGTTTTCCTCATTTCTGAAGGGTCGGTCCCAGTCGGTGTGGTTGGAGAGTGAGAGGTCCAGTCCTAGGCCCCTCAAATGGGGGGTTCCTCAGGGCTCGGTGCTCTCTCCTCTCCTATTTAACATCTACATGAAACCGCTGGGTGAGATCATTCGTTCCCATGGGGTGCGGTACCATCAGTACGCGGATGACACTCAGTTGTACATCTCGGCCCATGGGGACCCCAGTGATGCCGTCAAAGTCCCTTCCAAATGCCTGGAAGCTGTGGGGGTCTGGATGGGGGCTAACTGGCTACAATTGAATCCCAGCAAGACTGAGTGGCTGTGGATAGGGGGTCCTGCGTTAATCCGGGAGCTTCCATCGTTGGTTCTGGATGGGGCTATTTTGCCCCAGACAGACCCGGTGCGCAACTTGGGGGTCCTCCTGGATTCACGGCTACTGCTAGAAGAACAGGTGGCGGCTGTGACCAGGAGGGCTTTCGCCCAACTTCGGGTGATTCGCCAGTTGCGCCCACTCCTGGACCGGGACTCCTTGCTCATGGTCACCCATGCTCTGGTTACCTCCAGACTAGACTATTGCAATGCGCTCTACATGGGGCTGCCCTTGACGACCATTCGGAGGCTACAGCTGGTCCAAAATGCGGCTGCCCGGGTGGTGATGGGGTGTGGCCGTTATGCTCATGCTTCGCCACTGCTCCGGGAGCTGCACTGGTTGCCAGTATGTCTCCGGGTGCAATTCAAGGTGCTGGTTTTGACCTTTAAAGCCCTATATGGTAGTGGGCCAGGTTACCTAAGAGACCGCATCGCCCTGAGGACGTCTGTCCGTCCAACCAGAGCGGACCGGAGAGGCTCTCTAATTGTTCCATCAGCCAGAGGGGCTCGCCTCTGGCACAAGGAGGAGAGCCTTCTCCGTGTCTGCACCGGCCCTCTGGAACCTCCTGCCAACAGAACTACGTCTTCGGACGGAGTTGCTGCCTTTCAGAAGGGATCTTAAAACCTGGCTGGCAGGTCAAGTGTGGGGTGCGGGTGGAAGGGTAACCACCATGGGGTGGTTGGTGTAGAGGAACTCTTCCCCATGGTGCCTTTTCGATCCTGCAGCCCTTGCTTTTTAGGGGGTGGGTAGTCTTAACTTTTTTTTACCGTTTTAACTGTTTTTAGGATTATTATTGTATTTGTGAATATTGTCTGTAAACTCCTTGGGTTGCCCTGGGGTTACTTTTTATGTTGTTAGCCGCCCAGAGTCGGCCTTGTGTTGAGTGGGCGGGATATAAATTGAATAAATAAATAAATAAATAAATAAATAAATAAAATAGGAACCACTTTGGTGGGAAGGTAAACAGTGTTCTGTGCACTCTGGCATTTAGTCATGCCTGCCATATGACCATGGAACCATCTGCATACGCACAGTGCTGGCTCTTTGGCTATAAACAGATGAGCACCGTACCATAGATTCAGATACAACTGGCTTTCTAGTAAGGGTGACCTTTACCTTTATGATCTTACTCCAAGCTTAAGGCACTTACTTCATGGAGCTGTGATTCACATGGCTGGCTTATGGAGTTTGGGAGTTGTAGTTGAAAAATTATAAAGTTCTCAATTCTATAACTGCTTTTTACCCATAACAACTCTCAAGCCATATCATAATAAATCAGATTTCTTTGACAAACACCACCAGCCATTGCAGGAACAGATTAAAAGCAGTGGATGCTATCAGAGGTACTGTGAAGCGCCTCTTTTCAAAGGGGAAAGTGGAAAGACATGTGGAAAGGATCCACTGTTTTTTCTTCAAAATTGTCAGCTCACTTGAGTAATACAAAGCATGGTTTTCACCTGACAAAAGTGGACTTAATCCACAAAAGCTTACATTAAATATAAGTTCAATGTGTTGCAACGTGTTTTTTTTAAAAAAATCTCTGATATTTATTTATTTATATTCATATTTATATAGCCGCCCAACTCACAGGGAGAGGGGATCGATTCCACCCCCATCCAAATAAAAAAAACAAGTGGTTTCTTCTCTTTAAAGACGGAGGTTTTTTTTGGTGGGGTTGGGGGTTGGATTCGATCCCATCCCTGGTCTCCTGGGTCCAGAAGGGTTGGGGGGACATACCCCTTTTGTCCCCACAAACCTCCCAACCCTAGGGAGCCAGCGGAGAGGGGGATCGCAACCCCCCACCTACTGATATTAAAGGGGAAACTCCAGTCGGGACCTTCAGGTGCCTTTGGTGAGGGAAAGAAGGGCGGTTGGTGTTTGCGTGGCTGTGAGTATTTTTTCAAAAAATTTCGGGCGCCGGCTTCCTTAGCGTTCCACACGCTCATGTCGTGCAGGACTCTGGGGCTTGTAGTTATGGGTTTGTGCTTTGCGGTTTTTTTCTGATTGGCCGCGACACGTTTCTCAATGTTCTTGGTGGCCGCGCCTCTCAGCCTGATTGGCTGTGGCACGGCGCAAAGAACGTTGGGAAATGAAGTTGTTTCCCTTTTTTCGCGTTTGTGGGGCTCTTGCCCCACTGGCACATTTCTCAATCTTGCGTTTACCTGCGTACCCAATTCAGGCATGTGCACGAATGGTAAGTGCGGGCTAGTAGGGCCTGGCTAAGGAGCCTATGCAAAGTTCCAACGGTTAACCCTCGATTTTATAGGTTAACACCATATCCAATCACCCACTTCTTGCATCGCTTTAGACGTTTCCTGGAGAAAAGTTTGAGTATACAAACATCTGTTATTGCTGAATGGCTGGGCCCCAGTTTCCAAAACCAGGAATTTAGAAGGATAAAAGCAAATAAAATTTGATCAGTACTGGATAGTCTTTCATGGCAGTTTTCTGTGTAAAAAACTAAGGATGGTGCAAACTGCTCTTCTTAGATACTGAATGTCATCGTTTTGGCTGAGTCTCCTCATGCCCGTGATGTTCACAGATCTCAGGAGCCCCAGGAGGAAGCTTAATCCTAGCAATGACTAATTAAAGCAGGGGTGCCCAAACTTTTCGGGCTGCGGGCCGGTCACGTGGTTCAGCAGGCTGGTCACGTGGTTCCTCCCACCGGAAGCAAAACATGCCTTGCAATCTGTTTTAAAACAGGATGAGAAAGATTTTTAGGCTGCCATTTTCTCTGCTTAAACCAGAGGTGCCCAAACTACAGCCCATGGGCCAGATACGGCTCCCGACACCGATTCATCCGACCCATGGTGCCCTTGCCACTCCTGGAAGCAGAAGTAAAATGCGCTCATACATAGCGGCAAGGGTGGTGCGGCCAGGTGAATTGGTGTCTGGGGCCACATCCAGCCCATGGGCTGTAGTTTGGGCACCTCTGGTTTAAGCAGAGAAAATGGCAGCCTAAAAATCTTTCTCATCCTGTAAATTAAAGCCACATTTGCTTATTCTGACCAGCTGCCATGCTGCTTGCTCAAAACTGGCACTGGGTCCACTTTGCCACTCTTACTATATTCCATCACTACCAGTCCCCCATGCTTCATCAGATGGTGCGAATTGTGGGTCCCTCTTTGCATCCCATTTGGAAAAATCCCAGGTCAAAATACTGGGCAGGTTCTGCAGCCAATGCTTCTCCGCCAATAGAAGAGAGCACCAACAAACTCGCAGAAGCTTTCTCAGATTTTGCACACAAACAGCAAGGAAGAGGCTGACCTGTGGGGTTTCTACACAGCAACCCCCCTTTCCAATATCAGAATGTTGGAAAGCAAGGTGGGTTTGAAGCCCCCAACCCAACCTTCCACTAACAATACCTCCAGTATATTTTGAGACACCCAAGGGTGGATTTCTCAAGATCAGATCAGATGCAAAATCCTGCCTGTACTCTCCAAAAATGTTGAGCACTCACTGTCTTCTGCTCGTGACTCAGCCTCTGGTAAGTCGGCACTACATTACACACTGATCAAAATGGATACTGGCCTCCAGCACCTCTTTCTGCCTTCCACAGCAAGATTTCCACAAAAGATAGCTGTCATAGCTTTGTACCTAAATTAGCCCCTTGTTTCTCATGATTACTAGCTATCTGTTCTAACAATTTGTGGAGTGCTTTATCTCTTCTCAAGTACCTAAAGAGAGCTGGAAAACAAGTCCTTCCCCAAATGTCCTCTGCTGGACACCCTGGACAGATGCAGTGACCAGAGATGGACAAAAAGGGTTGTGCTCTGCCCGTACACAGAGAAGCTGTGTGTATTTCAGGATTTGGACTTTGAAGACTTGGCCTTGAATGTCCTGGGCTGCAGCATGTAACTTGATGCATGCAAGTTTTTACAAACAGGATGGGCTTTTTCTGGGGAGAAGGGAGTGCAAAACCATTAAAAAAAAATTCATGGAGATTTTAACCACTGCCACAAATTAAAATATTACCTAAGTCTTCATCTCTTCTCTACCCTAGACCATAGCTTCTTCTATACAGACCTGAGCTTCCTATAGGAAGCCAATATAATCAAAAAATTTGAAGTGTTAGCCAATTCCGAAGGGCAATGCCAAAGAATGTTCAAATTATCGTACAATTGCGCTCATCTTACACGCTAGCAAGGTCATGCTCAAGATCTTACAAGCTAGGCTTCAGCAGTACGTGGATTGAAAACTTCCAGAAGTACAAGCTGGATTCTGAAAGAGGCAGAGGAACTAGAGGCCAAATTGCCAACATTCGCTGGATCATGGAGAACACAAGGAAGCACCAGGAAAACGTCTACTTCTGTTTCATTGACTGCATCAAAGCCTTTGATTGTGTGGATCACAATAAACTGTGGCAAGTCCTTAAAGAGATGGGAGTACCAGACCCCCTCACCTGTCTTCTGAGAAATCTGTATGTGGGTCAAAAGTGGCGGTTAGGACAAGATATGGAACAACTGATTGGTTTAGAATAGGAAAAGGAGTATGACAAGGCTGCATATTGTCACCCTTCTTATTTAACTTATATGCAGAGTACATCATGCATAATGCAGGGCTGGAAGAAGCACAGGCTGGGATTAAAATTGCTGGGAGAAACATTAACAACCTAAGATATGCAGATGACACTCCCCTAATGGCAGAAAGTGAAGAAGACCTAAAGAGCCTCTTGATGAGGATGAAAGAGGAGAGTACAAAAGCTGGCCTGAAACTTAACATTAAAAAAAAAACAACCCAAGATCATGGCATCCGACCCAATCGCTCCCTGGCAAATAGAAGGGCAGGAAATGGAAGCAGTGACAGACTTCACCTACTTGGGATCTAAGACCACTGCAGATGGTGACTGCAGCCATGAAAAAAAAAGACACTTACTTCCTGGAAGGTAAGCTATGGCAAACCTAGGCAGCATAAAAGTAGAGACATCACCCTGCCAACAAAAGTCCTCCTAGTTAAAGCAATGGTCTTCCCAGTAATAATGTATGGCTGTGAGAGCTGGACCCTAAGGAGGGCTGAGCGCAGAAGAACAGACACCTTTGAACCGTGTTCAAAGCCTAGCTTTGTGCTGGAGGAGACTCTTGAGAGTCCTGTGGCCTGCAAGATCAAATCAGTCAATCCTAAAGGAAATAAATCCTTACTGCTCCTTAGAAGGACAAATACTGAAGATGAAGCTCAAGTACTTTGGCCTCCAAATGAGAAGAGAGGATTTACTGGAGAAGGCTCTGATGCTGTGAAAGATCAAAGGCAAAAGGAGGGGTGGCAGAGAACGAGATGGCATCATTGACACAGTGGGCATAGATCTGGGTGGACTACAGAGGATCGCAGATGACAGAGGAGCATGGCATGCTGTGGGGGGTCGCAAAGGTTTGGACTCGACTGTGCAACTGAACAACAGCCATGTTTGTGCAAGCATACAAAAGGGTTAGTCTTTAAGATGCCATGTTTTTTGTCTTTTGTTGTTGTTTTGTTTACTCTCTGATTAAGGGACTGGAAGGTTAGCAGGTCAGCAGCTTGAGACTCGAGTGCTGCAGGATGGCGTGAACTCCCGTCACTGTGACAGCTCCTACCAACCTAGCAGTTTGAAAGCAAGAAATTGCAAGTACTGTAGATAAATAGGCACCACTTCGGTGGGAAGGTAAACAGCGTTCCATACATTTCGGTGTTTAGTCATGCCTGCCACATGCCTACGGAAACATAAAGCACTGTGTCTTTGGCTATAAACAGAGATAAGCACTGAACCCTAGAGTTGGATACAATTGGCTTTCGAGCAAGGACAACCTTTACCTTACTTTCTGATCAAATATAATCAAGAGTTATAGAATAGAGTACCTTTGCTGGAAGCGCAAAACCATTTTTTTTTGGGGGGGTGGGGTTATACAAATGCTCATAGTTTAATGTTGCAGATTGTGAGAACTGTGATTACATTTTTTAAAAAGCACCGGGGTGTGTTTGTGGATGGGGATATGAAAGGTCAGTCTGTATTATTAGGCCTATTATACCCTAGTCATATATACATCATTGTTTGGGGCTGTTCAAGTAATGACTGTTTCAATTAATCCAGGCTTCCTAGCCACAACATTGATTTCCCCCTGATGTTATTAATACTACAGCTGAATACTATATGTTGTCCTAATGTCCCGCAAACAATATTTAGACCTTTCCAGATTAGGAGGGAAACTAAGTAAGGGGCAAGGGGCACATGAGTTTTATAAACAAATATTTTCATCATCATCAGTCATGATTGTACATAAACCATAGGCTTATACGAAACGTAACATGACTTAAAACATTTTGTAAAAAAATCTGTAATAAAACTAGGTATAATACTCACTAAAACAACTCAGCTTCCATTGACATCTTACTAAAAACTGTTCACTAGTATGACCTTTAATAAAAGGGGATTGAGCTACAGCATATGTAATAAAAACCTGATTATCTGACAGCAGATTGACCACTATTTTTGCTGGGTTGCAATTAAAATATGACTGGACAATCAGGAGATGACAGAACAGTAGATAATGAGTGATGTCTTCAGTTTGATTGCATCCAAAGACATATAGACGCTATTCCACAGGAACTTCATTATACTTTCCTTCTCAGTATGCAGAAGGCATCCGTTGGAACCTAAGTTCCGTAAAGGTTCTACAAAGCAGAAGATTTGGGGTTGCAGCAGCAGCAACAATGTGGGAGGAAGTGACTGGTACCATTAAAGCAATTTGTTGTAGTTCAGTTACACAGTCGAGTCTGATCCTTTGTGACCCCATGGACCACAGCACACCAGGCTCCTCTGTCATCCACCATGCCCAGTATGCCCAGATCTACATCCACTGTGTCAATGATGCCATCTTATCCTCGGCTACCCCGTTCTCCTTTTGCCCTCGATCTTTCTCAGCATCAGGGCCTTCTCCAATGAGTCCTCTCTTCTCATTTGGAGGCCAAAGTACTTCAGCTTCAGTATTTGCTCTTCCAAGTAGTGAGGGTTGATTTCCTTCCGGATGGACTGATTTGACCTCCTTGCAGTCCAGGGGGATTCTCAAGAGCTGGGGTTCTCAACCTTTTCCAGCCATGGGTCAGACCACGGCCACACAGACAGCTGAGCGGGCCGTACACATGGCACCCCCCGCCATAAACGGCTGCCGTAAAATGCACCCATGGCTGTTGTAAATGCGTTTATGACAGCTGCAGGTGCATTTTCGGCTGTTTTTGCCACATGAAATGCCATTGCAGGCTGTAGCTGGCCCACGGTCTATAGGTTGCGAACCCCTGCTGAAGAGCCTCCTCCAGCACCACTGTTCAAAGGCATCTACTCTTCTGTGCCCAGCATTCTTTAGGGTCCAGCTCTCACAGCCATACATGACTACAGATAATAATAGTAATAATAATAATAATAATAATAATAATAATAATAATAATAATAATAATAATAATAATAATAAAAAATGTTGGCAGGGTGGTGTCTCTACTTTTCTCTTATGCTGCTTAGGTCGGCCATGACTTACCACTCAAGGCAGCTTTTTAATCACCCTCCCCTTATTCAGAATATTAGAACATTTAATCACACTTTTACAATTAACATGAAATAAAATCTTAGTCCAATTAAGAGCCTTGTGAAGGAATGGGTTTCAACCACCTTCCAATGGCAGCTAAAAATGCTGCCCCTCCCATCCGTTTCTATGGTAACCTCTAACTTCCGACCGAGCAAGACCCAATTCTAACCGGAAACAGCTACTGTGCCTCTCTGTCCCCTGCACATCTATGACCCTCCCTACACCAGCCTCCTTTTCAGCTAATTGCTCCTCCTCCCCTTTCTATTGGCTCCCGCTCCTGTCAGTCACCCTCTCCCCCAACCACTCCTTATTCTATCCGCTTTATGCCCTGCCCATACTCCTTCTGGCTCGAACACCGATTGGCTGGTCCGCCTGTGGCTCCTCCTCTGCGCCCACCCCACCGCGGCCTCTTTGGCGCAGGCGCGCTCTGCCCCCTTGGCGTCGTCTTCGGCCGCTCGTCCCGTTTTGAGGCGTTTCTCGGTTCAGCGGCGGCCGCGCCGGCTTTCGCCTCAGGGGCGGTGGCGCCATGTTCCGACGGAAGCTGACGGCGCTGGACTACCACAACCCGGCCGGGTTCAACTGCCGAGGTGAGGCGGAGCGACCAGGCCGCAACCCCGACTCTTCCTCGCCTGCCCCTTTCCCTCATTCGTGGCCGGTGCTCGGCAGGGCAGTGCGCATGCGCGCGCTACTCTTAGCTCCGCCCCCAGCCTGCCACTGACTGATTTCCTGGGTTAAGGTTATCCACCACGTGTTACTACCTTGGCTCGCATTCTGTTCACACGTTACTTGGCCTCACGGGTTCCATGCACGGATTTTTTTTTTCTTAAGCGACTTTTTAAAAAATTTAATTTTCAGAACAAACAAACAAATGGAAAAGAAATATATAGCAGTAATGTAACAGTAGATGCACATTAGCCAAATTTACATAAGAACAGTTTATGTACATCCCGTGTGTAAATTAAATTGAATAATACACATAATATCTGCTAACAGTGAAAAGGAAAAGAGAATAAAGGGAGGAGATTTTAAAAAGAAAGAGGAAAAAATGATTTATACTTTTTCTGTACCTAGGTCAGGTGTGAAACTGCCAAAATGACGGCACTTTATGTTTACACTAAAAATCTAGTCTATTGGGGGGGGGGGGGAGAAAAGAAAAAATAACAAAAAAAAACCCTAACCACATTAAAAGGTGGTTCTTAAGTTGCTTTAATATGTTCTCATACAAAGAGTTACCAGTTTGAAAGTGTTTTCATTCTCAAAATTAAGAGATGTGAAAGCCCGGAAAAGAACCGGAAAAATTCGGGGGGGGGGGGGGGGAACCGATTTCCCCCTGTTTTTTTCCAGAAGCCGTTTTTGTTTTTTTCTCGAAAAACTGGAAAAATTGAAAAAATAATATATATATTATGGAATGTTTTATTTCAACATGATGAATAAAATATTTTAAGATAAGGCCGGGTTAAAATATTTTATAAATCATTTCTTAAAAAAATATGTATAGTACAGATTATTTTCAATTTTTCCAAAAATTTCCGTTTCCCCCCTGAAAAAAACCCCGGTTTTTTTCCGAGCTTCAAAATTTCCGGAAATTTTACATCTCTACTCTGGATACAGACCTGGTTCCCCTCCTAGTTTTACTTATTAATACAGTAAAAACCCAACTTACAAATGCCCCGAGTTTCATAAAATTCGGCTTACATAATGATTTTGTGATAAAACCATGTCCCGATTCACATAAATGTCCCGATTTACATAAATTTACATAACATTATTTCCAATGGGTTTGCTTCAAGTTACATAAAAATTTCATTTTCCCAATGGGTTTGTTTTGAGTTACATAAAAAAAGATTTCCAATGAAAAATATTGAATAAAATCACTTTACAAACTACCTTCTTATTCCATGCCCCAAGAGTCCTAAATTCAACTGCCAGTTCATAAATATAAAATAAATAAAAATATTACATAAGAGAAATAAATTCAAAGTACAGTAGTAAATAATAATAGATAATAGGCCTCCTATTGGAAAAGAATGTTTGGAAAGGCTTTTCTGAATAAGAAAGTTTGTAACATCTCACCAAATGAGAAGAGAGGATTCACTTAAGAAAGCCTTGATGCTGGGAAAGGTGGAGGGCAAAAGAAAAAGGGGACGGCCAAGGATGAGATGGCTAGATGGCATTGTGGATGCAGCGGGCACCGAGCTGAGCAGGCTGAGGAGGATGGTGGAGGACCGGGGTGCCTGGAGATCAATGGTCCATAGGGTCGCAAAGGGTCGGACTCAACTGTGCGACTGAACAACAACAACATCCGAACACTGAGTGAAGAGCCCTGCTGCACTTCGATGGAGCTGTTATTGGGGGGGGGGGGGGGGGGACGCGGCAGCAGAGAGAACGGTTTTATAAAAGGATGTAGTGATTGCTGAAACCCAGCATGGGGTTTTGCAAAAGTATGCCAATCCCCACTATTTTACATCTCTTATTTGGTAGAGGCAGAAATTTAGTTGATGGAGGGAATGCGGTAGATGCAGTATGTCTTGATTTCTGCAGAGCTTCTTAACATTCTTGTTCAATCAATGATGTTAATAGTAAGTAGGTTAGTGGTGGACAGTTCATAGCCAGAGAAAGTTCACCAATGGCTCTGTCTCAGGGGAGAAGTGACCTATGGGGTTCTGTCTTGGACTCACTATTGTTCAACATCTTTTAAAATGACTTGGATGAACATGTATTGTAAGGAGCTTAATAAATTTGTAGATGTCACTAAACTGAGCAGGGCGGCTAATATTTCACTAGCAGAATCAGGATTCAATATGATCTTAACAAATTGGGAAATTGGACAATAACAAGTGAAATGAGCTTCAGCAGGGATAACTAAAGTTCTGCATGTAGATTGGAAAGATCGGATATAGAAAGATAAGATGAGTGATGGTTGGCTTGTGAGTAGCACATATGAAAATGATTTAGGGACCTTAGTAGACTAAATTAAAGTCTACAATTTAATGCAGGGTGTGTGTGCAATGGTAGGTTGCATTTATTTATTTATTTGGGCATTTCTATTCCGCCCTATTGGCGCAAGCGCCACGACTAACAGCAGAAAGGAGAGGGCTCCATTACAGTAAGAAGCCCTCTCCATATAATACATAAAATGCATAAGAAAACAATCATAAAACATCTAAAAACACCCCAACAATACCTTCCATAACTCCTTAAGAAGTAAAAGATAAAAGGAAAATGTAAAGGCATAAAAACAGCATAGACTAAAAACACTATACTAACACTACTGACAGATCACAGAAGAACAACCCGGGCAGCTAAACTAAGCCAGCAGGCCTGGGCTGTACCACATGAAGGGTCCCAGACCCCCTGACAAAGCCAGGTCTTAAGGGCCTTTCTGAAAGGGAGCAGCTCTGTCTGGAGGCGCAATTCCGATGGTAAGAGGTTCCACAGGGCCGGAGCAAACACTGAGAAGGCTCTTCTCCTGGTCCCTGTCATGTGCGCTTTTCTTGTCGGGACCATCAAAGAGCCTCTCTGATCAGCCCCCGTAGGACGGGTAGAAAACCTTGGGGAGATGCGGTCCCGTAAGTATCCCGGGCCACTGCCATGTAGGGCTTTAAAGGTTAAGACCAGCACCTTGAATTGTACCTGGAGACACACTGGCAACCAGTGCAGCTCCCGAAGCAGCGGTGAGGCGTGAGCATAACGCCCGTTCCCCATCACACCTGGGCAGCCGCGTTCTGGACCAGCTGGAGTCTGAATAGTTATCAAGGGCAATCCTTGATGACTATTTTGATGACTATTGATGACTATTTTGCATTAGCAAAAGTATGGTGTCCCCATCAAAGAAAATTATAGGACCACTCTATTCTGTTTTGGTCAGAATTCATATGTAATATTGTGTCTAGTTCTGGCCAGCACAGTTGAAAAAGGATTTTGATAGGCTGGAACATGTCAAGAGAAGGGTGACTAAGATTGTAAAAGTTCTGGTAGGCAGGCTCTTTGGAGAACACTTGAAGAGACTAGGTATGGAAAAAGAGAAAATGGAGAAATGAAAAAGGCTGGAGCGACGAGGGCAGCGTGGGCCAGATGAATTGGCATAGGGGGCCGTATCTGGTCCACAGTCTATAGTTTAGGCATCCCTGGTTTAAGCAGAGAAAATGATAGCTTAAAATCTATCTCATCCTATTGCAAAACAGATTGCAAGGCACATTTCACTTCTGCTTCTGGTGGAAGGAACCACGTGACTGGCCGCTGAACCACATGCCCGGCTCATGGCCTGAAAAGTTTGGGCACCCCTGCTTTACAAGATGGAGACTCTCTTTCCTTGGAGTTATTCAAACAGTGACCAAAATCCTGCTGCTTAGCATATTAAATAATATATAATTATATTACATATAATTATGCTTATGCTGTTAGCCGTTTTGTGTGGTGCTTGTGCCAGAAGGGTTGGCTATAAATAATCCAATAAATAAATTAAATAAATGAATATGTATTAGAATAAACCCACTGATTCAGTGAGAATTTTGTGTCAGTTCCTCTGTAAGTTCAATTGTTTCAAATGGGCTTGCTCTAATTGCAATTTACTATACTAAATTTTCAGACCTAGCATAGGCTCTGTATAACATAAAGAAAGGTTGACTCACCAAATCCCCTTTGATTTAATGAGCCTAGTTAAGTGTGATTTACTGCTTTAAGGAGCAAGATTTTGTCCATTGTTTGGTGACCATCTGTCAGGGATTCATTCACTCTGGAAATCCTGATTTGTCAAGGATTGGACTCTATAGCCCCTGGAGTCTGTTTCAGGTCTGTGAGTCACACTAGTCCCTTAATGGCAGCCTTTTATGGCCTGGAGGAGGTTTAGCATCACAGCAAACCATTTCTTGGTATAAAGATCTCTGTTGGGAAAAAAAAACCTAATAACCATGGAGAAAAGATTGTTGAGAAAGATATTTGAATAGGCATTGTTTATTCTATGACATGTGAAAAGATGGTGTCTTTGAACATGACTCTAGTAGATTTTGTGAGTGATTGTGCTAGATGTAACGGAAAGTGATCACTAGGTAAGACTGCAATTACATGGAAGTGATAAACTGTGGTGTAATATATAACAGAGCATTATTATATAATGCTTTATTTTACATGTTTGGGTGATTTTCTGCATAAATCTGCCTCTTAACCATATAATTCTTTATGGCTTAAATCTCTTTCTCAATTTGACTCATAGACGAAACTGAATTCCGTAACTTCATAGTTTGGCTTGAAGATCAAAAGATCCGGCACTACAAAATTGAAGACAGAGGGAATTTAAGAAACATCCACAATGCAACAGAATGGACAAAGTCATTCGAAAAGGTAGCACTGGTTGAAACCCTCTCCTGTGAAGTGTATGGTTTCTGTTTCAATGCTCCTACGGGTTAAGAACTGTAGTCTTTAAAGCAGGGGTTCTCAACCTTTTCATCAACTCCAAGATGGGGAAATTATTTATTTGTTGAATTTATATCCAACCTCAGTAGAGTAGATATCTATAAAATTATGGATAATATTGAGAGAGTTAATTAGGAAAAATCTATTCTCACAGTTCTAGGGAAGTGACAGTTGGTGCTACTTCCAGGCAAGACACAAGTAAGGCATGGCACTCCCTACTACAGGAAGATTTAGTTGTTTACAGTATTTTAGATGGTTTTAAATTGGATTGGAAAGATTCATGGTGGATACTGTAGTTCCATCAGTGCCTTTGTGAACCTTCATAGCTGGCAATGTAACTTCCATTATTACGATGAGTGTGTCTCTGAAGTGCTATCTTCAAAGTGTGCCTGAACTTGATAGTAAAACTTAAAAGCTGTAGATTTCCTGCTTTTTGTGCTGGATGTTACACAAAATGACCCAGGTGCCTCCTTCCACCTGTACAGTTCTATGATTCTAGTCTGCAAGAGAATAGAAAAATAATAGAACAATGCAATGATATGAATGTAGTTTCTCAGTCCTGCCTACTATTGTGTAAGTGAGTCAGCCTTCCTGGCAGCTGTGATACCGTCATTGGTGCCAGTGAGAAGCATGCTTTTTATAAGCACTTAGGGGAAAATTCTAGGCTCTGCTCAGTGGCATTCGGAGCCATTTCCCAAAATCCATTGACTCTAAAAAAAAAAAATCAGGAGCAAACCAGTGATAATCTTTGAGTTATGTGGCATCCAAGAGAGTGGTTTTTGTGATGGATCACACTGGACTTCATTCTCAGACCTTGGAAGTAGTCTTGTCAGTTATTGATCAGTAAGTTTTCTGCTGTAAGTTTTTTTTAATGAATGGGATTGTTGGCAAGCCCAGAGCTGACCATTTGTGCCCTTGTTGTTGGTTTTAATGTAAAAGCAAATCCCCCCAAGCATAATTTGTTCTGTTTATATCCTTCCCTCTTCTCTGTGATTGAACATGAGGAGACATGTAGAGTTGACTCTCCATATACATGGCTGCAGCAGTGTTGTGTTTTCAGGGCATACCAAGGTATTCAGCTGCTTTTTTTACTTGACCTATATTTTGACACGATACAGAATGACAAATATTCGGTATACTTGGCATGAAAGCCAAAAGAAGTACAGTAAAACCCCGGGTTATGATGTAGGTCCATTACAACAGCCTCCGTTGTAACCCGAAAAAATTACCCCGAAACATCCATAGGGATGCATTGAAAATTTTTAAAAATGGTTAATTGTAAACCGAAACAAATACATTAAAAATTTGTAAACCAGAACGGCATTTCCATAGGATTTGCCATTGTAAACCGGAGCAAACTTAGACCGAGGCAGTTGTAACCCGGGGTTTTACTGTACATCAGACCAATGATGACAGTAGTAACTGTTATTTCTGTTCCCACCTACCCAGGATGCTAAGGGTATTTCCTCTCTGAGTCAAATAGCAGTGAATTGTAAAGAAGTGGTCTCAGTTGAAATCGGCAGCTATTCCTTTTTCTGTCTTTGCACTTAATTTTCTCGTTTCAATCTTGTTTACAGTACCTTAAAGATGTGAATTGTCCTTTCACCGTACAAGAACGACAGGAAACCATTGATTGGCTTCTAGGATTGGCTGTTCGGCTTGAATACGGGGACAACGGTAAGTTTGACTCCCCCTCCCATCTTAAATGGCACTCTGTGGTTTCATTAGCAGTGTAGTTTATGGTTAATATGTGCATGTAGTATGCAAAGTGCTTGAATACCTCTAGCCTGTTCCATAGGCTAAATATCTTCTTGGTGGGGAAAGCAGGCAGGCAGACAGGATGTGCTGGGGATATAGCAAAGCAATCACACTTCTATACCGCACCGCCCCCCCCTCTTAGTGCACTCTCACAAATTAATTAGCATTTTTGCATTTTGCCCCAAACAAGCACCCCTGTTTCAGAGCATATCCACATAAAACTGAGTTGTAAGCCATTTATTGTAGCATGACCGTCATTGTTTTGTCAGCTGCACAGATTGTGAATATGCAGAATGTTGTCCCCATGTGAGATTATATAGCAATACTAGCATATTTTGCCCGGCGGTGCAGGGCTTTTTAAAATTATGTTGGATAGTAAAGGGTTTCGTTTTTTTTCTTGAACCAATGGTGCTGGGCTGTTTTGAATGGTGTTGTAAGGTTTTGTGATTTTGTGGCTTCGAGGCGCTGCGTCCGCCTGTGGCGGACTTGAGCTCCCAGTGTTTTTCATTTTTGTTTTTTTTTTTGCGTGCTGGGCTCTTTATATTGGTTTTTGAAGGTTTTTGTTTTATGTTTATGCAAATTTTATTTTAATTTAGTTTATTTAATTTAAATTTATTTAGTTTAAAATAATTTTTGGTTTTTTAAATCTTTATTTTTACGCATTTTTTCTTTTTTCTTTTTTTTTTTAGCGAAAAGTGATTTCTGTTTTTTTTTGGTATTTTTTGAGATTAGTGTGATTATTTTTTAATGTTTTTATAACTTATTTGATTAATTTTGGAATTAATCTTATTATTTTCAATATTTTTGAATGCTTTTTTTCTCTTTTGGCCCCTGGGTGGGGGTGGTGAGCTTTTCTTCCTCTATAATTGTTCTCTTCTGTCCTCTGGGTGTCGCTTCCGGTAAGTTTTTTTATTTTCTCATTTGAGTTCCGGTCCTCATGGATAGAAGACGTCTTTTGGTAAGCTCTCTGGGTTTTTTTTAGGGTGGTGGTGGTGGTTTGGATTGGGGGGGGGGGTGTCTGTGTGTTTTTTCTTGTTTGTTTTTGTGTTTCCTTTTTGGATTTTTGAGTGTTTTTGATTGTTTTTGTTTTGTGTTTTGTGTTTACTTTTTCAGGGGGTGGTGGCTTTCTTTCCCGCGGGCCATGCTGGCTGGCCCGTGGGAAGGAAGGGCAATGGCGGGGGGGGGGGGCTTTCTTTCCCACGGGCCATGCTGGCTGGCCCGTGGGAAGGAAGGGCAATGGCGGGGTGTGTGTGCTTTTTTTGCTTTCTTCTCCACGGGCCATGCTGGCTGGCCCGTGGGGAAAAAGGGCAGCGGCTGCGGTTTTTTTTTTACTTTTATTTTTCTTGCACCAGCTTGCCCATTGAAAGGAAGGGCAGCAGGTGGTTTTCTTTTTTTCCCCCACGGGCCATGCTGGCTGGCCCGTGGGGAAGAAGGGCAGCGGCGGCGGGCTTTTTTTTTTTTTTACTTTCATTTTCCGTGTGCAGGCTGCCTCAGCGTTCGGCGCGCTAATGGCGCACAGGATGCTGGGGCTTGTAGTTTTGCCTGCGCGTGTTTGCTTACTGTGGCGGGTTTTTTCCTACGGCTTTTTTTTGATTGGCCGCGGCGTGTTTCCGAACGTTCCTTTTGCCGCAAGGAACGTTGGGAATTGAAGTTCCCTTTTTTTGTTTGCGACTGGGGGGCTCCTGTCCCCGGGTCGAAAATTTCAACTCGACAGTTACCTGCGAACCGGGTTCGGGCGAGTGAACGGAGGCCCATTACGGGCTAGTGGGGCCTGGTGCACCATCCTTTGTCACATTCCAACGGTTAACGCACCATTTTATAGGTATAGATTGAGGAGGGGTTTCTGTAAGCCAGGCTTGCAACAGCCAATAATAATAATAATAATAATAATAATAATAATAATAATAATAATAATAATAATAATAATAATAATAATAATAATAATAATAATAATAATAATAATAATAATTTGTACCCCGCCCCTCTCAGCACATGGCCGACTCTGGGCGGCATTACAACATAATCAAAAACACAATATACAGTCAAAATATAAACAAAACCAACAGTAAGTACAATACAGGTAAAGAAAAACAATACAAATAAATTACACTAGAATTCTCCACAAAATGGCAATTTCAAATATGTTAACAATACAACATTATCCCGTCTAATACAGACCCAACATAAACACGATCCCTCAACTACTAATGTCCGCAAAACATAGCCCCATAGCTCATACGTCCCTAACAAAGCCAAAGAAGAGGACGATCCGGTCCCAAGGCAATCGAGGCCAAGAGCACACCGACACCGACCACTCCAATAGCAGCATTCCCCCCAAAGTCCTGCCGCGCAATGCCAGTCAGCTGTGTTCCACCACCACCACCACCTGCCCCCACCGGGCAGGGCGAGGGAGGGAGCCGATGAGGAACCGTGGTTCCAGCAATGTTGGCGGCGCGGCTTTTCAAGTCCCGCCGCGCAAAGCTGGTTAGCTGTGCTCCAACCCCCATCCCCCCCCCACCGGGCAGGGTGAGGGAGAGAGCCGATGAGGAACTGTGGCGCCAGTGATGTTGGCAGCGCGGCTTTTCAAGTCCCGCTGTGCAATGCCGGTCAGCTGTGCTCCAACCCCCCTCCCCCCCACTGGGCAGGGCGAGGGAGGGAGCCGGCGAGGAACTGTGGCTCCAGCGATGTTGGCGGCACGGCTTTTCAAGTCCCACTGCGCAATGCCGGTCAGCTGTGCTCCAACCCCCACCCACCACCACCAGGCAGGGCGAGGGAGGGAGCTGGCGAGGAACCGTGGCTCTAGTGATGTTGGCGGCATGGCTTTTCAAGTCTCGCCGCGCAATACCGGTCAGCTGTGCTCCAACACCACCACCACCACCACCAGGCAGGGCGAGGGAGGGAGCCGGCGAGGAACCGTCAGCTCCTCGCAGAAGAATCTTCTTTCCTAGAAGCAACGATGGTGCATCCCATCTGTTTCACTGGAGAGTATCAGGATTTAATTGCCTGTCAAAATTATTTGGCTCAAGCACCCTGCAAGTTACAATAAATCTTCCAGCCTTTCACTCTTGCTTGTTTTATTGGAAATGGTCTCACATGGCCAGTTTTCTGGAACATATGTCTTAAAGGATTAAAGAACTAATTTTAAAAGGTTGATAATAGAAATATAATAGTTTCTGATGCCATTAGGTGGCAATAATATTTTTAAACTGCTGTTTCATTTGGTATTTTTATTGGTGATTATTGTGTAGTTCTACTTGGATGTGAGTCATCTTGAATCCCTTCTGGGGAGAAAGGCAGCAAATAAATAAAATAAAAGGTAAAAATGATTCTTAAAATGAAAGCAAGTGTTCATAAGAAAGACACTTTCTAGTTTTTGATCTTGAACCCAGGATGATGGGTGCTTATTATTTTGATGATTGTAGGCAGCATTAAAGGAACTGCCCTTTAAAAACCCAAGACTGTAATTGAAGAGTTTACTCTTGAATTGCTGCCAGTTAGCTTTGTTCCAATGCTCGGATAGCAATTTAGGATGGAACTACCATAATTAAACAAAGGTCAGGCACCCTGTTTCTCTGCCACACAGCTAGGACGTGACAGGGAAAAGTGGATGGGGTGTGTGCTTGTCGTGGATAGAGATTGTCAGATGTAATATCAAACTGACCTGAACTACATGTACCACAATACCTTGCCGGTGTAATCTTACCCCTCTGAACCCTGCACCTCTGACCTCACCTAACCCTATTAAAGGACCCTCGCATACCTCCTGCCCGAAGGGGGCACAGCCCCCCTCCAGAAACGCACTACCGCAAACGCGAAGAATGTGAAACCCACAAGGCACACGTCCGAATGGGAAGAGCAGAGGCACGCGCCAAGCAAAACAAAAAAAGGGGGCCTACCGGGCCTCGCCGCCTGCCCAGCCCAAGCGTGGGGGAAGCCCAGACGAGAAAGGCGACCTCCACGCAGGGCCACAATCCAAGGAACCAGAACTCCAGCAACGCGAACCCTCATTGATCCAGCAGAGATGGCGGCCTCCTCGCGACAGCTCCACAGGGTCCTCCGACGAGGAAAGCAGCTCCAGTGATGAGGACGACTTCCCGGCAACACTCTAACCTGAAGCAGCAGGACTCCAGAGCAGAGGTCCGCCCACCTCAGCAGCCAGCGAAGAATGAGACTCACGCAGGCGCAAGAGGAGCAGGGGAGTCCCTCCTCCGGCGAAGAGGAAGAAATGCAGGTCACACCAGGTCGCTCGATGGATAGAAGGTCAGCGAGATCCCCCTACAGGCGACCAGAAAAACTACAAGCAAGACATTCAATAGCAAACATCTGTGTCCCCATCCCTTACTGCCAGTTTAAGGGCAGCCCAGGACACCAGACCAGCTCCAGCAAAGGAAGCAATGCCGGCCAGCACAGCCAACTACCACACAACTTCCCAATCCTTTGCATGACTGGGGAGAATCTCATGGACTGGGCACAACAATTTCAGGTAATCTTGATGAGGGAGGGGGCTTTGTACCTGATCCAAGACCCACCAAGGAAGCCATGGATCCTAAAGGTGGACAGATTACACCACAGAGTATTCTGTTTACTTCTAAATTCCATTGACATTTCAATGTATGGGAGTATTCTGGACGGATTAACAGTGCATGATGTTTGGGGGATATTGTATGAAATGTTTTATTGCAGTGAGAGGACTACGACCTGCTTGCTATTGAGAGAGTTGTTTGCATATAAAAAGAGAGAGGGGACGACGATGAGTGAGCACTTGATGAAACTAAACAACATGAGGTCCGACCTCATAAGAAGAGGGGAAATCGTGACAGAGCAGCACCTGATTAGTGTTATTTACAACTCTCTCGATTCAAGCTGGGACTATTTCCTGACTCAACTGGACAATTTGGGAAATGACAATGCCACATTGAGGTACATCACTAGGAAACTCATAGCTGAGGATAATCTTAGAAGAGACAGGGCCACCATACGTAGAGAGGACAGGCCACACAAAAGGGTCAGTTACACCGAACAAGTGAACCCTGCTCCCGAGTATCACACATGTGGATCAAGAAAGCACACCAGGAGGGACTGCCCAAGATACTATAAAGACAAGAGGGCCACTGGGCACAACTCCCCACGCGACCGAACACGCTACGAGGGCACCCCAAGGCCTAGACATGAGTCACAGGACGAGTACCCATGCAGGCACAAGGGCGACACTAACAAGGGAGACAGGCGATGGAGATCACCCAGCCCAGGGAGAGAGCCTAAACCGCAGAAGGAGCAAGACAAGCGTAAATCAGATTCAGTGAACGTGGTCAAACACAGCAAAGGGGCCAGGGGCAGACAGGTCCACAAACGCTCACCTGCAGCGATGGCTGATCGACTCCGGGGTGACCACCCACACCTCATGCCACAGGGTGTTATTCCTTTCATTCAAAGAAGACTCCTTCAGAATCAAAGTTGCCAACCAGAAACATGCAAAAGTAACCGGCAGAGGCAACGTACTCATCCCTGGGATTGGATTGGCAAAAGACGTCCTTTACTCTCCAGAAATTCCTTACAATGTCCTGGCCATCACCAAACTCACGGATGACCCTAGCCTGAGGATAGTCTTCAAAAACAAGAAGGTATCCATCGAAAGAAGGGGAGAAGAGATAGGAAGAGTGGAGCTCATGGGCAGCCTACCATACTTCATCGCCGAGGAAGCCGACGACAGACAAGCCGTGATAGGGTTGCTTGACGGCAATGACGATGAAGCAACGCAAGAACGCACCACGGAAGACCCCAGAGAGCGTGGACATGAAGGCCCAGAAGGGGAAGATGATGACCACGACAGTCCCACAAGGAATGAAGGGGTCAGCAATGCGGAGCAAAGAACGCCAAGGATATCCATAGGAAAGCAAGTACACGATGAGTGTGCGCACCTGTTGCACAGAAAGTTGGGACACACAGGTTTCTCAACAGTCAAGAAGATGCTAGGATGCTCGTAAGGGCTAAAGGTCAAGAATTGTGAAAACTACCTGGAGTGCTCCGTATGCAAGAGCTCTAAGGCAAAAACCAAAGCACGACCAAAGACAGCCACCAGAAAATCAGACCACCCATTCGAATTGGTCCACCTTGACCTGGTGGGGCCACTCAAGAAGTCCCTAGGCCAGAAGGGATTCTTCTTGACGATAGTTGACGACTACAGCCGATACGGCTTCGTATACACCCTCAAGAGCAAGGGCGAAACCTTCAGCAAGTTCAAGGAGTTCTACCAGAGGGTTAAAACTCAGAACAACACCAACATAAAGAAACTGATGACGGACAGAGGATCAAAATTCTTGTCCAAAGAGTTTGAAGACTAGATAATCGAGAAGGGGATGCTGCATTACAAAACTGCACCGTTCTCAGCCTTCCAGAATGGAGTCGCCGAACGAAGGAACGGAGTACTCCAAACCATGATCAGATGCGCAATAGAAGATGCAGGCCTAAGCTTCTCATACTGGGGGGATGCACTGCTATACTCCAACTACACACTGAACAGACTATGGTCCGGTGTTGTTGGAAAGACGCCCTATGAAGCTATGTACAGGTGGAAGCCCAGGCTGGCTCACCTTCACGTCTTTGGTGTGCTTGCAGATGCACACATACCAAGACAACTGAGGAAGAAGGGGGACAAGATAACGAGAAGGCTAAGGTTCATGGAATACGAACCGGGTTCAAAGGCATACCGTTTCCTAGACCACAACCTGAGAGTGGTGATTTCCAGGTCAGCCACGTTTTATGAACACGCAAACTGGAGCAAGATACACGCGAATGAGATACTGACAAGCGATTCAGTGCAGGAGAGAGCCAGGACACCGTCACCCGACGCAAGGCCCAGCAGACCAGTAGACAACCTACCAGAGGAGGACGAGGAAAGGCAGACACACCAAGATACCACAGGTGTTGGGGAGACTGAATCCCCAAACTCCCCAGAAGAGGCACCCCGCAGGTCAACTAGGTTGACCAAAGGCCAAACTCCCAGAGGACTAAAGGAGTATGTGTTAGGCATAAGCACCTGCCCCGAGGCACCCGCAGGTTATGATGACATAGACAAACTGCCTCACAAAGAACAGGACAAGTGGCGAGCGGCAATGGAGAGGGAGATAGAAAGTCTCAAGACCCTCGGAGTGTACGCTCCCGCCAAGGTCCCAGAGGGACAGAGGACAGTAGGAACGAAATGGGTGTACAAGGTGAAACAGCTGGAAAGTGAAGGGGTAATGTACAAGGCGCGCCTGGTTGCCCAGGGGTTCACCCAACGATACCCAGACAATTACGAAGACACGTACTCCCTCACGGTGAAACCAGAAAGCGTGAAGGCCGCTCTAGTGATGGCAACCATACTCGGAGAACAAGTGTACCAGTTTGATGTGCAGACAGCATACCTCCATGCAGATCTAGAGAAGGAGATATATGTCAAGGCACCGCCTGGTTTTGGGTGCAATGAAGGAGAAACGTGGCTACTCAGCAAGAGCCTCTACGGCCTAAAACAGTCCGGTAGGAGATGGTACGAATGCCTGGCTGAGGCAATGAGACAATTGAACTTTTTCCCCAGTCGAGGATGACAAGTGTGTTTTTCTGAGGAAATCACCAGAGGAAGTTGAGAAGGTGCTAGTTTATGTTGATGATTTTTTATACTTCGGGAAAAGCAAATCCAAATGTGATGAGTTCGCCCGAGGACTACAAAATGAATTCTCCCTGAAGAGCTTAGGAAAAGTGAACAAATATTTAGGCGTACAAGTCTCAAGGATACCCAACGGTTTTGGGATCTCCCAGAAAGAGAAGATAGCTGAGCTCCTGGACAGATGCAACATGATGGACGCTCACCCTTGTGGGACACCTTATGCAAACAGACTTCGTGAAAAATGCCTATGAGGAAGGGGAACCATTTGAGGACATCAGCGTCTACAGATCCACTATTGGATCATTATTACATATAGCCAACTGGACCAGGGCCGACATTACGCTGGCGGTGAACCTTCTCTCGCGTCACTCCGGTAACCCAAAGGCCCACCATTGGGCAGCCGTCAAAAGACTGCTGAGATACCTGAAGGGCACCATGAATACGAAGTTACTACTCACCCCTCGAGTGGATGAAGAGATCAACTTATCATGTTACGCAGACGCAGATTGGGACGGGTGTTCTGGAACCAGAAAGAACACATCCGGCTACATAGTGATGCTAAATGGCAGTCCGATATACTGGCGCACCGAGAAGCAGAAATTGGTCTCCACTTTCACTGCTGAGGCGGAATATGTCTGTTTGTCCAATGCCGCTTGTGACCTAATCTGGATAAACCAACTGATCTCCCTCATCTGGGAGAAACCCAAACTTCCCATCACCATCCACGAAGACAGCCAGGCAGCCATAGAGATAGTAAAGGGAGAGACTGTAAAACGTAAATCCCGACACATAGATATCAAGTGCAGGAATGTGAAACAGATGATAAGAGAAGGCTTTATGGAACTAACTCATTGTGAGACAAAGGAAAAAGTGGCAGACATTCTGACCAAACCACTTCCCTTAGCCCAGCATGAATACCTGTTTGATAGTTTATGTCTTAGTGAATGAAGCACAACCAACTCCATACTCAATGTAGTCAGTTCGTATGATATTAGAAGGGGTTTTGTCAGATGTAATGTCAAACTGACCTGAACTACATGTACCACAATGTCTTGCCGGTGTAATCTTACCCCTTCGAACCCTGCACCTCTGACCTCACCTAACCCTATTAAAGGACCCTCGCATACCTCCTGCCCTTCCTTCCATCCCTGACCCTTGATACAACCACTGACCGCTATGCAGGCAGTGGGAATAAAAGACTTTGATTATAACTGATTGATTCTGGAGTCATTGGGCCAAGCCATCTGAAATACTCTATCAAGATTGCAGAGAAGAACACGGAGGAATGAGGAAAGAGAAGCAGCTCACTTTCAGTTCATTGCTTCAGTCCTTCAAATTGTTTTGTCCCCATTAGATCAGGGGTTCCCAACCTTTTCCTGCCACAGGCCGAACCTGCCCCGACTCACAGCTGTGTGGGCCAGAGGTGTGGTTCCTCTTGCCGCTTCAGGTGCTTTTCGTGTCCACAGTGGCTGTGGTGCAATGTTTTTTTGGCTGCTTTTATTTATTTATTTATATTTCTGATTTGTATTGCCGCCCAACTCCGAAGACTCTGGGTAGCTCACAGAAAATAAAACCAATGGCAGTTTAAAAAAAGAAATTAAAACCCATTAAAAAACTACTGACAATTTTTTTAAAAAAGATGCTTAAAAGAGAGAGAGTGTGTGTGTGTTCTACTAAATTAGCCAGCAGGCTGGGGCTACCATGTCGCTGGTGCCCCACACCTGCCCTCCGCTGCTTCCCATGGCGGTGGAAGGGTATGCGGAGCATTTTCACTCTGTCTTTGTAATTTTTTTGTCTCATTTTCACTGCCAAAATGTGGCGTTTTCAGCACTTCCGAGTCGGCAAAAAATTAGAAAATGGAGTGAAAATGCTCCGCATAGCCTCCCACTGCCATGGGAAGTGGCAAAGGCTGCAAAACCAGCCCAAAAAAAAACACCGGTTTGCATGGTGACGGCAGCCACAATCTCAGTGTTTTTTCGGCTGCTTTTGCAGCCCCTGTGGCTTCCCATGATAGTGGGAGGGCATGCAGAACATTTTGCTCCATTTTTGTAATTTTCCACTGACCCAGAAGTGCCGAAAGCGCCACATTTTGGCTGCTAAAACAGGACGAAAAATTACAAAAACAAAGCAAAAATGCTCCGCATATCCTTACACAACCATTGGAAGCAGTGGAGGCTGCAAAAGCAGCTTTTAAAAAAGGCTGTGATTTCCACCGCTGTGCAAACTGGCATTTTGGCACTTCTAGTGGCAGGGGGAGCTTCCGGCGGTGCCTGGGTTCCCACCGTGGGCCGGATTAATTAGCGTCATGGGCTGGATTAGGCCTGTGGGCCATAGGTTGGGAATCCCTGCATTAGATAGTTTGCAGATGCTCTGCTTACACCGAGGTCTTCTCACATCCTGTTTGGCCCTTTATTTTTCTGTGTTTGAGAAGTCCTTTTTGAGAAAACTTTCTCTCCCACTTAATTTAGCATCAGTGGCTACTTATAATTATTATTAGTGATTCGGAAATGAATGCTGTGGGCCATTTTGGCAGCTGTTTCAATTCTTCGGACAAGCTGTTCTTGTGGATGAGAATAATGGTTTCTTGCTTATTCCCTTCCTTAGCCGTTTTTTTTTTTTTTTTTGGGGGGGGGGGGCTTTCTTCCATTTTTAGTGCCTTCTCCATTGTCTAACCTGCTGTCATTCATGGCCAAAACGGCTTTTGTTTCAACAGCTGACAAGTATAAGGACTCCACGCCGGAGGGTGCTAAAAATGCTGATAATGCAGCCAAGAATGCAGAGCCTTTGATTAATCTGGATGGTGAGTGAAGTTTCCTTTGGACTTCCAGACATTTTAAACCACAGCTCCCATAATAATGCTAGCCATTGTGGTGGGGGAGGGGGTGATATCCAAAATAGGAGGGGGGGGATTTACTCATTTCTTCTTCTGCCATATCTGAATCCAAATATTGGCGATCATCATGGTGTTCAACCATGAAGAATGTCCTGAGAATATAATGCACTGGCTTTTCATCTGCCTTCTGCATTGCAGTGTGACACCCATAGCACCACTGATCCAGTCCCGCGAGTCACTTTATGGTCCTGAGCCCTTTTAACACCCAAAGTCCTCTTCAGCCCCAGGCCAGGATGGATGAAGCTGCTGCCATTCATCAAGATGGATTCAAGTGAGATTTAATCCACTTGGGAACCATCACCCTTCCCTGTGGACTTTGGCACCCAGGGCCGTTAGTCCTCAGGGTGGTCAGGTTAGTTAACTGCCACCTGACACTCAGTGTTGAGTCGCTGGCAGTATGGTCTACTCTATTACCATAGCAGGATAACCTGGCCAGACTGAAAGGTACCTACCTCTGCTCTTAACTGCAACACCTGGTTTAAGCAAGCAGAGTAACAACGGCCTGCAGTTGTGACCGAACCTATCTGTCCCTGTGTTTTCTTGCAGTGAACAATCCAGACTTTAAGGCCGGTGTGATGGCTTTAGCGAACATCCTGCAAATCCAGCGTCATGATGACTATCTGGTGATGCTCAAGGTTGGTGTCTTACTGAAAAATTATACTTCCTTCAGAGATACAGAATTGCAGAGGAGATACAGACTCCTCTCTGTAATGCTTCCCAAATGTTGCCAGGCATGTCCGCTAACTTCTCTGTTTTATTTCTCAGCCTTGAAAGATTTGGACCAAGAGGGTGGAGTGGGAAAACTAGCTTTGTATTGTCCAGTCACTGCCTTCAAATATAATGCCCTTTCCCCCAGACTTTGCCAGCTGATGCTTCTCTATGTGTGCTTCCTTTTTTGAGACCTTCCATTTTATAAGTACTATTTATTTTATTTATATTTATATATTAAATTTATACCTCTCCCATCTGGGATATTTTCCCACTTTGGGTGGCTTACAACACAATAAGTAGGTGTTTCCCTATGTGTTAAAAGGATTCTGGTGACAGAATGGTTTAGAATAGGGGTTCTCAACCTTTTTAATCCACGGGTCGGACCACGCCCCCTCAGACAGCTGAGCAGGCCAGACTGGTGGTTGCCCCAGCTGTAAACGCTGCTGTAAAACACATCCACGGCTGTCATAAATGTGACCACTTCTGGCGCCAGTAGCGCAGGTCACATGAAATCATGCCACCGGCCGTAGGTTGAGAACCCCTAATGCTCATCTAATCTGTCACTGAAAGCTATGCTAAAGTAAAGTGTACTGAAAGTCTTCTAGTTTTAGAAGTAGTTTAGCGAAGGAACACATTCTAGAAATGTTTCCAGAATACTTTCTCTGGAGGCTCATTTTGGTGGTTGAGACCAAATCTACCATAGGTTTTGCACTGGCTTGGAAAATACATATGTGATCATCCGATCATGGCTCCTGGTCTCTTGGTTTTACAGAGACATGAACTGTCAAGGCCATAGGCCAGTGATGGCGACCCTTGGCACTCCAGCTGTTCTGGAACTTCAATTCCCAGAAGCATTGATCAGCAGGAGTGCTGACTTGGGCTTCTGGGAATTGTAGTCCAGGAACACCTGGAGTGCCACACTGCCAACGTTTGCCATCACTGCCATAGGCCTTCAATTGTCCTGTGGTCATTTCCACTATAGTGACAGTCGTTGAATACTCTGTCAGCACTCAACATTAATTCTTATCTATTGGGTGAAAAAAGAGAATTAGATGACTAGTTAATAAAACTTCGATAGTGAGTGTGAACAGATTATTAGGTGGTTGAAAGTTCCCATTTCTGGCTATATAAATCCTTCAAATTCAGCTTGGTTGCAGTGGTAGCGTTTAGCAATGGAGCTGGTCCTTGTACTAAGAGTGTTTAAATAACATATGATTGGAAGGTTTGTTAGGATTCCAAAGCAGTAGCCCTAAGGCAGTGATGGCAAACTTTGGCACTCCAGCTGCTCTTGGACTTCAATTCCCAGAAGCCCAAGTCCCTGTGAATCCACACAAATGGGTTTACTGCACGTATGCGCAATAAACCCATTTGTGTGGATTCACAGGGACTTGGGCTTCTAGGAACTGAAGTCCAAGAACAGCTGGAGTGCCGAGGCTTGCCATCACAATCCTAAGTTTTGTAGCTGGTGTGCATCAGGCCTACGATATCTGTATGGGTGAGATGCGTTTTCTCTTTTCAGACCATCCCTTCATTTATTTGTCTGGTTAGTTACAATATATAGAGACAACCCAGGGTCCCAATAAGACTTACACATACAGTATGAGTAATGGCTGATGGAATCGCTTTGGAAGTCGCATATTTAGAACACAAACAAGGGAAGTTGTAGTGTATGTTTAGGCCTTTTCCTACCTGCCTCTTTCTCATACTAAATCACACATATTGTACTCCCAAACCACTTGGCGGTCCTTCTGTAGGTTCAGTGTGCATGCGGCAAGCATGGCTGGTAGGGCAAGGAGCAAATGGCTGTCTCAGCTTTGTCATTCAAAATGTCATAATTTGCTACCCGATGTCATGTTGACCTTAGAAGTGTTTACAGGTAGTTCTAGGCCCGTGATGGCGAAGCTTGGCACTCCAGATGTTCTTGGACTTCAATTCCCAGAAGCCCAAGCCCCCGTGACTCCACACAGATGGCTTTGCTGCAGTTCATCCAGCCCGCGCCACGCCGCCCTCATCACTCCTGGAAGCGGAAGTAAAACGTGCCCGTACGGTTAAGGCTCTTCCAGGTTAACCCTTCCTCTGTACAGGCGCGTTTTACTTCCGCTACCAGGAGCGACAAGAGCAGGGCGGGCCGGATGAATTGCAGTAAAACCCATTCGTGTGGATTCACAGGGGGCTTGGGCTTCTGGGAATTGAAGTCCAAGAACATCTGGAGTGCCAAGCTTCGCCATCACTTTTCTAGGCCCCATTGGAATCTGCCTGCACTTACCTGCGTTGCTTTTGTGTTTCCTTTCCAGGCAATTCGCATTTTGGTTCAAGAGCGCTTAAGTCAGGATGCTGTTGCCAAGGCAAATCAATCGAAAGAGGTATGCCTCGCCTCTCTTTGCAAATAATTCTTTTCCCTTTTTATTTAAATATGCCTTGGTTATTGAAATTGGCAGTGTGTGGCCTGAAGTCCGTTTCCAGGAGTGGCCCTGGAAGAAGCTAAAAACAACCTCTCCCCTTGGCAATCGTGGTCGGAAAGGCAGCAGAGGAAAGGTCACCTTTCAGAAACAGGCCCACCATTGAACGGTGCCTTGGATTAAAAAGTGCCTCTTTGGGGGAAGACTCCAGTGAAGCTAATTTTTTTATCCAGTTGCAGTGATGAACAAGTCACAGTAAAAGGCAGCCCAAATTCTCTCTGAAGGAATCTGTTCTTAGACATTGGCAGATTACTCTGGAATCCCAAAAGCTCAAACTCTCCAGAGTAATCCAGCTAAATTTATAAATATCGAACTGTAAGCCATGATAAATTTGTCTTTAGTTCTGCTTGGAATGTAGAGAAGAGGTTTCAGAAAACACCGAGATGTCTTTATTTTACATAATAGTCGGAGAAAACAAAGCAGAAGTCCATTTGCTTTGCATTGCAAGTGTATAAGCCTCAAGGAGCCAGGCAGATTTTTAGCTTCAGGATCTTAAAAGCAACCCAAGAAACTTGGTTTTGGTAAGGTGCTTTTTTTGGTTTGTTTTTGAGTATAGTGGGGACTGCGGTGGCTTAGTGGTTAAGACACTGAACTTCACTGCAGCGGGTCAGCAGTTCGAGACCTGAGTGCTGCATGACGGAGTGAGCTTCTGTCTCTGTCCCTGCCAACCTAGGAGTTTGAAAGCAAGAAATTGCAAGTAAATAAATAGGTACCACTTCAGTGGGACGGTAAACAGCATTCCGTGCACTCCAGTGTCTAGTCATGCCTGCCACATGACCACGGAAATGTCTGCACATGCAGACAGCTCTGGCTCTTTGGCTATAAACAGAGATGAGCACTGAACCCTAGAGTCGGATACGGCTGGCTTTTGAGCAAGGGCAACTTTTACCTATAATATAGTGGGGGAATGCATGTTTGACTCCACGGAATCATTTTATCATCAGCATTTCTAGTTCTTTATAACCAGCTCGGGGCCTATATATGCACCAAGACTAGCTTTTCTTCTATACAGTTGAAACTTGAAAAATTAGAATATTGTGCAAATATTCATTCATTTCACTTAAAAGGTGAAACAAATATATGAGATAGACTCAGTACATGCAAAGCGAGAGATGTCATGCATTAATTCGTTATAATTGTGATGATCATGGTGTACAGTGCACATGAGATTATGTGATGATTATGGGATACATGAGATGGGGGGTTGGGGTTTTCATAAACTGTAAGCCATAAGCATCAATATTATAACAAAATAAGGCTTGAACTATCTTGCATTGCATGTAATGAGTCTATCTCATGTATTTGTTTTACCTTTTAAGTTGCACTACTGGACTTAATGGGCATTTGCACGATATTGTAATTTTCCGAGTTTCACCTGTATGCCCTTGCATCTTTTTCTTTAAAATATGAAGTTGTGTATTGTACAGTACTTGTTTTCCTGGAAGCAAATTTGTGAGGCAGCGTGGGGGGTGGCATCACTGCCATGGAAGACTTTCTCCTGGGGAGCCCAGCCAAACACTGGACACTTCGAGGCACCTTTTGAAAACCTGGTTTTTCCACTAAACTTTTGGAACTGGCTGAGACGTCTTCTTTGAAACCATTTGGTCCTGTGTACGCAAATGTGTTTATTTGTGGGATTTCTCTTGCCACCCAATAATTTCAGTATTTGGGGTGCAAGGCACCTAAAAAGTATTTTTAAAAATTGAAAATACAGAATTGCAGCTTAAATGCCCGAGAGAAAATTATTAAGAGAGGGAAATCTTCAAACTATAGAAGCTAGAAAATTGGGGGTGGGGGCTCAAAAGAAGTTAAAAGCCAACAAAAGTGTTCACTGCCACAAGATGCAGAAATAGCTGCCAACTTGACAGAAGAAAACTTAGAATTATAGAATCACTGAGATGAAAAGGGTCTTTTAGTCCATTGAGTCCAACCTCCTGCTCAATGCAGGAATCCAAAGCAAAACAGATGGTTTTCTAATTCGCTCTTGAATGCCTCAAGTGTTGGAGCAATCACCACCTCTTCAGGCAGTTGGATCCTCTCTGTTCAGAGGATGTTGAGGGTCCTTGCTTCGTTCTCTCGGCATCCGCTGCTACCTCTTTCTCTATCTTAGATCAGGGGTTCTCAATGTTTTCCTGCCACGGGCCGGACCACCCACCCTCTGTCAGCTGAGCGGGCAGGATGTGTGGTTCCCCTGAGGTAAACGCTGTCGTAAACCATGGCAAGAGCATTTGTGTAGACGTGGGCATGTAGGCACATGTGCATATACCGCTGTTGTAAACACTTTCGCTTCTGGGGTCGCCACTGGCCGGATGGCTTGCTGCCACGGGCTATGTCCGGCCCACGGGCTGTAGATTGCAAACCCCTGTCTTAGATGGAGCAATACCAAGAAGAGGATATATTATCTCAACTGGTGTTATTATATTGCTAGGGAACCCTTTGATCTGATCCAGGGGGATTCGCTTCTCTTCTTGCTGACAACCTTGCAGGAGTCCCAGGGATTTGATTTATGCACAGTTTCAGTATGTTCCAGTACATGAGGATTCCTTTTTGTTGCTAAGCTGCCTCTCTCCTCTTTCTCTTTCCAGGGTTTGCCGGTTGCACTGGATAAGCATATCCTTGGCTTCGACACAGGGGGTAAGAAGAATTTCCTTCAACCACCTTGTAATAGTTTGCTCTCAAGGGGCATTTGCACACTTGTTATTGTATTGCACAATTAAGTGGGCACGAGCCCATCAGTCTTGCTTTCCAGGTTGTTTCTCTTGTGGAGAGATTGTGCTTTGTCATTTTATGCTTGTGGGGAAAACGCAGCACCGCCCTCCCATCAGTGTGGTCCTGGCCATTGTGGTTGTATGAGGCACTGCCTGTAAACTGGCTTATTGCAAACAGTTCCCCAATTCATCCCTCAGTGGCCAGAATCCTGGTAGTTAAATCCCTAGTATAACAGTCATGCCAATCTCAGTAAAGGAGAATTGACACAAACCAAAAGAGTTTGCTCCTGTGTACCAGTTATTGTGCAATGTCTATGTTGTCTTGTTAAGTGTTGACAATTTGACACTGAAGGTCATGGCAGTCGAGTTGGCAGAATAAAATACGTACAGTAAAACCCCGAGTTATGGGAAAAATCAGTTCCCTGGCCTATTTCATAACTTGAATTTTTTCGTAACTCGAGGCATGCATAAAAATAAAAATGGGGAGATTTCCTACCATCTGGCGGCGGCTGCTTCCTTTTCTTACACTTCCAACAGTGCTGGGAGTGATTATTAGTGCCCAAAATGGCGACAGCGCCATTTTGGGTGCTACAAAACTGATTTTTCGACTTGCGAGCTTTTTTACGTAACCCTGGATATTTCGTATCTCAGGGTTTTTTCGTAGGTTGGGACACCAGTTTACAAAAAAATCATTTCGTAAGTAGAAAATTACATATCTCGAGGCGTTCGTAAGTCAGGGTTTTACTGTATTAAGGTGTCAGGTCAATGTGTTGTCGGTGGCATTTTATTTTGCAAATGCCCTGTTGTTATTTGAGAGGCTATAAGCTAGTTTATAAGTGCAGTAATCTTAATAAAGGCCAGAATCTCCCCCCCCCCCCCCCTTCCGTGTCTAGATCAGATGTGAAACTGCCAAAATGAAGCCACCATTTGGCGAGTCCATTCTGCAGTTCCTTTGGCCTGACATAGTGTGAGAAAGATTAGCCGACAACACAAGGTTGCCATTACCAGGAAGGGAAGGTGGGGACAATAAACAGCTGACAAATAGAAACAAGAAATAAACCAGTCTGGCCAGGTTATCCTGTTATATGACAATAGAGTAGACCATACTGTCAGTGACTTTGCGAATCATCAGGTGGCGGTTAACCTGACCACCCTGAGGATTAACAGTTTCAGGTGCCAAAGTCCACAGGGAAGGATGATGGTCCCCAAATGGATTAAATCCCACTTGAATCCATCTTGATGGAGGGCAGCAGCTTCATCCATCCTGGCCTGGGGCTGAGGAGGAGGATTTCGTGTGCCAAAAAGACTCAGGAGCAGAAAGTGACTCACAGAACTGGATCAGTGGTATGGGGGCCATGCTGCAATGTGGAAGGCAAATGGAAGGCCACTGCATTATACCCTCAGGACAATCTTCATGGCTGATCGCCATGAGGATAGCCGGAATTAGATACCGGATAGGAAGAAGAAATAGAAATAACTATTCAAAGCCCCAGATTGAGGTGGCCAGTATATTTTTTGAGATACTGTATGCAAGAGGCTGAATATAGGAAGAAACCAAGTTGTGGCTCAGGGATGAGCTGTTAACTTAAATCAGGGATTCTCAACCTGTGGCCTGTGGCACCATTTCATGTGGCCCACCTCCACCATGCCCGGAAGTGCCATGTGGCAGAGGAAGGGCAAAATGGTTGTCTGGCCCCTGAAGCTGTCTGAGGGAGCATGACCTGGCCCCCCGCTTAAAAAGGTTGAGAACTCCTGACTTAAATGAAAGAAGAGGGCAGCAAGTCAGAGAGACTTTTCACCGCCCTTCCCTTCACCCATACCAAGACCTGTGCAAGCTGATGGGCTCCCAGCAGAGGCCTCATTGAGCCCTGTTGAGTTTGTAATGGTGCCAGGATCACGTCATCTGGAAAAAACTGGATGCCCAGAACAGGGGGTGCTTTGTTGATTCATGTCTGTGCAGTTATTAGGAGCAATGTGGGTGTCTTTGTCGATTTCTTTCCCTTCTGAGTGCTGAAATGAGCTCAGCTCCAGCACACAATTCCTCAGACTCGTAGAATGATATATAATAATCCCTGCCCGTGACAGCGAACCTTGGCACTCCAGATGTTGTTGACTTCAATTCCCAGAAGCCCAAGCCCCCATGAATCCGCACGAATAGCTTTACTGCGATTCATCCGGCCTGCGCCACCCTTGTCACTCCTGGAAGCGGAAGTAAAACGTGCCCAAACGGAGGAAGGGTTAACCCAGAAGAGCCTTAACCGTATGGGCGCGTTTTACTTCTGCTTCCAGGAACGAGGAGGGTGGCATGGGCTGGATGAATAGCAGTAAACCCATTCGTGCGGATTCATGGGGGCTTGGGCTTCTGGGAATTGAAGTCCAAGAACATCTGGAGTGCCAAGGTTCGCCATCACAGATCCCTGCACGTTCGACTGCAGAGTAAAGTGCAGGTTGTATGGGGACATGAAAGGAGCCTCATTCGGGTGTCCCATGCGCAGTTTCTCCAGCAAAAATCCTTTCAACACAGAGTAATCTCTGACACGAAATTATTATTGGGCAGCAATAGAAATTTGAAAAATAAATAAAATAAATTATGAACAAAAAACCGTGTCTGTGGAGGCAAGGAAGTCGGAGTTGTTGGACTACAGATCCCACCATCCATCACCCCTTGGTTGTGGTGGCAAGAGACACTGGAGATGCAGTGTGGCAGCATTGGGAAGGTTTCCAACCCTAGCCCTGAGTTTTGTTTCTATGCCAGGGCTCTGTCCCCTGCATTTCCATGTCTTTGAGATCTGGGACTTTGATGCCCACTGTCTGTGCATTGGCCAGATGGCAGTGGAAGAGGAGACCGAAGGAGGCCATTCTCCAACATAGGAAGGCAAATGGGTTGTTGTTGCACACAGTCACACACGCTGGTTGACTTTGCCTTCCTTGGTTTTGTCTCTGAGGTATGTTAGGAGGGGGACTCAAGTGGTTAAGATGCTGAACTTGACAACTAGAAGGTCGGAGTTGGATTCCTGAGTACTGCACAATGGAGTGAGCTCCCATCTCTGTCCCAGTTTCTGCCAACCTAGCTGTTCGAAAGCAAGAGATTGCAAGTAGATAAATAGGGACCGCTTCGGCAGGAAAGGTAGAAACATTCCGTGTGCGTTGGTGTCTAGTCATGCCTGCCACATGACCATGCAGACGTCTGCAGACGCAGACAGCGCTGGCTCTTTTGCTGTAAACCAAGATGAGCACCTGACCCTAGAGTTGAATACGACTGGCTTTCGAGCAAGGCCAAACTATCTTAAGAGGCACAGCCAGGCCCACTGGGTGTCAGAAAGGGTTGAAGGAGCTAATTGAGCCTGGATTTGGCAAGTGCCAGGAAGCATCCCGTAGACTTGGCTGCTGCTTCAAACATGCCCATGGAGAACTGAACTTGAGCTTGGCCTCTTTCCTTTTTCCACCCTCAAGATGCCGTTCTCAACGAAGCTGCTCAGATCCTCCGCCTGCTGCACATAGAAGAACTCCGCGAGCTGCAGACAAAGATCAACGAAGCCATTGTCGCTGTTCAGGCCATCATCGCCGATCCCAAAACTGACCACAGACTGGGCAAAGTCGGGAGATGAACCGGCCAGAGGCTTCTGGCTCTCCCGTCGCTGGCTGGCTGGCTGGGAGGGAAGGAAGGAAGGAAGGAGGGAAACACTTCTGAACCAAGCATGCCATTCAGAAAGTCTGCAGCTCCTGTGGTTTTTGGGGAGGAAACAAGACGACAGCCAGCCCAGTCACTAAATGCCATTTTTTTTCTTTACATAAATAAAGCTCGGATTAAATAGATCCAAACTTTTATCCTTGTAGCAAGGGGGCTTGCCAAAATACAATAGACTTTGTGTGTGTGTTGTGTTTATTTGGTAGAACATCATTGCAGATTTAATTAGTTAGACGTGCCCTTTTAAAAAGAAAGTTAGTTGAAAAGTGGTACCTACCGTATTTTTTGGACCTCAAGGCGCACCTTTTCTCCCCCAAAAGTGGGGAGAAAATTAGGGTGCGTCTTATAGTCCAAATGCTGGTCTTCTGCCAGCTGTGGCTGTTGTAAAAGGATACAAGAGCTGCAGCTGGCCGAAGACTACTACTGCCGCCTCTCAGCTGTTCGGGGCAGGGGGGAAAAACATATGAAAAATAAGTGGCCACTAGAGGGCGAAAATCACAATTTCCAATTTAAATGCATTGGAAATAAATTTCTTGTATTCAAAAGTTTTCTGTTTGTATGTGCCCAATGCATTTAAGTGGGAAATCAGACCTGTGCTTAAAAAGAAAGGGTTTTACGTACCTTGATGCCTTTGTCTCTACTCCACGTGGACAAAATGGAGGAGGAAAACATACTTCCTGGTTGAAAGGAGAGCAAGAGGCTAGGCTAGAGTATCACTTCCTTCCTCAGTGCAATTGGCCTGCCTGCCCATTTCCCCTGCAGCACCACCACTGGTTGATGGTGCAAAATACAGTATTAATTTTTTTGTTTTTGTTTTCCTGCTCTTATGGTCCAAAAAATACGGTAGTTCTAAATGTGCAATGTTTTCTTCCCTTCACTTTGTTCATTTTACCGACCTGGCCAAGATAATGCTCCACATTGGGCTGTCAAAAAAGAAAAACAAAGCACAAATGGCTTAACCCATTTAAAAAAGGCCTTTTTTTGTTTCTTTGTTTATTTAATTCACTGAATAGCTTTTTAAAAAATCATGAGAAAATACAGATAGATTTTGGCACATGCACGCAACCCATACAGTCCCACAAAATGTAGAAATGGGGATGGTGGAGGTGGTAAGGTGTTGGATGATATAAATTTAAACCCGATCTGAATCGTACTAGCAGATTCTCATGTAAATACTAAGGACATGCAGTGTGGCAGACGCAACCACTGGTGGTCATTGCATTTGTACGGTTCCTAAATGCAAACAAGATATTCTTTCCACTGTCTGATAATGGCCAGAGCTTTTTCTTCGACCATGTAAGGCATCCTAGCTGGAGACATTTTAGAACAGTGTTGGCAAACCTTGGCACTCTAGCTGTTTTGGGACTTCAATTCCCAGAAGCCCAAGTCTCTGGGAATCCACACAAATGGGTTTACTGTGCGTACGCGCAGTAAACCCATTCGTGTGGATTCCCAGGGATTTGGGCTTCTGGGAATTGAAGTCCAAAAACAGCTGGAGTGCCAAGGTTCGCCAACACTGTTCTAGAGAGTTTCCTCATTTCCCTTCTTCCCTCTTCGTTGTTTTAAAGCCTCTTGCATTTCCCAATAAAATAACCATGGAACAAGGATGTTTATAGGGTCGTATTTTCTTTTCTTTTTTTTGCAATGTAGCTTCCATCCGCAAATGAGTAGGATTTAGCCCACGTCATCGATAGCACCGTTTCTTAACAATATATAAAAATTCCATTTTGTAAAAAAACAAAAATACAGTAGTAGAGATCTGAGGTATAACTTAAGAATACTGGATAATTTTGCTCTAAGTTAAACCACTTGATTCCCTTCACGGATTGTCCTGATGTTGTTGGGAGGGTTTCCCCCCCACTATGTACAAAATCAGGAGTTGTCTTCAGAGTCCTTCCGCTCTCAGGTAGCACCACATAGCTTTATTTTCTCCCTGTCCAAAAGACAAAAGGAATGTTTTACTTGGAGGGATAATATTTTTAATCGGTGTCGCAGTAATTTCTTTGACACATGGATCACCTTTGGCAAATGGTGCAGTTCAGCAAACGGGCTGGTTGCTTTGTCAATGAGAATACATTCCCTTTTTATCCGACACAAGCAGAAACAGCATTCCTTTAGTGAAAAGTCATTAAAAGGACTGAAATTCTATAACGGGGTACCCAAACTATGGATTCCTGTAGGCTGGATCCGGCCCCCGATGCCACGCCATCATCATCGCCCCTGGAAGCGGAAGTAAAACATGCCCATACGGGGATGTTTTACTTCCACTTCCGCAAGCGACGAGGGCAGTATGGGCTGGATGAATTGGTATTGGGAGCCGGATCTGGCCTGCAGGAATCCATAGTTTGGGCACCTCTGGTTTAAGCAGAGAAAATGGCAGCCTAAAATCTATCTCAGATAGATTGCAATGTGTGTTTTATTTCCACTTCCAGTGGGGGGAACCACACAACCGGCCTGGTGAACCATGTGACCGGCCCACAGCATGACAAGTTTGGGCACCCCGTTCCATAAGGTGTCCCTCCTTCCAACCCCATCCACCTTTGACTGTTCTGGTTATCTGTTAATTCTCACCTCCCGGGCAGTATGGATGAACAACTGTTATTCCATAGAGATGCGTCCGCTGTTCTGGAAGGTATTCGCCTGTGAAATCACCAGTGTCTTTGTTCACAGCTATAACACCGTCCCTGTTCAGAAAAACAAAGGAAAAGTATCCTTTCACCTAATGCAACACCCTTTGGTTTGAACTACTAGCTGATTACCTGGCCTTGCCCGGATTTTTTTTTTTTACCGTAGGCCAGCCTTTCCCATGGAAACCATGGTATGTGTGTAGGTCACTCCTGCCTCCCTCCATCTCTCTTTGTGTCCCTACCTGGGACTGACATTAGCCAGCTCAATTACATCACAATCGGGTGACCTACCTGGGGCTATGACACGCCTACCTTGGCCTTTGGAGAGGTACACTGGGACACACAAACCCCATGGGACTCGTGAACCCCCCAATGTACCTCTCCAAAGGCCAAGGTAGGTGTGTGGCAAGTCCTGGCAATATCCATTCAGAGGTGTGTGAGCCCATTGAGGACATACAAGACCTCACCTCTGTTTTATATATATAGATTCTGTGCTCCAGTGTGGTTGGATGAGAAACATTAGCTCTAGTCTTTGTTGTCTGTGTTCAGATTTAAGATGCAAGGAGAAGCAAACCGGACATCCCTTATTGGTCACTTTGGGATGCAACAAGAGCCCTAGTGCTAGGGCCAACCGAAGGACTGTTGTTGAGTGGTCAGAAAAAATGTCCCCGGGAAATCAACATGCAGGAGAGGCATGGCATGGTGCCTTCCTGCCTTTTTTAAAGAACACGGGGTGCAATTATCTCAACTTCCAAAACACCTCAAGCACCAGGGGGGAAAAGTTTCCATCGAAAGCTGAATCTAAACTCCCATGTTAAAATTTTTGAGGGGAAAGCCCTCACCTTGTGATAGCTTTCCCATTTGAAATGTGTGTGGAAAGCCCCCAGTTGCTCCCACAGCAGAGTGCAACCAACGCTAACACATGACAAGTAGCAATAGCAATTCCACTTAGTACACTCTGCGGGATTCAAAGGTTAATTAGCATCTTGCCCCCAACATGCTGGGTCCTCGTTTTTACCAACCTCAGAAGGATGGAAGGCTGAGTAAAGCCGGATCCCCAGCAGGATTGAACTCACAATGTTTTGGCTACAGTACAGCAGTTTAACCACTGCGCCACCGTCCAGGGCTCTACCAATGACAGGTTGCTTACCTGTAACTAATTGTTCTTTTCTGTGGTCCCCTGTGAATCCACACGAATGGGTTTACTGCATCATTCTTTTGGATTCACAGAGAACACAAAGAAGAACTTAATAGCATGTGGGGCAGAAATAGATATTGTAGCTAGCCTATATTTAGAATATTGTTATATTTAACAATGATGTAGAAACTGCAATTACAGTTGTATACCTTTACTGCCACATAGTGTTTAGTGCACACTCTGGCCAGTTCACAGAGTACAGTGAATCCCCGACTAATAATGAGTTCGAATAGTGTCATTTTCGATTAACGATGCTACTGATGCCCTCCACGTGATCTCCCGCACAATGACAAAAAAAGTCATTCGAATAATGACGGTTTTTTTTACAGTCGTGTGAATAACAACGGTTTTTTGACGTTCTGCGGGAGATCTCCCATAGGAAACCGCAAAACGACGTTTTCCACATAATGACGCTACTTGGAGAACCAAGCAACGTTGTTATGTGAGGGTCTACTGTAATTAGCATCTTGCCCCCAACATTGTGGGTCCTCATGTTACCAACCTCAGAAGGATGGAAGAGGCTGAGTCAACCTGGTTCCCCATCAGGATTGAACGCACAATGTCTTGGCTGCAGTACATCAGTTTAACCATTGGGCCACCCATGGCTCAACGGTTCAGGTGTTTGTTCAACAAGATCTCTGCGACACAATTCCGGACTGCCGGCTTACCTTCTCCAGTCTGTGTGGTAGAAGTGGTTGGCATAGCTGGCAATGCTGAACGGGTAGTTGAGGTGATGCTGAATAACCCGCCTCCCTGTTCCATTGGGTAACACACACTCCAGCTTCTTGGTTCCTTTGCTCAACAGAGACACATAAAATCAGAGTCACTTCAGGTATTGCTGGGACCTTTCCCTTTTCATTTGGGACTGCCAGCTACATCATTCAAGCAAAAACACATCTTTTGGTGGACTTTTGAACTTTCCCCCGCTAGAATAGGGGTTCTCAACCTTTTCAAGCTACGGGCCGGCCCACTCCCCCTCAGACAGCTGAGCGGGCCAGACTGATGGTTTTCCCTGCTGTAAACTCTGCCCGTTTCCGGTAGCAGCAGCGGTGACACAGGCCACATGAAATGGTGCCGCGCGCTGGGGCTGGCTTGTGGGATGTAGGTTGAGAACCCCTGCCCTAGAGAGCTGGTGGTAAAGAACTGGACGCTGATATAGGTAAAGGTCGCCCTTGCTCGAAAGCCAGTCGTATCTGACTCTAGGGTTCAGTGCTCAATGTGGTACCTATTTATCTACTTGCAATTTCTTGCTTTCGAACTGCTAGGTTAGCAGAAGCTGGGACAGACACGTTCCATTTGCTCCAGTGTCTAGTCATGCCTGCCATGTGACCAAGGAACCATCTGCAGGTGCAGACAACAGTGGCTCTTTGGCTGTGAATGGACATGACAGGCATTTGAGAAAGGGAGACCTTGACTTTTACCTAATGGTAGACAATCATCCCAAGAGAAAATGCTGTCTTTTATTAATCCACACATGCATGAAGGGAAAGCATCTTTTTTTTGTTGCTTCCACAGCTCCAAAACCACAGAACCTAAACATCAGAAGGGCCCCTAGAATTATTTTTAATGTTAATGGGACACTGAATTTTTAGAAGTGGTTGCCGTGTTAGTCTGTGCAGACATAGCTGAGAGTAAATAAAACAGTATTAAAAAAACAAAAAATGTGGCACCTTAAAGACTAACTCCTGTACTGTATTTAACTGTGGACTTGGTCCATGAAAGCTCACAGTTAAATACAGGAGTTACTCTTTAAGGTGCCGCAACATTTTTTATTTTAATTTTATTTTATTGCTGTTCTGTTTTATTTGCTCTCAGGTAAAGGTACTGAATACTGAAATTTTAGTTCATTCAAAGTTGTGTGTTGTTTGCAGTAACATCTTTAGACACTAGGTGGCAGTAAAAGCCAAGGAAGGAGTTGTTGTTGTTTTGTTGTTGTTCAGTCGCACAGTCGATTCCGACCCTTTGCGACCCTATGGACCATCGTTCTCCAGGCACCTCTGTCCTCCACCATCCCCCTCAGCACTCCCAGTTCTGTGCCCATTGTGTCTACAATACCATCTATCCATCTCATCCTTGGCCTCCCCCTTCTTCTTTTGCCCTCCACCTTTCCCAACATCACGGCCTTCTCAAGTGAATCCTCCCTTCTCATTTGATGCCCAAAGTACTTTAGCCTCATCTTTACTATTTGACCTTCCAATGAGCAGTCAGTGTTGATTTCTTCTAAGATTGACCTATTTGTTCTCCTCGCTGTCCAAGGTACCCTCAAAACTCTCCTCCAGCACCACATTTCAAAGGCGTCTATTCTTCTGCGTTCAGCTTTCCTAATTGTCCAGCTCTCACATCCGTACATTACCACTGGGAATACCATTGCTTCGACTATTCTAATTTTTGTTTTCAAGGTGATGTCTCTGCTTTTCACTATGTTCCCCAGGTTTCTCATGGCTTGTCTCCCTAGAATCAGCCGCCTCTTTATTTCATGGCTGCAATCTCCATCTGCAGTGATCTTAGATCCTAAGAACGTAAAATCTGTCACTGCTTCTACTTCTTCCCCGTCTATTTTCCAGGAACTGATCGGGCCTGTTGCCATTATCTTGGTTTTCTTGATATTGAGTCTCAAGCCAGCTTTTGCACTCTCTTCCTTCAAACCGATCAAGAGATTCTTTAGGTCTTCCTCACTTTCTGCCATTAGGGTGGTGTCGTCTGCATATCTCAGATTGTTGATGTTTCTCCCAGCAATTTTGATCCCAACACCAAAAAGGAGCGTTTTCATGTTCAGTTCTTCATGTATACTGAGTTTTGTTGTTTTATGTTGCTCTAAAAAGATAAGGTACACCATCTAGGTCCATGATGGCGAACTTTGGCACTCCAGATGTTCTTGGACTTCAATTCCCAGAAGCCCAAGCACTCTGTGAATCCACATGAATGGGCTTAGTGCGATTCATCCAGCCTGCACCGCCCTCATTGCTCCCGGAAGCGGAAGTAAAATACGCCCGTACGGAGGAAGGGTTCACCCGGAAGAGGCTTAACCGTACGGGCGTGTTTTACTTCCGCTTCCAGGAACGAGGGTGGCGCAGACTGGATAAATCGCACTAAACCCATTTGCGTGGATTCACAGGAGCATGGGCTTCTGGGAATTGAAGTCCAAGAACATCTGGAGTGCCAAGGTTCGCCATCACGGATCTAGGTAGTCTATTTTTAGCATGACATAAAGCCGTAAAGTATTGCTGTTCTTGAGCGTGTGTGGCTTTTGCATCTACCTACGCCATGCACCTTCCAAATGCCACCTGAAATCTCCAAAATCATTCAAAATCAACAAATGTGGGGGAACAAGCTGTCTTTTCATAATTCTTTGGCTGGCTGACGGGGGGGGGGGGGGGGGGGGGGGGTTAGAGATCTCTTGCCTCGTGGCCTCCTAGCAGCTAAGGCAGCCGTGGGTCATTTCCGTTTCCAAGACTGTACTAAGCAAGCATTTTGTTCCCGGCTCCACATCATGGAGAAACTCTTTGCCTGTATTTTTAAATGCATTTCAGCCTGTTCAGTCCTGCTTTAAGATAAAATCGTTATCCTCGCCGTCATGATAACAGCTAAATAGGTGAGGCTGTTCAGCAGCAGCGGAGAATCTTCAGAGCCCTGGGATGCCTAAAAGGATCGTGTAAAGCTGCATCCCTACCTTTACTGTCATCCTGAAGTTCTTTTCATGCAATATGGGGAGGTTAGGCTCAAAGAGCTCACCTGCACCCCACAGTGTCCAAAAATGGGGGGGGGGGGGCAAAGGTGCTGTAAATCTCTGCTCCTGTTCTAAATCAGGGGTTCCCAACCTTTTCACGCTGGGGGCTGGGTCACACTCTCTCGGTCAGCTTGGAGGGCTGGATGGCCATTTTGTCCTGCCTGCATGATGGGGACGGCCATTTTGTCCCAACAGCTTCAAAGGGATGGCCGTTTTGTTTTTTGAATGCCCCACATAAAATGGTGCTGGGGCCAGATCCGGCCCACAGGCCTTGGGTTGGAAACCTTTTTTCTAGATAGTAACTGTAAAGGTGTCTTTGCCAGTTGTTCCAACTCTAGGGTGTGGTGCTAATCTCCCTTAACAGCCAAAGAGCCAATACTGTCTGTTTTTGCAGACATTTCTGTGGTCATGTGGCAGGCATAGCTAGACACCAGAGTGCACAGAACACCGTTGCCGTTCCTGCCAAAGCAGTACCCATTTATTTACTTGCAATTTCTTGCTTTCGAACTGCTAGGTTGGCAGGAGCTGGGACATGACGGGAACTCTCTCCGTTGTGCAGCACTCAGGTCTTGAACAGCTGACCAGCCAACTAGAGTCTTAACCACTAAGCCACTGTGGGTCCCTATCATTACTGGTCTAACAATTACCAATCTCCTAATTTTAAGAATGGGCAAAAGGTGGGTCATACGACTCACTGTCCTATTCTGTGATCTCATTAAAGTGCCCTGCCACTCTGTATTTACGCGCCCTTTCTCGTGCTCAATCTGCCAAATCCAAAAATATGGAGCTGTCATCATGTCTTTTCTTCCATCACAGGCACTAAACGCCTGTGAGAAGTTCTGGTTCCATGTGCAGCACACAGGTCTTGAACTGCTGACTTGCTGACCTTGTGGTTGTCAAGCTCAGTGTCTTAACCACTTTGAACTGTGTTGTAGTTTACTCTGGGGCAAATATGGATTGAACAACGGTCCCAAGGAAAACAGAGTTCTTTCCCACCTTCACTGAATGAAAATCAGGAAAACTAAGCCAACTTCAAGGGGCTTCTTCTTCCCCAATTCATTAACCAGTTCTTTGGTACTGGTTGTTTTCTCCCCACCACCACCACCACCACCATCAAGATGGTGGGTTGTGTTAACAGCCCCCATCCTCAGCCATTCAGTCTGACCACAAGCCAAAGAAGATCAAAGTGTAGAAAGGTGATATCCCCACTTCTGCTGGGGAAGAGGGATAATGAACCAACCCTAAACCTGTTGGGGATTTGGGGTTCTTGCCCCACACATAATCTGGCCTGTGTTTGCCAACCAGTTTAGCCTTTCTGTCAACACAACTCTTGGGCAAGGGCCATCGAGTATCGGCTTGATGTGATAAGCATTACCTGCATCTGCCCAGCATATAAGTTTTGAAAAGGGATCGAAGGTCAAGCCATTGGGCAGCCCGATGTCTTGGCTGATCAAAATCCGCCTGTTTTCTCCATTAACGGTGGATGTCTCTATTTTAGGGGATTCGCGGTTCCAGTCTGTCCAGTAAAGAGTCCTAGAAGGCAACAAAGAGGAAACAATAGGCGAGTCACGGAGGGCACAGTAGGCTAGCCTTCACAGCCAGTCCATCTGGCATGACCTCTCCTGCCTTCAGGACCGTTGGGAATCAGAATAGGGATGTGTTCCTCCTCCGCACATTTTGCCATTGGGCCCAATATGATGCTTTCCAGTGGCATTTGCTCCCACGCCACTTGAAGGGTCTCATCCGCCTGTAGCCGTTGGCTCCTTTAGGAAGTCAAGGTATTTACTTCTGCCCAACACTTGGCATTAAGCTGATGGTTGTACGGTCTACTCCCTTACCACAGTAGGATGTCTGGCCAGACATTAATCAAAGAGTAAACAAAACAAAACAAAAACTTTATAGCACTTTAAGGACTAACTGCCGTGTTTTAATATTAAAACACAGCAGTTAGTCTTTAAAGTGCTACAATGTTTTTGTTTTATCCAATTTAAAGTGACTCTAGGCCCGTGACGGTGAACCTTGGCACTCCAGATGTTCTTGGATTTCAATCCCCAGAAGCCCAAGCACCCTGTGAATCCACACAAATGGGTTTGCTGCGATTCATCCGACCTGCGCTGCCCTCATCACTCCTGGAAGCAGAAGTAAAATGCGCCCATTCAGAGGAAGAGGTAACCTGGAAGAGTTACAGGCGTGTTTTACTTCCGCTTCCAGGAGTGATGAGGGCAGCTTGGGCTGGATGAATCGCAGTAAACCCATTTGTGTGTATTCACAGGGTGCTTGGGTTTCAGGGAAATGAAGACCAAGAACATATGGAGTGCCAAGGTTCGCCATCACGGGCCTAGTAGGTCTGTGATTCCACACAAATGGGTTTACTACATGTACACACAGGAAACCCATTTGTGTGGATTCACAGAGCAGTGTTTCCTAAACTTTGGTTCTTGGACTTCAATTCCCAGAAGCCTCCGTCAGTACACTGGCTGATCAAGGCTACACAGGTTGGCTCATCTCCCTGGAGGCCTCACGGAGGAATCGAACTCCCAACTTCTAGCTCTGCCACCAGATGTCTAACACACTGGGCTACCCAACCCCCTGCTTGACAAAAAAGACGGACGCAAAGCCAGCCTAGGAGAACCGCTTTCCAGTTGGGTTGGCCATTTCGTTGAACGGATTCTTTGGGGAACCCATATGGTGCTGATCCACTGCAACCACTGACCCATGAATGGGGTCCACGGCAATGGCACGTGGGTTGACAAGGTCAGTGGCAAAGAGGACCCGCCGTTCCGTGCCATCCAGCCCGGCACGTTCAATTTTGTCCAAGCCACTGTCTGTCCAAAACATGGTTCGTCGGAGGTGATCGATGGCCAGGCCTTCGGGACTGATGAGCCCTAGGGAATGAGAAAACCATGAGACAACATTCCCAGGCGCAAAATGGAACATTTCTTGCATCTGATGGAGTGGTCTGTGGCCCTTGGAAAGCAATGTCATAATTCAGTGTGTGAGGTTGCTTTCCAATTACCCCCCACGCTTCTGTCAACAGAATGGTATCCATTAGTAAAACTAGAAAGTAGAACTAGTTGCTAGACTAGACTACACACAACTGCAACCTGCTTGAGATATCGTAGTCTCTACAGCCCTTGATTCAAGAATCAGTTGGCCAGCCGAATCCCACCCAGCACACATCCCAGCCAACGCAAAACAAGAGACACTCACTCCATCATGCAGCCCTCAGGTCTCAAACTGCCGACCTGCCAATCTTACGGTCAGGTCAGCAGTTCGAGACCCGAATACTGCACGACTGAGTGAGTTCCTGTCATCTGTCCCAGCTCCTGCCTAGCAGTTTGAAAGCAAGAAATTGCAAGTAGGTAAATAGCGACCGGGACTGCAGTGGCTCAAGTGGGTAAAGACACTGAACTCAACGACTGGAAGGTCGGAGTTCGATTCCTGAGCACTGCATGACGGCATGAGCTCCCGTCTCTGTTTCAGCTCCTGTAACCCTAGCAGTTCGAAAGCAAGAAATGGGTGGGAAGGCAAACAGCGTTCCGTGTACTCCGGTGTTTAGTCATGCCTGCCACATGTCTATATAAACATCTGCAGATGCAAACAGCACTGGCTCTTTGGCTACAGAGATGAGCACTGAACCCTAGAGTTGGATACGGCTGGCTTTTGAGCAAGAACGATCTTTATCTTTACCTAAATAGGTACCCCTTCAGCTGGACGGGTAACAGTGTCCCATGTACTCCGGCATCTAGCCATGCCTGCCATAGGACCATGGAAATGTTTGCAGACACGGAGAGCGCCGGCTCTTCCACTGCAAACCAAGAACAGCACCACCTCCTAAAGTCGGACACGACTGTCTTTTGAACAAGGGAGACTCCTGATTTAGCTTTTGTTGGCTAGAGCTTCTGGGGGGTAAAGTCTCAAACAACCTCTCTCCTTACTCCTGCCCTAGCGCTGTCCCATCCCACAAGGTCCTTCTGGGAAACACAGTCCCCCACACCCCACCCCATGGTCCGATTCCTCTTGGGGCCAGCCAGTAGCAGAAGAAAGTTGGCATACCCTTCCCATCCCTTCCCATCCTGACCAACTGAGCCTGGGAAGATGCTGCCGTCTAGCAACCCAGAGATGGCCAGTCACCCACCTGAGCTAATGATGGTCTCCGGTTCTGCTCCCGGCTCTAGGCTTGCCCGGCTGATTGTCCGCCCGGCCACGTCCGTCCAATACAGCATTTTCTCCCGGCAATCATAACCAACCCCCACAATGATGGAGCTCTAGAGAGACACAAGGCACAGCAAAACGATGGCCAGCTGTCAGATAACCTCATTGGGCCTCCAGGTGAAAAGTAGGGATGCACCTGGGAGAAAGGCCCTAAAAATCATAAGACTTGATGGTTTAAGCTAACCCAAGCTCTGCCCAGTTGCCTCAGGCATAGGAATTTTGATGCTACCTAAAGGATGGCAAATCCAGGTACAGCGGAACCTCATATAACAATCGCCCCAAACAGCAACGAAATCGCATAACAATTAGGTTTTGGGGGGGAAATGGCATCCCGCATAACAATTTTCCCTATGGAACAAATCGTACAACAATTTTTCAATGGGAAAAACCACTTAGCAAAAAATAATAATAATCGTTGTATGATGCATCTCATAGGGAGAATCGCTGTATGATGCATGCATCATATAGCAATTGTTTTGTACAACGAGCCCCATGGAACGGATTAAAATTGTTGTATGAGGTACCACTGTATTTAATTGCTTTTAATGAAGACTTTTTGGCCATTGGGGTACTTTAGATCAGGGATTTCCAACCTACGGCCTGTGGGCCGGATCTGGCCTGATACCAATTCATCTGGCCCATGGCACCCACGCCACTCCTGGAAGCAGAAAAAACAACCGCACATGCACAAAACGCTGCTGTAAATGACCCACACAGTGTTATGCGCATGTGGCGTGTGTGTTTTACTTCCACTTCCGGTGGGGAGAACCATGTGACCGGCCCACACAATCATGTGATCAGCCCATAGCCCGAAAAGGTTGGGAACCCCTGCTTTAGATGCTCAGTCTCAGGGCACCCAAATTCCACCCTGCACTGGGCTATACTTCAAAAAGGCCATCACTGGTCCCAAATCCATTCACCCTTTCCCCGCTTGCCCTCCCCTAGGTTCACAAAATTTCTGTAAAAGGCTTTCTCAAGCTCGGGTCCCCAGAGGTTCTTAGACTTCAATTCCCAGAAGCCCCGATTAGCAGAAATACAAACTAGGACTTCTGGGAATTGAAGTCCAAGAATACCTGGAAGTGCAAGGTTGAGAAACCCTACTGTAGACCTGTGATGGCGAACCTTGGCACTCTAGATGTTCTTGGATTTCAATTCCCAGAAGCCCAAGTACCCTGTGAATCCACACGAATGGGTTTATTGCGATTCATCCGGCCCTTGTCACTCCTGGAAGCGGAAGTAAAACGTGCCCAGACGGAGGGTTAACCCAGAAAAGCCTTAACTGTACGGGCGCATTTTACCTCCACTTCCGGGAGCAACAAGGGTGACGTGGGCCGGATGAATCGCAGTAAACCTATCCGTGTGGATTCACAGGGTGCTTGGGCTTCTGGGAATTGAAGTCAAAGAACATCTGGAGTGCCAAGGTTCGCCATCACAGGAGTAGACAATATTCCTGTTATTCTGTACTTCCTAACAGTGAGAGATGCTGTAACATGGAGTCATGACCATCAAACCATTTAGGAAGAAGTTTTGCTGAATGGCTGTTCAATTCCCCGGAGAAACCTTCGAAGGTTTGAGCTCTGCGCCTGTTTTCAGGAGGTGTTCTGGAAGCCGTTTGCCTTCTTTTCCAAACAGCGTTCCAGGACTGCTTCTTGGAAATTTTGTTTGCAAACACTTCTTTAGCCTGGAGCTCATATTACTAACAGTTTGAGACAGGAGAGGAAGGTAGGGTTAAAATTCCCAGGTAGTGGCTTTCTCTTCTCCTGCTAACGTTCAAAGCGGGGATTCTCAACCCATGGGCCGGATGCAGCCCACAGCACCATTTCATCTGGGGGCCCCACTGCCTCCACCACACCGGGAAGTGCCATGTGGTAGAGGAAGGGTAACATGGCTGTCCGGCCCCCGAAGCTGTCTGAGGGAGAGTGACCCGGCCCCCGGCTTTAAAAGGTTGAGAACTCCTGACTTAAAGGTATGGGATGGTTTGGAGAAAGAAGGGAAAGAATTACTCCAGAATCGCGCTTCGTGTAAACTGTGTGCTTCAAAGGGGATAGCCTTCATAAGGAAAACAATCTTTCCTTGATTTGTTTTGATTTGCCTTATGAGCTTTCAAAGGCATGCATGAAGAAATATATTGAGGGGGGTTACATAATTTGCCAGATGGAACAGCAGGCCGTGGGGTGGCCATGAACGAAGAGGTCTGTGTTTTCTCTAGACATTTTCTTTCGGCAATTTCATCCAAAAGTCCACTTTGACGCTTTCTCTTGAAAACAGGATACCTTGTCTTCTCTAATTCCCAGCCACAGAGTTGTTATCACAGATCTGGGAAGATCTAGATCCGTGATGGTTAACCTTTCAATTCCCAGAAGCCCAAGCACCCTGTGAATCCACACGAAGGGGTTTACTGCGATTCATCCGGCCCGCGCTGCCCTCGTCGCTCCCGGAAAGTAAAACGCGCCTGGACAGAGAGTTAACTCAGAAGAGCCTACGGGCGCGTTTTATTTCCGCTTCCGGGAGCGACGAGGGCAGTGCGAGCCGGATGAATCGCAGTAAACCCATCCGTGTGGATTCACAGGGTGCTTGGGCTTCTGGGAATTGAAGTCCAAGAACATCTGGAGTGCCAAGCTTCACCGTCATGGATCTAGAGCAATGATGGTGAACCTTGGCACTCCAGTTGTTTTTGCACTTCAATTTCCAGGAGCCCAAGTCCATGCGAATCCACATGAACGGGTTTACTGGCATTCCAGGTGTTCTTGGACTTCAATCCCCAGAAGCCCGAGTCTCGCATATGCACAGTAAACTCATTCGTGTGGATTCACAGAGACTTGGGCTTCTGGGAATTGATGTCCAAGAACACCTGGAGTGCCGAAATTCACCATCACTGATCTAGAGTAAGCACAGGGAAGCTTTCTAGCAGTATGAGGCCAACATCCCACCTGAGGGGCCACCAGATGCTGCATTTACTCCCACCACCACCCCACCATAAAAAAAAACCATTGAAAGAAGGAGAAAATAATTCCAGATGTGGCCCGATGTCCACATCTGAGTCTCATAGTGCTTCTTCTTCTTTCATGCCCAGATCAAACTTTGGATTGCCAAAATAAAGCCACTTTCTTGGCTTTGTCATTGGCCAAAATTAACACATCCTTAGTACATCTTCCTGGCAGTAGTCGGGAGACCAATAAACGAGCCGGTTTCTGTATCATTCCACATTCACACAGTGTGTTTTCCGCCAGCAGCCCCCATTTGAGCATCCTGATCGTACATTTAGGCACTCCAACCCTCAGCCTATCCAGGGACCTCCAAGTGATGTAATGCAGGTTGAGATCCTCAGCTATATCCTCCTTTAATGATGTTCCTTGTCCAGTAAACTCCATCCTTCATCTTCTAATTTGGATTTGCTCTTGTGTACCCTCAAGAGTGTTTGTTCTTGCCATAAAGCTCTTCCTGGATCTGAGCCGGTGGACTTGAGGCTCATCTCCGTCCAGAGGGTGTCGAGGGTCCCTCTCTTGCTTAGTTCTCTCATCGTCCGCTGCTACTTCTCTCCTGATCTTAGGTGGAGTGATACCAACAAGAGGGTATATATATTTTCTCAACTGGTGTAGGTTTGAGACATCCTGTCACTCTACGCATGGCTTCATTAACAGCGATGTCATCTTGTTTCATGTGTGTGGATGCGCCACCATCCTGGAACACCATACTCTGCCACGGAAACGCTCAGGTCCAAAGCTGATGTGCGCAGTGCTTATTCTTTACTTCTAAAAGGTGCAGCTAACCCACACCTTATATAGTAGGAGAATCTCAGGCTTCCATAGATGGCAAATCCCCTCTGCTCAGCTATTTTTTCCTAGCATATAGGAATTTGATGTGGGGGGTGTGGGGGTGATTATTAATAGTGAAGAAAAAGGGGGAAGGGAGAATTCTTCAACACAGAATGTTTTAAAATGAGTATCTGATATATTTTCATCTACATCTCATGTGTCTCCATTCTGCTACTGAAGCTGCCAGGCTGAGACTGTCTGCCAAATGCCGTCTTGCAATAAATCTGATTTTACGGCCCTTGGCTTTGGGTAAGAGTTTCAAATATGAGCAAGGAGCCTACGTGCAGCACGGATCCATACAGCCCCAGCACTTGCCACCAATTATCACACCGGATGAATGCACCACTGGGGTATCTTTGGTGTAGATCAGTAGTTCCCAACATCGGACCCAGGCCCCACAAAGGCATACCTGTCAACCGCGGCTCCGGCCAATCCGGGACCTGCGCAAAGCGGTTCTGCGTATGTCGCCTTCTACGCATGCGTAGAAGGCTTTTACGCTTGCGTAGCCCCCTTTTACACATGCATAGCGGGTTCTACGCAAGCGTAAAAACCTTCTACACAAGCGTAAAGCCTTCTACACATGTGTAGAAGGCGACTTGCGCAGAAGGGCTGCGCAGTACCTCTTTTCCCCCGCTGCCAAATTCCGGGGTTTTGGCAGCGCGGGGTGGGAAATGGCACAAATCGGCGCCAAAAACCGGGAAATCCCGGCCAATCCAGGAAGGTTGACAGGTATGCACAAAGGGACTTCAATTCCCTGAAGCCTAAGTCAGTCCATTGGCTGATCAGTGCTTTGGGAAATCAACTTAGGCTTCTGGGAATTGAAGTTCAAAAACCAAAGATTGGGAACCACTGGTGTAGAAGGAGAGGAAAATTCATCCTTTCCACACGTGTGTGAACTCCCTTGGTCAGTGCATGATGTTCCATGTTCCAGCTTCTTTGCTAAAAACACTGACACTTTCTGCTCCTTCTGCCCCCAATCCTCAACTTTGCACCACCCAGTATGGAAGAATACTTTACATGCACAGAGAGCAGGGTCTTGGCGGCCTCTTTATGGAGCCTCGTGCCATTCAAGGGCAAAGAACCGATTTGCTGGCCCTGGGTGTAAATGAGGAAGGTCCCGGCCGAGGGGGGAGTGACGTCAGGGCGCGGAGTTGGGCGAACCGTTGGAGGAGCCACAGTGGGGAGGCCTGAGGGAGGAAAGCACAAAAGCCAAGGGTTACTAGAGGATTCTCTGGGCGGTTCACAATTTAATTAGCATTTTGCTGATCTCGGAAGGATTGAAGGCTGAGTCAACCTTGATCCCTGGTCAGGATCAAACTCACCACGATTTGGTTGCAGGGCAGCAGTTTAACCCCTGTGCCACCAGGACGATGTAAGTTAGCCTATGCATGTTTATATTTATACAAACCAAAAGTTTCTCTTTAGGGCTCCAGTGGCCACCCTGGGCCATACCGAAAACCACCTCTGCCCCGGCTTCACCACCACAAGCCTGGTTCTTTCCACTCCCAAGCTGTGCAGCCCACCTCCCTGCATACATCCAGATGGACGCGCACACACACGCACATGCGCGCGTGCGTGCACACACGCACATGCGCATGCGTGCGTGCACACACACGCACATGCGCGCGTGCGTGCACACACGCACATGCGCATGCGCGCGTGCACACACACGCACACACACACACACACACACACACACGGTCCTGGTTTCCCCAGCAGGCTTTGCAGCCAATTCTTACATGCAGGAGGGACTCTAGGCTCCGATCTCGTGCCTTCGATCTCGCGCCCACGTTCGTCCACGCACCAGCAGTAGCCGCTGTTTCCGTGGCACTGCATGGGTTTAAAGTCACCCAGGGCGTTGCACTGGGGCACATATTGGTCGTCCCGCGGGCTGCCCCCATAATGGTCCAGAAGGCTCTGCCTCCAGCGTTCGCACATGGTCTGCGGCCGTTGCGTTGGCTCTGAATGACAGAAACAGAGAGAAAGTCAAGGCCGCCCCTTGCTCGAAAGCCAGTCATATCTGACTCTAGAATTTAGTGCTCATCTCTTTATAGCCAAAGACCTAGTGCTATCTGTGTGTGCAGACGTTTCTGTGGACACGTGGCAGGCATGTCTAAACACCGGGGGTGCACAGAACGCTGTTTATCTTCCCACCAAAGTGGCCCCTATTCATCTACTTGCAATTTCTTGCTTTCGAACTGCTATGTTGGCAGGAGACAGGAGCTCACTCCGTCACGCAGCACTCAGGTCTCGAACTGCTGACCTGCCGACCTTCCAGTCATCAAGTTCAGCGTCTTAACTACTGAGCCACCACAGGCCCCAAAGGATATATCTTACATGCCATTTAAATACAGGAGTTAGTCTTTAAGGTGCCACAACATTTTTTGGGGGTCTTTTTTTGCTGTTTTGTGTTCTCTCTGATATGCTTGCACAGACTAACACGGCTACCACTTCAAACATCTTTTGGTATCAGTAGGTTTGGGACCCGTGATGGCGAACCTTGGCACTCCAGATGTTCTTGGACTTCAATTCCCAGAAACCCCCATGAATCCACACAAATGAGTTTTCTGCTATTCATCCGGCCCGCGCCACCCTCGTCGCTCCTGGAAGCGGAAGTAAAACGCGCCCGTCCGGGCGCGTTTTACTTCCGCTTCCAGGAGCGACGAGGATGGCGTGGGCCGGATGAATAGCAGAAAACTCATTTGTGTGGATTCATGGGGGCTTGGGCTTCTGGGAATTGAAGTCCAAGAACATCTGGAGTGCCAAGTTTTGCCATCACCGTTTGGGACTATTCTTTCATCCATCCCTCCAGATAGGTAGGCAGACAGACACACAGATGAATGGAGAGAGAGAGACAGACAGGGCAGATGGGCGAGCGGATGGATAGATTGGGGGGGGGGGGATAAATTTTTGCAAAGAGGTAGGTTCCCCCCATTTTTGCCCCAGGTAGGTCCCCCCCATGGCCTCTGGGCCTCTACCGACTCTTCCCCCCTTCCATCTTATGGCTGAGAGCCAAAAGGTACATGCAGGTGAGGGTGACTCACCTGGTGCCCTGCAGAGTGGGGGAGAAGCCCCCGGCGGCCTCCTGCTCCCGGCAACTTCCTTGCCCTCCCCATCCACACACCAGCACTCCCCAGTGCTACTGCGACACTGCAGTGGCCGGTAGTTCCCCTGGTCATCGCACTGTGGGACGTGGGGGGCCCCAGGGATGGCGGGTCCCTGCTGGCTGGTGTAGAGTCGCTCATGTTGACAGCGGGTCAATCTTTGCACGCTCTCTGCAGGGCAGGGAAAGAAATTATTCACAAGGCTTCACACGTGGGGGTTTTCAAAATCATTTCAGACTGAGTTCCCCCCACCCGAAGGGCAGCTCACTAAAACTCAACACAGGAGGAAAAACAGGTCCAGGGAGGAAATCTCATGGGGGCGGGTGTGTGTGTGCACTTAAAAGAAAGTTCCTCTCCATTAGCCTAACGGCTATTTTATTTATTACGTCGCTCCTTTCTCTGCTGCCTTTCTGATGAAAACCAGGTTGCTAAAAGCATCGCCCAAACCAAGTCCAATGATAAAATCTTCTGACTTCTCACTAAGAGCAAATTAAACTACAAAGACCACTAAAATCTATGATGACTCGACCACAGGGAGGAGGCAAAGGCTTTTAGGCACCCCGTAACCAACAGCCGCAACAGCAGCTATTAGTATTCTTCCTATTGCTATTACTTCTACTACCATGAATCCCAGCTGAGAACCATTTGGAGTACTTTGCAAAGAGGCAAATCATAAATAGCTTGAATTCATATAGCAATTAGCAATTACACTGACATTCCGCTCCATAGCACCTAGTGAATTCTCTGGAAGGTTCACAAGTTAATTAGCCTTTTGCCCACAACATGCCGGGTACTCATATTACCAACCTCGTAAAAATGAAGGGCTGAGTCAACCTGGTATGCCATCAGGATCGAGTTCACAACATTTTGGCTACAATATAGCAGTTTGACCCCTGCACCACCAGGGCTCTATAATGACAGGTTGCTTACCTGTAACTGTTGTTCCTCTTCGGGGTCACCTGTGATTCCACACAAATAGGCTTACTGTGTGTATGCGCAGTAGACACACTCATGTGGATTCATCGAGACCACAAAGAAGAACTTGACAGAGCATAGCGGCAGAAATAGACATTGTAGGTAGCCCATAATTAGAACATTTTTATTTTTAACAAGGATTGTTATATTTAACAAGAACAAGCAGGGGTGCACGGCTTCGCCCGGGTGGTCCCAACCTGGCTAGCTGAGTGCCAGTGTTGCCCGGGAAACCCACTGGTGGGCCTGTGATGTGAGCTCGGCGATGACACCACAATCCCTCCCTGGTTGGCCTAGCACTGGGGCAGACACAAACCCTCCTGTCGAATATACCCCCTTTGCAGATCAATTTAGTGGGCAACCCCCTGGGCTTCAGAACCCTGACAGTGACCTGCTCACATGCGCAAGGTACGTGTGTGCCAAATCTCATGGGGTTTGGTCAAGGGGTGCAGCAGCCCATTCCGGACACCGAACACACACCTTTGCTTTATATATAGAGTGGTTCACAAGTTAATTAGCATTTTGCCACCAACAGGCTAGTTACTCATTTTATCAACCTTGGAAGGATGGAGGGCTGAGTCAACCTGGATCCCCATGAGGATCGAACTTACAAGGGTCAGTGTAGTTTTGGCTATAGTACAGCAGTTTAACCACTGCGCCAAATTAGAAGATGGAGGAAGGAACTTACTGGACAAGGGACAACATTAAAAGAGGATATAGCTGAGAGACTCAACCTCCCCTACATCACTTGTAGGACTCTGAATAGCCTGAGGGTTGGAGTCTCCAAATGTAAGACCAACATGCTCAAGTGGGGGTTGTTGTTGGATAACAACATGCTGTGTGAATGCGGAGAGATACAGAATCTGGCTCATTTGCTGGTCTGCCTATTACTACCGGAGACATAGACTGATGAGGACTTAAGTTTGGCAATGATAAAGCCAAGAAAGTGGCTTCATTTTGGCAGTCCGAAGTTTGATCTGGGCACGAAAGAAGAAGAAGCAACAGCACTTTGAAACTCAGCTGTGGATATCTGGCCACATCTGGTTTCATTTTCTCCTTCTTTTAAGGGTGTTTATTTTAAATGGGGGAGTAGATGCAACGTCCCTCAGGTGGGATGTCGGCCTCCATACTGCTAGAAAGCTTCCCTGCGCTTACATGCCAAGTAGGGGCTGCTGACGGACAGAAACACGTTGTGTGAATGTGTCTGAGTCACCCAGAAAGAAGCACTGATAACCCATTCATGAGTACTTCGTGTCTAGAAAACCCCAGCAGGATGACCCCAAGTCAAAACCAACCTAAGGACGCCTAATTATTAAGGCAGAAAGGACACCTGGCCCATGCTTTAGGGCCCCTACCTGGAGAGCACTGAAAACCTTCCCCTTCGTACCCTGCCTGGCAGCGACAGGAGAAGGATCCAGGCGAATTGTAGCAGTGGGCAGCTGGGTGGCATCTCCTTTCCATGCATTCATCCACGTCTACGAAGGAGCAAGAAAACATGCAGTGTGAAGATGACCCAAGGTAGAAAACACAAATGCAGTGAGGCTGAGATGGACTTGGAGTTGAAATTGGGCAGCAGAGGGGAGCTATAGTGAACATCCTCTGACCCTCTTGGGTTGTCTCCTCTTTAAGTCCCTACGGTAGTAGCAAACCACTAGGTTTCCCTGAGAGAGGGCAAAGGTAAAGGTTGCCCTTTCTCGAAAACCAGTAGTATCCAACTCTAGCGTTCAGTGCTCATCTCTGTTTATAGCCAAAGAGCCAGTGCCGTCTGCATCTACGGACATTTCCATGGACATGGGACAGGCATGACTAGACTGAATACCCTGAAGCAAATGGTGAGCCACTGTGTGAGACAGAATGCTGGACTGGATGATGGGCTCCTGTGGCCTCTTCCACCAAGGCTGTTCTTATGTTCTTAGTCACCAGAGTGCATGGAATGCTGTTCCTTTTCCCACCGAAGTGGTACCTATTTATCTACTTGAAATTCCTTGCTTTCAAACTGCTAGGTTGGCAGGAGCTGGGACAGATGACAGAAGCTCACTCCTTCATGCAGCATTCGGGTCTCGAACTGCTGACCTGCCGACCTTCCAGTCTTCAAGTTGAGCGTATTAACCACTGAGCCACTGCAGTCTCTGGCTTTGGGACAATGCCATAAAATGTGGCATCCTCTTCAAGTCAAGTCTGAGTGGGGGTGTCCTTGCTCTGAGAGCCCTTCAAAAACCAGGTGCCTAGGACTGCAGTGGCTCAAGCGCCTAAGATACTGACTGGGAGGCAGGTGGTCAGCAGTTTGATTCCCGAGTACTGCAGGACGGAATGAGCTCCTGTCTTTGTCCTAGCTCCTGCCAACCTAGCAGTTCGAAAGCAAGACATCGCAAGTAGATAAATAGGGACCACTTCGGTGGGAAGATAAACAGCGTTCCGTGCGCTTCGGTGTCCAGTCATGCCTGCCACATGACCATGGAAACTCTGCAGCAGCAGACAGTGAGTGCTGGCTCTTCGGCTTTGAAACAGAGATGAGCACTGCACCCTAGAGTCGGATACGACTGGCTTTTGAGCAAGGGAAACCTTTACCCTTACCTAGTAGTTGAGACTTTATTTATTTTATTATTATTTATTTAGTTCAATTTATATTGCCGCCCAATCGACAGGCGATTCCGGGTGGCTTACAACATCGTCCCATAAAAACATATAAAACCCTACTCACATAATTTAAACATTGTCATATTAAAACATTAAAAAGCATTTAAACTTTGCTAACTGTGGCAGCGGATTGGCTTTATTACTGGGTTCATCCATTCATTCCAGAGTCGCATGTCGATTGGGGCAGCTATACAAATTGAATAAATGAATGAATAATTTTTAACCCCTTCCTCTACTGTCCCTCCAAATGACCCAAATATTTATTTATTTATTTATTTTGTCGATTTCTACCCCACCCTCCTAGTGCAATGCACCACTCAGGGTGGCAACAATGGGGAAAAAAGTACAATACAAGAGAGATAAAACAATTACCAGTAAAAAAAAAATTACATTACAATTACCCATAAAACATTACATAAAAACCCCAGCTAAAAGCAGAATTAAAATGCATAAAACTAATAACACCATCATTTTAAAAAAACTACCCTAACCCACCCCCACCCACAATAAAACAGAATTAACACAGAACGTGGGGGGGGGGGGCATCAATCCCACAACAGGCAGGCTAGATAAGCCAACGGGCATGAGAAGTGGAGCATAATGTGCCCCACACCTGTTGGCAAAGCCAGGTCTTCAGCATCTTCCAGAAGGGGAGTAGCTCCGACTGGAGACACAGTTCTGATGGAAGGAGGTTCCAGAGAGCTGGGGCAGACACGGAGAAGGCTCTCCTCCTGGTCCCAATAAGAGTGGCTTCTTTTACTGATGGGACCACTAATGCGCCCCTCCTGTCTGCCCTTGTAGGGCATATCTTGGCTAACAGTTTGAGCCCAAAAAAAGCAGATTGTAGGTTGAAATCCAGCTTCTCCCATAAATTTACAAGTTGGAGTTCTCTCATTTAAGGGAAGCAATTGGAAGACGTTCTCCTGATGGCCAACCTTTGGCACTCCAGGTGTTCCTTTCTTCCTGGGCATCAATGTGGCAATGTGGCTTCTTCAAACCTCCTCCTCCATTCACTCACTCACCTGTGCAGTTGTGGCCATCACCAGCATACCCAGTAAGACACACACAGCTGAAGGAGCTCCTCCCGTGGTAAAGGCACTGGGCCCGGTCGGCTGGGGCACAAGTGTGAGTCCCTTCTTCACACGGATTAGGTGGTGGGACGATGCCTGCAAAGGGTTCAAAGGGTTCAAAGGGGAACAGTAGGAAAATAGCCTAGACGGGCAGTATATAAATATAAATTGGAGGGACTGTGGTGGCTTAATGGTTAAGACGCTGAACTTGATGACTGGAAGGTCAACAGTTTGGGACCCGAGTAACGCACAACGGAGTGAATGCCCATCATCTGTCCCAGCTCCTGCAAAACTAGCAGTTCGAAAGCAAGAAATTGAAAGTAGATAGAATAGGTACCACCTTGGCAGGAAAGGTAACAGTGTTCCATGTGCTCCAGTGTCGAGTCATGCCTGCCACATGGCCATGGAAATGTCTGCAGAAGCAGACAATGCTGGCGCTTTTGATGAATACAGAGATGAGCACTGGATCCTAGAGCTTGATACGACTGGCTTTCAAGCAAGGATGACGTTTACCTTTATAAATATAAATAAATAAAATATTCAAAGATCGCTATTATGGGATCTTGGAAATATGTAGATAGAGTGGGAAAAGAAAGAAGTTATCATTATATTTGTTACAGCAGTGAGATTGAACATAGGTAAAGGTAAATGTTGCCCTTGCTCAAAAGCCAGTCGTATCCAACTCTAGGGTTCAGTGCTCATCTCTGTTTCATAGCCGAAGAGCCAGCGCTGTCTGCTTCTGCAGACGTTTCCGTAGTCATGTGGCAGGCATGACTAGACACCGTAGCGCACGGAACACTGTTTACCTTCCCATTGAAGTGGTCCCTATTTATCTACTTGCAATTTCTTGCTTTCGAACTGCTAGGTTGGCAGGAGCTGGGACAAAAACGGGAGCTCATTCTGTCCTGCAGTACGTGGCAATTGAACTGGTGACCTGCCGCCTTCCAGTCAGCATCTTAGCCACTGCAGTCCCTGAGATTGAATGTACAGTTCAATAATATAGAGCCCTGATGTTGCTGTGGTTAAACTGCTGTACGGCAGCCAACATGATGTGAGTTCAATCCTGATAGGGTTCCATGTTGACTCAGCTTTCCATCCTTCCAAGGTCGGTAAAATGAGTGCCCAGCATGTTTGGGACAAAATGCTCATTATCATGTGAACTGCCCAGATAACACACTAAGCTATATGGTAGCAGTTCTCAACCTTTGTAAGTCGCGGGACGGGTCACACTCCCTCAGACAGCTTTGGGGGCCAGATGGCCATTTTGCCCCTTCTCCACCACATGTCACTTCCTGGTGTGGTGGAGGCAGTAGGGAGCAATAACAGGAACCGTTTGTCTTGGCAAATAATATTAATTTAATGATGTCTGCAATGATGACTTCTCAAAGTATCTATATATACACATAGATGTATATATCTATGTATGTACCTGTTGGTAAATGCTGTTAATTGTTTGTTTAGATCCCTGGGGGGAAAACTGAAAATTCCTGTTATCGAAAGGAGTTCGGATCTTTGTGTGCATATATAGATACTTTGAGAAGTCATCATTGCAGACATCATTAAATTAATATTATTTGCCAAGACAAACGGTTCCTGTTATTGCTCCAGTCTTCACGTTTGTCCCCTGCATTTTTGCTGGAGGCAGTAGGGAGATCCGGCCCACAGGCCGCAGGTTGAGAATTCCTTCCTCTATGGGGTGGTATATAAAAAAGTAGAAAGTAGGTTAGGATTTTGACATGGTCGAGTGGAATATAGCCACTAATGATAAATTAACATGTGAAATAAAAGTAAAGAAGGGATTAGTGGAGGACGGGGATGATTTTCGAAAGCTATGGGGACAATGATTTCCCTTCCCAAACCTAGTTCTCATCCTGCGTTAAGAACATCCTAATGGCTCCCTGCAAGAGAAAAATTGGGGGGAAAAAGACTACTTCAAAAAGCAGGCATGAGAAATAGCCTAAAATCTATCTCATCCGATTGCAAAACAGAATGCAAGGCGTGGGAGGAACCACATGACCAGCCCGCTGAACCGTGACCGGCCCGCAGCCAGAAAAGTTTGGGCACCCCTGGCATAGCTTGTCCTCCATCCAGTCAAAAATATATTTTTCTGCCAAAAATGATTTTTTGAAAAAAGTGTTACCAGGAATGGTAGTTAGATAAAGAGATGGAAGAGTGCGAGAATTGGATTAATAAATTTTGCAATAGTGCCTCTATCAATATTCTATCATCCCTTCCATTACCGTATCAACTTATTTCTCATTAATGTAGGATATGGCTCATACCTGTCAAGTTTTGAATTATATGGGAAATTTTCCGGCCAAAACAGGAAACTTGACAACTATGCTTATCCTGTGCAGCCCTTCAGTGGCGGCATTAGGGCATTGCAGTCTAACTAATATGGGAGGGCGGTGGGAAAGAGGGTAAAATACGTGAGTTTCCCGGCCAATACGGGACACTTGACAGCAATGATATGGCTGCATAACTTAACCTCTCCTACATCACTTGGAAGACAATGAATAGGCTGAGGTTTGTAGTCCCTAAATGCAAGACCAACAGGCTCAAATGGGGGCTAATGGCAGACAACAACATATGATGTGAATGGGGAGAGATAGAAAAATCCTGCGCCGCTGCGCCCTCCCGGCCCCATCATCTGCTGGGAGGTTTAAAAGGAGCTCCCCGTGGCCTCGGGGAGCTCGAAGACAACAACGCCTGCGCCACCGCGCCCTCCCGACTCCGTCATCTGCTGGGAGGTTTAAAAGGAGATCCCTGTGGCCTCGGGGAGCTCGAAGACAACAACGCCTGCGCCACCGCGCCCTCCCGGCTCCGTCATCTGCTGGGAGGTTTAAAAGGAGCTCCCCGTGGCCTCGGGGAGCTCGAAGACAACAACGCCTGAGCCACCGCGCCCTCCCGGCTCCGTCATCTGCCGGGAGGTTTAAAAGGAGCTCCCTGTGGCCTCAGGGAACTCGAAGATAACAACGCCTGCGCCACCGCGCCCTCCCGGCTCCGTCATCTGCTGGGAGGTTTAAAAGGAGCTCCCCATGGCCTCGGGGAGCTCGAAGACAACAATGCCTGCGCCACCGCACCCTCCCGGCTCCATCATCTGCCGGGATGTTTAAAAGGAGCTCCCCATGGCCCCGGGAGCTCGAAGATGCTGCCGCCTGCGCTGCCGTGCCCTCCCGGCTCTATCATCTACCAGGAGGTTTAAAAGGAGCTCCCTGTGGCCTTGGGGAGCTCAAAGACACCGCTGCCATGAGCCACCGCGCCCTCTCAACCTGTTATCGGCCAGGAGAAGGACAAGGACAGTGACTCTTGATTCTGTTTATTGGGGACGGTTCTGCTGCTGGCGGTCTTTGTGGGACTTCTGAAATGAGGTTTCCATTTGTTTGAAATGTCTTTGATATTATGTATTTTTTTCTATACTCTGTATTTGAATTGTAATTATTGATTGTTTATTTTTATTTATTTATTTATGATTCACATTTGTATATGCCGCCCACTCAGGCAGAACCCGACTCAGGGCGGCATTACAACAAATCTAAAAATACATAAAAACATTTATAAAACCTTATAAAAAACCCACATCCACCCCAATTAAAAAACCCATATCCCACCCACCCATCACACCCACCATACAAAAAGGGAAGAAGAGAGAGTTCCTATAAAAGCCAACCGGCGGGGACCATAGTCCCGTTCGGGCCCCACACCTGCCCTGCCAGCCAGGTCTTTACTCCTTTCCTGAACGGCAGCAGTTCACTTTGAAGTCTTAGATCTATTGGCAGGAGGTTCCAGAGGGTTGGTGCGGACACGGAGAAGGCCCTCCTTCGGGTGCTAGACAGATGTGCACCCCTCGTTGATGGCACCACTAGAGAGCCCCTCCGGTCCGCTCTGGTTGGACGGGCAGTCACTCTTGGGGCGATGCGGTCTCTAAGGTATCCTGGCCCCCTGCCATATAGGGCTTTAAAGGTCAAAACCAGCACCTTAAATTGCACCCGGAGACAAACTGGTAACCAGTGCAGCTCCCGAAGCAGCGGTGAGGCATGGGCATATCGCCCACACCCCATCACCACCCGGGCCGCCGCATTCTGGACCAGCTGCAGCCTCCGAATGGTCGTCAAGGGCAGCCCCATGTAGAGCGCATTACAATAATCTAGTCGGGAGGTAACCAGAGCATGAGTGACCATAAGCAAGGAGCCCCGATCCAGGAGCGTGCGCAGTTGGCGAATCACCCGAAGTTGGGCAAAAGCCCTCCTGGCCACAGCCGCCACTTGTTCTTCCAGCAGCAGCCGTGAGTCCAGAAGGACCCCCAAATTGCGCACTGGGTCTGTCTGGGGCAAAACAGCCCCATCCAGTACCAAAGATGGTAACTCCTTGGATAACATGGGGCCCCTTATCCACAGCCACTCTGTCTTGCTGGGATTCAGCCGAAGCCCATTGGCCCCCATCCAGACCCCAACGGCCTCCAGGCATCCGGATAGGATTTCAACAGCATCACTGGGGTCCCCACGGGCCGAGATGTACAGCTGAGTATCATCCGCGTACTGATGGTACCGCACCCCGTGGGAACGAATGATCTCACCCAGTGGCTTCATGTAGATGTTAAATAAGAGAGGAGATAGCACAGAGCCCTGAGGCACCCCATACTTGAGGGGCCTAGGGCTAGACCTCTCACTCTCTAACCACACCGACTGGGTACGGCCCTCCAGAAAAGAGGAAAACCAGGACAACACGGTGCCCTGGATCCCCAGTCCTTCGAGCCGTTCCAGAAGGATACCGTGGTCGACGGTATCGAAAGCCGCTGAGAGGTCAAGAAGAGCAAGGACGGATGGACAACCCCCGTCCCGCTCCCGCCAGAGATCATCCATCAGTGCGACCAATGCCGTCTCCGTTCCATACCCGGGCCTGAATCCTGATTGAAAGGGGTCTAGATAATCCGCTTCCTCCAGGACACTCTGCAGCTGGCGCGCCACCGCCTTCTCCAAGACCTTACCCAGAAAGGGCAGGTTGGAAACCGGCCTGTAGTTGTTAAGGACAGCTGGGTCGAGGGACATTTTCTTCAGGAGGGGGCGCACCAAAGCATGTTTTAACTGTGCAGGAAATACCCCCTCCCGTAATGAAGCATTTATTATCCCCCCAACCCAACCCCCTGTAACCTCCCTGGAGGCTTTCACCAACCAGGTGGGACAGGGGTCCAGAGGACATGTAGTGGCACGAACAGCTGCAAGGAGCCTGTCCACTTCATCAGGGACAACAGGATCAAACTGATCCCAGATCGTACAGCAAGACTGTGCACCGGCACCCCCCCCGACCCTCCCCATCCACGCCAGGATTCAATCCTGAACGAATCCGATCGATTTTCTCCACCAGATGGTCAGCGAAGTCCTCAGCCGAACCCTACCAACCGGGCACCGATCCCCCTCTACCGAGGAGGGACCTAGTTACCCGGAACAGGGCGGCTGGGCGATTATCAGCGGAGGCAATAAGGGCGGTGAAGTATTGCCGCCTCACCACCCCCATTGCCACTAGGTAGGCCCTAATAGCGGCTCTAGCTAGTGTCCAATCGGAGTCATCCTGGGTCTTCACCCAGCGGCGCTCTAGGCGTCTCTTTGCCCGTTTGAGTTCCCGCAGTTCCTCTGTGAACCACGGGGATGACCTAACCCCACGGGCGCGGAGAGGCCGCAGTGGCGCGATTTCATCCAAGGCAGCTATAGTCGTCCTATTCCACAGGTCGACGAGTGCCTCGGGTGAATCGTGTAGCCGATCCAGAGGAACATCCCCCAGTTCCCTCTGGAATCCGTCTGGATCCATTAGTTGCCGAGGGCGGACCATTTTAATAGGCCCTGCCTCCCTACGATGAAGTGTCGCCCCCAGAAAGTCAAGAGTCACCAGGTAGTGATCCGACCATGGCACAGGTGAGATGGCTAAATCCTGTAATCTCAGATCACTCTGCCACTGCTCCGACAAGAAAACTAAGTCTGGCATGTGACCACTGCCCCTGGTCGGACCCCGCACTACCTGAGTCAGGCCCATGGCTGCCATGGAAGCCATGAACTCCCTTGCCACCTCAGAAGCCATCCCCAGCGATGGCAAATTGAAGTCCCCCAGCACCATAAGCCTCGGGAACTCCAACGCCAGCATCGAGGCGGCCTCGAGGAGCTCAGGCAGGGCATCCCTTACCCTGCAAGGGGGCAGGTACAAGAGCAAGATCCCCAACTGACCCTTGGGGCCCAGCCGTAGGAGCAGGGCCTCACAACCAGACACTTGTGGAGCAGTGGCCCTAGCAACTCCCAAAGACTCCCTGGCCACAATGGCGACACCACCGCCCCTCCCCTCACCTCTAGGCTGGTGCCAAATACCGAACCCGGCTGGACACATGTCCGAAAGAGGTACTCCATCTTCAGGAGTCAGCCAGGTTTCGGTGATGCATGCCAGATCGGCCAGCCCATCTTGGATGGCATCTTGAATCAGGGGGGCCTTATTACAGACCGATCTGGCATTCACCAGCAGCAGCCTAAGGGCGGGGTCACTCCGGATCTGCTGCTCAGGGCCCAGAGATGTACCTGCAGGGCTGGAATGAGGGACCGCACTTAAACATCGGACCCGCATTCCCCGAGTGCGGCCCGCCCCACGGTACCCGCCATACCGCCCCATGCCCGTCACAACACCTATACGAATCTCCGGAACCTCCCTAGACGGAATGCTGCCCCTCCTTCCCGGCCGGCAGGACCAACTCTCTCTCTTCCCACCCCATCCACAATCCCCCCCCCCAATTCCAGCATCGAACATGGGCTCCCAGAATGCACAGAAAGCGCTGGCGAGTCCTGTCGTCCATCTCTCCTTTTTCCTCCCCCCAGATAGGGAGGACGGAGGCAGGGGTCTGGGGGGGACGTCCGTGTGCGGAGACAACATCCACAGCGGCGTCTTCGGCTCCCCAATGCCACGAGGAGCCCTCCTAAACTCCCCGCCCGATGGCAGGGGGCGAGGGGGGACGACCTTGCGCGGTGGCGGCGGCGGCGGCGGCGGCAACGGCGGCGTCTTCGGGTCCCTTGGCCCGGGGGGTCCTCCAACCTCCCCGCCCAATGGCAGGGGGCGGGGAGGGACAATCCTGCGTGGCGGCGGCGGCGATGGCGGCGGCACCAGCGTTGTCTGCCTCCACCTCCCACTCCCATTCTCGGGCCAAATGACGAAGGCCCCGGGAGGAGGCAACGCAATGGTTTCCGGGCCTCCGGCGGCGCCTCCTCCTTGAGCCCCCCAACAGGCAGGGCCCAGAGGGCGGTGCGACACACCTGCTTCCCATTCCCGGGCCGAATGGCGTGGGCCCCGGGAAGAGACAGCACCTCTTTATCTCCCCGCCGGTGGTGGGGGCGGGGAGAGCGCAGCTGTGGCCGCGGCTGCGGCGGCGTCCCTCTTCGGAGCCTCCCGGGCCACGGGAGGCTCCCTTTATCTCCCCGCCGGTGGTAGGGGCGGGGAGAGCGCAGCTGTGGCCGCGGCCGCAGCGGCGTCCCTCTCTGGAGCCTCCCGGGCCACGGGAGGCTCCCTTTAACTCCCCGCCGGTGGTGGGGGCGGGGAGAGCGCAGCTGCGGCCGCGGCCGCGGCGGCGTCCCTCTTCGGAGCCTCCCGGGCCACGGGAGGCTCCCTTTAACTCCCCGCCGGTGGTGGGGGCGGGGAGAGCGCAGCTGTGGCCGCGGCTGCGGCGGCGTCCCTCTTCGGAGCCTCCCGGGCCACGGGAGGCTCCCTTTATCTCCCCGCCAGTGGTGGGGGCGGGGAGAGCGCGGCTGTGGCTGCGGCTGCGTCGGCGTCCCTCTCTGGAGCCTCCCGGGCCACGGGAGGCTCCCTTTAACTCCCCGCCGGTGGTGGGGGCGGGGAGAGCGCGGCTGTGGCTGCGGCTGCGGCGGCGTCCCTCTTCGGAGCCTCCCGGGCCACGGGAGGCTCCCTTTATCTCCCCGCCGGTGGTGGGGGCGGGGAGAGCGCAGCTGTGGCCACGGCTGCGGCGGCGTCCCTCTTCGGAGCCTCCCGGGCCATGGGAGGCTCCCTTTAACTCCCCGCCGGTGGTAGGGGCGGGGAGAGCGCAGCTGTGGCCGCGGCTGCGGCGGCGTCCCTCTTCGGAGCCTCCCGGGCCACGGGAGGCTCCCTTTATCTCCCCGCCGGTGGTGGGGGCGGGGAGAGCGCGGCTGTGGCTGCGGCTGCGGCGGCGTCCCTCTTCGGAGCCTCCCGGGCCACGGGAGGCTCCCTTTATCTCCCCGCCGGTGGTTTGTGCTCCTGATCTGGAGCACAGCAACAATTTTGATGCTGTGCCTTTGTACCATTGTCAATTTTTCTGATTATTTATTTGGTATCTGTAATTATCTGTATATTATTTTAACTGTATGTGTATTGATTTGTTGTAGCCGCTCTGAGTCAGCCTTGTGATCGAGTAGAGCAGGGTATAAATCCAATAAATAATAATAAAAATTTGCTAACTGCCGGTTACTATCGGAAGCCTGTACTGATGAGGATTTAAATTTGGCCAAAAGCAAGGAGAGATAAGGAAAACTACCTAAAAGAACAGTGCAGAGAAATGGAGGAAAACAACAAAAGAGGCAGAACCAGAGATCTTTTCAAAAAAATCGGGGAAATTAAGGGAACATTTAAAGCAAAAATGACCATGATAAGGGACAAAGAAGGAAAGGAGCTAGCTGATGCAGAAGAGATTAAGAAAAGATGGAAAGAGTACACAGAGGAACTCTACAAAAAGGACCTCAACACTCCTGACAATCACAATGATGAAGAAGTAGAACTTGAGCCAGACATCCTGGAGAGCGAAGTCATAAAGGCCCTAAAGAGCACTGCAAACAACAAAGCTAGTGGAGATGATGGTATCCCAGTTGAATTTTTCAAAGCGCTAAAAGACGACGGCGTCAAATTACTGCATTCAATATGCCAGCAGATTTGGAAAACAAAACAATGGCCACAGGATTGGAAAAGATCAGTATACGTCCCAATCCCAAAAAAGGGGAATGCCAAAGAATGTTCAAATTATCGAACAATCGCGCTCATCCCACACGCCAGTAAAGTGATGCTCAAGATAATACAGGATAGACTTCAGCAGCATGTGGAAAGAGAATTACCAGAGGTGCAGGCAGGTTTCAGAAGAGGCAGGGGGACTAGAGACCACATTGCCAACATACGCTGGATCATGGAGAAAACAAAGGAATACCAGAAACAAGTTTACTTTTGTTTTATTGACTACACCAAGGCTTTTGACTGTGTGGACCACAACAAAATGTGGCAAGTAATTAAAGAGATGGGAATACCAGAGCACCTCATATGCCTCCTGAGAAATCTGTACATGAACCAAGAAGCAACAGTTAGGACAGAACATGGAATGACAGAGTGGTTTGGAATAGGAAAAGGAGTAAGACAAGGCTGCATTTTGTCACCATGCCTATTCAACCTATACACAGAGCACATAATGCGCAGTGCAGGGATGGAGGAATCACAATATGGGATCAAAATCGCTGGGAGAAACATCAACAATCTGAGATATGCAGACGATACCACCCTAATGGCAGAAAGTGAGGAAGACCTAAAGAATCTCTTGATTGGGCTGAAGGAGGAGAGTGCAAAAGCTGGCTTGAGACTCAATATCAAGAAAACCAAGATAATGGCAACAGGCCCAATCAGTTCCTGGAAGATAGATGGGGAAGAAGTAGAAGCAGTGACAGATTTTACTTTCTTAGGATCAAAGATCACTGCAGATGGGGATTGTAGCCATGAAATAAAAAGGCGACTGATTCTTGGGAGACAAGCGATGAGAAACCTGGGGGACATAGTGAAAAGCAGAGACATCACATTGAAAACAAAGATTAGAATAGTCAAAGCAATGGTTTTCCCAGTAGTAATGTATGGATGTGAGAGCTGGACAATTAGGAAGGCTGAACGCAGAAGAATAGATGCCTTTGAAATGTGGTGTTGGAGGAGGGTTTTGAGAGTCCCCTGGACAGCGAGGAGAACAAATAGGTCAATCTTAGAAGAAATTAACCCGGATTGCTCACTGGAAGGTCAAATAGTAAAGATGAAGCTAAAATACTTTGGACATCAAATGAGAAGGGAGGATTCACTTGAGAAGGCATTGATGTTGGGAAAGGTGGAAGGCAAAAGAAGAAGGGGGAGGCCAAGGATGAGATGGCTAGATGGCATTGTAGACATAATGGGCACAGAGCTGGGAGGGCTGAGGGGGATGGTGGAGGACAGAGGCGCCTGGAGAGCAATGGTCCATAGGGTCGCAAAGGGTCGGAATCGACTGTGCGACTGAACAACAACAAGTTTGATCTGGACACGAAAGAATAACTTCTTTCTCTCTCCAAACCTTAATTCCTTCAACTCCCTTCCACAAACATGGAGGCGAAGGAATGGAACTTAATTGCCAAAGTCCACACCCACAGACAAACAAGGCAAAACAACAACGCACCCAACAGCAGTCAAATGAGTTATAAGACAAGATACAAGGGGAGTGCATGACGTCCGAAGCGTCTGCTTGGTCTTTGGCCACTCCAACCCCATCTTAACAAGTTTTATACAACCCTCGAAGTGCATTTCCTTGGCTCAGAGCCCCGTTCCTTCATCCCCTCCTCAAAAGGGACTAGCCTCTTACCCACACAAGTGGCCTGATCTGGAGCAAGCTGATATCCACTAGGACACTCGCATCTGTAACTGCCAGGGGTGTTGATGCACACCGATTGAGGGCCACATCTGTTGATGCCCTCTGAACATTCATTGACATCTGAGGAGGAGAACAAGAAACATGCAGCAAATAGTTGTTGTTTTTCTGACTGCCGGCCAGATTTCAAGAATCAATGCATCCGCACAGATATTCCCAGGAATTCTGGCACATTTAAAACATTTCTGGCTGGATCAGGGCCAATTCCCAGCCCCCCCCCCCCCCCAATTTGGCTCCTTCCATCTGGAACGTCCAGCTTCTTTCCAGCTATAAAAACACAACTAGGGCCAAGTGATTCCAGATGTTTTGGGGGAGGGGCTTAACCTCTGAAATGCTTTGACAGCTCACAAGCTTTGACGAACACTAGTTGCAGGAGCAGAAATTTCCATCCTCCCACCTCCTCCCCAGCCTTTGACACAAAACAGACTCAAATTAATTAATTTCAGCAACGATCACATCTGGCTATTGCTCAGGGCTGCTTTTTGCAATCTCCCCTTAACCACTGGTGGAAAGACTGGGAGGTCCCAAGCAGGCGCGCAAATATTCTAACTATAGAGGGAGCAAATGCTTACCTTGCGCCCTTCCCAACTTGAAAATGTCAACCATCTCATTTTGGGCTGTCCCTTCTTCCTTTGCCCTCCACCTTTCCCAGCATCAAGGCCTTCCCAAGTGAATCCTCCCTTCTTATTTGATGTCCAAAGTACTTTAGCTTCATCTTTACTATTTGACCTTCTAAGGAGCAGTCAGGGTTGATTTCTTCTAAGATCGACCTATTTGTTCTCCTTGCTGTCCAGGGGACTCTCAAAACTCTCCTCCAACACCACATTTCAAAGGCGTCTATTCTTCTGCGCTCAGCTTTCCTAATGGTCCAGCTCTCACACCCATACATTACCACTGGGAAGACCATTGCTTTGACTATGCAAATTTTTGTTTGCAAGGTGATGTCTCTGCTTTTCACTATGTTCCCCAGGTTTCTCATAGCTTGTCTCCCAAAATCAGTCATCTTTTTATTTCATGGCTGCAATCCCCATCTGCAGTGATCTTGGATCCTAAGAATATAAAATCTGTCACTGCTTCTACTTCTTCCCCATCTATTTTCCAGGGACTGATAGGGCCTGTTGCCTCCCTGCCAGGGCACACATTTTCCCAGGTTCAACTCCAGGTTGGGAAGGTTTTACGTCTAAATCATTGCACAACTTGCATAAATTAGCAGAGTTGATAAAATGGAACCAGACAGACTAGAACATGGAAAAGTTATGTTTTTTTACTGCAATCCTAAAAACATTGCAGCCTGCAAGGCTGTTTAGAATCAAAAGAAATCAACTGGCTAACAAACACCACAAGACCCAAAGGAAGAGAAATCCCACAACAACCCAGGATTCCCACTCTCTGAGCCAGACACCCCACCCTTTCTGACCTACCTACACATTCCTTGCCATCACCCCAGTAGCCGGTGGTGCATTCACAGGTATAGTCCAGACCGGAGCCTGGCTGACAGCGGGCTGTGGTGTCACAGGCGTGTGTGCCGTCGTAGCATGGGTTCAGCGCAATTGACCCAGCATCATCTAAGCAGAAGACAAAAGCAGAGAGGGTCAGGAAAGGAGATGTTCACCACGTCCTCCTGGCCAATCTTTTGGATTTTGGGTCAGAATCTTGCTAGGAAAAATAATACTTGTGCAATGATAACTGTGTGCAAGTGGTTCCCCTCTTACAGCACCAGTCTCGCATTGCAACTGTCACACGTTAGTTGGGAAACCGGTCACCCAATCAGTCGATATGATCTGTTGGAAGACAGGCACACAAAGGAAGGAGGGAATTTTTTTTTAAGTGACAGGATTCTGGTCAAATGATTTCACTCCAAAGGGGAGAAAGAAGGACCTTGTTAAAATGCTTCCACTGTACTTGACTCCGATTAGGCTTCATCAAATGGATAATACTAAAACAAGGAACTGTTGGAGGTGTAAAAGCAATCCTGAACACATATGAACACATGTGGTGGAGCTGTAAAGTGACAAAATGCTTTTTGGAAACAAATAGAGAAGAAGATTGTGGAAATTTTGAAAGGGGATATAAAATTGGAGTCAAGTGCCACCTTATTGACAGAGATAGATGATATGAATATATGTATAAATAAAAAAGAATTGTTTTCTATAATGTTGACTGCCGCAAGGCAATGTATAGCTAGAAATTGGAAAAACAATGTAATTTTAAAGGTGGAAGAATGGTATAAAGAAATGTGGGAAATTGCGTTAAATGATAAATTGACATGGGAAATGAATATAAAAAAAGGGATAATGAAAGAAAATAAGTTTTGGGAAATATGGAGACCTTTTGTAGAATATGTATTAGTAGATGATAAAGGAAACAAACCAGTACCTTTTCATATGAGTTTTTGGAGACATTAGAAATATAAAAGATTGTGATCCTTAAGGCTTGTAAATATCACTGGGTGTTATTATTATTATTATTATTTAGCTTATTAAATATGATATATGCTTCTTTATATAATATTAAAGTAATAGATAAATATATGGAAATGATAAAATATGGATTTCAATTTATAAGAGATAAAGAATAGAAGTGTTGTTTATTAAAATAATATAATTTATATGATGAAAAAGTTTAAAAACAAGGATGGACAGAAATTGAGGAGCATGATAAACGTAATAGTGTAATGTTTCAACATTTTAGCATAAATGTTTTTTCCCCTTTGTTTTCTTTTAATTTTATTTTTCCCAGTTATTATTATTATTCCATTTTTATTGTATAATGTCTATTTTATGTATGTTTATTCATTTGAAAATTAATAATTGTACTACATCCAAAACTCTGAGTCTATCAGGCTTCAAATACCTGAAAGATAATCATAAAGAGGAGGGGTGGGATCTGTTCTCAATCACCCCGGAGAGAAGGACGCATAATAATGGGCTCAAACAAAAGGAAACCAGATATAGGCTGAATATCAGGAAAAAACTCCTTAACAGTTAGAGCAGCACAAGCAGCAGCTGTGGTGAGCACTCCCACATTGGAAGCATTAGAGAGAGAACTGGGCAACCCTCTGTCAGATGTGCTTTGATTTGAATTCCTGCATTGAGCAGAGGGGTGGACTTATGGCCTAAAAGACCCCCTCCAAACTCAGCGATTCTATGATTAGAAAAGGAAAATTAAACAAACCCACCAGCCATCAATGGGCAAAGAAGGATACTGGACATGCCCAGAACTCACCTCCAAGGGGTCCCACCTGGTTGGTGATGGCATAGCGAAGCACCCCCTCCTCCTCGTTGTACAAAGCAAAGACCCGGTCCACCAACAGCTGCTGAGAGGCTGGGACCGGCCGACGGTGTCGGGCATGGGGGCATTCTTCAAAGGTTATGTTCTGGCGCAGCCGGTAGGAGAAGGTTTGGTTGATGCTTCCTAGAGTCACGGAATATTCCCGGTAAGATGTCGAGGTCACCGCTGTGGAAGAGAGCAAAGCGCACATCAGGCTCATGTCTGGAAATTACTATAGCCTTGAAAGATGCCATTGACATTCAGGAATGCCTCTGATAACTTGGAAGGAAAGACCATGGACGCGTCTCAACACAAACCCAGGAAGAACTTTATGGCAAGAAGAAACACTCTTGAGGGTAGGCAAGAGCAAAACCAAGTCAGAAGATGGAGGGAGGAGTTCACTGGACAAGGAACAACATTAAAGGAAGAGGTGGCTGAGGAACTTGACCTCTCTTATGTCACTTGGAGGACCCAATAGGCTGTGGCTTGGAGTCCCTAAATGCAAGACCAACATGCTCAAGTGGGGGCTACTGGCAGGTAACAACATGCTCTGTGAATGTGGAGAGATACAGAACTCGGCTCATTTGCTGGTCTGCCGATTACTACCGGAAACATGTGCCAATGAGGATTTAAGTTTGGCCAACGATAAAGCCAAGCAAGTGGCTTCATTTTGGCAAGTCTAAGTCTGACCTGGACCCAAAAAAAGAAGACTAATGCTTCTTGTCCAAACAAACTTCAATTTTTCGGTTCCGTTCCTGTTTTATACAAAGAGATGTTCCTTATCTGAATTTGGGAAAGAGTTTGTTTTGATTTGGCTGTAAGCCTTACTTTTAACCCAGTGTTTTTGCTTTGCTTGTGGTCCACCAACATCTCAACCGCTCAGCTCACGATCCCTGAAGTTAAGCTACTGGTTCGAACTTGCCAACCAATTTTCAAGCTATGGTGGGATTGTACGTTTGTTAAGAAAAACTTGCAAGCCACAAACTCCCTGTACCACCTCCATCATTTGGTCATCAAACCATGGGTTTTCCTGTTGAGAAATGTACTGTAAGGGTATTCCAGGTGTGAAATTTGTAGCCATAAGCACTAATTACTGGTAGAGTATAGAGGGACAGAAACTCAAATTGATGCAACAAAGAACTACTAACGACAATCAAATTCCATATGCAGAGAAATAAATTAGAAGAATTGCAACTACGTACCAGAATCCACGTAATGGTAGACTTCCTTGTAAGGGGCAATGAAGACGGTGAAATTCTCAGGGATATAAGGCACCTGCCCTTCAATTTCTGTCCTAATACCGAGGTAATTTTCTACATCCAGCCCATCCGCTGTTTGTTTGACTAACACTGTTTCCTCTCCTGGGTAGAAAGTGGCTTCAAAAGTGTGAGTGAATTTAGCACCTATTTGAAAGAGAGAGAGAGAAAACACCCAAACACAAGTTACAAATACATTATGTCACATCTGATTGATTGATTGATTGATTGGTTGGTTGGTTGGTTGGTTGATTGATTGATTGATTGATTGATTGGACTTGTATGCCGCCCACTCAGCTATGCGACTCAGGCAGCTAACAGCAATCACAATATATCACAGTACATTTAGAATTAAATACAATGAAAATACAATATAATACAATGCAGCAAAACAGCAACGAATACATCAACAGTATCATCAGTGCATGTCATAAGACAATTACAATTACAAAACAATCACTCTCCTCTGAGCGGACAGTTATAGCCCAGCCTGTTGCCCACCTCCAAGTGGCCAATGGGCCGGGGGACCTCTCCCCAGCCTCGGGAAGGTAGGTCCCAAGGTGAGCTGGGCGGCGATGTCCGACCGCCTGGAGCAGCCCGCGGCTTTTCATCACCCCAGCTTGAAAGCACAACAAAGCAAAACAAAATGTCAAAAAACATGGTGGCACCGTAAAGACAAACTAATTTATTTTAACGTTAGCTTTAGTGGATCAAGTCTTGTCCATGGATGATGGGCTTTTGTGGAAGACCTTTGTAAACCCAAGTAGTTAGTAACATTCTCACTATCCTGGTCCAAACCCTGAACTGGGTGAGATCACTTGTACCTGTGCCGTAGAATTTGGTTGCTTAGTGCATTTAATTAGCTTGCTGACTATAACAAGAAGATTCTCCAGCTAAGCTTATCAACTACCTTTAGTTAATGTACAGCTGCGTACTTTTGGCACAAAAAGACAGAGGAGATGGAGCAATAAGGCAGGTCACGATGCAAAAAGCAAAGCAAAACAATAACACTTATATACCGCCCCGTATAATCGCTTAGTGCATTCTCTGGGTGGTTCACAAGGTAATTAGCATTTTGTCCCCAACAATGCTGGGTACTCGTTTTATTGAAGGATGGAAGGCTGAGACAACCTTGAGCCCTGGTCAGGATCGAATTCACAACACTTTGGCTGCAGTACAGCAGTTTAACCACTGCACCAACTAGGCTGTAGATATTGATCTGCTATAACTTATACTTTTAAGGACAAAGTGCCAATTAGTCCAATTAGTAGATGTCTTTGCATCTCCTAACAAGGGGCATAGAGCCAAAGAGGATGATGGTTAAAGGTATATAAGGAGAGATGTAGCTCTTGAACCTTGGAGCTCTTTATACATCAGAACTGCCATGAACGCCCATGATTTCCCAGGTAGCAAAGGAAGGAACAGAGGGAATCCATGCTTGGTATGCATTGCTTTCTTATGTTCTTGTTTCTGTCTCCTGTTCTGTTTCTGTGATGTTTTGCTTTGAGAACTGTCTAATAAAGCTTTGATTCTTCAACCACTGTGTGTTTATTGCCTCTGAGATCCTAAGAACCTGAGTCCATCAGGCTTAGCTAGCCTGCTTGGCAAGACATATCCCCCTCCCCCCATCACATGTTGGCACAGAAAGCAGGTACCTTTTGCCCAAGGGTCCGGCTTCTTTACTCACCAGTAAACCTGAATCCATTTTCAAAGCCGGGTTTCTCCAGGGCAAAGAGCCAGCCAAAGAGGCCACCGATGGGTGCCAAGGGCATCAGGGATCGGGCGGCCAGTTGTGGGATGTGGCTGATGGCGGTATACACCCGGCCGTCGTTGCCGACAATGTAGGCGTGCAGGTCGACGTCACCAAAGCGCACGGGTGTCTGTCCTACCAGGAGGTTGCCCCGCACTTTGCCGTTCAGGCGATGCACAGCACCTGAGAGGAGAAAACCCTTTAGCCAAACTCCAGGGCACATTTGGTCCCTGTTTGTCCATCACCAAAGATTTCAGAACAAGCAAGAAATTTTGGAAACTTTGCAGACGACTGGGATTTTCAAAAGGAGGCAGGAGAAGTGGGAATACCGAACCAGGTGAAATCCCCAGCAAGGTTGAAAGCCTATCTAACAGAGAGGTCTCCTCAACTCGACCAGGTTGACCAGGATTCGGGTGAACATCTGGTGCACGCCATGAAGGCACACCAGGGCTTGCGGAACAATCCTGCTTCTTAAAGCAGGCTCCCAGCCTACTGTGGAAAATTCACTTTGGCAGACAAACAATTCCAAGTGGCTGTGAGAATATCACGATAGTCAGGCTTGCATTTTTACGCAGAACTGCCGGAAGGGCAGAGGAAATAACTTTTTTTTATTTTTAAGATTGTAACCTCTGGCCCAAGTGGCTCAGACGCTGACTGGAAGGCAGGAAGTCAGCAGTTTGATTCCTGAGTACTGCAGGATGGAATGAGCAGTGGTCATGCCTGCCACATGACCACGGAAACATCTGCAGAAGCAGACAGCGCTGGCTCTTCAGCTTTGAAACAGAGATGAGCACTGAACCCTAGAGTGAGATACGACTGGCTTTCGAGCAAGAGAAACCTTTACCTTTACCTAAATTCAGACTGGCTGGGCAAATTTCAGGAGGCTGCAATTTAAAAAGAGAGAGGATGGACCCTTTCAAAGCTCAACCCCCTTGTGGCAGCGTGTTTGCCCCCAGCACCGATGCACACCCCACCAGAAAGGCAAAATAAATATGTCCCAGATCAAACTGAGCCGGGATTCTGGAAGGAAAAATGGTTAAACTGGTCTACTTTGGACTAATGGTGGAAAGATAAGACTTACTATGTTTCCCTTGCTCGAAAACCAGTCATATCCAACTCTAGGGTTCAGTGCTCATCTCTGTTTCAAAGCCGAAGAGCCAGCGCTGTCTGCTTCTGCAGACATTTCTGTGGTCATGTGGCAGGCATGACTAGACACCGGAGCGCACGGAACGCTGTAACCTTCCCACCGAAGTGGTCCCTATTTATCTACTTGCAATTTCTTGCTTTCGAACTGCTAGGTTGGCAGGAGCTGGGACAAAGACGGGAGCTCATTCCGTCCTGCAGTACTCAGGAATCGAACTGCTGACCTTCCACCTCCCAGTCAGCGTCTTAGCCACTTGAGCCACTGCAGTCCCTAAGACTTACTAGAAAGAGCAATTATGCTAGCAAAAAAATAAAAACAGCCGGGAAGGTGAAAAACTCCATAGATTTGACTCCATAAAGGAAGCCACAGCCTTGAATTTGAAAAGAGCTGAGCTGGGCTCCTGGCAGTCCTTGCCACGGTTTGGAAGGGATTTCATGGCACATATCAGCAATATCTGTCATAGCTCATGCACCAAAGCCACAGCTAATAAAAAACAAATGGCAAACAGCAAACAAATGAAACTGGGAAATGCTTTAGGGCCTGGTTGTTGTTGTTCAGTCGCACAGTCGATTCCGACTCCTTGCGACCCCATGGACCATCGCTCTCCAGTCCAGGGCCTGGACTGACTGTAATTTTCATTTATTAATAATTTTTGGTTGCTGTTTATAATGTATTTAGTGCATTTATTATTTATGTCTAATCTTCTATTGTAAAGAGTTTTTTTTAATATCTTGCACGTCACCCAGAGTGGGCAAATATCCCAGATAGGTGGGATATAAATTTAATAAATAAATAAACAAGTGTAATGTTTAGAGCAAAAACTGTGGTTCCAGGAGCTTTTCAGGAAAGAAAGAAAAAAATCCTCTCTTTACTTACCCTTTCCCCCAACCCCACCAAAATGGAGCTGGGTACATTGGGAAAGTGGGAGTTACAGAAATAGTTTGGAGAGTGTGCATGAAGCCCTTAACCAGTGGTGGTGAACCTATTGCAGGTGTACCAAAGGGGGCACTCAGAGCCCTCTCTGTGGGCACATGCACCGTTGCCCCAGCACAGAGTTTGCCCCGCCCCTCTGCCCAGCAGCCCAATGGGAACGCTTCCTCCCTCCCCCTAGCAGAGAATTCATCGCATCGTGTTGGCACTTTGCAATAAATAAGTGGGTTTGGGGTTGCAGTTTGGGCACTTGACCTCTAAAAGGTTCACCACCACTGCCTTAAGCAGTACTTTGCATGTGTGCACACTAACAAACACACACACACACATACCCATCAAGCATGGCTCTGCAAAATACGAGAAATTACTGCGCATACGTGGGCAGTAACCCGTTTGCGCATGCGCACCATGGGCGTGCATGCGCAGTAACCCATTTGTGCATGTGCACCATGGGTGTGCATGCACAGTAAGCCAGTAACCCATTTGTGCATACGCATCATGGGTGCGCATGCGCACCGTGGACACGCATGCGCAGGAAGCCCTTCCCCCTCCATTCAAATACAGGACAGCGGCGGGAAGGGGAGGAACGAGCGCTGAAAAACGGGAAATGCCGGCCAATACGGGATACTTGACAGGTATGCATGCATACACCACACAACACCTGCACTCTTCAACCAAGTACCTCTTGCCGCCCATGCCTCCCCTGCTATCTAGGGGATTCTGGGATTTGCTGTGCAAAAAAAGGGACCATTCCAAAGCTCAGATGCTGAGCCAGTCATTTCACAGGCTGTTGTTGCGATTGGAGCGACACCACGAAAGGATACCTCCCGCCGCGTGCCATTACCTTCCGGCAAGCAGTGCCGTCCGTTCCCGTAGAACTTGGACTGGCAGTGGCAGCAGAAACCGGTGCTGTAGTCCGTGCAGAAGGCCTGGGGGGAGCACTGGCCGTGGTGGTCCTTGCAGGTCTGCACGCTGGTGACGCTGTACGTGAACACTGAATGAAAAAGTATGGATTGTTAGTATCAGAAACAAGAGGAGCAGCCCCTAATTTTGGGATATCTTGTAGCATGTGTAAATGCTGCTCATTTTAGCATGAGCCTCTCATAAGATACAGGACCTATTTGATGAGGCCAACCTCTCTTCTAGAAGCTCACTGGAAGCCCACCACTCACAGGTCCATCCACCACCTAAAGCCATGATGGTGAACCTTGGCACTCCAGGGGTTCTTGGACTTCAATTCCCAGAAGCCCAAGTCTCTATGAATCCACACAAATGCGCAGTAAACCCATTTGTGTGGATTCAGAGAGACTTGGGCTTCTGGGAATTGAAGTCCAGGAACTCCTGGAGTGCCAAGGTTTGCCATCGCTGACCTAAAAGAAAGGGAAGGAATAACCTTCCTAACCTTGGATCACTTTTGTGTCTGATACTCCTTCTTCCTTCATCCAACCCTGCAGGCTCTTTTACGTCAGCCAAATCTCCCCCTAAAAGGCATTCCAGGAATTCCAGCATATTTGACAGCCCATTTTAATGTTTTCGTTGTGGGCTTTTCCACAGTGTTTAATGTTTAGCCGCCTACCCCCATTTACATCTCAAGACACCATAAAGACTGCAGGGGCTTAAGATGAAATCCTTACCCCACCAATTCCTTCTTCCCCCTCCTTTTGTAAAAACATGGCTGGAGGAAAAAAGGTCTCTTATCTCAACTGCTTACACATTGTGTTGTAATTTCTGGGTTGGCCGGAGAAAGGTGTTACCACTGCATGGGTTTGCACCAAGATGGGTTACCTGCTTTTATGGCTCGTTGCACAGGGGTACACAGAAAGAGCCTCCTTGAAGATTGTGGTATTTTTTGAACCACAATCGGGCGTACCCTGGGCAACGGCAATTTTATGACATTGGTTGTTGACGTGGGAGAGGGTGAAAGATGTGTGCCCTCCACCCATCTATTAAGCCATGTGTGTCTTCATCCGCACTGCAGCGGATGAGTGGTTAAGACGCTGAACTTGACAGCTGAAAAGTCAGCAGTTTGAGACCTGAGTGTCGCACGAAGGAGTGAGCTCCTGTCGTCTATCCCAGCACCGGCCAACCTAGCAGTTTGAAAGCAAGATATTGCAAGTAGATAAATGGGTACCTCTTTGGCCGGAAAGGTAACAGTGTTCCATGAGCTCTGGTGTCTAGTCATGCTTGTCACATGACCACAGAAATGTCTGCAGATGCAGAGAATGCTGGCTCTTTGGCTGTAAAAACGAAGATGAGCACTGAACCCTAGAGTCTGACATGACTGACTCTTGAGCAAGAACCATTACCATTACTAGCTTCAAAAAAGGGCCCGCTGAGTTTGACAGCCAGAAGGTTGGCAGGTCAGCAGTTCGAGACCCGAGTGCCGCACGATGGAGTGAGCTCCTGTCCTGCTTAGAGGGCGGATCCCTAGCTTTTAATTTTAATTTTCAATAAGCCCCTAAATTTGTGACAGCTGGTGTGCTTTGTGTCTTTCTTGACGGAGCATGAACCCGGGGTACTCCACATCCCGCCAGATTGGAATAACATTTCCAATACAGTGGTACCTTGGATAAAGTCTGATTCGTATAAAGTCGTGGTTTTCATGCACACGTGATGCATCACATAAAGTCCAAAACCACTAAAAAAATGGGTGTTATCCGAGGTATTTGGTATAGGAACCTCGGATAAAGTCCATTTTTGGGTGTTATCTGATGCATCGCCCATTTGATTCGGATAAAGTCCAAAATCGGATAAAATCCAAACTTGTGGAACGGAGTTTGGACTTTATCCGAGGTTCTACTGTACTCATAATGAAGAAAAGTCGCCTGTTGCCATTCATTGTTCCAATTGTGTTTTAATAAATCAAAGCATCGCCTGTTGTATCGCTAACTGCTTTCTTTGCGACTTTCCATTAAAGCTATGGGGGGGGGGGGACCTACTGCCCTGAGACTTTCTGGGAGCTGTAGTTCAAAAATGCAAATTGGGACAGGGCTACTTTCGGTATTTTTAGAATTTATTTCATTAAATTTATAGCCTGCCCTTCTGGCCAGGAGTTATGTAAAAACAGAACCAAAGGGGAAAAACCCCTCTCAGGATAAATAAGGGAATGGCCAAAGATTTTGGGAAAATGCCTGTCAAAACGTTCTCTGCCTGCCATTTAAAAGTAGCTTTCAAAGCTGACTTCTGATACTCTGGAGAACTGATTTTGTTCCTAATCCTTTGTGTTACTTCTGAACAAAATTCCATTCTCTCCAACCTTTGCCCAGAAGGAACAGGTGAAGGGAAACGGCTGATCCTTCACCCATGACAGCCCCAGCTGACTCAAGGGTTGACCCACTCTCTCCACTGGTAGGGCTGGTCCATGACAGCGCCCTGCCCTCAATTTGTCTGATCTGGAGAGAAAAAATTGAGATGCAGTCCTTCCCATCACACCGGCCACGTTTCTGCCATTGTTCCTAGGTGTCGCCAAGCCAGAATTGATTTATAGTAAAGGTAAAAGACACCCTTGTTCGAAAGCCAGTCGTATCTGACTCTAGGGTTCAGTGCTCATATCTGTTTCTAGCCAAAGAAACAGTGCTGCCTGTGTCTGCAGACGTTTCCATGGACATGTGGCAGGCATGACTAGACCATACCTGTCAAGTTTTGGATTTGAAAATAAGGGAAATTTCCTGGCCAAAATGGGATACTTGACAGCTATGCTTATCCTGTGCATCCCTCCAGTGGCGGCATTAGGGCATAGCAGTCTGAATAATATGGGAAGATGGCAGGAAAAGAGGGTACGGGGTACTTGACAGCTATGGACTAGACACAGAATGCTGTTTACCTTTCCCACCCAAGTGGTCCCTATTTATCTACTTGCAATTTCTTGCTTTCAAACTGCTAGGTTGGCAGGAGCTGGGACAAAGACGGGAGCTCATTCCCTCCTGCAGTACTCAGGAATCGAACTGCTGACCTACTGCCTTCTATTCAGCATCTTAACCACTTGAGCCACTGTCGGCCTATATCTTTTTGGAACAAGGGGACAAATATATAAATATAATGTAATAATATAAAGGTAAAGGTTTCCCTTGCTCAAAAGCCAGTCATATCCAACTCTAGGGGTCAGTGCTCATCTCTGTTAATTAAATGAAGGTACAGTAGAATCTCGGTTTACAAACGCTTCAGATAACATAATTTTTGGTTTACGAATGAAAATCAATTTAAAATAATGCCTTGGTTTGTGGATCCCCCCCCGAAAGGATTATTTGGTTATCAATGCATTCCTATGGGAAACTGTGTTTCAGTTAATGTATTTTGGGTTTCAATGCATTCCTATGGGAATTTGCATTTAATGCATTCCTATGGGAAATTCAGTTTATGTATTTTTCATAATACAAAAAGTCTCGGAGAAGGCGTTAATTTCTTAAACCGAGGTTCAACTGTATATAATGTCTCACTGGTGGTGAGTGCACATAGTGGTTTATATAAATTTGTTAAGATTGTATATTTTTAAAATTAGAAAGAAAGAACTGACTTCTATCAACCCTAATGGGGCTTTCAAGGTAAGTTAGATGTTTAAGGAGTGGCTTTGCCAGATCCATAGCCTCAGTGAGCTGCTATGGTCAAGTGGGATTCGAACCCAGACCTCCTGTGTCCTAGTCCATCACTTTTCCCACTACACCACAGTGGGTTTCCCTAGACGCAACTACACACACACAAACACGCCTCTACTAAAATTCAAACCCATGTAAGGCAGCTCCGTCTTCTTCTAGGCTGGAGGATCGCCAACCTCTGGCCAGCCGCCAGCTGTTTTCCTTGCAAACCATTGCACATGTTTGCTTTGCCCGCTCTTCCATCCTCCCCTCCACCTCCCCTTTTCCTAGCAATCACGCCATCGGCTCACGCCAGATTCTCCCAGGACGGCCCTTTTGGCACACCAGTCCTCCGGCACGCAGTCCCCCTGCCCCCCAGCTGTCCAAGATCCCATTATGTGACACAGGAAGGATTCATCCATCCTTGCCCACCCCACCCCACCCCACCCCAGAACGGGTTCCTCCATCCTTCCTTCAAGAGCCTGTTGTGAAACACGCACAAATTGGTTTGGCAAAAGCCCCCGAATGGCAGCTGCAGTTTCCAACCACTACCCCCAAGAGTTGACCAACAGCCAACTCTTAAGAAAACAAACCCCATTTGCTAACTGGGGCGTTTGTGGAAGCTACTTTGTGGGACTCAACCTGCTAGCTGGGGATTCTGGGTGTTGCCATCCCCCAAAGGAACTTTCTTGAGCTTTGCAGTGATGGGTACCCTTCCCTAGCTCACGTTCTCTGCCTCCGGTTCTCTCCTGGCCAAACACACACACACACACCTCTCAATGTCTCTGTCCGATGAGCATAGGAAATTCCATCCTACTTGACACTGGATCCAACTTCGTTAATAAATAACAGCAGCTGAATAATGGCAGTGATTGCCTGTTTTGCAATGAAATTAATGAGTTACAGCAACAGAGACAATGAAAGGAATTATTCGGGTTGCTCCTCTTGTAAGGATGCAGGACATCAGGTTATCCACATTGTTAAAGACAATGCTTTTCACTGAATCAGAGATTTCTTCCACCTAGGCCAGAATTGCCGACCTTTTGCTCCTTTGAGGCTTTTTGGAAAGGACAGAGTGATCCCAAGCATGTACAGAGTGCCTGTCCCCAACCCCAGTTACTCCATCTCAATTACTGGAACAGTTTTAATTTTGAGCCAGACGTGTCCGACTGTAGGGTGACGGTGCCAAAGAGCCAGCACTGTTTCTGTAGTCCTGCGGCAGGCATGACTAGATGCTGAAGCTCGTGTCATGCTATTCCCACCAAAGTAGTACCTATTTATCGCCTTGCAATTTCTTACTTTCTACCTGCTAGGCTGGCAGGATCTGGGACAGACGGTGGGAGCTCACTCCATTGTGCAGTAAACCCATTCATGTGGATTCAAAGAGCAATGTTTCCCAACCTTTGGTTTTTGGACTTCAATTCCCAGAAGCCTAAGTCAATTCCTCCAAGCACTGATCAGCCGATGTACTGACTTAGTCTTCTGGAAATTGAAGTCCCCCCCTGTGGGGCGTGGGCCCCACCTTGGGAACCACTGCTCTAGCTCTACCTCCGTGCTGAAAGGCAGACCCTCAGGTCATTTCCCCCACATCTCTGCATCTGGTACAGTTGGCTCATGCAATCACTCTCCATGCAAAGACAAAAGGAAAGGATCAGTCTGGGTTGTGCTGCCAGACGCACCCCATGCCTGCTGGCAGAGCCATGTTCTTAGGGCCTTCCTGAAGGGGGGCAGCTCTGCCTGGAGGCACAGTTCTGGTGGCAGGAGGTTCCAAAGGGCCGGGGAAGATACCGAGAAGGCTCTCCTCCTGGTCCCAGTAAGGTGTACGTCCCTGGCTGATGGGACCACCAGAGAGCCTCATAGGATGGGTCGAAAACCTTGGGGCGATGCGGTCTCTTAGGTATCCTGGCCCACTGCCATGAAGGGCTTTAAAGGTTAAAACCAGCACCTTGAATTGCACCTGGAGGCAAACTGGTAACCAATGCAGTTCCCGAAGCAGTGGCAAGGCATGGGCATAACGCCCGCACCCCATCACCACCCAGGCAGCCGCATTCTGGACCAGTTGCAGCTTCCTATTCCATTTTAACTGGAGGCGTTTGAGGGATTTTAGGCATAGCTGTCAAGTATCCCGTATTGGCCGGGAAACTCCCGTATTTTACCCTCTTTTCCGCTGTCCTCCTGTATTAGTTAGACTGCAATGCCCTATTGCCACCATTGGAGGGCAGCACAGGATAAGCATTGCTGTCAAGTCTCCCGTTTTGGCCAGGAAATTTCCCTTATTTTCAAATGCAAAACTTGACAGGTATGATTTTAAGGGGTACACAGAAAGAGCCTCCTCAAAGATTGTGGTGTTTTTGAACCACAACCAGGCATGCCCTGGTAATGGGAACCTTGTGCTGGTTTCTCTTCCTCACACAAGGTCAGGTATGAGGAACTTTGGAATTGAATTCACGAAAAGGTGGCTTCATTTTGACAGTTGCACATCTGAAGAAGAGGAGGAGGAGGAAGGAGAAGAAGAGAGAGAAGAGAAAGGAGGAAGAGGTTATTAGCTTGAGTTTTGTGCATGGTGCGTCCAACAGATGAGAAAACCAGTCCTGAGGGTCCATCTAGCATGTCCACCTCACTTGTTAAGAGTGAACTCTGCCAATAAGCCGAATTAAGAGGGGAAATATATATCTTTAAATGTCTGAGGAACAATGTAGTAATGAGTGAAAGGCAAATCTACAAAACTCATAATTTGGGTACCAAAGGGTGTCAAGGAACTACAGTTGACAGAACAGGGCTTCAGTGAATGAGGTCTAATCTATTGAGAAGTTTGAGAGACTTACCATCTGGGTTAAAACTGTGGTCTTCCTCCACTCCTACAACCCGTCTCCTGTGGTTGAAAGGAGGAGGGTTCTCTGGGAAGCTTTCAAGAATGACTTCACCTTCTGGGTAGACAGGAAAGTTTTCTGACTCTGAGGGGTCACCCCGATCTTCTCCCCAAGAAGGTTCCTCACCCTCACTGCCTGGACGCCTCAACAAGACCGCTGTGACCGCCTCGATTGGACTTTCATAAACCAAGGGCAGGGATGGGGTTCTGGTGATGTCCTCTGATACAGAAGACGGTTTAGAGGGCCTTTCCTCCACTGAGAACGATAGAAAGGAATCCAGTACATCGTACGGAGAGATGGTACTGGAGGCCGGAGAATATGGTACTGATTCCAATTCCGAATCCAGTTTAGCTCCAGAATGTTTCGGCTCCTGGTCATCAAGCTGGCCGTTAAGGTTGAAAGAGGTGCTGGGTCTCGCTTCCTGGTCAGGCGACAGCTCGGTGGGCGTCACAGGCAAATACTCGAAGTCATCTTCATTCCCATTGTAGAAAGAATCGGCATAATCCAGGCTGGTCTCAGGATACGGGACCTCCGGGATGCTCTGATCCACAGCAATACTCCCCGGATTTCCCTTCGAAAGAAAAGGTTGCACCCCGACCGCGGCAGGAATCACGTTCTCCAGTGGGGAAGTACTCCCAATATGGAACGCCCATGCGCCGGGGATTCCCGTGTTGCCGGTCCTGAAATAGGCAAGAAATAAAGGTCACAATTAATTAAGAGCCAGCTGCCAACAAACTTTTAAAATTAATTCGTTGCAGAGCTTTGGCAGTTACGCTCAAAAGTAACTGGTTCTCAAGTTAATATTTGCTGAATGTGCTGCTGTTAGTCATTACAAGGTTTAAGAAGTAACTTGTTACCGTGCATTACTTATTGTGCTGCTTGTTACACAATCCCATCATGCTTTGTGTTTGCTTTTGCATACTAGCATGGAGGGGCTGCGGTGGCTCAGTGGTTAAGATGCTCGCCTTATTAGCTGGAAGGCTGGCAAGTCGGCAGTTCGAGACCCGGGTACTACATGATGGTTTGAGCGCCCGTCTCTGTCCCAGCTCTTGGGGACATGAAAGGAGCCTAATTTGGCCGTTCCCTGAGTAGAGTTTCTTCCGCAAAAAAATCCTTTCAATCCAGAATAATTTATTGAATAGAATAGAATAAATCTTTATTTAAATTTTGTTGTTTCCCGCAAGGGGACAATGACAATAAAGATTTATTCTATTCTATTTTATTATTCTATTCTATTATAATTTCTGACTCAAATTATTATTACTAGCATGGAGATTGGACAAAAAAGCCAATCAACAATCTAAATGTTTCTATCCCCTCCCCATGGTAACTACTTATTTATGTTGGTTCCATGTGTGTTGTTCTTGTACCATGCTGCTACTTTAGTTAAATCTGTCTGTCTGACAGGTTGAATTGTATATTTGATTCAAAATGTCAGTTTCAGAAAGCAAGTAATTCTTGCAATTATCATGTGCTTGAGAGATCGTTCTTCTTTCCTTTTATTTCAAACAAGACAGACTGTGGTGGCTCAGAAGTTAAGAAGCTCGCCTTGTTAGCTGGAAGGTCGCGAACTCGGCAGTTCAAGACCTGAGTACTGCATGACAGAATGAGCACCTGTCTCTGTCCTAGCTCCTGCCAACCTAGCAGTTCGAAAGCAAGAAATTGCAAGTAGATAAATCCGTACCACTTTGGTGGGGAAAAATCTTGGAGAGAGGAAAGAAGCTTCATTAGGGCATCCCCTGAGTGGAGTTTCTCCAGAAAAGATCCTTTCAACCCAGAAAGTACCTTTGTGTGCTTCTGACACAATAAAAAAAAATCAACCAAGATGAAATGAGCTGCTGTAATATATTTTTGCCGTCTACCTGACAACTTTATTTGAATACAATGTTTAATTCCAAACAAACATTCTTTTTTCTTCTGCTAAAGCTGTGCCTGGGCATTTGTACTTTAGGAACTAAGAAGAAACAAAAGGGGAGCTGAGGAGGGCTTGCACTTCAAAACATTCAGCCTTAATCTTTTGGGACATGCTACCTCAATGATGGCGAACCTTCTAGCGGCCAAGTGCCCAAACTGCAACCCAAAACTTACTTATTTATTGCAAAGTGCCAACACGGCAACTGGGGAAGGAGGAAATGTTCCCATTGGACTGCTGGGCAGAGGGGCAGGGTAAAATCTGAGCTGGGGCGACCGCACAGGTGCCCACAGAGAGGGCTCTGAGTGCTACAGGCTCTGAGTGCCACTAGTGCCATAGGTTCGCCATCACTGTGCTAGCTACACCACTCTGCAAAGATTATCTAACAAAAATAGTATAATTAAAAAAAACATTTTAATTTATTTGAATTTGATCTAAATTTCATGTACATCCATAATTTTAAATTGTGCAACACTTTGATACGAATAAATAAGAAAGCAGTGTTATGGAAATTCATAAAGCCACATGGTGAGGACTTAGAATCTTGCCCTGGAGTTAAGAGTAAATTTTGACCATGCAAAAGACAAGCAAAGAAGAGGGGAGACAGATTAACAAGGGATGTGGATTTCAGCAACTGTAGCATTTCCGTAAGAGCCCCATGCCTGGGTCAGGAGGAAATCCACTCTGATCCCATTGTCTTTCGCCAACCAGTTGCTGTGACCCATCTACCAGCAGTTCATGAGTGCAGTTGTTCCCTGGCAAATCATACTAAGAGACACACTGCTCTCAGTTTTCCTCCAACACAACTGTCCACTAGAAAGGTTCGGCTACACCTGCCATCATGCCCCCAACCCCCCCCCCAACCCCAAGTCCAATTAATGGAAATGCTAATGGATTGCCAAATGGACTAATGCCTAATGGACTGCCAAAATGAAGCCACTTTCTTCGCTTTGTCGGTGCCTGCCCTAAACGCAAGTCTCCATCGGTGCACATCTCTGGCAGCAATCGGCAGACCAGTAAATGAGCTGAATTCTGTTTCTCTCCACATTCACACCGCATGTTGTTGTCTGCCAGCAGCCCCCACTTGAGCCTGTTGGTCTTACATTGAGGGACTCCAACCCTCAGCCTATTCAGGGCCCTCCAAGTGACGTAGGGGAAGTTGAGTTCCTCAGCCATCTCCTCCTTTAATGTTATTTCTTGTCCAGTGAGCGTCTTCCTTCCATCTTCGAATTTGGTTTTGCTCCTGCGTACCCTTAAGAATGTTTGTTCTTGCCATAAGGCTCTTCCTGGATCTGAGTCAGAGGACTTGAGGTCCATCTCTATTCAGAGGATGTCGAGGGTCATTTTCTGGCTTAGTTCTCTCAGCATCTGCTGCTGCTTCTCTCCTTATCTTAGGTGCAGCGATACTAACAAGAGGGTCTATTTTCTCAACCGGTGTTGGTTGGAGACCTTGGATCGAACTAAAGGAACCGACATCACCATTTGAAAAAAATTACACTTTCAGATGAAAACTCCCAGAATCTGTCAACCAACAATGAAACAAGGAAGGAGGTCATCAGAGAAAGCCTAAAAAGTGGAACATCACCCTGGGCTTTAAAATCCTTTGAGTGAGACCTTTCTTGAAGTCCCATCATCCCCATTCGTAAGCTTGATGGGAATGAAAGAGGACCTCTTTTGTGGCAGCTCCCAGCCTGTGGAACTCCCTCCCACAAGAGCCCAGGCTGACCCCCACCCTGTTCCCCATCAACCAGCAAGCAGAGATCTTTCCCTTTAGTCTTTCAATTACCAAATCACTTCTCAAGAAGAGGTTTTAACAACACTGTTGGTTTTTTCACCCTTTCCCACGTCTTTTAAACTGGTTTTAAAGCAATTTTATGCAATTGATACATGTAGTTGTTTTTTTAAGATTGTAATTTATTAGTCCTTTAATTCCCCCCCAATTTACATAAGAACATCAGAACAGCCTTGCTGGAAGAGGCCACAGGAGCCCATGATCCAGTCCAGCATTCTGTCTCACACAGTGGCTCACCATTTGCTTCAGTGTATTATTCCCAAGGAGATGCCTTCACCTGCTTAGGATTCCCTGGAAATGGCATTGAGAGATATCCTGCCTATCTCTCCAACCCGGAGGTTGTCCTTAGGGATCCATAATTATAGCCATTGATAAATACCCTTGTCCTCCATGGACTTGTCTAATCCTTTCTTAAAGCTGTCAAGACTGACAGCTGTCACCACTTCTTCTGGCAGGGAGTTCCACAGACCAGTGATCTTCTGGGTGAAAAAGTACTTTCTCTTATTTGTTTGAGAACTAGTACCCAAAAGTTTCATCGAGTGCCCCCTACTTCTAGTGTTGTGTGATAGGGAAAACAGTTTTTCCTTATCTACTTTGTTGGCACCGTGCATGATTTTATAAACTTCAATCAGGTCACCTCTTAGACGTCGTCGTTCAAGAGTGAAGAGGCCCAACCGTTGCAGCCTCAGATGGTAAGGAAGGTGTTCCAGTCCCCTAATCATTTTGGTTGCCCTCCTCTGCACTTTCTCCAGCTCCATAATATCCTTCTGGAGGTATGGCGACCAGAACTGTACACAGTATTCCAGATGGGGCCTCACCATAGATTTATAAAGAGGCAAAATGACACTTGCTGACTTATTTTCTATACCCTTCCTAATGATCCCTAGCATTGAGTTTGCTTTTTTCACTGCTGAGACACACTGGGTTGACACCTTCATTGAGCTGTCCACCAGGACACCAAGGTCCCTTTCCTGGTTTGTCGCAGAGAGTTCAGACCCCATCAGTTTATTAATGTAATTGGGGTTCTTTGCCCCAACATGCATCACTCTGCACTTACTAGTGTTGAAGCTCATTTGCCACTGTTTTGCCCACTCCCCCAGTGTCAAGAGATCCCTCTGGAGCTTCTCACAATCTCTCACAGTTTTCACTACCCTGTTTAATTCAGTGTCGTCAGCAAATTTGGCTACCTTGCTTTTTACTCCTACCTCTAGATCATTTATGAAGAGGTTGAAAAGCAGGGGTCCCAGTACTGAACCTTGGGGGACCCCACTCTTGACTTCCCTCCACTTGGAGAAGTGTCCATTTAGTGCTACCCTCTGTTTCCTGTCCCTTAGCCAGTTGCTGATCCAGGACAAGACCTGTCCCTTTATTCCATGACTGGTAAGTTTATTCAAGAGCCTTTGGTGTGGGACCTTGTCAAAAGCCTTCTGAAAGTCCAGATAAACAATGTCAACTGGATCCCCCTTATCCACATGCTTGTTGACACTCTAAAAAAATTGTGGTTTTTTTTTAAAAAAAATTGTATGCCACCCTTGGTTGACTTCACCAGGAGAAATGCAGGGTAGAAAAGAAGTAAATAAATGAATGAATAAAAGTGGCATCAAGGAACTTTGGAAAGAAAAAAAATGAATGATGGCAAACTCTCACACGAGATTAGTGGGGTAATTATGGATGCCCGGTGGATGAAAACAATTTTCCCATTCTGACTTGAAACAAACCAAGGATGATATTCTGGGATCGCAACCAAATTATCCACAGACACGTCTTCCACATGGCACCATGAAATTTGAATTACAAACTAGCCGGCCACATGTTTACCTCCGGCTCCCTAGCATAACTAAATACACAGAATATCTTCCAAACTGCTTATTGTGGAACATTTTGCCCTCCAAGGTCATCCTCACTTCTGCACATTCCAATCTTCTGCCTTCACCGTCAACCAACTCGAAGCCAGAGAACAGCTGGCATTTGATAACGGTGGGAGATGTCTATGGCAGCTGTTCTTTTACAAGCTGGACTCCTTAGGTTTCAGTGAAATTCCTAAATTCTCTTTCTGTCCCCTCCTTTCCTGAGACCCAGGCTCACTCATTCCAATGTGGCCTGTTGTGGAAGTTTGTGGCTAGGAGCAGCCATTATAGAATACGTACAAGGGAAGCGTTTCTTAGGGCTCTTAATATGATCTTTTTGTGTGGTATTGCTTTCCTTGCCTGGAACCATTTGTCCTCTTTATCCTTGCCTAGGCAGCTAAGTGACACCATAAGTCAGAAATGGTTTGACAGCACACAATTATTCTTCTCCTTAATAATGTCCAAGGATCAACCATGTGCCTAATCCTCACAATCAACTGCTTGAGATGGTGACCATTCATTCTGTTTTGCTCTTCAAGCTTTTACCTCCTTTTGTCGAGGCCAACTCTGCTCCCTTGATATTCCCAGTCTTATGGAACAACAGAGAATATGGCTGCTTCCATCTTCAGATACCTGTTCATCTTCCCAAAGGCATAAACCTGACCCAACTTTTTCAACCACTTCCTTTTAAAAAAAATAAATGTTATTAAACAAAACAAAAAAAGTATCAAGGGTCTTGACACTGGTTTCTAAATCAGGGATTCTCAACCTGTGGCCCGTGGGCCGTATGCAGCCCACGACACCATTTCATATGGCCCCCCACTGCCTCCACCACACCAGGAAGTGCCATGTGGTGGAGGAAGGGTAAAATGGCAGTCCAGCCCCCAAAGCTGTCTGAGGGAGTATGACCCGGGCCCCGGCTTTAAAAGGTTGAGAACTCCTGTTCTAATTAAACTATATCTGTGATGGCGAACCTTGCCACTCCAGATGTTCTTGGCCTTCAATTCCCAGAAACCCATGTCAGAACTCCTGCTAATCAGGGTTTCTGGGAATTGAAGTCCAAGAACAGCAGGAGTGCCAAGGTTCACCATCCCTGAACTATATCATTCTTAGACGTAGAGATAGATAAGATGTACACACAACTAAAACAATGTGTGGAGCAGAATGTTGGATGGATGACTGGCTCATCTCCACATGATTAGACTGCCGCAACATCCCCAATGAAAACAAGCATCGAAGAAGCTAAACGTCTTCAGGCTCAGTCAGAACAGGACACTGCAGGAAGAACTAAAAGCAAATAAAGAACTAATTCCAGTCAGAAACAAAAATATTCATGACCATTGTAAAATTCTCTACAGTACACCATTTATCATGGCCATGAACGTTCTGGGACCTAAGAAATGTGTCCATCAGGGTTAATTTGCTGAGAACGATGTGGCGATTGCAAACCTTCTTGAAGAAAAGCATCGCCTGCATGAAGTATATCAGTACAAGAAATCAACTGTCAATGCTTTCAACAACATTCATCATGGATTATAGTCCAAAATATAGGAGCTGCAGAACTCACGACTCAGGAGGGGGAAAAAGGCAGAGAAGATTCGGGTCTTTGCTGATCATCAAGAAACTAAGAAATTATTTGACCCAAAACCAAATCATCTATGGCCCACAACCTGTGCAAAGGTTGTCCCTGCTCAGCTCTGACAGCTCACTACTTATCATAGAGAAATCACTGATTTTGCAGCGATGGGTTGAACATTTTCATAATGAAATGAATAGACCCGTGTTGGTGAACCTTGGCACTTTAGATGTTCTTGGATTTCAATTCCCATCCAGGTGCATTTTATTTCTGCTTCCAGGAGCGATGAGGGCAGTGCGGGCCGGGTGAATCGCAGTAAACCCATTTGTGTGGATTCACAGGGTGCTTGGGCTTCTGGGAATTGAAGTCCAAGAACATCTGGAGTGCCAATGTTTGCCATCATGGGAATAGACCATCTTAAATTAATGGGGATGCAATTAGCAGGCTGCCACACATGCTAATCAGCAGTTTCATGGACTTGTCTCTCACTTCCTCATAGACAAAGTTTGGAAAAGTTCCTTCATTGGGCTGCGGCAACTAATATCCCCCAACTATGGGGGATTGTACTCCAAAAATTAACTTTTTATACCAGGGGTGCCCAAACGTCTTGGGCTGTGGGTCGGACATGTGGTTCAGTGGGCCGGTCACATGGTTCAGGCACATAGTTCCTCCCACCAGAAGCGGAAGTAAAACACGCCTTGCAATCTGTTTTGCAACAGGATGAGATAGATTTTAAGCTGCCGTTTTCGCTGCTTAAACCAGGGCTGCCCAAACTATGGCCTGTGGGCCAAATCCGGTCCCCAACACCAATTTATCCAGGACCTGCCACCCTCATCACCAGATGAATTGGTGTCAGGGGCTGGATCTGGCTCATGGGCCATAGTTTGGGCACCCCTGGTTTATACCTTTGTTCATGAGCATCAGTTTGTAGATTCTCCATCATTCTGGCCGCCCTCTTGCAGAGACATTGCTGGTTGTCAATGCCCTTCTTAAAATGTGGTACCTGGTGCTGGACTCATTTGTTTCTTTTCAATGTGCACATCCAAGAACCTTTGGGAGCAGGAAGGTTCTGGAAAAGGAGAACCCACTTGCTTGGATCTCTTTTGTTCCTAAGAAGGTCTTTGCTCATCTACTCAGACAGACAGAGAGTCAAGACATGGCCTGTAAAGGTAAAGGTTCCCCTTGCTCGAAAGCCAGTCGTATCCGACTCTAGGGTTCAGTGCTCATCTCTGTTTCAAAGCCGAAGAGCCAGCGCTGTCTGCTTCTGCAGACGTTTCCATGGTCATGTGGCAGGCATGACTAGACACTGGAGTGCATGGAGCACAGAAGTCCTATTTATCTACTTGCAATTTCTTGCTTTCGAACTGCTAGGTTGGCAGGAGCTGGGATAGAGATGAAAGCTCGCTCTGTCATGCAGCCATCAGGTCTCGAACCGCCGACCTTCCAGTCATCATAGTAAGCATCTTAACGACTAAGCCACCACATAGCGTCACTGAAAACAAACATTTCTGCCACCTGCCCTGCCACCCTTTGTTCACTTCACTGTCCACATTATCAGCCGAAACCCAAAGTTGGAAGATGAAGAACACCGCCCCCCCCCCGCCGAAGGCTGGGCTAGAACCTGCGCTTTCCAGGATCTCCACAGAGCTCAGTAGTGACTTACTGGTAGAGGTTCTTGACGGACTGCTCGCTGCTGGTGAGGCTGTAGAAAGGCCCTTCCTGGCGCTGGTCGTCCCCTCGGCTGAAGCCCACCCGGGCGGGAAGTTCCAAGTGGACGTTGTACGACTCCTTTGGGCGTGTCCCGAAGAACTGGACCCCATCGTCAGGATAAAGGAAAAGGGCGTAGGTGTCCGATGAGGAGTAGGCTAAGATGGCCTGGAAGGTGTTTCGCTAAGGAAGCAAGAAGCAGAAGTTCCAGTGTATTTTGTGCGTGTGAATTTAAGTAAAGAAAACCCACTGAAATCGTCGGATCAAGATTTATTTATTTATTTATTTATAATTAAAACTTGTATGCAGCCCCTTCGCCCAAGGGCAACTCCGGGCGGCTCACAGCAATCTTAAAAAACACTTTAAAACCCATTTAAAAATTCCTTCCCGAAATCCTGTCACCCACCCCTCAGTAACAGGGATGAAGTGTCTAAAGAAGCCAAGGGGGGGTAGTACCCCCCCAGACCCCCCCCCCCACTTGACCTGCCAGCCAGGTCTTGAGCCCTTTTTTGAAGGGCAGCAAATCCGTCTGCAGGCATAGTTCTATTGGCAGGACGTTCCATAGGGCTGGGGCGGACACGGAGAAGGCCCTCCTCCTTGTGCTAGAGAGGCGAGTCCCTATAACGGATGGCACAATTAGAGAGCCCCTCCGGTCCGCTCTCGTTGGACGGGCAGAAACTCTTGGGGTGATGCGGTCTCTTAGGTATCCTGGCCCACTACCATATAGGGCTTTAAAGGTCAAAACCAGCACCTTGAATTGCACCCAGAGGCAAACTGGTAACCAGTGCAGCTCCCATAGCAGAGGTGAGGTACGGACATAACGCCCACGCCCCATCACTACCCGGGCAGCTGCATTCTGTACCAGCTGCAGGCTCCAAATGGTCGTCAAGGGCAGCCCCATGTAGAGCGCATTACAATAATCTGGTCTGGAGGTGACTAGGGCATGAGTGACCATGAGCAAGGAGTCCCGGTCCAGGAGCGTGCGCAATTGGCAAATTACCCTAAGATGGGCGAAAGCCCTCCTGGCCACAGCCACCACCTGTCCTTCTAGCAGCAGCCGCAAGTCCAGGAGGACCCCCAAGTTGCGCACCGGATCGGTCTGGGGTAAAACTACCCCATCTAGAACCAAAGATAGCTCCTGGGTTAGCGCAGGGCCCCTTATTCACAGCCACTCAGTCTTGCTGGGATTCAGCTGCAACCCGTTGGCCCCCATCAAGACCCCAACAGCCTCCAGACACTGGAAAGGACTTTGACAGCATCACTGGGGTCCCCACGGGCTGAGATGTACAACTGACTGTCATCCACGTACTGATGGTACTGCACCCCATGGGAATGAATAATCCAGTTACGAAACAGAAAGCAGGAGTCAGGCTGCATAAAAATAAATAAATGATTTTTCTTATGTGTTAAAAATCAGATTACTATATTGCAAAATTGAGCCAGATGCTTGGTACAAAGGACTATGGAACATTGCGATGAACAACAAGACCGACATGCGAATTAAAGTTTAAGAAAGGATTTTTTAAAAAAGAATGACTTTTTATAGAATTTATAGAAAATGTCTTAATTAAAACGAAAAGGAACAAAACTGGGACAGAAATACTAAACATTTTGGGAAGTAGGGGTGAATATATAAAATATTGTTAATAGAAATAAAATAATCATAAATTGAAAATATAAGTCCATAGGTGGTGGGGAGCACAGAGAAGGGGGGAGGGGAAATGTAAGATTATTAAGGGGGGGGGGGGGGAAATCTATCTAAAATAGTTTTCTATTTAAGGTACTTTTTTTTTAGTCATGAAATAAAGGTTACCGGTAGTTGCCAATTATGTCACATAAGGCTGTTATTCATGCATTATTATTAATTTTTTAGTAAATATATTCAGTTAATCCATTCGCAATGTTATTATTCTTGCAAAGGATTAAGTAAGATTATTGAGCAATTTGTCTATCTAGAAGACATCATCACAGAAACTTTGTTTCACAGTTCTCAAAATTGAATTTGTGTCTGCAGGGATCGCATGTGTCATTGTAAATATATTATAAAAGAAACCTACAGACTAAAAGCAATGGCAAATAGCAATAGCAATTTCACTTATATACCACCCCATAGCACTTAGAGCACTTTCTAGGCAGTTCACAAGTTAATTAGTATTTTGCCCCAAACATGTTAGGTCCTTATTTTACCAACCTCGGATGGATGAGAGGCTGAGTCAACCCTGTATCCCCGTTAGGATCGAACACACAGTGTTTTGGCTGCAGTACAGCAGTTAAACCCATACCTGTCATGTATCCCTTATTGGCCGGGATTTCCCATTTTTCAGCGCTCGTTCCTCCCCTTTCCTGCCGCCGTCCCGTATTTGAATGGTGGGGAAAGGGGTTACTGCGCATGCGCGCCCACAGTGTGCATGCGCAAATGGGCTACTGCGCACACATGCACAGTAATTTCCCGTATTTTGCAGAGCCGCGCTTGATGGGCATGAGTTAAACCACTGGCCACCAAGGCTCTTCAAAAACTCCTAATCCCATTGTTTCTTGGGAAATCTATTTACATGGAATCAATGAGTTACCTCTAAAGTGTTAAATTTCAAAAACTTTAATGAAATAAGCAGATTGTTGGGAGTGGAAAAGATCTGCATAAGAAGCTAAGTGTGAGAAGGGAGGGGCAAGCAGTAGAAATGAAAGGGAAACCTTTTGAGCCTTTATGTAGAAAACCATGATTTAAATCTAGTCTTATTGACCAGTGATTCATATTGTGATTTAAATCAAATCCACTCTGGCAAGAGTAATGTAGAAACTGTGAGACTGCACCTAGTACAGGTCTCATCATAACGCATAAGTCTCATCTCTTGCTGGAATTAATTCACTGTAGGATCATAGCCTTCCTCCATGAGTCCACCCTTCCTCTACAAGATGTAGAAGACAATACTGGCTTACTTTACAGGACTGTTGTTAAGATAAAAGTTCATGAAAGACTCTTTTGACATTCCAAACACAACAAAGGGACAAATATATGGAGATTCACATTTCCACATACAAACACACAAGTTCCTGGCCCTTATGAGGTGCAAACACATGCTTAAAAATGTCCATAGTATGTCTATTTCTGTGGAATCTTAACACACCTACAGCCAAGCTCATGAGGACTGGAAACTTGGATGTCTTCTGGGGTTTTAATGATAACCGGGCATTTTAACATGGTGGATTCTGAGCCAGACTCCCAGTTCTTGACTTGCCTGGGCAGACATGCAGACAAGAGTCCTCCATTACTGCCATGCTTTATAATTTTTGTCTCACAACTCTTGTGACAGCTGGTATAACGATGAGTGTCCACAATTCTGTTGCGTACATTACAGTAGCATATGGGAGAGGATATTTACTGGGAATTGCCATTCATTAAAGAGTTCCTACTTCTATCTTGGGGTTCACACAACTCAGGCACAATTAGCCTCATTACACGGGAGTCTTGTGAACCCCAGACTCCAAGTAAGAAGTCTTGAATCACTGGCAATCTGCCCACTGACATTCACAACATCTTTATGATGGTCTGATTTGTTCATCAGGATTTTGTGCTATGAAAATATATAAAGTAAGTCCAACTTGAAGAATAGAGTTTTGAAAATTTACTTTTAGAGCACAATTCCCAGAATCCTCTGGGGAGCCTATCCAAATAACTTTTCCAAAGTCTGTTGGGCAGGAAGTCCTCTGCTACTTCCATTTCATCAAGGTAGATTCCACTTCTTCCCACCCTCATCTCCCAGATGCCTCTTATTCAAGAGCTTGTAAAACAGTCTTAAATTATCTCCATTACCTTTCTTCCTTCCTCTTTTATCATCCTGGCTCTTGGTCTTGACTCTTTTTACTCTTGGTACAGACAACAGGAAACAATCCTAGAATAATATTCTAATAACTAGAGACTTAGGAGGGACCCTAAGCCCAGCATCTGACAAGAAGACTGTGGTGATCCAGAATCAAGCCCAGCATCTAACAAGGATTCAGAAAGGAGCTACACCTGCAACGCAAGCAAGCTAGAACTAGTTACCAGAGAAGGCTCCCAGCTGATAGCGATTAGCTGGGAGGCTTTAAAGCAAGCTTGTTGCAGCATTCCAACATCGGTATAATTCTTCATTGCAAAGACTGACACCCTGCTTGACTTCAGATACCTCCTGAGATTGGCTGCCTAGACCCTGACCTGCCTGCCATGACACTGACTTCTCTGCCAACCCTGATGATGGCCCTAGACATCCTTTGGACTAGACGCTGCTTGACCTATCAGTAACCAGACCTCGGCTTGCTCTTTGGACTCTCCTTGAATAGATTCTCTGTGTAGCGCTACTGTGTGGCGACCGTGCCTCCTGGGGTAGGTCAGCACACAGGCACAATGGGGAATCAAACTCCCAACAACCTAAGACTCCACAGCCAGGTACCTAAGCCACTGAGCTCTGTCTGATGATTTTGGGAGTCAAAACAGAGAGTGGAATTTCTACCTGATAAAAGTTTTAGTCTCCAACTTGATTGCAACTATTCCTTCAGGGTAAAATAAAGGTAAAGGTTGCCCTTACTCGAAAGCCTGTCATATCTGACTCTAGGATTCAGTGCTCATCTCTTTTTATAACCAAACAGCCCGTGCTGTCTACGTCTGCAGACATTTTCATGGGCCTGTGGCAGGCATGACTAAACACCGAAGTGCATGGAACACTGTTTACCTTCCCACTAAAGTGGTACCTATTTATCTACTTGCAATTTCTTGCTTTCGAACTGCTAGGTTGGCAGGAGCTGGGACAGAGATGGGAGCTCACTCGTGCAGTACTCGGGTCTCGAAATGCTGACCTGCCGACTTTCCAGTAGTCAACTTCATTGACTTAATCACTAAGCCACCGCAGTCCTTCAGAGAATGGCCCAAATGCTTGCATGGTGATTATCTGGGGAATCCATGATAGCAGTAGGATTCCGTATATGCTCCAAGACACCCTCCTGTATTACTCCTTAAATCTTATCCTTTCCCTTTACATTTTCCCAGAAAAGGGATTCCCTTTTCCTGTTTCATCCATGCTTTGACAAGTTTCGTTACACTTTACACCTGTGGTTCCCAACCTTTTTTTTTTTGGCCATGCCCCACCAAAGCATATATACCGTATTTTCCGGCGTATAAGACGACTGGGCATATAAGACAACCCCCAACTTTTCCAGTTAAAATATAGAGTTTGGCATATACTTGCCATATAAGACTACCTCTCTTCCAATGCACACCAAATAAAAATTAACCCACACTCAACCCGAAGATGTGCAGCCCTCCGAGTCGAATGGGCAGGTTCTGGTGGAGAGCCAATCCACGCTCACGTTCTCCTCCTCGAGGTACAGGAAGATGTGTGCAGCTTGCTTCCCCTTGCTTCATACTCCCCGCACAGAGCAGGGACTCGGCCGCGGCATCCCCCACCATATGCGCCGGACATATGAAGCAAGGGGAAACAAGCTGCAGTTAAGTACCTGTCCTATAAGACGACCCCCGACTTTGGCACAGATTTTTTGGGGTTAAAAAGTAGTCTTATACACCAGAAAATACAGTAATTCTTATTCAAAAAGTGAACTCCTATTCACGTGGAGAAAGCCTAAAAGGCCATTTGTTGTTAATACCGTAACTCATTGGAGTTACGGTGGAACGAGCGGTGGAACGAGCGGCACCTGAGGGCTTTCCATCGCCCTCAAAAGCCGCCCCAGCCTCCACCAAGCCCGGCAGGGCTTTCGACCAGCAGCCGGCTGGTGGAACGAGTGGCACCTGCCAGCATCAAGATCTCGCCACGGGGCCTCTTCCAATGCTGGTTGCCTCCCCCCTCCCTGGACTGCCTATGGGCGAAATGGGGGTCAGCTGCGTCAGACCCCTGCAGCTACAAAGATCTCGCCGCGGGGCTGCTCCCGACGCTGGTGCCTTCCTCCGCCCTGGACTGCCTGCCTGGAATTGAGCCCAGCTCACCTGCACTTGCAGCCGCTGCCACCCTCTATGAGCCACGCTTGGCCAGAAGGGTTAAATGCCGCCGCCACCACCTCAGAGGTCCTGTGCTTCCCTGGAGCCACACCATCGCCCTGGGGGGGTTGAAGCCACTTGGGGACCTTTTGACGTAACTGAGGAACGTTTACCTTTTATCCTGCCTGGGCTTTATTGTTTGTATCTTGTCTTTGTTTCTATTTCATCACTGCTTTCTTTTGATTGTAACTTTAATTATGTTTTGACACTTTTTGTATATTTTATATTGTATTTTCTTGTTTATGTTTGCTGCTGTCTGCTGTGCAGACAGCATGCGCCAATGTAAACCGCTCTGAGTCGCCTTTGGGCGAGTGGAGTGGTATATAAATTAAAGATTATTATTATTCTCGAATTGCCCCCCTATGACGTGTAATTTCCTCAGAATTAAAGAAGACTTTACACGTTGACCTTTCTTCATCTCTCTCTTCCTCATCTCTCTTTGAGATGCGTCTGCTGAGAAGTCATCAGACTTAACCTACTTAGCCTCCCAAACACGTCTAAGGAGACCTTTGTGGCCAACTTAATGTTAGCTTAAGGTGTGGCCCAAATTCTGCATACGTTATGACGCCAAAATAGCACCATCCACCTACAAGATGCATTACACAGTACACAGGGACAGCTTAGAGAGTTTAATGGGAGTTTTCCACGCCTGTTAAAGTCTGAAGTGAGGAAGATGATGCCCAGGAGTCAGTTCTGACCCCACCTGGGGACCTGGCCAAGGCCTCCCCCTTCTTCATGATACTATCATTCAGCAGTATACAAGATTTCTCTTCATTCTAGTCTTGCAATAACAGAAGACTTCGGCTCATAGCAATGGGGACATTTACTGGTTTCCTCAGAATTGAAAGATAGTTTGACCTTGGGAGTTTTCCAGGCTGTTATTAATTAACTTCTCATCAGCAGATGCATGGGCAAGAGAGAAAAAAGAGGGGCTTAGCAAGGTGTCAAGATCAAGGAGGCTGGAGAGTCTTGGTCATTTGCTCATTTTATGAGAATGTGTCTTCTTTCCTGGATATGTTGTTGGAGATTACTCTCATGCTTTGTTGGTTGATTAGTTGGTTGATGTGGTCCTAAGGACTTGGTCTTTAGTTTGATTTGGTCAACCATCCATGTTGCATACATCATCTTTGGCCCTGAATATCTCCGCAGCAGAGTATGCTGTTCCAGTATGGAGCACATCCACACACTCAAAACAAGTTGACATCACTTTTAATGAAGCCATGCTTATAGTGAGAGGATGCCTCAAACCTACACCAGTTGAGAAAATATACCCTCTTGTTGGTAAGATAAGGAGGGAAATAGCAATGGATGCCAAGAGAACTAAGCAAGAGAATAACCCTCAACATCCTCTGAATGGATACGTGCCTCAAGTCCACCAGTTCAGATCCAGGAAGAGCTTTATGGCAAGAACAAACATTCTTGAGGGTAGGCAACAGCAAAACCAAAATAGAAGATGGAGGAAGGAGCTCAATGGACAAAGAATAAAATTAAGGGACAATATGGCTGAAGAACTAACTCAACCTCCCCTACATCACTTGTAGGACCCTGAATAAGCTGAGGGTTGGCGTGCCTAAATGCAAGACCAGTATGCTCAAATGGGGTTGCTGGTGGACAACAACATGCTGTGTAAATATGGAGAGATCCAGAATCCAACGCATTTGCTGGTCTGTCAATTACTGCCAGAATCATGTACTGATGAGGATTTAATTTTGGCCAGTGCCAAAGCCAAGAAGTTGGCTTCATTTTAGCCGTTTAAAGTCTGACCTAGACACGAAAGAAGTCTTGCAATTCTTCTCCTAGGAATTTAGACACTTGCACAATGTGTTTTAAACTAAAAGATGCTGCTCCTTCTTTTGCCCCATCTTTCCGCTTCTGGCATGACCCATCCATCTCAAAGTAGGCTGCCTCCTTCCCGATCTGCCACCTTCCAGCAATAGAGAGAGAAAAACTACCACCCCCTCCCCACATACACAATTTGAGCTAGGCTGATGTGTGAGTTGAGGTCCATCTCTGGGAAAGCATTATTAGGCCATGGTGCTGCCAACTTTGTTACAGAGCTTGACAAAGCGATGCATGAGCCAGCTGGCCCCGTATGGCAAATGTAAGTCCCAAGAACTGGACAGCCCCCAAGAACACAAAAATATGAACATCTCCGCTGCACATGATAAGCCTCCTGGCAGCTGCCTCTGGCTTGTGTCTCCCCTTCTCTACAACATGACTCTGTTAAGTGTTAAAATAAACAAATATAATGGTAATAGTGCCTGACATAGCAGCGGACTGGATCTGGCACAGAATTGGGGGTGTGTGTGTGTTAAGGTTAGAAAAGCAGCAATGTTTCAAGCAAAATGAACAGGAGTTTTTATTTTATTATTTATTGATTAAATGCATTTCTATACTGCCAAACTGGGAGGTTTCCAATAACACAGAAGCATAACAAAATGGAGAAATTAAATTTAAAACACTACGATATATGAGATATATGGTATTTCTCATATATTGAGACTGTAGTGGCCCAAGTGGTTAAGACACTGAACTCGCTGGCTGGAATGTCAGAGTTCTATTCCTGGGTACTACATGATGGAGTGAGCTTCCATCTCTGACCCAGCACCTGCCAACCTTGCAGTTCGAAAGCAAGAAATTGCAAGTAGATAAATAGGGACCACTTTGGTAGGAAGGTAAACAGCATTCCGTGAACTCCGGTGTCCAGGCATGCCTGCCACATGAGCACTGAACCATAGAGTCGGATACAACTGGATTTCGAGCAAGGCCAACCTTTACCTTTACTATATGAGATAAACCTTAACATAGTGATGAATTAAGCATCCTTAGAAGGCTATTGCTCAATCCGTGATTTTCCAGCCAGAGATGGAAATATAATATAAACAGTGAAACTGTAAAACCTTATTGGCTAATTTGCTAATTGGCTACTAGTATATGATCTTTATGGGCTGCAGTGGCTTAGTGGTTAAGACGCTGAACTTGATGACTGGAAGGACGGCAGTTCCGCGGTTCCAGATCCGAGTGCTGCACGACAGAGTGAGCTCCTGTCATCTGTCCCAGCTCCTGACAACCATGCAGTGCAAAAGCATGAAATTGCAAGTAGATAAATAGGTACAATTTTAGTGGGAAGGTAATAGCGTTCCATGCACTCCAGCATCTAGTCATGCCTGCCACATGGGAGAACTTTACCTTTACCCTTACCAAGTCATCATTAATACCTTATGCCTAATACCGAAGGGAACGACAAGCCAATGTGCCAGAGGTTAAGTGATATATGCCAATTCCCTCATTCCACTTATAAGCCTGGCTGCCATGTTTTAGACCTGCTGCAATTCCCGTATTAAGGATCAGGGCAGCCCCACATAAAGAGCATTACAGTCGTCAAACTTAGAGGCTACCAATGTGTGGGCTAGTGTGGTAAGGTATCATCTGCTGCTCAAAGTCACACAGCTGCGCAGTTTGTCGGAGATGGGGAAATGCAATCCAATGCTTTCAAACAAAGGCCACATGGCAGAAAATTCCCACTCCTTCTCAGGGAGGGATCCGTAAGCCTTGCAACTCCCAGTAACTCTCCTGCTGGCGTTTCCCAACCTTTGACTTTGGATCTAGCCTAACACACCTAAGGCCCAGACACCTAAGTCAATTCGCCAAAACACTGATCAGCCAATGTACTGACTTAGGCTTCTGGGAACTGAAGCCCCGCTGTGGGGCATGCGCCCTACCATTGGGAACCACTGGCTCTGGAGCCACACCCTTCAATGCATGCAAGGGGTTGTTGTAGTTCTTTCCCTGCGGAATGCTATTTTTTCCTTTAGAAGCCCAGAGATAGAGCTGAGCCAGGATTCCTTTTTCCGGGACGGATGGGATCTATAAAGTCATGGAAATGTAGCTGCCGGCCTTGGTCAGCAGGACCCGGGAGGGAGGGCTTCGCTTCCAGGTTTAGAGTTTCCCAGCGCTTGTCCTTCCTCCCAGATATATATAAAGGCAGTTTTTGTTGTCAAAGTGCTCAGCATGCGTGCGCACACAGACCCTGACAGGCCGATCCCAGATGGAGCCCCCTGGGACCGTGGCTGAGCTGTGTAAACAGTGCTAATATGGTTTGCAGTTGTGCAGGGAGTTGGTGGGGGGGATACGGGAAGGAAGCGCATGGAAGGAAGCCCACGTCTCTGAAAATCTGGGCAAACAAAGTGGGGGAAAGAAGGAAATCTGGCACGGGGTTGCTAAATCCAAGAGGGTAAAGATTGTTTTTTTTTGACAGCAACACAGTGACTTTAATTTAATGTAATTTAATTTTGTCATTTGTTCTGAAATAGAGGGAACCAGTATAAAACAATGGGTGGATTTAAAATATCTAGGAACAACATTTATTGAAAATGGCAAAATCGACGAAGAGATTAACATACGGTAAAGTTAAAGGTTGCCCATGCTCAAAAGCCAGTCGTATCCAACTCTAGGGTTCTGTAGATGTTTCCGTGGACATGTGGCAGGCATGACTAGATGCCAGATTGCACAGAACAGTTTATCTTCCCACCAAAGTGGTACCTATTTATCTACAGTACTTGCAATTTCTTGCTTTCACACTGCAAGGGGCTGGGACAGAGACGGACACTCACTCCATCATGTAGCACTCGGGTTTCAAACTACTGACCTGCCAATCTTCCAATCATCAAGTTCAGTGTCTTAACCACCAAGCCACTGCAGTCTCTTTTACTTATTAACATACGGTGCAGTAAGGCAAACCAAATATTCGGACAATTAGATCCTGTCTTACAGCACAAGGCAATACCAATCAACACAATGAAACACCTTGTACAAAGCATGTTTCTGCCTTATGTTACCAGTGCCAAACATGGACACTCACAACAAAACAAAAATGAAAGTTGGTCACCACGGAAAAGAGATGTCTGAGGAAGGATGCTGGAGTGACGGGAAGGGATGAAATCAGGATTGAGGTTATAAGGAAAGAATTGGAATAGTACAAATCTTAAACTACACACAGAGACAACAAATGGCCATTTGGAGATAATGTCATGGAATTCCATATCATGCAAGGCATATGTGGAAAGAAGAAAGGGACAAAGAACACGAGGCAAACCAAGAGGAAGGTGGAGAAAGAACATGAGAGAAATATTACAAGAACATCAAACAACCCTTTTGACTCTGCATGTGCTCTTAAGCAGAGCTGCTGCTGAGGAGAGCCAAACAAAGGAAGCAAGCACTGGTAAGTTTTGCAGTTGGAGTAGAGCTGCTTTAGAGGCCTCCACTAATTTAAATTCATAATTTAAACTGCTGAGAGCCACCTCTGTTCAAACAGAGGAAGCAGTTTGAAGCTTCCAGAAGCAGGGGGGCAGAGCCACACCAGGCCCTTCCCTGAACTGTGACTCATAGGGGCAGAGCCACACTAGCCTTTAAAAGCTCTAAGCTCTTTCAGGGTCAGCCCTTTTGACTCTGCATGTGCTCTTAAGCAGAGCTGCTGCTGAGCCAAACAAAGGAAGTGAGCACTGGTGAGTTTTGCAGTTGGAGTAGAGCTGCTTTAGAGGCCCGTGCGCCTAACGGCACGCGAGATTACAAACTAGTAACAAAGGAAGAATATAGTCTTACTAGGTAGAAAGGTAGTAAACGTGTACATTTTTGAGGCCCAGAATACTGCACTTGTTAAAATGGATTCTGAGGGAACAGCTGTAGTTACCTGCAATTCTTGTGCCATGTTTGTGTTCTTGCCAAAGCATATGGAGAACTACACTTGCAGCAAGTGCAAGCTGGTTGCACTACTAGAAGAGAAGGTCCAGCAGCTAGAGGCCCGCATATCTAACCACCAACAAATTAAGGAGCTTGAGCTGTTCTTGGACAGAGCGGAGCAGACTATGCTGGACAAAGAAGAGACAGGGCACAGTTCTGAGGGAGAAGGCCCTTCACTAACTCAGGAGGGAGATGTTTGGAGGAATGTGACTCAAAGGAGGAGAAGAGTAGGGGATCACTCTGAGAGTCTGAAATTACAGAATAAATTTGAGACTCTTTCCCTCATCACACCTGATGAGGAACACACAGAGGAACAACTGGTTCCACCTGATGATCTCTCCTTCATCACACTTGATGAGATCCAGGAAGATGAACAACAGGAACAAACTGAGGTTCTCTCCCTTAATATGGTTGATGAGGTGCATGTAGATGAACAGATTGCAGGAGAGAGGCTCCTTGTACTAGGTGATTCAATAATTAGAAATACAGAGAAATGGATTTGTGATGCACATGATAACCGTATGGTGACTTGCCTGCCAGGTGCAAAAGTTGCAGACATCACAAGAAATCTAGATAGATTGTTAGAGAGAACTGGGAACGAGCCAGTTGTCATGGTACACGTTGGTACTAATGATGTTGGGAAGGCCAAGCGGTCTGTCCTGGAAGCCAAATTTAGGTTGTTAGGAAGAAGATTGAAGTCCCGGACTTCCAAGGTAGCATTTTCAGAAGTGCTGCCTGTCCCTCGCGCAGGACCTACCAGGCAGGCAGAGCTCAGAAGCCTCAATGCGTGGATGAGGCGGTGGTGTCGAGAGGAGGGCTTCAGATTTGTCAGGAACTGGAGAACATTTTGGGACAAGCCAAATCTGTTCAGGAGGGATGGGTTGCATTTAAACCATGATGGGACCAGATTGCTGGCACTCAACATCACAAAGTCTGCAGAGCAGCTTTTAAACTGATAACTGGGGGAAAGCCGACAGGAGCTGGGCAGCATCCGGTTCGGGAAAGTGTGTACTTGAGTAGTGAGGAGGATGCAAAAATTACTGAGCAGAGCGAGGAGCTAGTCACTAGCATTCTAGCAGAAGGATGCAAGAGGCAGTCTAACAATGCAATGCAACTGGACACAAAAGCTGTGTCAGAAAAGCATATATAAATGCTTGTATACAAATGCCAGAAGCCTCCGGAACAAAATAGGGGAGCTGGAATACTTAGCAATAGATAAGAATATTGATATTATTGGTATCACTGAAACCTGGTGGACGGATGATAACCAATGGGATACAGTTATCCCAGGCTACAAACTGTACAGGAAGGATAGGAAGGGGCAAATGGGAGGTGGTGTGGCCTTGTATGTCAAAGAAGTGATAAAATCGTATGAATTGGAATATCTAGGTGATTTGGAGTCACCATTAGAAGCTCTGTGGGTAAGAGTACCAGGCCACAAGGATGGTCTAACAGTAGGCATATACTATCGGCCTCCGACCCAAACTCTTGAGGGAGACTGGCAGTTGGAGAAAGTTGTAAAGGAGGCATCCAAGAAGGGAAGCCTGGTTATAATGGGGGACTTCAATTACCCTCACATAGACTGGGTGAACTGTTGTTCAGCACATGATAAAGAGATAAAGTTCCTAGATATGCTAAATGATTGTTCCCTGGGACAGAGGGTTGAAGACCCAACTAGAGGTACAAGAATCCTTGACTTGATCCTGAGTAATACTCAGGATCTGGTGCAAGGTGTTAATGTGACTGATCCAATAGGGAACAGTGACCACAACTCAATTATGTTTAACTTGATCATAGACTGCAAGTCACTGATAAAATCTAACACAGAGACCTTAAATTTTCAAAAAGGAAATTTCCCAAAGATGAGGAAACTAGTAAAAAAGAAGCTGAAAGGGAAAATTGAGAGAGTCCAAACACTCCAAGAGGCATGGAGGCTGTTTACAAAAACAATAACAGAGGCCCAATGGGAATGCATACCCAAAAGGAAAAAGAGCACTGCCAGGTCCAAGAGGACTCCAATGTGGCTTACAGGAGCTGTTTGGGAAGTGATCAAAAGCAAGAAAAGCTCATTTAGAAGATGGAAGGCTTGTCCGAATGAGGACAGCAGGCAGAAACATAAATTCTGGCAGAACAAATGCAAGGCAACAATCAGGAAAGCAAAGCAAGACTTTGAGGAGCGTATAGCTAAAAATACTCAGAGAAATAACAAAGACTTCTTTAAGTACATTAGAAGTAAGAACCCAACTAGGAAGGCCATTGGACCATTAGATGACAATGGAAGGCAAGGGGTTATTAAAGAGGAAACAGAGATTGCAGAGAGACTCAATGAATTCTTTGCTTCAGTATTCACTGAAGAAGACAGAGGCCACATGCCCAAAACAGAGCCTATCTTCGTAGGGAGGGAAACCGAAGAATTAAGCCAGATAGAAATAACCAGGGAGGAGGTCCTTGCATGTCTTGTTAAGCTAAACACTAACAAATCCCCAGGACCAGATGGCATCCATCCACGAGTTCTCAGGGAACTTAAAGATGAAATTGCTGATCTCCTAGCCAAAATATATAATCTTTCCCTCAAATCAGGCTTTGTGCCTGATGACTGGAAGGTAGCGAATGTAACACCAATTTTCAAAAAAGGATCCAGGGGTGATCCAGGGAATTACCGACCTGTCAGTTTGACATGTGTCCCAGGTAAAGTGATGGAAACCATCCTAAAAGATAGAATTAATAGGCACATAGAAGAGAAGGCGCTGCTAAAGGAGAGCCAACATGGCTTTTGCAAGGGCAAATCATGCCTCACTAATCTGTTGGAATGTTTTGAGAGTGTCAACAAGCATGTGGATAAGGGGGATCCAGTTGACATTGTTTATCTGGACTTTCAGAAGGTTTTTGACAAGGTCCCACAGCAAAGGCTCTTGAATAAACTTACCAGTCATGGAATAAAGGGACAGGTCTTGTCCTGGATCAGCAACTGGCTAAGGGACAGGAAACAGAGGGTAGCACTAAATGGACACTTCTCCAAGTGGAGGGAAGTCAAGAGTGGGGTCCCCCAAGGTTCAGTACTGGGACCCCTGCTTTTCAACCTCTTCATAAATGATCTAGAGGTAGGAGTAAAAAGCAAGGTAGCCAAATTTGCTGACGACACTAAATTATACAGGGTAGTGAAAACTGTGAGAGATTGCGAGGAGCTCCAGAGGGATCTCTCGACACTGGGGGAGTGGGCAAAACAGTGGCAAATGAGTTTCAACATTAGTAAGTGCAGAGTGATGCATGTTGGGGCAAAGAACCCCAATTACATTTATAAACTGAAGGGGTCTGGACTCTCTGCGACAAACCAGGAAAGGGACCTTGGTGTCCTGGTGGACAACTCAATGAAGGTGTCAACCCAGTGTGCCTCAGCAGTGAAAAAAGCAAACTCAATGCTAGGGATCATTAGGAAGGGTATAGAAAATAAGTCAGCAAGTGTCATTTTGCCTCTTTATAAATCTATGGTGAGGCCCCATCTGGAATACTGTGTACAGTTCTGGTCGCCATACCTCCAGAAGGATATTATGGAGGTGGAAAAAGTGCAGAGGAGGGCAACCAGAATGATTAGGGGACTGGAACACCTTCCTTACCATCTGAGGCTGCAACGGTTGGGCCTCTTCACTCTTGAACGACGACGTCTAAGAGGTGACCTGATTGAAGTTTATAAAATCATGCACGGTGTGGACAAAGTAGATAAGGAAAAACTGTTTTCCCTATCGCATAACACTAGAACTAGGGGACACTCCATGAAACTTTTGGGTACTAGTTCTCAAACAAATAAGAGAAAGTACTTTTTCACCCAGAGGATTACTGGTCTATGGAACTCCCTGCCAGAAGAAGTGGTGACAGCTGTCAGTCTTGACAGCTTTAAGAAAGGATTAGACAAGTTCATGGAGGACAAGAGTATCAATGGCTATAATTATGGATACTTAAGGACAACCTCCGGGTTCGAGAGATAGGCAGGATATCTCTCAATGCCATTTCCAGGGAATCCTAAGCAGGTGAAGGCATCTGCTTGGGAATACCCTGAAGGAAATGGTGAGCCACTGTGTGAGACAGAATGCTGGACTGGATGGGCTGTGGCCTGTTCCAGCAAGGCTGTTCTTATGTTCTTATGTTATGTAACACTGGTGGAGGCTGCGAGAGGTGCCAGAGCAAGAAACCTGCCTCCTGATGGGGTAAAAGAGGAAGCAAAGAAGGCGAGAAGAACATGATGAACACTTCAGGCAATAAAATCCTCTGGAATTTTAAAAATTCCTGCTGTGTTTCTTTTCCTGCTCCAACGCCTTTCAACCAAAGTCTAGAAAAAGTTGGTTTATTTCCACTTGCATTTGTCTTTTTAAAAAAATCAACTCCTGGCTGGTGGATTCTGGGACGTGTAGTTCAGAAAAAGAAACATTCCCAAACTCTGATCTCAACGGAATGACCTAAGGAAACTTTTCTCGGGCAAGCATCTGATGGGTGACGCCTGAAACAATCACATAAGGGCGGCTAATGGGGAAACTGACCGAAACAGAACGTGGTGGAAGCCAGGGGTCACAGGCCAAGGACAAAGGTCACCTTGGCGCCTGTCCCTAAGCTGTTCCCGGTGGACTTTGAGAACTGAGCACTTGTTCGGAGAAGCAGAAAGGGCAAATTCCACCACCCTTCCTTCAGAGGCAGCTGTTAAGAGTTCCAGTAGAAAGTTGGTGGGCTGGCAGGGGAGAGATGCAGTTTGGAGCTCCGTTTACATACAAAGAGCCAGCGCTGTCTGCATCTGCAGATGTTTCTATGGTCATGTGGCAGATGCTGAAGCACATGGAACGCTGTTACCTTTCCCACCCATGTGGTACCTGTTTATCTACTTGCAGTTTCATTCTTTCAAACTATTAGGTTAGAAGAAGCCAGGACAAACAACAGGCACCCACTCCATCACGCAGGACTCAGGTCTCGAACTGCTGACCTGTCGACTTTCCTGTGGTAAAGCTCAGCGCCCCAACCACTAAGCCAGAGTACTCCCCAAGCTGTGCATTAGAGCCACAAAGTTTGGCTTGGGAAGTGACTTCCGTAGCGCCTTAGAGAAGTCCTTCCGATTCAGACTCAAGACCCATCTTTTGGGCAGGGAACCTGTGGACAGCCAGCTGTCGCTGGACTCCTGCAACCTTTGTTCCCAGCACACGTGGCCAAAGATCTTCTAGGACAGGGGTTTTCAACCTACAGCCCATGGGGCAAATCTGGCCCGTGCCACCATTTCATCCGGCCCACGCCCTTGCTCCAGTCGCTGCATCCGCTACTGCCACTGCCTCCTCCTCAATCCTTGCCCCCTCCGCTTGGCTTGGTGTGTTCCTAACTGTGCTCCGTAACAGGGCTACAGAGCACAGTTAGGGACACACCAAGCCAAGTGGAGGGGACAAGGATTGAGGAGGCGGCAGCAGAAGCGGCAGCCGGACGCAATTTTCCCAGGGACTGCTCTGGCTGAGCCTGGGCGAGAAGGACAGCATGGACACCTCCTTCACCCATGCCATGCAGCTTCTCCAAGGACGGTAAGCAGGGAAGCATTGTGGGGAGGCTCGTGGTGGTCTTGGCAGTGGCGGTGGTAGCAGGGGTGGTGGTGGTGGCTCGTGGTGGTCCCAACCGGTGGTGGCGGTGGAGGGGGAGTGGTGGGAGCTTAGGGTGATCCTGCCTCCCACCGATCCCCCACCTCCCCACACACACACTGCCAGCTGTGGCGGCAGGTGGGGAACACCAGTCCGGCCCACCAATGGTCCAAGGAGCATAAACTGGCCCACGGCTTTAAAAAGTTGAGGACCCCTATTCTAGGATAATGGGAAATGTAGTCTGATGACACCTGGAGGTGCTGAAATTCTAGCATTCTGCAGGGTGTGCGTCTCAATACCGTCCCCGGGAATGAATGTTGAAGGGTACACAGAGAGGCAATGAGGTTCGGTGGTTAGAGCTGCTTTCCCAGAATTTGGGGAACACATGTTCTGTTCCCCTGCTAATTCTTCGGAACTCACTGGATCACCTCAGGCCACCTCTTCTCTCGGTCTGACCTGACGCAGAGGACTCTTCTGAAGGGGGAATTAGCACTGCGTGCTCAAAGGAGGAAAAGTGAGGTAAGAAAGTAAAAAATAAAGAAAACAGTAAAAGGCGTTGACACCAGAAATAGCATCCAGCCCTCATGAATAGAAGTTCATTTATAACCATGCTTACGTGTAGTCACCTTTTAAAACCACCCATGTTCCACAAATTCCACAGTTTAATGACATGCTAGACCCGTGATGGCGCACCTTGGCACTCCAGATGTTCTTGGACTTCAATTCCCAGAAGCCCCCGTGAATCTACACAAATGGGTTTACTGCGATTCATCCGGCCCACGCCGGCCTCGTCGCTCCTGGAAGCGGAAGTAAAACGCGCCCGGCTTGAAAAGGTTGGGAACCCCTGGTTTAAGCTTAGGGCAAAGAGAGTCCAACCATTCCTGAATTAAACTGACTCAGATAGCGGACTGGAGATCCCATGCTTTCAGCACAGCCAAACCCATTAGCTACACTGGCTGGGGATGATGGGATTTGGTGCACCGCACATCTGGAGCACACCAGAATAAGGGAGGTGGTCTAAACAGGTCCCGCTTGTGTTTTAAAAGCAAAACAGGAGATCAGGAACAGGAGGGCTTCGCACGGTTGTTCAACACATTGGATGAGTCAATTTTGGAAAGATAAACAAGAGATATGGAGAAAGTTTATCCATTCTATTGTAGGAATTTTTTCATGAGTGCCTCTTTTCCATCCACTGTGGAAAATATGAAGCATTTCCCTGCCGAGATGCAGCTGAATTGTCCAGGGCAAAATCCCATCTACCCACCCCAAGAAAAGTGGGAGGAAAGACGAGCCTAAATCGATTAAGAAAGCAATCTGGTTTTCTCCAAAAAAAGCAAATCACTTTCCCTGCTCCTGAAGAGGGGCTAGCCGGGAGGCCCTGCACCTGGGAGGAACTGTGGAATTTGATCCTGACGGGGCTCAAAGTTGACTTAGCCTTCTGTCTTTCCAAGGTCAGTAAAATGAGTACCCAGCTTGTTGGGGGGCAAAAGATGATAACTACTTGTGAACCAGCCAGAGAATGCTTTAAGCCCAAAGGGCCAGATATAAATGTAATTGCTATTTCTCTAAGCTGAACTTAAACGTCCATAAGGACTAGAAGCTTATAGTTACCAAAAGCTGGATGAACTGAGATGAATTTCCCTATTGAGACTTGAAATATTTCTTTTTCCCCCCTCAGTCAAATGCAGCATCTTGATCATATATTCTAGTTTCCAAATAAGAGACACAAATACTTATCTAGAATGAGTAAAATGTACTCTGCGCGAGTATATCAAACCAAAGGATAAAAAAATAAAAACAGCCTAAGGTTTCCCTTGCTTGAAAGCTAGTCGTATCCGACTCTAGGGTTCAGTGCTCATCTCTGTTTCAAAGCCAAAGAGACAGCGCTGTCTGCTTTTACAGACGTTTCCGTGGCCATGTGGCAGGCATGACTAGATACCGGAGTGCACAGAACGCTGTTTACCTTCTCACCGAAGTGGCACCTATTTATCTACTTGCAATTTCTTGCTTTTGAACTACTTGGTTGGCAGGAGCTGGGACAGGCGACAGGAGCTCATGCTGTTGCACAGCACTCGGATCTTGAACTGCTAACCTGCCAACCTTCCAGTCATTAAGTTCGGCGTCTTAACCACTAAGACACCAACCACGGTCTCTTTTCAAAATAGCAAGTGGCCTTAATTCTGCACCCTAGTATTCTCAGCAACCTTGGGTGTGAAAAACCAACACGTAAAGGTATGGCGTTCATGAAGCATCAGCTCACCAGCTTGGAGGGTTCTGATGTCCGGGTCAACTCCTCGTAGGCTCCCACATTCTCCCAGGTAGCAACGAAAGCGTGTCGTGGGGCAAAATCAGTGGCCCTGGGAAACCCAGCCCGAATAAGCTGGGCAGCTTGGTCCAGCACTTCTCTAGATTCGTCCACGCGGTAGTAGATTTTGCCCTTCCCGCCGCTGGTATCAATGTCCGATAAGAAGGGAGCGATGGCAGGGAAATCGGTCGGGAAATCGTCGTCCACATACTGAGTCTCTCTGGGGAAATCCTGGGTGGAAATGACTCCATTGGTCCCAACCTGTTAGGGGGCGAAGAAGCATGAGCAAATGAGATCCAAAAGCAAACGCAGCGTCTTTGGGTGGAAGTATCAACATTTCACAGGTGGCTAAGATGAAAGATGCTTGTGACATTTCTATTTTCCTTCGAAAGACTTGAGATATCAGAACACACCTGGTCTGGTCTGATTTTGGAAGTTAGGCTGCTCAAGTCATGGGTAAAAGGTAAAAAGTAAAGGTCTCCCTTGCTAGAAAGCCAGTCGTGTCTGACTCTAGTGTTCGGTGCTCACCTCCACTTGTAGCCAAAGTGCCAGCACTGTCTGCGATGGCAGACGTTTCCGTGATCATGTGTCAGGCACGGCGAGGCGCCAGAGCACACAGAACACTGTTACCTTTCCTGCCAAAGAGGTACCTAGACACGGAAGTGCACGGAACACTGTTTCCCTTCCCACTGAAGTGGTACCTATTTATCTACTTGCAATGTCTTGCTTTCGAACTGCAAGGTTGGCAGGAGCTGGGACAGACGACAGGCACTCACTTTGTCATGCAGTACTTGGGTCTCGAACTGCTGATCTGCCAACCTTCTGGTCGTCAAGCTCAGCTTCTTAGCCACCAAACCACCGCAGGACAACAATCAATGAAAAGCTGGAGTTGTCAGTCAGAGCTGGCAATACTGGCCTAGATGAGCCAGTGGTATGACTTAGGGCCGTGATGGTGAACCTTGGCACTCCAGATGTTCTTGGACTTCAATTTCCAGAAGCCCCAGCCCCTGTTAATCCACACAAATGGGTTTACTGCGATGCATGCGGCCCATGCCGTCCTCCCGGAAGCAGGAGTAAAACGCACCCGTACGGAGGAAAGGTTGACCCAGAAGAGCCTTAACCATACAGGCATGTTTTACTTCCATTTCCGGGATCGACGAGGGCAGCATGGGCTGGATGCATTGCAGTAAACCTATTCGTGTGGATTCATAGGGACTGTGGCTTCTGGGAATTGAAGTCCAAGAACAGCTGGAGTGCCAAGGTTCGCCATCACAGACTTAGGGTGTGAGAAAATACTTACTGCAGAAATACATCCGGTGGAAAGGGTCATTTTAACAGGTGTGATTCCCCTTTGCAGTGGCCTGCAGGAGAGCCACTCCAACCTAGGCCCCCCAAAAATATAAGGTCAAGCTTGAGCACAGATCGGGGTCAAGTTGGAGTCAATTCCCAAACCAATCCACAAGTGGTCCAAGTTGCAATCTATAATATTTCCCTGTGGGATCAGACCTTCAGTAGCTGAAACAGGAGTAAACCACAACTAAAGAGCCCTGTGTGGCGTAGTGGTTAAATGCTATCCTGCAACCGAAATATTGTAAGTTCGATCCTGATGGGGATCCAGGTTGATTCAGCCTTCCATTCTTCCGGGTTGGTAAAACGAGCCCCTAGCATGTTAGAGGCAAAATGCTAATGATCTTGTGAACCACCAGTGAGTGCACTAAGCGCTTTAAAAAATATATGTCAGAACCACACAAAGGTGCTTTCTGGGTTGAAAGGATTTTTTGGATTCGGGATGCCCGAATGAGGCTCCTTTCGTGTCCCCAAGATCTTTTCCCACCGAAGCGGTCTCTATTGCAATGTCTTGCTTTTGAACTGCTAGGTTGGCAGGAGCTGGGGCACAGACAGGTGCTCATTCGGTCATGCAGTACTCTGGTCTTGAACTGCGGACTTGCCGACCTTCCAGCTAACAAGGTGAGCTTCTCAACCCCTGAACCACCGCCGTCCTGCACTAAGTGCTCTGGGGTGGTATATAAATGTAATTGCTATACCAACTAAAGTAGGCTAATTCAATCAATGGAACTTAACCAGACACTGATTTACCAAATCTCCGTTGATTCACATCCCCTACGTCCGTCGTGGCCGACTACTGTACAGGACTTCAGCCAATATAAGCAGTTTGTTCTGTTCCCCAAGAGCCCCATAACAGAGAAACCCAAGAATTTCCCCACTCCGTTGGCTGGGAATGGCTGCCCCACCCTGTTTGCAAGCTGTCTTCTGCGGTGGTCTCCTGTTAATGTTGAAATCAGGGCAGGCCGCGCACCGGTAGCCCACGCGGGGCTTCCTCTCCCGAGAGTGTGTTAAAATTTGGAGCCACGGCAATGTTCAAATGTTTGTTTAACAGGGAGGGTTGAAGGCTCTGAAACCAAAGGGGCATTTGAGGCACAACTTTCCATAGCAAAGGGGATGCTCAAAGGAGAGAGGGGGCTGCACTGAGACCATTCCTCCTCCACACCAATTTATTTTCACAGCCAGGCGTGAAAGTGCAAAGGCTATTTAGTAAACCATACAAGCACTCTCGCCTGGTAGCCATGCACTCCAAAGTCCTCCACAGGGCCTCACAAAGGCTACACTGCTGGGCTTCCCTTAGATCAGGTGTTCTCAACCTATGGCTTGTGAGCCGGACCTGGCCCGTGATACCATTTCATGGGGCCTGCATCGCCACCACCACTGGAAGCGGACATGTTTACGAAAGCCGTATATGCACCCGTGGCGATCGTAAACTCGGCAGTGTTTATGGCCAGGGGGAAGGGGGCGCTCAGCTCTCTGAGGTATAGATGGTATAGAGGTAAAAGTGAAAGTTGCCCTTGCTCAAAAGCCAGTCGTAGCCGACTCTAGGGTTCAGTGCTCATCTCTGGTTAAAGCCAAAGAGACAGCATTGTCTGTGTCTGCAGACATTTCTGTGGTCATGTGGAGGCATGGCTAGACAACAGAGCGCAAAGAATGCTGTTACCTTCCCACCAAAATAGTACCTATTTATCTACTTGCAATTTCTTGCTTTCGAACTGCTAGGTTGGCAGAAGTCTCGAACTGCTGACTTGACAACCTTCCAGTCATCATGTTCACGTCTTAACCAGTAAGCCACCGACCGCCACAGTCCCTTTGTATAGCCCTATATGGCAGTGGGCCAGGATACCTTAGAGACCGCATCGTCCCAAGAGTGTCTGCCCGTCCAACTAGAGCGGACCGGAGGGGCTCTCTAATGGTGCCATCAGTTAGGGGTGCACATCTGTACAGCACCCGAAGGAGGGCCTTCTCCGTGTCCGCACCAACCCTCTGGAACCTCCTGCCAATCGATCTAAGACTTCAAAGCGAATTGCTGCCCTTCAGGAAAGGCGTGAAGACCTGGCTGGCAGGGCAGGTGTGGGGCCCGAATGGGACTACGGCTCCCGCCTGCTGGCTATTGTAAGGATCAAGAACTCTCTCTTTTTCTTTATGTGGTGGGTGGGATGGGTGGGCGGGATATGGGTTTTTAAATGGGGTGGGATGTGGGTTTTTTATAGTGTCTTTTATGTGTTTTTAGAATTGTTGTAATGCCGCCCTGAGTCGGGTTCTGCCTGAATGTGACTATAAATAAATAAATAAATAAAATAAATAGCGTCAGACAAGTCCTTGTTCCGCTGGGAAGTGGAAAGCGATGGATTTGAGAAGCAACACATTCTCAGGTTCAGCCTGGGATAGTGTGAAGAAAAAGTAGGATGATCCCCTCCTAACCCATTACAACCAGATTTTGACAAGTTACTTCCACTCCTAGAATACCATAGCAATTGTGAGCCAGAAAAAAATACCTTTTCCCAAGATGTGATGCTCTTTTGGGGAAAGAAGGGGATAAAGAAAAAAATAGGTTCATATCTCATATCTGAACCCAAGAAGATAAGCAAAGATCTTCCCAAGCAGAGTTAGCAAATTCGATCCTCTCTGGGTTTTTGACTACAACTCCCAGAATCCCCCAGAGAACATTAAATTCTGCATTTTTAAAAAAGATGCATTTCCTGAGAAAACAGTGAACACAGCTTTCCCCAACACGATGCTCCCCAGGTGTTTTAAAGTGACATTCCCACCAACCAGCACCCACAAGGAGAGTGGTAAGGATAATGGGACCTGGAGCCCAATGGAAGAAGGATAGCCTTACAACTCTGTAACTCATTCCTACCAGGGGCTACTGGGGATTAGAAGATAAGTGGGTTGAAAAATGTAAGGAATCCGCAAAGATAAAACCCTGGAGAGAGTGAAAAGACCCCATTGACTCATGAACTGAAAGGCGGGGGGGGGGGGGGGTAAAGGGAAGTCTGTGGTTAGATACTCCTTAATCCTGTTGTTCTTATCACTTACATCCGTGATGGCGAACCTTGGCACTCCAGATGTTCTCGGACTTCAATTCCCAGAAGCCCAAGCACCTTGTGAATCCACACAAATGGGTTTACTGTGATTCACCCGGCCCACGCTGCCCTCGTCGCTCCCGGAAGCGGAAGTAAAGCATGCCCGTACGACTGAAATGGTGCTTGGGCTTCTGGGAATTGAAGTCCAAGAACGTCTGGAGTGCCAAGGTTCGCCATCACAGACTTACATTCTGGCATCTGGAAATGTTGAAATTGCTTTCATTTCCCCCATTAAGTTAGGGCACTGATCCCAAAAGGGTGAAGGGCCAGCCGGCTTGGGGAATTGTTATTTTCATTTCTTGATTGATTACATTTCTATAGTGTACATCTGGGATATTTTCCAGTCTGGGCGGTGTACAAACAATTAAATAAACAACAACAACACAACACAAGTAAAGGTAAAAAATTCTCCATATACAGCCCAAGGGCCAGCACTGCCTCTGCCTCTGCAGACATTTCCATGGTCATGTGGCAGGAAGGCCTATATGCCAGAACGCTGTTACCTTTCCTGCCGAAGCGTTACCTATGTATCTACCTGCAATTTCTCGCTTTTGAACTGCTAGGTTGGCAGGAGCTGGGAGCTCTGCTCGTCGGGTTTCGAAACTGCTGACCTCCCCGTCGTCACCACTAAACCCACTGCAGTCCAAACCACAAAATGTTCTATGGGAAGCGACGCATCTTCCCTCTCTGGCCGCGTCCTGGGGGAAACCCACAGCGGGCTTCCCATGTGGGGAACTGAGAACCAGGGGTCAGGTCGGAACTGAGACTGAGACTGATCACCCAAAATAAAATTAAAATATAACAAAATAATAATCTAGAAGCCTCAGTCTTTCTGTCTGCAGAATGGGTGCATTAGGTGCCCGATGCTGGGGGGGGGGGGAGGCGGAAAAGCCCTCGGGTCCTTCTTCCCCGGAGAAGGGGGGGTACTGGATTCCCTCCGTCCCGCGCAGGTTCGATTCCCCGGTTCGGTCCAGGAGAAACCGAGGGAGAATCGTGCCAGGGATCCCCACCCTCCGCCTCAACCCCCACGGGGATCCCTAGTCCGGTCCCGATCCGACGGCGCCGGACTTACGTAGAGGTGCCCGAAGCGGGTCTGGTAGAAGACGATGGGGTCCGGTAAGGGCAGCGGGGCGGAGGTCTCGTCATCGCCCGGCGGCAGCGCCCGGTCGCCCCGGCCGTCCCCGAAGGGGAAGAGGCGGCGTCGGGGCAGAGCCGCCGTCCCGGAGCTCCGGAGCCCGATCCAGCTTAGCAGCAGCCACAGTAGCTCCGGGGCCCGCATCGCTTTCTGGACCGACCGACTCCGAGACTGGCTGGGCTCGAACCGGCGGGGCCAGGGAAGGGGCCGCCCCCGAGCCGGGCATTGGCTGCTCCGGCGACGCCCCGGGCCCGATCCGGCCCCGGGGCGTCGCCGGAGCAGCCAATGCCCGACCCGGGGGCGGCCCCTTCCCTCTCCTCCGCCCTCCCCATCTGTAACATCTGGACCTCATCGGCTGCTACTACTTCTTCCCTTTCCAAACACTGGTCGGGGTGGGGGCTACAAATCTCAGAGGGCGGCGGGGATTATGGTTACTGTAGTCCCGTGATGGCGAACCTTGGCACTCCAGATGTTCTTGGACTTCAATTCCCAGAAGCCCAAGCACCCTGTGAATCCACACAAATGGGTTTACTGCGATTCAACCGGCCCGCGCTGCCCTTGTCGCTCCCGGAAGCAGAAGTAAAACGCGCCCGGATGGTTAAGGCTCTTCCGGGCTAACCCTTCCTCTGTACAGGCACGTTTTACTTCCACTTCTGGGAGCGACGAGGGCAGTGCAGGCCGGATGAATCGCAGTAAACCCCTTCGGGTGGAGTGCCAAGGTTCGCCATCACAGCTGTAGTCCCCCAGGAGACATTTTGCACACCCAGTTCGCACTCACACAAATACATCCCAGATGGCCCAACGAATAGCTGCGGTGGGTTCAGTGGTTAAGAAGCTCGCCTTGTTAGCTGGGATCTGGCAAGTTGGCAATTCGAGACCTGTGTACTGCATGATGGTTTGAGTGCCCGCCTCTGTTCCAGCTAATTCAGGCTCACTCAATTTGCCCAAGGCCCCCCAGGCTTGGCTGTTCTCACAAGAAGCCCCGGAGAGAAGCAAACTCCCGATCTTTAGCTCTGTAGCCAGGTACCCATTTGAGCGGAGTTTCTCCAGCAAAAATCCTTTTAACCCAGAATAATTTCTGACACGAGATTATTATTATTAGCCCCATTGCTCTTAGTGCACTCTCTGGGCAGTTCATAAGGTAATTAGCATTCCCCCCCCCCCCCGAAGGTGCTAGGTTTTAGAGACCACAGAAGGATGAAAAGTTGAGTCAACTTTGTCCCCATCAGGATCGAACTCACAACAATTTGGCTGCAGTACTGCACCAAGAACTCACACACACACACACACACAACCCCCAGAGACCAGACTGGGCAGTTCTTTGGGTTATGCTCTTAAGCCACTGGCGCCTTCCCAAAGTGTTCCAGGGAGAGAAATACTCAGAAGTGGTTTTCCACTTTCCTCCTGCAGCCCTTGGATGAACTGTGCAGTTTGCCCAAGGCCACCCAGGCTGGCTGTTCTCCCAAGAAGCCCAGGGGAGAAGCAAACTCCCGATCTTTAGCTCTGTAGCCCGGTACCCACTTGGATGACCTGTATAGCCGTGGACTAACTTTAACATGAACAAGGAAGAAACTCAAATGGTTGAAAATTCCAAGACATTCTCTCCAAATGGCCAAACCACTTTATTTGTTGCCTCTGTATGTAGTGCAAGACTGGTTCCATCCCAATTATTTCTCTTATAACCTCATTCCTGATATTATCCCTTCTAGTCACTCCAGCAGCTTTCCTCAGACATCTCATTTCCGTGGTGACCCACTTTCATTTATGTTTTGTTGTGAGTGTTGCATGTTTGGCACCAGTAACATAAGATGAGAATGAATATGCTTTGTGTAAGGTGTTTCTTTGTGTTGATCAGTGCTGTACTATCCCAATATGTGGTATGCCTTTCTGCACTGTGTGTTAATCTCTTTGTCCATTTTGCCATCTTCAGGAAATATAGTTCCTAGGTATTTGAACTCTGCTCACTTGTTTTATACTTGTTCCCTCTATCTTGATATTTAAAGTACTGTATGCTGTTTCTTTCCAATTGCCAGGAAAAAATAAGTCAGACATATAACAAGTCAGATAATAAGTCAGATAAAGTAAAGGTTTCCCTTGCTCAAAAGGCAGTCGTATCCGACTCTAGGATTCAGTGCTCATCTCTGTTTCAAAGCCGAAGAGCCAGCGCTGTCTGCTTCTGCAGACGTTTCCATGGTCATGTGGCAGGCATAACTACGTGCATGAGAGCGCAAGGAACGCTGTTTACCTGCAGCTAAGCAATCTGAGGAAAATTGAGACTTAGAAGGGCAGTAATGAAGGAATCAGAAAAGATCAAGTGTAACAATGTGTCAACAAGACCATACACAGTTACCATGTATGGATGTGATAGATGGGCTATGAAGAAAGCTGTCAGGAAGGAAATGATTCATTCAAAAAAGTAGAGTTGGACAAAAGTTTTAAAACTAATTTTAGACTGCCAAAAGACAAAGAAATGGGTTCCAAATCAAATCAAGCCTGAACTCTCTTTCGGAGCAAGATTAATTCAACTGAGGTTAGAGTACTTAGAACACAACAGGAGAAGATAAGACAGTCGTACTCAGGAAAGGTGAATTTAGTAGCAAAAGAGGAAGACCAGAAATAAGGCAAATTGGTTCAAGAAAGGAAACCCCAGGCTTGGTTTTCCAAAACCTGAACTGGGCTGTTAATAATCCAAGGCTCTGGAGGTCAGCGACTCCAAGGGTCGCCCAAAGTTGAAAGTGATTTGATGGACCCTGAAAGAAAGGATATTGAATTCCCTCCCCCCCTCTCCCCCAAAAAGGATTCTGAACCTTAAGGGAGCAAGCAAATTGGTCTAAGGCAGAATCATAATTTTGGCAGAATGAGTGGGGCTTTAACGCCAAGCCCTGGAGGATGATTGCTTGCTGGAGGAAGCCTGGCCTAAGAGTGTATAGGATGCTTCCAAGAAGAAAATACAAAGCAGGCAGACACCGGGCAGATGTCATATAGCAACCATAAATGTGGCCAGATTTTGCTTACCTGTCCTATGCCTTCTCCCCTTGGCTGTCAGCTTTGTATGATTCAAGCAAATTTCAGACAGTTAGCTGGGTTAGTCTGATGCAGCAGGAATGATAGTTACAAGGAGAAAATGACACAACGGCAAAAAAAGTAAATACATGTGGTTCCTTTAAAACAAACACGTCATCCCAACTTCTTGGCTTTGTCAATTCCTTCAGATGCTTGAGAGCCTGGAGTGAGCACTCCCCAGGCTCATTGAACAAGATTGGAGTGATGTGCACGTTTACTTGTAAGTAAATCTCACTGACTTCAACCTCTCTGACGTCACTGGGAGGCAGGGCCATAGCCAGGATTCTAGATGTGGGTGGGCGAATATTTTTCAGGGTGGGCAACAATGCCAACAATGTCAGGGGGTGCCCACCTTGGCCACCCCCTGGCTACGGCCTTGCTGGGAGGGCCCTGAATAGGTTGAGGGTTGGAGTTCCTAAATCTAAGCCCAGCATGCTCAAGTGGCAGCTGCTGGTGAGTAACAGATACAGAATCCGGCTCATTTGCTGGTCTGCCAATGACTACCAGAAACATGCATCAATGAGGACTTGAGTTTGGCCAATGATAAAGCCAAGAAAGTGGCTTCATTTTGACAGGCCAGGTTTTGATCGACGAAAGAAGAAGGCTGTTTTTGATGTGATTTACTCCCTAAGAAAGTTCCCGTTGGACTGTGAGCCAGATCCTCCTCTGTGATCACTGGCACAGGATCAATAAATGTAAAAAAAAGGGGCTTCCACCTTATTCTTTCTTAGTCTATTCCCATGATGGCAAACCTTGGCACTCCAGATGCTCTTGGACTTCAATTCCCAAAAGCCCAAGCCCCCACAAATCCGCACAAATGGATTTACTGCAATTAATCCGGCCCATGCCACCCTCATCATTCCCAGAAATAAAACGTGTTCGGATGGTTAAGACTCTCCTGGGTTGACCCTTCCTCCATACGGGTGCATTTTACTTCCACTTCCAGGAGCGACAAGGGTGGCGTGGGCCGGATGAATTGCAGCAAACCCATTTGTGTGGTTTTTGGGGGCTTGGGCTTCTGGGAATTGAAGTCCATGAACATCTGGAGTGCCAAGGTTCACCATCACGGATATAGGATTTGCAGCCTGTGCATTTCTTAAAGAGACCGTCTCAGCGCCAGCCAGCTGTCATTGAAAGCAGACGATTCCCAGCTGTTCCTCAATGTCACACAGAGCATTTTTTGTAATTATGGGGGGGGGGGGGAGGAACCCCTTGTTCAATCATTTGACATCCATCTGAAATGCCCTGCAGAGAACTGGAACATTTCCTGTTCCTTGACTTCAGCCCAACATGTAATTAATTCATTTTGGGTGCAAAGGCCAGCGGGGAAAAGACTGGGATAGGGGCGGGGGACAAGATGGGAGAAAAAGAGGCCTACATTGACTAAATTTAAATACACAAAAATGTCTGGATTCTGTGTCAAAACAAGAATGCTGTATCAAGGAACAGAGACGGGACAGTGTGTCTCCGTGTATTTATCCCCACCTGCTTTTATTTGCTGCCTTTCAAGGAACATGAAAGCTAGTTTACAAGTGCCAGACCAGCAGTGAGAAGGGAGAGAGGCAGATGTTCTTTGGTGCGCAGATCAGGGCTATGGAAAAACCAGAAGCTTTTGACTTCAGTGGCAATGTTTGCCATGCTGGGTGTGGCTGATGGGACTTATAGACTAGAAAATCTAGCGGTTTTTTGCGATAAGTCTGGCTGTGGAAATCAGGAAACATAAAGTCCTCTCCAGATGTGGGAAGACCAAGCTGCCTTAGCATGGGACTACATTGGTAAATATTCTGAAATTTGCTCTGAAATTGAATGAGGTGAATTCAAAGGATTTTTTTCAATGATCGCACAATGTAAAGATCAAGAGGAATCGGGCCATCCCTTTTCCCTTCCAGTCTGGACATCCCCCCCCCTTCAACTGGGGTCTCCTATTTATTTTAACATCATTCCCTCTATTAATCCTCTTTCTTTAATCCTCGTCTTTGTCCCAGCTCCTGCTAACCTAGCAGTTTAAAATCAAGAAATTGAAAGTAGATAAATAGGGACCACTTCGGTGGGAAGGTAACAGCATTCTGTGTGCTCTGGTGTCTAGTCAAGCCTGCCACATGACCACGGAAACGTCTGCAGAAGCAGACAGCACTGGCTCTTCGGCTTTCAAACAGAGATGAGCACAGATAGGACTGGCTTTCAAGCACGGGAAACCTTTACTTAAATTGGGTTTTTATAGGTGTTGCTTTAATGTTTTTTGTATTGTTGTATCGTTTTTAATGCTGTGAGCTGCCCTGAGTAATTTTGAGTTGGGAGACTATACAAATTGGAAATTAAAATTAAATTAAAATTTAATTTGAATGGTATCTTGCTTGTGTAATTGTTTTTTTTTATCTATGAAAGGTCGGGGGGGGGCATGACTATGGGTGGTGTTCAATTGGAGTGTGATGTCTGGGGACAGCAGGAATATCCACCCCCTATAATCATTCTGTCTAGCTGTCCCAAAGTAATTCTTTGTTTTATTTATTTTAAACAAGCAATTGAGTCTAGCACTAGATCACATTATCACTACATTGATACATGTATTTTAAACAAACAATTGAATCTAGCACTAGATCACGTACATTTATTTAAACAAATGATTGAGTCTAGCACTACATCACATTATCACTATATTGATACATGTATTTTAAACAAACAGTTGAGTCTTGTGCTAGATCACATTATCACTACATTGATACATTAGTTTAGTGCTAGATCATTTCTGCATTGACCAGAAAAAAGAGAGATAATGATAAATATCAATGCAAAATCGGAACAATTTTGACAAGCTCCAAAGTGCAATATTTCTATCGTATGTGTGTCTGTTTGTACAAATATGGAGAATTTTGGGAAACAGTACCTATTCCCCTCCTGCCGTAAAACCCTTTAAACCAGGGGTTCTCAATGTTTTCCCACTGTGGGCCGGACACGTGGTTCCCCTCTGCCAAAAACGCTGCCGTAAAATGCATCCGCAGCTGCCATAAATGTGTTTACAACAGTCGCAGGTGCATTTACAGTACATTTTTGGCAGTTTTCATGGCTTCCGGCAGCAGGGGCGGCAGGAGCGAGGACAATGTGTTTTTAGCTGTTTTCACTGCTTCTGGCATTGGCATCAGGAGCGATGGTGGTGCACCACATGCAATGGCACCCCGGGCTGTAGGTTGCAGCAAACCCCTGCTTTAAACAATTCCAGCACCTTGACTGCAGACCATAAAAGGAGTACCAGAGATCAGTTGGGTGAAGATCAAACTGTATCAGATTCAGGAGCAAGCGTGGACACTGGCATTGAAACATCCCTGGGTTTTTGCATGATCATCTAACTCAGCTGCAGCAGCAAAAGATGCTAAGAATCAAGTCAATGCAGTCAGCAAACCCATGATCCCAAAGGTCTCTGCCCTGCTGTGATATCTTCTTCTTCAGGTGCCATATCTGTTCCGGACATTGGCTATCATCATGGCAATAGTCTTCCTGTTCTTAACTCCTGGGAACAGTTCTTCCAAGGACATGCCCCCACCAGTCTCTCTGGTTCTTCAGCCATGATGTCTGTCTACATCCAGGGCTTTCTCTCTTCCCAGGGATCTTTCCTTGTGTAAGGAGTTGGAATATTCTAATATTCATGTCATTCCTCATGATATGGCCAAGGTATTTGAGCTTTCTTTGCTTAATGGCCCTAAACAATTCTTGTTCTTTAGCCTTCCGGCGCAACACGTCTACATTAGTCACATGGTCAACCCATGATATCCTTTAGCAGCCATGGGTAGATCCACATCTCAAAAGCATCGATTATCTTTTCAGATGCTTTAGTCAATGTCCAAGCTTCGAATCCATATAGCAACTCCGGGAATACGTCACATCTCACTCTTCAGATCTTTGTAGCAAGAGTTAGATCTCTAGTGAATAAAATTATTTGCCCTGTTGTGATAGGAGGGGGGCCCCTAAAAATTATCTCTCCCCTGCATCAAGCAGCCCATATAGAGTCTATCAGGTCCTAAACTGCAAGGAAGAATAGACCAGTGGGCGGGTGAAATAATTGAATGAAATTCTACAGCGATTGCATTGATGCCCTTGGTATGACGTCTAAGCCTTTTTAGACTAGATTTCACCACTTGGTTTGAAGAAAACTTGATGCTCTCCAACTCAAAAGAGCTTTTGAAAGATTTCCAGCAGGAGCGTTGGAGAGACTCGCATGAGATAGAAGAGAGGGACTGAGAGCAGAAGGACAAAGTAGAGAATAGGGGGCGGGTTGGGCCCTCTGCTCTCCCTCCTCCACATGAGTAATCCTTTGGCTTTCTAGCTGGGCCTTTACAGCTGTTTGATCCTTTGACCCATGCCAAAGAAGTTTTGTTTATCTTCCCAGCATCCTTGTAATTCTTCAGACAAAACCCAAAGCCGTTAAGATGCTCTGGAGCAAAAGCCGGATGCTGGTGTCTCTCACACACACACCAATCTCCAATTCTGGGATGTTTCCTTCAGGAGCCCAACAGAGGTGGGAAAAACTTCTTTGGGAAGATACAATTCCCAGAACTCCTCCAGCCATGCTAGCTGCACGAGTCCCTGTGTTCTAATCCCAAAAAGAAACTTTCCCGGCTCAGCCGGAAATATAAAAGGGAGTTTCAGAAAACACAGCATTGTGCCAACGTGGTTCCCAATCCGCAGGGCCCCTGAGCAGCATTGCCATGGGCTATTGCATCACCGATGGGGTGATGTGAATTTATGGCAACTCTCGTTGCTGTGCATGATGCTTGTCCTGGTATAATTTAAAAATGGGACCAAATGCACACTTCTAACAGCCAGACCATGGTTCCAGGGAGGTTTCACAGCTATGGATGGCACCACGGCAGTGCCGGATCAGCCATATAGAAGGAGTAGCAAATACATCTCTGGGGGCCCCAGCCACCACGCTTGTTTAGAATGAAAATCCAAATTTAAATATTCCATGCATTCACACGGATATTCAAAAAATGTTCACTCAGAGAGACTCACCAATGCCTCATTGGAGCGTTCAATGTGCACCAAAGAGTAAAGATGTGCACACAGGTGGAGCCATCTTTTTCTGCACGTGCATCTTACGTAGTAGTGCAGATTTGTGTTGAGTGGCAGAGTCGATCGATGTGTGAGATTAGATTAGATAAATCTTTATTGTCATTGTCCTGCACAGAACAACGAGATTGGGGACCTGTGTTTTGTTTTATAGGTTCAGAGTTGTGTTTCTGTTTTGTATGTTAACTGTGTTTTCTGACAGGAGTTGAATGTATCTTTTCTCATGTATCTATTCTTATGCAAATAAGTGGATCGAAAATGTGCACAATCTGTTAGCCAATGGGCTTGTTGTATTATTGTTACTGTTACTGTTTATAGTGTATATAAGTTCGAGTTTTGCCCCATCCAAACTGTGTTCAAACCCTACTAATAAAGAGCTGAATTTCACTACTTCACTCGTCTGCTTCTTCATTCCCTGAACACGAAACTGGCGACGAAGGTGGGATGGCGTTCCCACATGGCAGCAACATTGGCCCATTTGACCCAGCGCATCCAGAGAAATGGGTAACATACAAACGCCAATTCCACCACGCGATGGCCTCGCAGAAGATCACCAACGAAGACCAGAAGTGCTCCTCTTTCCTCGCTCAGTGCGGTTCTGAGACGCTTGAGCTGGCAACCTACCTCGTTCTCCCAAGGGGCGTGGATGTGGTGCCGCTCGCAGAAATCATGTCCGCACTGAAGAAACACCTGCAGCCAGAGGTCTCTATCTTCCTGGCCAGGGTGGCCTTCCACAGAAGGGAGCAGTGACCTGGGGAGTCCATTGCAGACTACGCCGCCGCTCTGCGCATTGCTGCTGCCCCGTGCAAGTGGGACAACATAGAAAAAGCACTCTGGGACCATCTGCTGGCCGGCATGAGGGACGAAGATGCCCAATGTCACCTCATGATCAGGAAGACGCTAACTTTCAACACTGTCCTAGAAGAGGCGGTAGCGTCTGAGGCCACACGGTCCGGCATCAAGCTTTTCCGGCATTGCCACTCTACCACCAGTGCCACTGACTCAGCTGTGCAAGCTCAGCAAAATTCATCTTCATCCTCCTCAGCTTCGCCTGGTTCCACCTCTTCATCGGAGTCCAGCGACGCAGAGGGAGAAGTCCGAGCGGTCCGACGAAAGCACCGAGAGCATCATGACGATCGGGAGAAGAAATTCCTTTGCAAGTGTGATGGCTGCATAGCCCGGCATGACCGCAGGAAGTGCCCCTTCCGCACCGCAGAATGCCACAACTGCAGGCGACGAGGGCACATTGCTAAAGTATGCAGACGGCGAAAGCAAAGAACTCCAGCACCTGAATCCAAGAAGAGTCATCACCACAAAACGTCCACTGCCAAAGTGTCACCAGAGCCTGAGCCGTGCCAAGTGGGCATTGTCAGCAAGCATTTCTTCGCAGACCTGAGCCTGCAGGACGTCCCCTTCAAGATGGAGGTGGATTCAGGTACTACCTTTTCCATAATCCCACAGCGGGAGTTTTTGAGAATTCCCGCTGCCTCCCAGCCTAAGCTCAAATCTTTTAAAACTTCCCTCCAGGATGTGCAAGGTTGCCAGATTCTGGTCCTGGGGGTGGGAAATTTCTTGGTCAAATTCAAAAACATTCGCACCTCCTTGCCATTGGTTGTAGTTTAGCAGGGCACTAACTGTCTTATTGGGACCCAATGGTTTAGGCCCCTGGGAATCCGGCTTTCTGGCTGACCCAATCCGGGACGTTTGTGCTGCACATCCTGAGGTGTTCAAAACGGGTTTAGGGTTATACAAAGGACCCCCTGTGGACTTTGAGCTTGACCCAACCATCCGGCCCATCCGGATGAAGCCACACCGGGTACCCTTTGCTTTAAAGGAGAAGATAGAAGCCGAGCTGGACAAACTGGTGGGGGAGGGCATCCTAGTGCCAGTGGACTCCGCAGAGTGGGAGACACCAATAGTGACTGCTTTGAAAAGTAATGTGGAGGTCAGGATATGCGCTGACTACAAGTGTACCATCAATAAAGCTATTCGCCCAAATGCATATCCTGTGCCCATGGTAAGCCACCTTCTTGCCTCCTTGCATGGAGGAAATTGCTTTGCAAAAACTTGACCTTGCCCAGGCTTACCAACAGTTGACTGTCTCCTGCTGCTGCCATATCCCAGACCATAGTAACACATAGGGGGGCATTTAAGGTAACTACAATTCGGGGTGAATGCGGCCCCTGGAATATTTCAATCTCTTGTAGAACATATTTTAAACAGTTTGCCCGGTGTCCTGCCATATTTTGACGATGTCCTGATCACCACTAAGGACACCGTCAAACTAGCGGCCAGGCTCGATCGAGTCCTCTCACGTTTCGAGAGGGCCGGTCTACGTCTCAGAAGAGACAGATGTGTGTTTTTGGCACAGGAAGTTCCTGGACTACCAAATTACACCCCGAGGTATCATGCCCTCTGACTCCAAGGAGGTAGCCGTGTGAAATGCACCCAGGCCAAAATGTAAAGCCGAATTGCAATCATTTCTAGGATTGTTAAACTTCTATCACACTTTTCCCCATCACAAAGCCTCAGTTGCTGAACCATTACATTGGCTTCTTAAGAAAGATACTGTTTAGCATTGGGGCTGATGCCCTGTCACGTTCTCCACTGCCAGGTGTCAGGGAAGCCAATTGCAAGATCGAAAGCGACCACCAGGTCCTTATGATTGAGGCTTTCGACTCACCCCCAGTCATCCCCTCAGATATAGCCAAGGCTACGGCCAAGGATGTAACATTGACTAAAGTAATGTCTTGGGTACAAAAAGGCTGGCCTGTCTCTCCTCTAGCCGAGGAATTGAGAACATTCCACTGCAAGTGTTTGGAACGGTCAGTGGAATGAGGTTGCCTTCTATGAGGCCAGCGGGTGGTCATTCCTGTCACTCTCAGGAAAAAGGTTTTACATCTACTTCACACAAGTCACCCGGGAATTGTCTGTTCCAAAGCCCTTGCCCGTAGCTACTTTTGGTGGCCTCAACTGGACCAAGACATAGAACAAATGGTCGGCACTTGTGCCAGTTGTCAATCCTCTCGCCCAGAGCAATCCCACCTTTCCTCTCGGGAATGGGATTCTGCTTGGGGCCCGTGGTCCAGTTTGCTCATAGATTTTGCAGGTCCATTTAGGGGTGTCCTCTTTTTATTGGTTGTGGATTCATTCTCTAAGTGGCTGGAAGTGATTAGGGTGCCTAATACCACTTCAGCCACCACGATAATGCACCTAAGAAGGCTGTTTGCAGCATTTGGACTTCCAGATGTGCTGGTGTTCAACAACACGTCCATGTTCACATCTGCAGAATTCCAATCCTTCATGGAAAGGAATGCAATTAGGCACATCACTGCCACCCCATTCCACCCAGCCACCAATGGCCAGGTAGAGCGGCAGGTTCACACAACTAAAGACGCACTTCAGCGTATGGGTGAAGGGGATTTGGAGCTCCAGTTATGCCAGTTTCTTTTCACGTATAGGCTCACCCCCCTTGCCTCAGGGCTGTCCCCTGCTGAATTGCTCCAGTGAAGGAAACTGTCATCCTTGCTGAACAGATTGGATTCCTCTAGGGTAGAGGACAAAGGCACAAATATAGCGATCCAACACCAGAAGGGTTTCTTGTCCAGAGACCCTGTACATTGCCGCAATTATGCAGCTGGTGGCCCTACGTTTATGCCTGGGTTTGTGATCGATCAGACTGGTCCTGTTTCTTACAGAATCGAAACAGCCACTGGTCTGATCTGGAGGGGGCACGCGGATCAATTGAGACCCAGAGTACTGGACCCACAAGACGAACACAGACACTCAACGCTAGGGTTGGCTCCCACCCGTTTAAACCCAGGGGGCAGAGGTAATAGTCAGCAGCCAGCCAACATTGACCCAGAAGTGTCTTCTAGGAACCGATTTCAAAGGGAATTTGTGGAATGCTCCCGTACTTCGGCCAGGTGTACCCCTACACTGTCCCAGCCTAGCACTCTGGATTCCTTTATTGATGATGACCAGTTTTGTTTGGAGTTGCCCTCCACTCTTAGTACACACAGGAGGGACCCTGAGTTGTCTTATTCATTCACAGAATTAGATTTTGGTTTTGAGCGATCCCCTGCTCCTCCATCTGACAAACGGGGCTTTAATTCGGGTTTACAATCCTCCCCCTCTAGTCAATCAATCACTCCAGTCGGGTCGCCCATCCTACGAGCCCCTGAGCTGGCTCAGCCAAGCGTCCAACCCAGAAGGGAAACTAGACCACCATACTGGTTAAAGGATTTTGTTTTTACCTAGGGGGGAGGAATGTTATGTATGTTAACTGTGTTTTCTGATAGGAGCGGAATGTATCTTTTCTCATGTATGCAAAAAAGTGGATCGAAAATGTGCACACTCTGTTAGCCAATGGGCTTGTTGTATTATTGTTATTGTTACTGTTTATAGTGTATATAAATCCGAGTTTTGCCCCATCCCAACTGTGTTCAAACCCCACTATTAAAGAGCTGCATTTCACTACTTCACTCGTCTGCTTCTTCATTCCCTGAACACGAAAGTTTCCCAAATGTAGAAATTATCTTACGTATTTACTTGCCTTTAAGAATTGCTAACTGCAGCAGAGAACGTTCTTTTTCAAAATTAAAGCGAATAAAAAAATGAGTTAAGGAACACAGTGGGGCAAGATCATCTAAGTAACTTCCTCTTAATGAGCATTGAATGTGATTTACTTGGAGAAATTGATTTGACTAGTGTTATCTCTAAATGTGCCCACATTAAAACGATAAAATTTGTTTTTACTAGTGCTGTTTTATTTTATAGGTATCCTAAATCCTAAATCTAAGCAAGGACCTCTTGGCACGATTTGCTACAAGCCTCGCACTGGCATAATCCAGCACTGCACCAGGGTCAAAGCTAGAGGCGTGGAACAAATGGAGCCGTTGGACGACTTTTTCTTCTTTCGTGTCCAGATCAAACTTTGGACTTCCAAAATGAAGCCACTTTTTTGGCTTTGCCGTTGGCCAAACTTAAGTCCTCATCAGTGCATGTTTCTGGCATTAACCGGCAGATGAGTAAATGAATCTGGATTCTGCATTTCTCCACATTCACACAGCCGTGTTGTTGACCCACCAACAGCCCTCACTTGAGCATGTTGGTCTTGCATTTAGGGACTCCAACCCTCGGCCTATCCAGGGTCCTCCAAGTGACATAGGGGAGATTGAGTTCCTCAGCCATCTCCTCCTTTAATGTTGTTCCCTGTCCAATGAGCTCCATCCTCCATCTTCTAATTTGGTTTTCCACTAGAGCACCCTCCACCTTTCCCTGCATTATTGTCTTTTCCAGAGAATCTCACCTTCTCATGATGTGCCCAAAGTAGAACCACGCAGGGGTGTGCTGGGCACCTTGGGAGGGCGGTGGACAGAAGGTGATGGGGGTGCCTATTGGGGGAGTTGGGGGGGGGGAATCCCATACATTCCCGTTACTGTACCTCTGCCTGCCTCTGGGGAAGGCCAGTCGCTGTGACGCACCGGGATTAGTCCCTGTATCCCTGTGGGCCAGCACACCACTGGGACCACCTCAATGTTTCTTTTTGCTTCCAAAGACAGTTCTGGGACCCACTTGTTAATCTTTTTGTCAGCCTATGGTATCCACAAAGCTCTCCTCCACCACATTTCAGACTAAGCCATGCTTCCTTGTTGGGTTTCTTCTGATCACAAAGCAACTGATTTTACAATTGGATTTGGGTCAGTATGTTTTTCTTATATCTGTTTATTTAGATAGCTGCTGTTGTGTTCTCAAACACTGTGCCTTTATACAATGTACCTATCCATGTGTAACCAATATAACCTTCCTACATGTAACATGATAACCTTCAGCTGCATCACTGTAACTCTAATAGGACGCGAGCTAGTGACCACTAGATGGCAGTAGCGAGCGTCCAGCTCAATGGCCCAGACTCACCTAAGAACAACAGCGCGGGAAGATTCCCGCCACCACCTCCACCTGGACAAGAAGGGCGTGACCTACAATGACGTCACGCGGACAGTAGCCAATAGACTGTCAAGGAGCCACATTCAAATGTATAGCCACTGTATATATTGAGCTGTTCATCCGCCATTACCGCATGTTCCCTCTGACCAGCATGTAATAAAGTTGTGTTAAGCCAGCTCTTCGGCTGTCCCGGTGTCTTGGTTCCCATACACTAAATTGGCGACGAAGGTGGGATCATGGCTTCCCATGGGACCAAGAAATACGCCGGTTTCGACGTCAACAAACCGGAAGATTGGGAACTCTTCGAAATGGATTTCCAAGGCGCGCTGGTGGAGTTCGAGGTCACGGACGAGGGAAAGAAGAGAGCCATCCTCACCAGAATGCTCGGGCACGCCGGCAAGAGAGTGCTGGTCGACCTCATCGCACCGAAGAAGGTGGGCGAGTTGAAGGCAAAGGAGCTCCTGAAGGCGATGCGTGACCATTTCCAGCCCTCGGTGTCGATGTTTCCAGCCCGGGACGCATTCTGGAGGCGAGTCCAAGCGCCAGGCGAGTCGGTCGCCGCGTTCGCAGCGGCCCTGCGGCTGGCCGCCGGCCCATGCAAATGGGAGAACCTGGAAATCACCCTCAGGGACCGCATGCTGTGTGGCCTGAGGGACGAGGCAGCTCAGCGGAAGCTGATGAACCAGGAGCCACCCCCGACACTGCAGGAGGTCGTGAAGGCAGCACAGGCCGCGGAAGCCATGAGGGCCGGAGTGAAAGAGCTCCAGGGCAGGCTCCCACAGGCCGACCAAGCAGCAGGCTCGGTGCACGCGGCCCGGCGAGCGTCGAAATCTTCCGCAGAGAGCAGCGACGAGGAAGACGTCCGGAGGGTCCGGAAGGGCGGCCGACGCTGTGATGGCTGCGGAGCGGCCCACGACCGCGCGAAGTGCCCGTTTAGGAAGGCTGAGTGCCACAACTGTGGGCGCCGCGGGCACATTGCCAAAGTCTGCAGACGGCGGCGCGAGGACCGGAGGGGCTCGCCAGACCGTTCGACGAGACCGGACCGCTCGACGAGACCAAAGGATGGCGCCCGGCCCGCGAGGAAGCAGGACAGCGTGGGCCGCATCTCCAACGACAGCGATGACGACGCCCCAGTTTTCAGCGTGTCCATGGGACACCCCCGTTACTTTGTTGAGGTACTGGTGCAAGGGGCCCCTGTTAGGATGGAGATTGACTCGGGCTCATCATATTCAATCATTTCCCAGAGGGAGTTTTTGAAAATTGCCCCCCGCGTACGGCCCAAGCTCAAAGCGTTGAGGTCCACGCTTCGGGACGTGCAAGGGAACAGTATCCCGGTGTTGGGGGTTGGGAAATTCCAGGTCCAATATAAACGGCACGCCGCGGAACTCCCCCTAGTCGTCCTTAAGGGGGGAAATTGCAGCCTCCTCGGGACTCAATGGTTTCAGCCCCTGGGTCTGTTCATTGGGGGGGTGCACGCCGTTGGGACTGACCCAATACAGAAGGTGTGTGACGTGCACCCCAAAGTCTTCAAAAAGGGACTTGGGAAGTTCAAGGGACCCCCAGTAGCCTTCGACCTGGACCCGGAGGTCCGCCCAATAAGACTCAAACCGCGCAGAGTGCCTTTTGCACTAAAGGACAAAATAGAGGCGGAACTGGACAAATTGGTGGGCCAGGGGATTCTTGTTCCTGTTGATTCTGCGGAGTGGGAAACTCCAATTGTCACGGCGTTGAAGGCAAATGGGGAGGTTCGCATTTGCGCCGATTATAAGTGCACCATTAATAAGGCAATTCGCCCTAATGCGTATCCGGTGCCGGTGGTCAGCCATTTGCTAGCCAGGTTACATGGGGGGAAGTGTTTCGCTAAGCTCGACCTGGCGCAAGCCTATCAGCAACTCCTGGTAACCCCTGCTGCGGCTGCTGCACAGACCATAGTCACTCATAAGGGGGCGTTCCAGGTGACGCGCCTACAATTCGGCGTGAACTCGGCTCCTGGAATTTTCCAGTCGCTCGTGGAACGCCTCTTAAAAGGGCTGGACGGGGTTTTGCCATATTTTGATGACGTGTTGATAACAGGGGTGTGTGAAGTCGAGTTGGCCGAAAGGCTGGACAAGGTTCTGGCGGCATTCGAACAGGCGGGGTTGAGGTTGCGAAAAGACAAATGCGTCTTCTTCGCGAATGAGGTTGAGTTCTTAGGGTTCCGAGTAACACCTGAGGGGATCAAACTGTCCAAATCCAAGGTGGCCGCCATCAAGAAAGCCCCTCGCCCCACCTCCAAGCCCGAGTTGCAGTCGTTCCTAGGGCTCTTGAATTTCTACCACTCCTTCCTTCCCCGGAAGGCGGCGGTGGCTGAACCGCTTCATCAGTTGCTCAAGAAAGATGCGGCATGGAAGTGGGGCGATGACCAGGAGAGGGCATTCACGGAACTGAAACAACTCCTGGCGTCTGACGCCATTCTGACCCATTTCGACCCCAAACGGCCGGTGGTACTGATCTGTGATGCATCCCCGGTGGGGGTGGGGGCAGTGTTATGCCACGTGCTGGAAAACGGGAGGGAGGCCTCAAATCAGGCTTTGTGCCTGATGACTGGAAGGTAGCGAATGTAACACCAATTTTCAAAAAAGGATCCAGGGGTGATCCAGGGAATTACCGACCTGTCAGTTTGACATGTGTCCCAGGTAAAGTGATGGAAACCATCCTAAAAGATAGAATTAATAGGCACATAGAAGAGAAGGCGCTGCTAAAGGAGAGCCAACATGGCTTTTGCAAGGGCAAATCATGCCTCACTAATCTGTTGGAATTTTTTGAGAGTGTCAACAAGCATGTGGATAAGGGGGATCCAGTTGACATTGTTTATCTGGACTTTCAGAAGGCTTTTGACAAGGTCCCACACCAAAGGCTCTTGAATAAACTTACCAGTCATGGAATAAAGGGACAGGTCTTGTCCTGGATCAGCAACTGGCTAAGGGACAGGAAACAGAGGGTAGCACTAAATGGACACTTCTCCAAGTGGAGGGAAGTCAAGAGTGGGGTCCCCCAAGGTTCAGTACTGGGACCCCTGCTTTTCAACCTCTTCATAAATGATCTAGAGGTAGGAGTAAAAAGCAAGGTAGCCAAATTTGCTGACGACACTAAATTATACAGGGTAGTGAAAACTGTGAGAGATTGTGAGGAGCTCCAGAGGGATCTCTCGACACTGGGGGAGTGGGCAAAACAGTGGCAAATGAGCTTCAACATTAGTAAGTGCAGAGTGATGCATGTTGGGGCAAAGAACCCCAATTACATTTATAAACTGATGGGGTCTGAACTCTCTGCGACAAACCAGGAAAGGGACCTTGGTGTCCTGGTGGACAACTCAATGAAGGTGTCAACCCAGTGTGCCTCAGCAGTGAAAAAAGCAAACTCAATGCTAGGGATCATTAGGAAGGGTATAGAAAATAAGTCAGCAAGTGTCATTTTGCCTCTTTATAAATCTATGGTGAGGCCCCATCTGGAATACTGTGTACAGTTCTGGTCGCCATACCTCCAGAAGGATATTATGGAGCTGGAAAAAGTGCAGAGGAGGGCAACCAGAATGATTAGGGGACTGGAACACCTTCCTTACCATCTGAGGCTGCAACGGTTGGGCCTCTTCACTCTTGAACGACGACGTCTAAGAGGTGACCTGATTGAAGTTTATAAAATCATGCACGGTGTGGACAAAGTAGATAAGGAAAAACTGTTTTCCCTATCGCATAACACTAGAACTAGGGGACACTCCATGAAACTTTTGGGTACTAGTTCTCAAACAAATAAGAGAAAGTACTTTTTCACCCAGAGGATTATTGGTCTATGGAACTCCCTGCCAGAAGAAGTGGTGACAGCTGTCAGTCTTGACAGCTTTAAGAAAGAATTAGACAAGTTCATGGAGGACAAGGGTATCAATGGCTATAATTATGGATACCTAAGGACAACCTCCAGGTTGGAGAGATAGGCAGGATATCTCTCAATATCATTTCCAGGGAATCCTAAGCAGGCATCTGCTTGGGAATACCCTGAAGGAAATGGTGAGCCACTGTGTGAGACAGAATGCTGGACTGGATGGGCTGTGGCCTGTTCCAGCAAGGCTGTTCTTATGTTCTTATGTTCTTATGTTCTTAATAGCGTTTTACTCCAGGTCCCTGTCCCAAGCGGAGAGAAATTACGCCCAGACAGACAGGGAGGCGCTGGCGATAATTGCGGGGACCAAAAAATTTCACGATTTTCTGTATGGCCGCCCCTTCACCATCGTGACTGACCACAAGCCCCTACTAGGCATTTTTACCGCAGATAAGCCCACACCACAGATCCTGTCCCCGAGGATGCTTAGGTGGGCCATTTTCCTCAACGCCTACCAGCACGCGTTGGTGTACCGGCCCGGGAAAGAGATCAGCCATGCGGACGCCCTGTCGCGGTCCCCCCTTCCTCAGACACACGGCCACCTGGGCGAGGAGGAGCGAGACCGCCAGGTGCTCATGATAGAGGTTTTAGATTCGCCCCCCATAGTACCCGCCGACATCGCCAAAGTGACAGGCAGAGACAGGACGTTGGCGGCGGTTAGCTCCTGGGTACAGAAAGGGTGGCCAGCGTCTTCCCCAGCGGAGGAATTTGCCCCATTTTTCAGGAAAAAGCTGGAGCTGTCCCTAGAGAGGGGGTGTCTCTTGTGGGGGCAGAGGGTGGTGATCCCTACATCCCTTCGGCCGCGGGTGCTTAAACTGCTGCACGTCAGCCACCCCGGAATTGTGCGCTCCAAAACGCTGGCCCGGAGCTACTTCTGGTGGCCCCAGTTGGACGCCGACATCGAGCACATGGTCGGCACTTGCGAAAGTTGCCAATGCTCCAGACCAGAGGAGGCCCGCCTTCCCCACAGGGAGTGGGACGCAGCTAAGGGGCCATGGTCCAGGGTACACATAGATTTCGCGGGCCCGTTCCGAGGAACGCTGTTTCTCCTTGTTGTGGACGCTTTCTCCAAGTGGTTGGAGGTCATTCCAGTCACGAGCAACTCCTCGGCCACGACAATAAAGCATTTGCGGAGGTTTTTTTCGACGTTCGGCATACCCGACACCCTAATTAGCGATAATGCTAGTTGTTTCACGTCCGCTGAGTTCAGGGCATTCACAGAGATTAACGCCATCCGGCACATCAGCTCCGCCCCCTTTCATCCGGCCACCAATGGCCAAGTGGAGCGCCTCGTACGCACCACAAAGGTCGCACTGCGGCGCATGGGCCCCGGGGATCTCAACCTGCAAGTGTGTCAGTTCCTGCTAGGGTACAGGGTGACCCCGTTGGCGTCAGGATACTCCCCCGCGGAGCTTTTGATGCGCAGGAAACTGACCACCATACTCACTAGGCTAGACCCCACGAGGGTAGAAGACAAGGGGAGGAACATCGGGCTAGAGGCCACAAAAAGTTTCAGCGTGGGCGCCCCTGTGCATTGCAGGAACTACGCCAACGCGGGGCCAGCCTGGGTACCGGGGGTTGTCGTGGAGCAGACCGGTCCCGTATCGTACCGCGTGGAGACCAGCACGGGTCTACTTTGGCGGCGGCATGCGGACCAGCTCCGGAGCCGGGTCCCAGGAAGGCAGGGCGCCGAAAGCACAGACAAGGATTCAGCGTTAGGGTTCTCCCCCACCCGCTTAGCCCAAGGGGGAGGAGAGGGGGGTCATGGGTCCCCACCGAGGGGGGAGGAGAAGGAATTTATCCTTGTAGATACCCCGCGGGATCACCCAGCAGAGTTTGATTTTGAGTTACAGAACCGGGGTTTTTTTCCGGAGTGGTCCCCCACCCATCCAAGCGAGAAGAGGGGTTTTACGTTAGCCCCTAGTGCCCCCGGTCTGCCCACAATGGAGTTTGGCCCTTCCCCTAAAGCTGCAAAACCGCAGCAAGCCACTAACGAGTCTCCCCCTCCCGTTACAGGACAAGGGACCAGGGAACAAGGAAGCGGTAGCGCCCCCAGGGCGGGCCAGCCCACATCGCGGCCCAAACGCAATTGCAATAAGCCATCTTGGCTGAGAGACTTCGTCTCATCCTAGGGGGGAGGGATGTTGTGTTCTCAAACACTGTGCCTTTATACAATGTACCTATCCATGTGTAACCAATATAACCTTCCTACATGTAACATGATAACCTTCAGCTGCATCACTGTAACTCTAATAGGACGCGAGCTAGTGACCACTAGATGGCAGTAGCGAGCGTCCAGCTCAATGGCCCAGACTCACCTAAGAACAACAGCGCGGGAAGATTCCCGCCAACACCTCCACCTAGACAAGAAGGGCGTGACCTACAATGACGTCACGCGGACAGTAGCCAATAGACTGTCAAGGAGCCACATTCAAATGTATAGCCACTGTATATATTGAGCTGTTCGTCCGCCATTACCGCATGTTCCCTCTGACCAGCATGTAATAAAGTTGTGTTAAGCCAGCTCTTCGGCTGTCCCGGTGTCTTGGTTCCCATACACTAAAGCTGCAAACTGGGTATGGACAGAGTTAACTTTTAAAGCAGCATCCCACACTTACACTCCAGACCTGTATCACATCAATCAAATTGACACCTGAACCTCTCCCCTATGAATTCTACAGAACTTTACAGACCTGGATGTGTGTGTCAGAAAACAGCTGGACTTTATCTCAAAGGGGTAATCCCAGAATGACTCGGGGAAATATTTTGCACCTTGTACCATTCTCCTTTTAACTATGCAAATTTGCGGATGTAAATCCTCATAGTTAAAGCAGTGGTCTTCCCAGTAGTAAGATATGGCTGTGAGAGCAGGACCCCAAGGAAGGCTGAGCGCAGAAGAACAGGCGCCTTTGAATTGTGGTGCTGGAGGAGACTTTTGAGAGTCCCCTGGACTGCAAGGAGATCAAATCAGTCCATCCTAAAGGAAATCAACCCTGACTGCTCCTTGGAAGGACAAATATTGAAGATGAAGCTCAAGGACTTTGGCCACCAAATGTGGGAGAGAGGACTCACTAGAGAAGCCCTTGATGCTGAGAAAGATCGAAGGCAAAAGGAGAAGAGGAGGACAGAGGATGTGGTGGTTAGACAGCATTGTTGAAGCACTGGGCGTAGATCTGGGTGGACTTCAGAGAATGGAGACTGTCTTGTGGTTGTCCATGGGGTCACAAAGGTTGTTGTGTAAGTGTCTTTGGTTACCTTGTGAACCGTTCAGAGAGTGCACCAAGTGCTATGGGGTGGCATATAAGTGTAATTGCTATTGCTATATCCCTGTTAAATGTATCAATGTTCTAATTATGGGCTATCTACAATGTCTATTTCTGCCCCAGAATGGACTTGAGTCACCCTAGAAGTTTGGGGGCTTTTTGAAAGAGAAAGAGAGAGAAAGAGAAAGTGGTTATTTCCAATTCATTGGGCCTTTGAATGGGAACAGCCGGTGATCTCTACATCCCACTCAATTTCCATCCTGACGAGGCAGCTGTTGTGGGAATCGGTGGCTGGCCTTCTCCCATCACTAGCCCTCCATGTGGTTGTCCCCTGGGCTTGAGCGAATCCTTCCAGAGGAAGGAGGGTCTGGAACGTGTTATCAGTTCTCATGGCAAGGAAAAGAAAACACAAAGGAGACAAATAGCCCCGCCAAAACCACGTTGGTTGTTTTTGTCAACATTCATTTTTAGTTGTGTTAATCAAGCTGGACTTTCTGTATATATATACACACAGAAATGACCACAATAAAAGAGATAAATTGTTCTGCTCCAAAGATAAGTAAAATTATTTCCATGACAGTTGGTCCAACGAGTAGGGGGGGGGGGGACCTTTTCTGGAGTGTAGGTCCCAGAATGACTCGGCCACCATGACTGTGCGGGTTGGCAGATTCTTGGAGTTGTAATCCAGAGAGAGAGAGAAACTTCTCCAAGTTCTTGGATGGTCATGCAAACATCTGCCCTTTAATTCAACTCCTTTTTCTGGCCATGATCTTAGGAGCAATCTGAAAGGGAACATTTTGGGGAGGGCAAGAGTGAGCATATTGGAACTTTGTATTTCTACCTTCAGGCAAGACAGCAGTTCGAGACCCTAGTGCTGCATGACGGAGTGAGCTCCCATCTCTGACCTAGAAACATGCGTGCCGGAAACATGCAACCATGAAGACTTACGTTTGGCCAATGACAAAACCAAGAAAGTGGCTACATTTTGGCAATCCAGAGCTTGATCAGACACAAAAGAAGAAGAATACAAGGATGATCTAGTCAGCCCCTTTTTTTTGGGGGGGGGAGGCAGTGGTGGGATTTTCTAAAAAATTACTACCTACTCTGTGTGCATGGCATTGTGGTTGTGGCCATGTGGCCATGTGACTGGGTGGGAGAGGCCAGGTGGCTCCGGCAACCAGATTGGGGAAGCCCAGGGAGGCCAGCCAGAATTTCTACTACCGGTATAGGCGTACCGGGGCATACTGGCTGAATCCCACCTCTGGGGGAAGCGGAGAACTACCTCAGAACCACAAGGGACAAAGCCACATTACATACAAGCCCTGAGTGAGATGGATTAATTCAATAAAAGAAGCCACGGCTTTGGATTTTGCAATATTCAGGCAGAGTTGTGATTGGTTGGATGTCTTGGAAGTCATACATACATCAGGCATGACTTGATGGGGCATCATAAGAGCAACTGTCAATTACCTGCTTCAGGAAGATGAAATCCTACAAAGACATTTACACAACAACACATGTTCTGAAGTCCTCTGAGGACATGTTCTTCTCACATGGACTAAAAGAGCAGATATGGGATAGTGGTGGTGAGGATATAGTCACCATAACCTCCCAAGCAGCCTCGAAAATTCTGGAAACTATAGCCCAAAAAGAAATAACCTCTATCTCATTCGAAAAATCAACTTTTTGATGAGGGACAAATTCAATATGTGTTCTTTCAAGAAATGCCTGGCTTTGTAACTTGAAATTTTTGATGAAAAACATCTTCCCTTGTGGCCTAAATTTTAGTGAAGGCAAGAGTGAGAGGCACGCCAACAGCCCCGCAGCAAAGAGAGGGGACTTTGTTCTCCATGGACTTCTTCCCCGTAGGCCATGAAACTTCCTGTTTTGGCAGAATATGATGTTATCCAGCAGCGTCCAATATTGTCAGGATTTCTCTTTGGGAATAAGAGATGTTGCTAAATAGCAGAAAGGAAGGAAGAAACCTCTTCCCAAGAACAACATAAATCCAAAACAGAGGTTGGTGGCTGGGTTGGTGGCTACCCTATTTCTGGGTTCCAGAGTGACATTATGTGCATGACTGAAGTGGTTAAGATGGTTAGTGGTTAAGATGGTGAACTTGATGAATGGAAGGTTGGCAGATCAGCAGTTCACTCTTGAATGACGGCGTCTAAGAGGTGACCTGATTGAAGTTTATAAAACCATGCACGGTGTGGACAAAGTAGATAAGGAAAAACTGTTTTCCCTATCGCACAACACTAGAACTAGGGGACACTCCATGAAACTTTTGGGTACTAGTTCTCAAACAAATAAGAGAAAGTACTTTTTCACCCAGAGGATTACTGGTCTATGGAACTCCCTGCCAGAAGAAGTGGTGACAGCTGTCAGTCTTGACAGCTTTAAGAAAGGATAAGTTCATGGAGCACAAGGGTATCCATGGCTATAATTATGGATACCTAAGGACAACCCCCGGGTTGGAGAGATAGGCAGGATATCTCTCAATGCCATTTCCAGGGAATCCTAAGCAGGTGAAGGCATCTGCATGGGAATACCCTGAAGCAAATGGTGAGCCACTGTGTGAGACAGAATGCTGGACTGGATGGGCTCCTGTGGCCTCTTCCAGCAAGGCTGATCTTATGTTCTTATGTTCTTCAGTCCTGCATGACGGAGTGAGCTTCTGTCTCTGTCCCAGCTCCTGTCAAACTAGCAGTTTGAAAGCAATAAATGGCAAGTAGATAAATAGACACCACTTCGCTGTGAAGGTAAATGGTGTTCTATGCACTTGGGTGTCTAGTCATGCCTGTCACATGTCCATGGAAACATCTGCAGATGCAGACGATGCCGGCTCGTTGGCTATAAACAGAGATGAACACTGAACCCTAGAATCAGATACAATTGGCTTTCTAGCAAGAGAGACCTTTACTATAAAAGGGATCCTTTCTTTCTTGTCTATTATTTGAATACTCTGTACATGCTCTGACACCTGGGCAAGTTTTGCAGCCCAAGAAGAAGAGAATGATAAACTACTTTTGTGTACTGTTTACCTTAAAAATCCTGGAAAGGGTCACCATAAATCAGAATTGACTTGATGTCATTCAATTAATATTTAACCTCCCTGGTAACTGGGTGGGAATGCTGTAGACTTATATATCTTTACTTAGGCAAAGCTTTTATTAAAGAGTCCCAGGATATTATGACCAGCAAGCTAATTAAGTGTGTGCTGGATAGAACAACTATCAGCTGGCTACACAGTTGGTTACAGAATCGTACTCAGAGAGTGTTTATCAGGAGGAAATTAACGGGACACTAAAAAGGCTCAGTCCTGGACTGGGTGCTCTTCAACTTTTTCATTAATGATTTGTGTGATGAGGTGCAAGGAATGATTATCATTTTTGCAGATGACACAAAATTGGGTAGAATGGTTAATACCCTGGAAGACAGTAACAAAAATCAAGATCTTGATAGCTCAGTCACAGACCTGAAAACAACCAAATTAAATTGAACAGGAATGGGTATAAAGTTCTTCATCTAGGAAAAAGAAACCACATGCACAGTTACAGTACAACGTGCAGACACTTGGGTCAGTGGTACTGCATATGAGCAGCACTTTGGAATTGTTGTAGATCACAAGCTGAATATAAGTGAACAGATGCCGCAAAGTATAGTCTCCCGATCACTGGAAGTACTGATTCCTCTCTATTTGGCACGGGTTAGACCTCACCTATGGTCCTGAATCCAGTTCTTGATAATACACTTTAAGAAGGATGCAAAAACACAACAACCCTAGAACAAATTCAGAGGAGGTCATCAAGGATGGTCACGGGTCTGGGAACCAAGTCCTGTGAGGGTAGAACTGGGCAAAGGAGGAAAGGAAATTGAGAGGGACTAGGATAGCACTTTTCAAATATTTAAACGATAGTCATAAAGAGGAGGAGCAGGTTCTGTTCTTGATTATCCCACAGTGAAGGATACGTAATAACTGGCTCAAGTTACAGGAAGCCAGATCTAGGCTGAAGATCAGGGGAAACATCTTAACTGCTAGAGTAGTATGACAATGGAAACAATGACTTTGGGAGGTGGTGAATGCTTGAACTGAGAGTCTGGCCGAGTTATTCTTCTATGGTAATAGAGGAGACCTTACTATCAGTGATTCAATGCTGAGTGTCAGGCAGTGGTCAGCTAACCAGACAACCCTGAGAACTGCTAGGGAAGAGTGATGGTCCCCAAGTGGATTAAATCCTACTTGAATCCATCTTGATGGAGGGCAGCAGCTTCATCCATCCTGGCCTGGGGCTGAGGAGGAGGACTTTGGGTGCTAAAAGGGCTCAGGGCCAGAAAGTGACTCACAGAACTGGATCAGTGGTACTATGGGTATCACAGTGTAATGGAGAAGGCAAATGGAAGGCTACTTCATTATGTTGTTCCCAGGACAATCTTCATGGCAGATTTGTATATGGCAGCAGAAGAAAAAGAATGCTACAACACTGTAGGCAGTCAATAGAAAGTTGGGCAACCATTTCTCAGATGTATGGTACGTTCGTTTCCATTCCTGCTGTGAACAGGTGGTCAACCTCGATGGGCTCATTGCCCACTTCCAACTCCATAATCCTGTGATGCTATGAGTCTATGTCAGGGGTGCCCAAACTATGACCCAACCCCCAACGCCCATTCATCCGTCCAATGCCACCCTCATCACTCCTGGAACATAAGAACAGCCTTGCTGGAAGAGGCCACAGGAGCCCATGATCCAGTCCAGCATTCTGTCTCACACAGTGGCTCACCATTGGCTTCAGGGTATTATTCCCAAGCAGATGCCTTCACCTGCTTAGGATTCCCTGGAAATGGCATGGAGAGATATCCTACCTATCTCTCCAACCCAGAGGTTGTCCTTAGGTAGTCATAATGATAGCCATTGATACCCTTGTCCTCCATGAACTTGTCTAATCCTTTCTTAAAGCTGTCAAGACTGACAGCTGTCACCACTTCTTCTGGCAGGGAGTTCCATAGACCAGTGATCCTCTGGGTGAAAAAGTACTTTCTCTTATTTGTTTGAGAACTAGCACCCAAAAGTTTCATGGAGTGTCCCCTAGTTCTAGTGTTATGCGATAGGGAAAACAGTTTTTCCTTATCTACTTTGTCCACACCATGCATGATTTTATAAACTTCAATAACGGAAACGGAAGTAAAACGCACCCGCACAATGGGAGGAACCATGTGAAGGGCCTGCTGAACCACGTGACCAGCCCACGGTCTGAAAAGTTTGGGCACCTCTGGTCTATGTCATTACCAAGTGTTTTGCTCTAGAAATGACACTTGTGTGGCTCTAAGTATGAAGCCACGGGAAGATGTTCATCTCCAAATGGGCACAGTTATTCAGCCAATAATCATCCGCTGCACACTAAATATAGAAGCCAGCACCACTAGTGGTCTGCATGGAGGGAGGTGTCCTTCAACTTAAAATCTCTGTCATAAGACCCCAACTGCCCACAGATTCTAGGTTTCCCAGTAGGAAGTCTCTGCATAAAACCTCCTTATTAAAGGAGCCCTGATGGCGCAGGGGTTAAACTGTCTGCTGTACTGCCACCAAAAGGTTGAGAGTTCAGTCGTGACCAGGACTCAAGATGGACTCAGCCTTCCACACTTCTAAGGTTGGTTAACTGAGGCCCCAGCATGTTGGGGGTCAAAACGCCAATTAACTTGTGAACTACCGAGAGAGGGCACTTAGCTCTATGGGGAAGTATAGAAATGTCATTGCTATTGCTATAGCCTTGTTAAATATAACAATTGTTAAATATAAAAATGTTTTAATTATGGGCTATCTACAATGTCTGTTTCTGCCCCTACACTCTATCAAGTTCTTCTTTGTGGTCTCTGTGAATCCGCATGAATGGGTTTCCTGCGTGTACACAGGGGACCATGTAGAACAGCTGTTTTACAAGGAAGCAACCTGTCATTATAGAGCCCTGGTGGTGCAGGGGTTAAACTGCTGTACTGCAGCCAAAACTTTTTGAGTTCGATCCTGACAGCGATCCAGACTGACTCTGTGTGATTGCTTTGCTTTGCCTCCTCCAGCTCCAGACCAGACCAAGTCTTTGAAAGGAAGAGTCCTAAACGGAGGTTATCATTTCCGGTTTTCTATCACCCAAAAGGTCATTTTCTTTTGCGTCAAGCGAAGCATTATTTCACAAGCAGTCCAAACGGCACAAATGTCGGCATAGATCTCCCTCCTTTCTTCATTCATTCTGGCTCTTGGGAGGAAGCCTCCTGGGCTTGTGGCCTCATATTTGACCCAGGCCTTTTGGCCCGTCATGAATGAACCATAACATTCTCTGCATTTTTATGCAGATACTCGACCATGCCTGTAAGAGGAGGAGGAGGGAGGGAGGGAAGGAAGGAAGGAAGAACTGCTATGATGGAGGAAGGAGTCCCATGTCCACTTCCTAGAAGTGCCAGCAGAATTTCCTGGAGCAAGCACAGCAAGAGAGCCCCCCTGTCATGTTAGGCAATTGTTGTCCTTCAGTCGCACAGTTGAGCCCAACCCTTTGCGACCCCATGGACCACTGCACACCAGGCCCCCTCTATCATCTGACCCCCCGTAGCCCTCCCAGATCTACACCCACTGCATCAACGATGCCATCTAGCCACCTCATTCTCTGCTGCCCCCTTCTCCCTTTGCCTTTGATCTTTCCCAGCATCAGGGCCTTCTCCAGTGAGTCCTCTCTTCTCTTTTGGTGGCCAAAGTCCTTGAGCTTCAGCTTCAGTATTTGTCCTTCCCATGAGCAGTCAGGGTTGATCTCCTTCAGGATGAACTGATTTGTTCTCCTTGTAGTCCAGGGGACTCTCAAGAGTCTCCTCCAGCATCACAGTTCAAAGGCGTCTATTGTTCTGCCTAGGTTTCTCATTGCTTGCCTCCCAAGAAGTAAGTGTCTTTTTATTTCATGGCAATGGGTGCCGCTAAAAGCAATCAGAGCAATTCTACACTTCTATACCTCCCCATAGCGTTCAATGCACTCTCTGGGCGGTTCACAAGTTAATTAGCATTTTGTCCCCAACATGCTGGGTACACATTTGGGAGGATGGAAGGCTGAGTCAACCTTGATCCCTGGCCAGGATTGATCTCACAACCTTCTGGCTGCAGTACAGCAGTTTAACCCCTGCATCACCATTACTCTGACAGATTGCTTACCTGTAACTGTTCTTCTTTGTGGTCCCCTGGGAATCCACATGAATGTTGTACGTGCAGTAAACCCATTTGTGTGGATTCACTGGAGCCACAAAGAAGAACTTGATAGAGTATAGGGGCAGAAATCGGTTGTGGCTGCAATTCGTATCTGAGTATACATATTTTCCTTGCTGAAGTTGATGACTGGAAGTTTGGCAGTTCAGCAGTTCGAGACCCAAGTGCTGCACAATGGAGTGAGCACCCGTCTCTGTTCCAGCTCCTGCCAATCTTGCAGTTCGAAAGCAAGAAATTGCAAATAGATAAATAGGTACCACTTCGGTGGGAAGGTAAGCAACATTCTGTGTAAGCAACATTCATGCCTGCCACATGTCCATGAAAACGTCTGCAGGCACAGATAGCACTGGCTCTTTGGCTATAAACCGAGATGAGCACTGAACCCTAGTGTCAGATAGGGCTGGCTTTCTAGCAAGGGTGACCTTTACCTAATCCAAAAAAAGGGCTTTTCCAATCCTGCCCCTTTGCATTGCCCTGTGGTTGCCCCAGAAATGTACAAATACCCCTGACTCAGTTCCTCCCTCCAAAGACACGGAATATTCTTAATCTAAAAGGTAGCACATTTGTGACTCCTCTACTAAATAAGACTCTTAGAAATTGCTGGCTACATTTTGCTGCCACCGTGTGGTTATTATAGCACACACTTCTTCATTTGCCGTACCTGAATATTGGTGATCATCATGGCAATCAGCTATGAAGACTGTCCTGAGTACGGTATATAACGCAGTGGGCTTTTATCTGCCATCCGCATCGCAGCATGTCCCCCATATCACTGATCCAGTTCCATGAGTCACTTTCTGGTCCTGAGCCCTTTTGGCACACAAAGCCCTCCTCAGCCCCCAGCCAGGTTGGATGAAGCTGCTGCCCTCCATCAAGATGGACTCAAGGGAGTTATCATCCCAAACGATGGTTCTGTTAGGGACAGTATGCCAATTGCGTGCGCGGATCCCGCAGTCCAGTGCTCATCTCTGTTTACAGCTAAAGAGCCAGCTCTCTCTGCATCTGCAGACATTTCTGTGGACATGTGGCAGACATGACTAAACACTGCAATGCACGGTACGCTGTTTACCTTCCCATCGAAGTGGTATCTATTTATCTACTTGCAATTTCTTGCTTTTGAACTGCTAGGTTGGCAAGAGCTGGGACAGATGATGTGAGCTCATACTATTGTGCAGCACTCAGGTCTCAAACTGCTGACCCGACAACCTTCCAATCATCAAGCTCAGCATCTTAACCACTAAGCCACTGTGTGGCCCCTTCCCACTAATTCCCTCCCCAGCACACACACACCTCTCTTACTGGGCCTGGCTCTTCTGTCTTTTCCTTGTTGTTTGTTTGTTTCTTCTCCCCTGACCACTTTATGAAGAAGTAGGTCCAAAGACTTTCACAGCACCTGAAATTCCCATTTCTGTCCTTTCCCCCATCTGATTGTGTCTACATCTGAAAAGTACAAACGTCACCTGTGGAGTCTTGAGGCGCTTAAGGTCACTCTTCACTACAAATGATGGACTGTAATAACAACTGAAAACTTTCTTATTCAAAGATCTTAACTGCATACCCACCCCACAATGACAACAGTAACTGAAAATGGGTGTTTTGTGTAATAGGCAGGGTGACAAACTAGGGCTCAGGAGAACTGGGTTCAAATCCTTGCTTGTCTATGAAATTTAATCGGGCTGGTAGCCCTGGTTAATTACTCCTTCAACATTTTGAAAACCTTATTAGGGTTGCCATAAATCCAAAACAGCTTGAGAGAATATCACAATAGCGACAAAGTGGCCATTCATTCATTCATTCATTCATTCATTCTTTCTTTCTTTCTTTCACATTTACACCCTGTCTTTCTGACACAAGTACCACTCAAGGTGGCTTACAATATATAAAAAATATACAATACACATCATAATATATATATAGGAGACCGGAAGAAAATCAGTAAGCAATAATAACCCAGATGGCATCAGAAAATCATAAAACCACAACAATATTCATATTGTGTGGTATAAACCACAGTGAAGAGGGGGCCATCTTGACCAGAGGATACTGAGGTGGCCGAACCATGACTCGGTTTTACTTTTGGAGTAGAAAAGTTTAGTCATCACCAGATATACCTTGACTCTCCTGGTTTAATTGGTGAACAGGTACGTCACAGCAGTTTTTTTATTTTAAAAGATGTTATTGCTCTGTGAACTGCAATTAATAAATCAAAATGTTGCCACACAATTATTATCCTGTAGATGGTGGTATGGCCTCCTCAGAAATGTTTCCTGGCAATTTTTCTGGTTCTGCTTGATTCTCAGTTAGCAAATCAAAGGGCTCCTACAGCCATGATGGAGACCTCAGGTAGAAATCTCCTGGTTTACGCAGAAGGGTGGCAAATAAATAAGTAAAACAAAACAAAATATGGGTTTTTCTTATAAGTATGAGTCCAAAAGGTAACTTTCCTGTGCTCTGGTATGAAATCTGTGTACATCCAGAATTATAAAATGCTGTTCTTTAGCAACATGGCTTCCAAGATTAGAATGTGTGAGGACTCAGTCCAGTTGTCTCTGAGGCTGCTAATGTTTCTCTTTTCTTCTTCTTCTTCTTCTGTCCCAATCAAACCCTGGACTGCCATAATGAAGCCACGTTCTTGGCTTTTTAGTTGGCCAAACTTACATCCTCCTCGGTGCATGTTTCTGGCAGTGTTTGGCAGACCAGTAAGAGTCGGATTCTGTATCTCACCACATTCATAGTGCATATTGTTGTCCATCAGTAGACCCACCTGAGCATGTTGGTCTTGCATTTAGGGACTCCAACCCTCATCCTATCCAGGGTCCTCCAAATGATGTAGAGGAGATTGAATTCTTCAGCTCAATGCAACACATTGAGGAGGGCTTCGAAAGAACGCTAATTACAGGATATCAGAGAATAAACAAAACGAAACAAAAATGCTGTAGCACTTTAATGACTTAACTGTTATATTTCAATGTGAGCTTTTGTGGATCAATTCCACTTCATCAGACAAGTAAGTGAGACTTCATGGCATCAATTAACACGCATCAGGGACAGAGATACAGAGTGAGTGGTTAGCATAGCAGATAAGTATACAAATCAAAATGGTATTGTTGACACAATGGGCACAGAACTGGGAGGGCTGAGGAGGAGGGTGGAGGACAGGGGTGCCTGGAGGACAATGGTCGCAAAAGGTCGGAATCTACTGTGCGACTGAACAACAATGACCTTCGGTTGTTATTTGGATTAGTTGTCAATTTCCCCCCTTTTCAATTGCAAATAGTAGGAGAATACAAAACAAACACCTGGCTTTGAACATTTGCTAATGAGTTTAGCCTTCAGCATCTATTGACAATTGTGTAAATTCATCCTTTGTTCTGTGAGGTAGCCTGTGTTGTGAATGACAATTTTACTGAAAAATACAGGTGTGGTTTTCACTGACCTAACTAAAGCCCTTTTTAATTCTATTTTGTTTTTAGATGTGTTAATTTTAGCTTTGTATGTCATTATATGCTGGTGGTGCATCTGACACAAATAAATAAATAAAGAAAAGCATACAATACTGTCAACCATAGAATCCCACTCTGTAAAGTACTGCAAATAATCTTACTAGAGATAACAAATTCACTAGGGTCATTGGCAGCTTCCTTCAGAACCAGAGATTTTATGTAATGATGAATGGAAAGAACAGCAGATGGAGGTTATACCTGTAGAAGATACCGTATAATATACCGTATACACAAATGATCAACCAGCCGCTGACAGTACAAAATTGTTAATCTATGCAGATGACACAACAATGGCTATACAAGAATCATGTTTTAATGAGATACAGTGGTACCTTGTATAATGAACGCTTCGTATAACGAAAAATTCATATAATGAAATGTTTTGGCGCTATTGGCGATACCCTGCATAGCAATTGTTTTCAGGGGATGAGTTAGATGTTATGTGGCAAGGGAATTTATTTCAGCATTGTTCAGCACAAAAATACCTCAGCATGACACTTGACAGAGCACTCACTTTTAAGCAGCACTGCCTGAATACCAAAGTTAAAGTTAGTACAAGGAACAACATCATCAGGAATTTTTAAAATGAGGAATGACATGAAATATAGAATACCTCAACTCACTATGCAAGGAAAGATCCTTGGGAAGAAAGAGGTCCTGGACATAGATGGACTTCATGGCTGAAGAACCTGAGAGACTGGTGTGGCATGTCCTCGGAAGAACTATTCCAAGAAGAAGAAGAAGAAGAAGAATACTTCTCAATATTTACAAGGTCTTTACTGAGCCACTGTAATCTGCAAGATGAAATACCAATAAAACTCCAGGTTACGGATGCCTCGGGTAATGGAAAACTCAACTTATGGAAGGAAATTCTGAGGAAATCATGTCCCGATTTATAGGGGGGGGGGGTCATGTTATGAACAGGGTTTGTTTTGTTTTGTTTTCTGACGCCTCGCACGGCAGTGGGAAGCTGTTTGGATGATTTCTGCTCCAGTTTTGGAATTTTTCATCGCATTTTGGCTCCGGCAGAAGCTCTCAACACAACCAGGAAGTGCCGGAAATTCCACACACACACCCATCAGCTGTTCAGTGGCACTTTTTCTATAATTACCAGGGCTGGCCACTAGATGGCAATGTCAAAAATGTGATGAATATGCATTGAAAATAAAAAAAAATCAGCTCCAGAGCTCACTAAAATGCAAAAAAAAAAAATCTATTCCAAACTCTTTTTAAAGGGTACTTTGAAATTTTTGCTGTGTTTTTGCCACTTTAGAAAGAGTTTTCAACAGAAAAATTATGGTTTCTAGCTCTTTTCTAACCCCCGGAATTTTTTTGGTTTTCAATGCATTCCTATGGGAAACCGTGCTTCGCTTCACGGAAAAATTGCTATAAGGAAAACCCCTCTGAACGGATTAATTCTGTAACCTAGGGTTTTACTGTAGTCCTAACAGGAAATAAAAAGTAAATTATAACCACGAAAGAACTCCCCCCTGTGAGTTGCAGAGGTCAGAGGTGCACGGTTGTCCTCGAATCCCCATAATGTCTAGGGCTGGTGGTGGCTGCAGGTAAAAACCCACACATTATAAACTGGCAATATGTATCCATCAGGGGGTGGGTTACCTCATCTTTGGCCTTTTCTCGTTTCCCATTTCTGACTGCCACCCATCTTTTCCAACATTGTTGTCTTCTCCGGAGAGTCTTGTCTTCACATACTGCGCCTGAAATAGAACAACCTCAGTTTCATATTTTTTCCTTCCAGAGACAGTTCAATCTTGGCTTTACTTTATGACACAAACACCTTTGTTTCTCTTTTTGGCAGTATTTGCAAAACTCTTCCCACTCCATCATATTTCAAACGAATCTACCCCATTTGGATTGAGGATTGAACCAAGGTATCCAGAATCTTTCACTATCTCTATTTCTTTATCATCATATTTTAAGACTGTACAGCAAGAGTGCCCAAACTACGGCCTGCAGGATGGATCTGGCCCTCAATGCCAATTCATCTGGCCCACATCACCCTTGTCGTTCCTGGATGCGTTTTACTTCTGCTTCCAAGAGTGACGAGTGCTGGATGAATTGGCATCAGGGGCCGGATACGGCTTGTGAGCTGTAGTTTGGGCACCCCTGGTTTAAGCATGGCAGCTTGCAATCTATCTCATCCTGTTGCAAAACATATCTGTTGCAAAGCAGATTGCAAGGCACATTTTTCTTCCGGTGGAAAGAACCATGTGACCACCCCACTGACCACGTGACTAGCCCATGGCTCGAAAGGTTTGGGCAACCCCCACTGTACAGTTATAGATTGATTATTTGATTAATGTCCTGCCAGAGTTGGTGCAAGCATTAGTCGTGGTGGCAAACAAGGAGTATGTTTTAAAATGCAACAAACATTAAACATAACCAAAATAAAAAGTATATTGTAATAACAAAATTGTACATCTGAACAATGTAAACATACTCAAACACATTACAAACAGTACTTCTCCAAGCTCTGTTCCTGATTGACCTTTGGCTCTTTCACACTGCTTGCAAGTCACTGAGATCTGATGAAAAAGACTTACAAGTTCTGGTACAGAACTTGAGGCCAGATTGATGACTTGGATAATGTCCTTAAATCAGATTACCAAATTTTCAAAGAGGAAAGATATATAGCAATGGGAAGTTTCAATTAGCCTTCTATTTGTTAGAATATAAATTCTGTCAACCAACCAATTAAAAAAAACTACAACGGTCACTTGCTGGTCACTCAAAGAGTGTCCAGATGGATTGACATCATGAATGACAATGCACAAAAACCTCTTTCAGAACATTTCAATCTACCTGGACATTCTGTCAATAATATGCTTGTAGATAGTGAGGCAAAGTGAAGAGATAATGTCAAGGACAGGCTGAGGTCAGTTAACAAGGAACAGGTGCAAGCAATCATCATAGCTCAGCTCTGCTGTGATTGACAGTTAATAAGATACAATGTAATCTTAAGTGTTTTTGCAGGCTGTAGATATAGAGGTACGGTTGCTCGCAAGGCAAGGCATATCTCAGAAGCACAGACTGCACAGAAGCTGCAGAACAGAGCAAAGCAGAGCTGAACAGTGCTGGATGTAATGTTAATTTACTTTGTCTGTAAATGTTGTTAATATACCAGTTTGATTTAACCAAGTCTTCTTTCTTGGACCTATTGCAACTCAGACTGCTACAACACTCACTCAAAAACTAACACATTCTTCAGTAATGATTTTTGTCCATTGAGTTTAGTACTGGAGATCTGTTCCTTATAAGGACTTTACCAGGAGTGTTGTTTAACTTATATTTTGGCTCTGCAATTCTTTTAATGTTGTTCTTCAACTCTAATGTTGGATATTAGCAGCTCATGATCCATGCCAAAATCTGCTCATTTTCTTGTTTTGACAATTATACAGTCAATTTGATTTTTGTACTGACCTTTTGGTATTGTACACATATACAGCCATCTGTTTGGTTGCTTGAAGCATGTATTTGCAATAAACAGATTGTTAGTGTTGTAATGTGGAACCCAGCTGTGCTGGAATAAAGACACGTGAAGCCTGGGGTATGGTGGTCCAGCCTCAAATTGAGGAGGGCAAAGACATTTTATTACCCTGCCTCTTGGTGGAGCGACTCTAAGATGGTCGACGCCCCTAGGTTACAGATTGGCCCTCTTTGCTAAGCATATTCTACGTCATATTTACACTATAGGAAAGGGGTTCTACTCTAATCTAAAGTAGCATCTGTTTCCCTGGCTCTAACTGACCTACTTTTAACTCAGGGAAGCATCTTGTGGTTATTGTCTACCTTAACTCAGGGAAGCATCTTGTGGCCATTGTTTATGCAAAGACCCAGATGTTGCCAAGTCAGTCAGGGAGCAGCTACAGGAATGTGTATTCCAATCTTATCTGCCTCTCCAGAAAGACCCATGCTTCCACGTTTGGAAGTCTTGCCCTGACTCATGCTTCGGCTGTGGCCGGTGAATGAACCTCTCGGGAGGGGAATGATTAATATTAAATAATTCCTGCATATGCAGGCAATCCACATTTCTCCCTTTTTATTCCTTTAATGCTGCCTGACTGAGGGCTCGCTGAATATGAGGTTTCCTCCTGGCCTCTGGCGCGAGGCATATATTGAAAGGAGTGAAGGAATGCACTGCAGTATGTTGCAATGGTGGGCCAGAAATGGCCCGCTGGGTCACGGAGTGACTGGACACAAGGAAGGCACATAGGAAAAGATGAGGTGAAAGTCCAGCCTTTATTGATCAGAAGGCTCTAATCTTTATACCCTGCCTAGCTCGACCGCATGCTTGGTTGCGTGTGGCCGTTACAGGAAAACTGCAAGTCTGCACTTTGAGATTACACAAGTTGCTCATCAGGGGTGACCTCATTGGGGGAAAGTTCTTTATCTATCTGATTTACTACCGGGGGACATGCATTGTCTACTGCTATCGGGAGTAAACATGTGCCTAGGTTGACTCTTGGACTCAGAGCCTCTGCGGATACAAGATTACCCATTACATGCCTATCGAGTTCATCACCCGGTGATCTTTTGCCCTTTATTGTCTGAGCTGCCTGCCAGGTCAGCGATCGGTGAATTAAACTATGACTATTAATCCGCTCCCCAATTTCTGTCCCTTTGGAACCAGGGCTCGAAGGAGTGTTCGCCCAAACCGTGGTTCTGTCAGGGACAGTATGCCAATTGTGTGCGCGGAGCCCACATTCCCCCTTTATTTGTTTAATTGGACCTGACAGACAGCTTGCCATAGGAGTGGCATGAGCTGACGTGGAGTGAGGACATCCTGGGGTTTTCTCCATGGGGGAGACATTGACAGCAATGAGGGAAAACATTGTGCGAAGCAACAAACCAATATCCCCAAAATTGCAACACCCACAATCGCCTTGAGCGTTGTTTGAAGCCATCCCTATGGAAACCATGACCAGAGAGAATCCCACCATCCCCACGTGGCATCTTCCTTGATATTCTTAACCAGGGTATGGAGATCTGTGATCTGACTTTGTACCTTGCGAGAGTTGTCTGTAAGGTTGAAACAACACATGTCATGGACAGCATCGCAACCCTTGGTGATGGAGAATGGTTTAGCTAGCGCGCACGCCAACTGACCAATTCTTCGAGCATAACCCATGGCTAAGCTTGGCATGCTGAATATGCTGACCGCTGCTTGGTTTTCCAGAACTGTGTGTCTGAATCCAGCCTGCTTTCTGTAGCAAGGCAAGATAATGATATGTGTCATTGATCTCTCACTGTGACAGAATTGGTTTTTCCTAAAGCTACTTCTGCAAAGTGGCCTCTTAATTACGCAAATGTTCTCTCACATGTAGAGAGGTGCGATTGACACTATCAAAAGGTAATTGATGAATGGCAATAGCTAGGGACTTCTCAGGCTGCTGGATGCTCAACCTTCTGCAATTGTGGGCCAGTTTGGTTTGACTCCCACCCATGGCCAGGACATGTTTTCCTAACGATGGGTGCTACCTGGGTGGCAATTATGAGGAATATACAATCATGTGTGTACAGAAATTCAAGTGTCCCTTGCAAATCCCAACTGGAGCATTGTGCAAAGGCATGAGAATGAATGATAAGCAAATACAGATAATAATAGCAAGGAAACATAAACATTCAGCTGCTTGGCTGGCGGCTACTTGCTGGTTGCAAGTCCAAGATGTTTCCTGTGTTCAGGCAAGTCAAGTGGGGCAAAGGCAAGAATCATTCCAATAGTTCTCTGGTGCATATATAACTCAAAATGTCAATTGATAGCTCAAGAGTGTGGCAGTCCATGAAAAGTCTATATGATGTTAAAGCATTGTTCTTAGAAGTAGCATTGCATGTCCCAAATCCACCCCCTTCATGCCAAAAATCATCTTTAGAAATGGAAAATGGAAAAAAGAAAATGGGCAGCTGATGACATCTAAGGCAATGGCTGAGGTCATCTTTTTGGCAATATCCGTGTGTGGCATCTGGGCCTGATTCTGGCTTCCAGGAATTGACCCTGCATAGGAGAGAAGACTTGCTGCAAACGCAGCTTTTGGAGATAAAAATCTGAAAGAGTTAGTTTTGCAATTTACAGGATAGGTTAGCTGTGTATCAGGGTTCCCCCCTTCTTTTTAAAAGAAAAGACAAGGTAGATACATTCCACACTCGCTGGACCTGGCCTTGTGCCATTCAGATGGAGCAGTTCCTGCTGAGAGGGTTTGCCTGAGAACAAAAATGTTAGACCCTGAGATCGAGTGGCCTAACTATTTTGGCTGAGCCGGGCCCTGAAATTTTTGTGGGTGGCTGTGACTACCGGTTCTTGCTGAAGAATGGGTATTTAGTAATCATGCACCAATGCAAGATGGGGCGCATGGCCCTATCTGCTCAGCAATGGCTAGAAAGATAGCTTGCTGCCTACAATGCATAGCTGCCTTTTGGCATGTGCCTGGGCTAGCCGCAAAAGAAAAGAAGGAAGGAAAGGGTGGCTTGGGAAAGCCAGTGTCTGATCAAGAATGTGACCTGGCTCAGTTAATGTTATTTACTGGCCTGGCTGCATTCTTAAAATGGGTCCTAGGCAGCCTTGGCTGCCCAGCTGATGGTTGGCACTCTGCACATTCTCAGGAGCCCAGTGACTAATTCCCCCCCCCCCCCCAGCTCTGGAGGTGGCAAGATGTGTCACTGCCTAAGCTGGCGACATGTCCATACCTGTCAACCATCCTGATTTGGCCAGGAAAACCCCGTAATTTGACGTCTATTGACGTCATAACCCGCCTCCGCTGCCAAAACCCCGTAATTTGACAGCGGGGAAAAATGCTTTCTGCGCATGCGTGGAAGCACTATGCCGCTTGTGCAGCCCCTACGCAAGCGGCATAGTGCTTTCCGCGCATGCGTGGAAGGGTTTTACCCCTTCCACGCATGCGCGGAAGCGCTACGCCACTTGCGTAGGGGCTGCGCAAGCGGCGTAGCACTTCTGCACATGCGTGGAAGGGGTAAAACCCTTACACTGATGTGTGGAAAGAGACCTGCGCACAAGCGATGTGTGCAGGTCCCATTTTCCCGGAGCCGCGGGTTGACAGGTATGGACATGTCATACTAGAAATGACAGAGTAAGACTTATTAAAAACAAAAGGCTGAAACAATCTTTGATGTACCATGCTGTAAAGAGACAATATGCAAAGAAACAATATGTTAAAATAAAAGGAAACACGAGTTAACCATTGAGAGCAGGGTGTTCCAATGACAAGAAGAAAAGAAAAAAGTCCGGGGTTAGCATAATGAGAATGCAACAATTCTTATCAGATAACAACTTTATCAGATAATTAAAACAGCTTGTAGGGGTTGCCCTCCTGTGAAGGAATCCTACCCATGGGAGGTTTAATTAACTCAGAAGCTGTAATTAAAATAGAAAGAAAGAAATAAGTACAAATTAAGGAAAACAATCTTAATGAACAAGGTAAAACTTTAGAATGAAGAAACATTTTAAACATAGCGAGGAGAGAATTCAGGGGAACAAAAAGTTAAGGGTTAACTTTTATCAGATAATGAAAAGGTAACAGTAACAACCTCTTTATCAGTTAATTAAATAAACTTGCTGTAGTTCATCTCCTGCAGAAGAATTCTGTCAATGAAGGGTTTTAATTAGCTCAGGAAGCTGTGGGAGAATGCAATTTAAGACTGCAAGGAATAAGTTGGCTGAAGACAAAAGCATGACGCTTTGGAGAGAAGTTTGTAAGAAATCATTCCTGTAAAAGGGGTAAAGATTAAGCATATCCTGAATGTATAGACTGTTTCCATACTACTGTGCTGCAGTGTTGACCAGCAAGTCTGAGCGCAAAAATGTGTGCATGCCTTTTTCTGTTTAAAGGCACACTGAGTAAATTGCTTTTCATATAGAGAACAACAGTTCCCTTTTTTGGAGCAACAACTCTGAGTATTTCCTGAATAGCCAATGAGAGAAGGAGCTAAAGCAAATTTAAGAGAAAAGAATGAAGAGCTAGAACCGGGATTCTCAACCTGCGGCCCAAAGGTGGCTCATAGCATTGTTCCATGTGGCCCACCACCCCTCCACCTCACCAAGAGGTGCCACATGGTGGAGGGGGGGCAGATGGCCCACCGGACTTCCAAAGCTGTCTGAGGCAGCAGAACCTGGCCCCTGACTCTAAAAGGTTGAGAACTCCTGGGCTTATGAGATGATTGGTTTAATTCATTCTACACATTGAGACAATGCTAGATAATTCTTACATTCCTATTAAACATGTGATTTAAAGGCATTTTAAAGACATTTAAGGGACATTTAAAGGCATTTAAAGGACATAGGGGTTTGAAAGACATAGACACAGTTTATGAAGATGATTAATGAAGATTTTTCCTTTTTCGAGAACACTGGCTGAGTGAGAAAGACTCAGAGAAGCGATTTATTTCAGTTTGTGATGCTGGAAGAAATTGCTCAGTTCAGCCTGCCCTCTGTTTAACATGGCAGTGACTGATGAGGTGTGATTGGCAGGAACATAAGAAAACACAAAGTAATTAAATGATTACAATAGGGGAATTTCTTTGGCTTCAGGATGATCAACCTTTGTGTAGATGTTGCCCCGTTGGGCTACTTTCCCCCATACATTGCGAAGATTTGCCTTCCTAGCAAGGAGTGGTGTCGTGATGACAGATGTGAGAATAATATGCAATGGGATGTGTGCAAAATTCACAGTCTAGTTCATATGTCCCTTGAAAGTCCCACCTTGAGCATTGTACAAAGGCGAAGAATTCAAAGATATGCAAAAACAATACAAGCAAATAGCAAATACACAAAACATATACACAAATATTCAGCTGCTTCTCTTGGTGGTGAAGCTACACAAATATTCAGCTGCTTCTCTTGGTGAAGCTATGAATCCTTTGGTGTGGATTTTATTGTATAACTCAAAATGTTCATTGGTAACTTGAAGAGTCTATATTTATGGATGTCCAAGTTGGCATAAAGCAAGATTGTGTGTTTAACTGAGCATATGTCCTTGGAAGTCCCAATTGGTGGGTAATATTGAATGACTTGTACTGTATGTATGTGTGTGTCCCAAATCGTCCCCCTTTGGGGCAAAAGCATGCCAAAATCATCAAAAATGGCTGGCTGGTGTCATCTGTGGCTGAGGCCTGCGCTTGCTGGCATCTAACATCTCCTGGTCCTGGCATCTGAGCTTCAGAAATGAACCTGCAGAGGAGATAAAAACTGGCTGCGGAAGCAGCCTTGAAAATCCTGGGAGAAAAAGTCTGAGAAAATTAGTTTTTTGTAATTATAAGTAAATATCTCTGAGCTTATAGGATCCGGGGGGCTTCTCCCCCTTCTTTTAACTGAAAGAAAAGACAGTGCAGATTAACCCATTCCAGAATTGCTTGACCTGGCTTTGTAAAAAATGTCATTTAGATGCAGAATTTCCTGCTGGGAGGGTCTGCCAGAAAACAAGAATGTTAGATCATGAGATAAATAAGCTAAAAAGACAGTCTGATTGCACGATGCTGTGGTGGAAAAAACATTAAAATCAGAAGATGAAAGAGTCAGAGGTTAACTTCTTATCAGTTAATGAGAATGTAACACTTCTTTGGGTTCCTATTCTGTGGAAAGAGATAGCAATCTTTGTCAAGGAAGAGTTAATTAACTACGGAGGCTGTGGAAAAACATCACAAAGAGGTTGGAACTTAGTTCCGAGCTTGTTATGACTGCAGGAAAACAAAATGCCTTTGAAATGTTGCGCTTAGGAGAGAAGTTTGCAAAAATCAAAGCGTTATTTATGTAATTTAAAGGGATTAAACATAGTTATAGCAGAGCTGTGGGAATAAATAACTCCAAGTCATTAGGTTTGTTCACAATGCAATGGGTTAGTGACATTTTACCTTGATACAAGACTAGACAAAATGAACAAACTCAGAGACAATTTTTCCAGTTCACGAGGCCATGAAAATTGTCTCTTCAATGCAAATGAATCAATTGCTTTTCCATTATTCACTCTCCAATTAGCTGTGTGTGTTTGTAACAGTTCTAATTGCAAAAGCAAGCTTAAGAATGTGGAAGGAGCAGTTTAACCAGAAGAAGAAAAACCTTCCTTGCATATTTAATGGCAGGCTTGGCTAAGAGGGAGGGGGGTCACCCCGCCCCCTTTTTTGGGCTAGAATTCCCCCCTCCTTCTTCCTCTTTCATCATCGCTCTTACTCGGACTCTCTCTCGCTTGCTGCTTGAATGAATCAGGGCTGGGGCGATTTTCTTCCTCCCATTGAAAGCAATGTGAACAGAGTTAACCCTCCTTAAAACTTAAAGAACACAATACCTGGCATCTCGCTTTTTAACACTCTCACACCATTCTTCAGCCACACTGGTGTACACCCTTTATACACACAGTACACACACACAAACACATTCAAGCCTTAGATCAAACCTTATATATCCGTATTCCTTCCTGGGGGCATTTCCCCTCCCCAGGTCTGCAATGCTTCGCTCTAGGTAAAGGTAAAGATTTCCCCTGCTCGAAAGGCAGTCACATCCGACTCTAGGGTGCAGCACTCATCTCTGTTTCAAAGCCAAAGAGCCAATGTTGTCTGCTTCTGCAGATGTTTCCATGGTCATGTGGCAGGCATGACTAGACACCAGAGCGCATGGAACACTGTTACCTTCCCACCAAAGTGGTCCCTATTTATCTACTTGCAATTTCTTGCTTTCGAATTGCTAGGTTGGCAGGAGCTGGGACAAAGGCAGGAGCTCATTCCGTCCTGCAGTACTCAGGAATCGAACTGCTGACCTTCCGCCTCCCAGTCAGCATCTTAGCCAATTGAGCCACTGCAGTCCCTTCTCTCGCTCTACTCATGAGGAAATGGTTCCTCTCTGCCAGATTTTTAAGGCTGTTCTCAGGTGGCTTTTTACAACCACTCTGGGCTTTTTCTTAGAAGTTAGTTTCCTTTCCATTTCAGTTACCTTCCTATCCGATCTAAACTTTTTGGACTTGTTTTTTATGACAAATACCGGTGAGTTCAAAGGGATTGTAAATGATTCAATGTGCCCTTAAATTAGCTGTTCTTTAACAAGCTGCTTTGGTGCCTTTAATTTTTCTCCCACAATCGGCTACTGCCTGGCCCATACCGGAAGGGCTATGCTTTTACCCGAGAGTAGGCTTTACTTGAAAGTAAGCTTTTACTCGAAAGTAAGGGTCCCTTGATACTGCTGTAAGATGTCTCTCCCGCAGGGAAAACCAGCCCAGGGAATGGCACTTTTGAGGCAAGACAAGTCCCCCTATCTTACACATACAACACACACACATCCTCCTCCTTTTCTTTTGGTTACAGAGAAAACAGGACAATCTTAGACCTGGATAAGGACAGGAAAAATTATGAACAGTCCACTGTGTAGACTGCTTTTGACCCATCATATTGCCAAGGGCAAATGTGGAGTCATTAAAAATTAATGTCTGCCTGGCACTCAAGGTCCAATCCTACGCTGCCTTTGATTTCTGCCTGTGCCTCGGAGATGCTTGGGGTAATTATTGCTGGGATGTTTCCTCTGGCGCTGCCAGAGCAGGGGCTGCCTCTATTTGGACTGGGGCTAAAGGCACACCCGTAGGCTGATTTCCCGCATTCGGACATTGCCTGGCCCAATGAAAGCCGTGGTGGCATCGTGGGCATTAGGCAGTGGGCTTATCCGGGTGGCCTTTTGAAGAGCTGCCTCCCCCCCTCACGGGGGGTGCCTCCCCCTTTGCTGCCTGGCCTTGATCTACAGTCCCTTTTGAAGTGTCCCACCTTCCCGTACTACAAGCACCTTTGGATCTATCCCTTTTGCTCCGTAGTGAATCTGCTCTGGAGCCCTTTGTCCGTAGGGACTTTGCAGGTCTCCGCAACCAGTCTGCGAAGGGTGGGCATGTGGACGATGGTCTGTCTGCCCGAAAGTGTGTCTGCCTCTAGACAGACTGGACACAACAACTGAGTTTTGGCCAGTTCGGCTGCCGGCAATTCCTCCTGGCATAAATCTGCCTCTCTCATGTGTTGGGAAGGACTCCTGGCTACCCAGGAAGCGCCTGCGCTTCCCAAGTCCTCCAAGCCCTCACGCTGGGGCTCATGGTTTTACATAAGCTGGTGTTTTCTTGGTCTCTACCCGGGCAGGACTCACTGCTGCAATCATCTGCCTACATTTTCTCCAAGCCCCTATGATTTTAGAGGATGCTCGGGGTTCTACTTTAAGGCATTTCCCTGCTCTGACCCAAACCTCTGGGTCCATTGTTCCTGATACACAATAAAATCCGCTAGCGTCCCTAATGGACAAATTAAAATCCGCTAGCTCTTGCTGCCTAATGGACAAATTAGCCCCCATCCTGCCCCTTGAGATCCCCAAAGTTACCCTCCATGGGACGAGTTGGCGCGCCGTCTGACATGATGGCCCCAGGCAAGTGTACTGGACAATGGACTAGTGAGCATTGCAGCGGTCTGCTGTTGCTGTCTTCTGCTGCTGTGGAGGATTGAGCTCTGACTTGCCCTGGCTATGGAACGCGTCCATCCCGTTTGCCAGTAGCTTGCCTGAGCATGCGATTGTCTGCGGCTCAGTGTCTGTGCTAGCTGCGTTGGAATAACGTTGTGGCTTCAGATAAGAATCACATTGGGGTCACCACTATGTTGTAATGTGGAACCCAGCTGTGCTGAAATAAAGACACGTGGAGCCTGGGATATGGTGGTCCAGCCTCAAATTGAGGAGGGCAAATACATTTTATTACCCTGCCTCTGGGTGGAGCGACTCTAAGATGGTCGACGCCCCTAGGTTACAGATTGGCCCTCTTTGCTAAGCATATTCTACGTCATATTTACACTATAGGAAAGGGGTTCTACTCTAATCTTAAGTAGCATCTGTTTCCCTGGCTCTAACTGACCTACTTTTAACTCAGGGAAGCATCTTGTGGTTATTGTCTACCTTAACTCAGGGAAGCATCTTGTGGCCATTGTTTATGCAAAGACCCGGATGTTGCCAAGTCAGTCAGGGAGCAGCTACAGGAATGTGTATTCCAATCTTATCTGCCTCTCCAGAAAGATCCATGCTTCCACGTTCGGAAGTCTTGCCCTGACTCATGCTTCGGCTGTGGCCGGTGAATGAACCTCTCGGGAGGGGAATGATTAATATTAAATAATTCCCGCTTATGTGGGCAATCCACAGTTAGCTTAATAAAATTCTATGGGTTGTTCTCCTGCTTCATTTCTGACCCTTAAGCCAAGTCTTCCAACCACATTTGGTTCTGCTTTGTTTCCTACTTCTTGTTTTCCAGTCACCCATGATTATAAGCCTGCCTTGTTTTGATGTCTTCTTGGACGTTTGCACAGAAGGTTTCAATTTCCTCTTTATTCACATCTGTCGTTGGAGCTTAGACTTGAACGATGGTTATGCTGATGGGTTTTCCCCAGTGTTTGGTTGTTATTATTTAGTAAAATGCTGCATTAAAACTCCTAACTTTAGTTGCTTCATTAGCAGCAGAGATATTTGTTATTATCTTTTGCTCTTCTTCAGAAGCTGATTGAGTGCATTGAGATAAATATCAGCCTTTGAGAAAGTTTCCTTTCAGGGCTACTAAAAAGATTACCACAGGATAGTAAAATTGTTTCCTAGACTATAACTTCTAGAATAGGGGTAGGCAACCTATGGCCCACAGGCTGGACCTAGTCCACAGCACCACTGGCGCCACCGGAAGTGGACACATTTTATGGCAGTGTTTATGGTGGAGAGAACCACCAGTCTGGCCCCCTCAACTGTCTGAGGGAATGTGACCCAGCCCCCGACTTTAAAAGGTTGGCAACCCCTGTTCTGGAAGGTCTAGCTCAGGGGTTGCCAACCTTTTAAAGTTGGGGGCTAGGTTACGCTCACTCAGACAGTTGAGGGAGCCAGACTGGTGGTTCCCCCTAACCTAAACAGGTCTGCGTCCACTTCCAGCAGCAGTGGCATGGGCCAGATGATTTGGCAGGTCCAATACACAGGCCATAGGTTGCCTACCCCTGGTCTACCTGATCTGACCATTTTTCATGCTGCCAAAGAGATTCTGGAATCTGTTGTCAAAAATGGAACTTTTCCTAGCTCTGATAATGCGTCCACAAGAACAAATCACTAGATATCCATTGGGTTTTCTACACAATCCTGTGTTAAAAATAGATTTCCTTGGGGAAAGGCATTCTTTTTATCATATTCTACTCCAAAAGACTCATTAACAACTCAAGCTGGAATCTGACCTACAGATATTTTCCCTTTCTCTCTTTCTCAAAAGGAATTAAAACTATTTTTAAAGTCCCTGTGTTGGCATAGGCTTCTACTGGCACATCAAGCTGTTTACCACATCTTTTATATGTAGTGTAATTCAAGGATTATATCTTTTTGAATATTTATAATTATACATATTATTTATATATTATATGTCCTAGTATTCTGGGAAGGGACAAAAGGGGCAATTAAAATGGCAATTTCAGTTCAATTTACATAACTGTAAAACAAAGCACAATGTAGTATATCCCCCACCCCAAAAAGGTTGAACATGCTGTGATGGAGTTCAAATAGACGTACCTGGTCTCAGGATGTGTTGTAGAGTTTTGCATTTTTGATAACTGGCATTCTAGTGTCATAAGGGTTTTAAATTCTGGCCCAGACTGTGATGGAAAGTGCTAAATTGGCAATCCTAAATTTGAAGTGGAAGTAGCCCATTGTTTGGGCATAAAAACCTCACTCAAAAACTGGGGAGTAAGAAAACATCCTCCCACTCCCCACACACACCGCTAAAATTCTGAGCAACCCCTAGAACAGGGGTGGCCAAACTATGACCTGTGGGCCAGATCCGGCCCACACCTCTACCAGAAGTGGAAATAAAATATGCATGCATAAATGCTGCTGTAAATGCACCCACGGGTGCTGTAAGTGCATTTACGACACCCACGGATGCATGTTATGGCAGGAAGAACCATGTTACCAGCCCACGGTGTGAAAGGTTTGGGAAGTCCTACCCTAGAATGTAAGTTACACCAGGTGTAAGTTGTGTTCTTCCACAATTTTTTTCCTGCATGAGCAGATTTTAAAGAGGATAGCTAAGCACAGATGCTTTCATGGTAGAGTTCAGCTCTCTGGATGTAAGAGCCCCCACAAAGGACCACAAATTCACCCCAAGGAGGTTTCTAGGTTAACCTATCCCTTGTGCCCTACCCCTATAATATCTGGAGAAAGGGATCATGTAATACATTGCCCTTTTCTGTGAAGAGCTCCAGAGGGATCTATCTCTTGACACTGGGGGAGTGGGCAAAACAGTGGCAAATGAGCTTCAACATTAGTAAGTGCAGAGTGATGCATGTTGGGGCAAAAAACCCCAATTACATTTATAAACTGATGGGGTCTGAACTCTCTGCCACAAACCAGGAAAGGGACCTTGGTGTCCTGGTGGACGAGAGCTCAATGAAGGTGTCAACCCAGTGTGCCTCAGCAGTGAAGAAAGCAAACTCAATGCTAGGGATCATTAGGAAGGGTATAGGAAATAAGTCAGCAAGTGTCATTTTGCCTCTTTATAAATCTATGGTGAAGCCCCATCTGGAATACTGTGTACAGTTCTGGTCGCCATACCTCCAGAAGGATATTATGGAGCTGGAAAAAGTGCAGAGGAGGGCAACCAGAATGATTAGGGGACTGGAACACCTTCCTTACCATCTGAGGCTGCAAGGGTTGGGCCTTTTCACTCTTGAACGACGGCGTCTAAGAGGTGACCTGATTGAAGTTTATAAAATCACGCACGGTGTGGACAAAGTAGATAAGGAAAAACTGTTTTCCCTATCGCACAACACTAGAACTAGGGGACACTCCATGAAACTTTTGGGTGCTAGTTCTCAAACAAATAAGAGAAAGTACTTTTTCACCCAGAGGATCACTGGTCTGTGGAACTCCCTGCCAGAAGAAGTGGTGACGAATCACTAATATTTCTAGGCAAAGAAACAGTTAAAATTAATAACGCGAATAAAATGCTAAAGACACTCTTTAGAACATGGACACTATTGAAAAACAAATTATCCCCAGGGTTATCACCAATTTTGGAGTTAAGGGATTTAAAATCATTCCCACTACTCTTAGACCATAGGACTGAAGAAATAATGAAAAGATATAAAGTAACTTTATTAAAGGAATAGTTAGATGTTTGTGAGGATGAGGAGAAAATGTCAGAAATGTGTAAACAGTTGAAACTAAATTGGCTTCAAGTTGCCGCACTGAATAGTTGGAATAAAAAATACAGGGAAGAAATAGGCTTAGACAGGAACATGACAAAATTTGAGGAGCTAGTATATAAGTTAAGAAATGGTCAAATAGAAATTAAAGGATTAGTTAGTAAATTATATAAAGTATTGGATGATTCTAACGAATCCCAAAAAGCATTAAGAGGAATATGGGAGCAAGATTTAAATGTTAAAATCACAGATGAATGTTGGAATAGAAAGTGGAAAAGAAGAATCATGAAAACGTTATCAGTAAGGATTAAGGAGCATAACCACAAGTTATTATGGAAATGGTATATGACCCCTGTGCGATTACATTTAATTGACAAGACAAAATTAAATATATGTTGGAGGTGTAAGGAGGATATAGGAACGTATGAGCATATGTGGTGGGGGTGTAAGAAGTTGAAGCCATTCTGGACGAGTGTAGAGTATGAAATTGGGAAAATTTTGAATGAAAAGGTTAAATTGGACGCAGTTATAGTATTACTAACGGATGTTGATAAGGTGGAATATAGTAAAAGGGAATTAATGGCAGTCATGTTATCAGGTGCCAGACACTGTATAGCGCGGCAATGGAAGAATGATGTCACTCCAAAAATTGACGAATGGTACAATGAGTTATGGACTGTTGCTTTAAACGATAAGCTCACCTGGGAACTAAATTTAAGAAAAGGACTAATAAAAGAAAATAAATTTCAGGACACTTGGAGATGTTTTATAGACTATATACTGCATAAGGATCAAGGTCAGAAGCCAACGCCGGATCAGCATTCCTTTTGGAAAGGAATCATATAAGAATTAAGTAACTCTGTCCCATATGGCAATGTAAATAGCACATGGTGAATGTCCTCTATTAAGTTGATGTGTTTGTTTTTGTTATTATGTAATGTGTAGATTTAAATAAAAATTTTTTTAAAAAAGAAGAAGTGGTGACAGCTGTCAGTCTTGGCAGCTTTAAGAAAGGATTAGACAAGTTCATGGAGGACAAGGGTATCAATGGCTATAATGATGGATACCTAAGGACAACCTCCGGGTTGGAGAGATAGGCAGGCTATCTCTCAATGCCATCTCCAGGGAATCCTAAGCAGGGGAAGGCATCTGATGGGAATAATACTTTGAAGCAAATGGTGAGCCACTGTGTGAAACAGAATGCTGGACTGGATAGGCTCCTGTGGCCTGTTCCAGCAAGGCTGTTCTTATGTTCTTATGTCATACACTTTTTCTCCACAACTGCCTGGTTTATTGTAAAAGTAAAGGTAAAGGTCTGCCAACCTAGCAGTTCGAAAGCAAGAAATTGCAAGCAGATGAATAAGTACCACTTTGGTGGGAAGGTAACAGTGTTCTGGGCACTCTGGTGTCTCTTCGTGCCTGTCACCTGACCACAGAAATGTCTGCAGATGCAGACAGCGCTGGCTCTTTGGCTATAAATGGAGTGAGATACGACTGGCTTTCGAGCAAGGGCGACTTTGATCTTTACCTTTTAAAGTTAAAGATCTCATCCTTTACCTTTATGTGGCACACATGACTAGATGCCTTTAGCGTTGAGAACCAAGACAATAGAAACAGCCGAAAGCCTGGTTTAACGCATCTTTATTGCATGATGGTCAGGGGGAACATGTGGTAATGGCGGACGAACAGCTCAATATATACTGTGGCTATACATTTGAATGTGGCTCCTCGGTAGCCCATTGGCTACTGTCTGCGTGACGTCACTCTCCGTCACGCCCTTCTTGTCCAGGTGAGGTAGTGGCAGGAATCTTCCCGCGGCTGTAGGTATTTGGGGAATTGGAACCATGTGAGCTAGACGCTCGCTATTGCCCCTAGTGGTCACTAGCTCGCGTCCTCATACGGAAGGTTACAGTGTTACAGCTGGTGATTGTTACATCCACTCATTCGAGTGTTACATTACTTAAAGGCACAATATTCCAAACACAACATCCCTCCCCCCTAGGATGAGACGAAGTCTCTCATCCAATATGGTTTATTGCAAGAGCGTTTTGGGCGCAAGGCTGGCTGGCTTGTCCCGGGGGCGCTATCACTTCTGTGTTCCCTGGTCTCTTGTCCTGCAATGGGAGAGGGAGAGTCATTAGCGACTTGCCGTGGCTCTGCGGTTTTCGGGGTAGGGGTAAACTCCATTGTGGGAAAACCGGGGGCATTGGGGGCTAAAGAAAAACCCCGCTTCTCGCTTGGACGGGTGGGGGACCACTCCGAAACACCCCCCGGTTTTGTAACTCAAAGTCAAAATCATCTTCTGGGATATCTGTGGGGGCATCCTCCAGGATATCTGCGGGGACAAACTTATTCCCTTCCCCCCTCGGCAGGGACCACCGGCCCCCTTCCCCTCCCCCTTGGGCTGAACGGGTGGGGGAGAACCCTAACGTTGAGTCCTGTGTCGCGGTTTCCCCGCCTTGGTTACCGGGAACCCGGCGTTGCAGTTGGTCTGCATGCCGCCTCCAGAGTAGACCTGTGCTTGTTTCTACGCAGTACGACACAGGTCCCGTTTGTCCAATGACTACTCCCGGAACCCAGGCTGGCCCTGCACTAGCGTAGTTTCTGCAATGGACCGGGGCGCCTATTTCGAAACTCTTTGTGCCCGCTATCCTGATGTTCCTCCCAGTGTCTTCCACTCTCATGGGGTCTAGCCTGGTCAGTATCGTAGTCAGCTTCCTGCGCATTAGGAGCTCTGCGGGCGAATAGCCTGACACCAGGGGGGTCACCCTATACCCCAGCAAGAATTGGCATAACTGTAGGTTCAAGTCCCCGGGGCCCATGCGCCTCAGCGCGTCTTTGGTGGTACGCACGAGGCGTTCTACCTGGCCGTTCATCGCCGGGTGAAAAGGCGCGGAGGTGATGTGCCGGATGGCATTAATGTCAATGAATGCCCTGAATTCGGCGGATGTGAAACAACTTGCGTTATCGCTCACAAGCGTATCGGGTATGCCGAACAAACTGAACACCTTGCGCAATTGTTTAATGGTTGCGGCTGAGGAGGTGTTTGCGACTGGAATAACCTCCAACCACTTGGAATAAGCATCCACTATAAGGAGAAAGAGCGAGCCTCTGAAAGGGCCCGCGAAATCAATGTGCACGCGGGACCACGGCCCCTTTGCCGCATCCCATTCCCTGTGCGGAAGTCGGGCCTCCTCGGGCCGGGAGCTTTGGCAACTCTCGCAAGTGCCCACCATGTGCTCAATATCAGCGTCCAACTGGGGCCACCAGAAATAGCTCCTGGCCAGTGCCTTGGAGCGGACAATCCCTGGATGGCTGACGTGCAGCAGCTTGAGCACTCTTGCTCTCAGGGATTCAGGGACGACCACCCGCTGGCCCCACAGGAGGCAACCCCTCTCCATGGACAGTTCTAACCTCTTCCTAAAAAACGGAGCAAATTCTGCCACTGGGGAAGACGTTGGCCACCCTTTTTGCACCCATGAACTAACCAGGGCCAACGTCTTGTCTCTGCCCGTCGCCTTGGCGATCTCCGCGGGCACTATGGGGGGTGAATCCAGGACCTCTATCATGAGCACTTGGTGGTCTTGTTCCACCTCACACACGGGGCTGCCCAAGTGGGGCAGGGGTGACCTCGATAGGGCATCCGCGTGGCTTATGTCCTTTCCAGGGCGATAAACCAGCGCATTCTGGTACGCGTTTAAAAAAAATGGCCCACCTTAGCATTCTAGGGGACAGGATCTGCGGTGTGGGCTTGTCTGTGGTGAAAATGCCTAGCAGGGGCTTGTGGTCAGTCACGATGGTGAAGGGGTGGCCATAGAAGAAATCATGAAACTTCTTCGTCCCAGCAATTATCGCTAGTGCCTCCCTGTCTGTCTGTGCATAGTTACGCTCTGCCTTAGACGGGGACCTGGAGTAGAACGCCACCGGGGCTTCCCACCCATTTTCCAACACGTGGCACAGGACTGCCCCCACCCCCACTGGAGACGCATCACATACCAGAACCACTGGTCTCTTGGGGTCAAAATGGGTTAGAATGGCGTCTGAGGATAAGAGTTGTTTCAGCTCATTGAATGCCCTCTCCTGACTCTCGCCCCATCGCCACGCCTCATCTTTTTTTAACAATTTATGAAGCGGCTCCGCTACCGACGCCTTCCTAGGCAGGAAGGAATGGTAGAAGTTTAAGAGCCCCAGGAACGACTGCAATTCTGGCTTGGAGGTGGGGCGAGGAGCATTCTGAACGGCGGTCACCTTTGATTCGGAGGGTTTTATGCCAACAGGGGTTACCCAGAAACCCAGGAACTCAACCTCTTTTGCGAAGAAGACACATTTGTCTTTCCGCAGCCTCAACCCCGCCTTTTCAAATTCTGTCAGTACTTTGTCTAGCCTCTCAGCCAATTCTGACTAACTCCCCCCTGTTATCAATACGTCATCAAAATATGGCAAGACCCCCTCCAAACCCTTCAGCAGACGCTCCACTAATGATTGGAAAATGCCTGGTGCCGAATTCACGCCAAACTGTAGGCGCATCACCTGGAACGCCCCATGTGGGTGACTATCGTCTGCGCAGCTGCTGCAGCTGGGGTTACCGAGAGTTGCTGATAAGCCTGCGCCAGGTCCAGCTTCGCAAAACACTTCCCCCCATGTAACCTGGCCAACAGGTGGCTGACTACCGGCACCGGATACGCATTTGGGCATATCGCCTTATTAATGGTACATTTGTAATCAGCGCAAATTCGAACCTCCCTGTTGGCCTTTAGCGCTGTTACAATCGGAGTTTCCCACTCCGCAGAATCTACAGGAACTAGAATGCCCTGGCCCACCAATTTGTCCAGTTCCGCCTCTGTTTTGTCCTTAAGTGCAAAAGGCACCCTTCGCGGTTTGAGTCTTATTGGGCGGATCTCTGGGTCCAGGTCGAACGCAACTGGGGGCCCCTTGAATTTTCCTAGTCCCTTCTTGAACACCTCGGGATGCGCGTTACACACCTCCTGTATTGGGACAGTTCCAATAGTATGCACCCCCCCAATGAACAAACCCAGGGGCTTAAAGCATTGTGTTCCGAGGAGGCAACAGTCTCCCCCCTTGAGAAAAACCAGAGGGAGGTCCGAGGTGTGTTGCTTGTGTTGTACCTTGAATTTTCCCACCCCCAACACTGGAATGCTATTTCACTGCACGTCCCGCAGCGTAGACCTCAGTGCTTTGAGCTTGGGCCGCACGTTGGGGGAAATCCTCAAAAACTGTCTCTGGGAAATGATGGAATAGGAGGAACCCGAGTCTATCTCCATCTTAACGGGGACCCCTTGCACCAGTACCTCTACAAAATAACGTGGGTGTCCTAAGGACACGCTGTGGACTGCCGTGTCGTCGTCGCTGTCATCGGAGATGCGGCACATGCCGTCCTGCTTCTTCGAGGACCGGACACCCTCCTGCTTCTTCGGTGAGCGGTCTGTCAAGCTTTTCCGGTCTTTGCGACGTCGCCTGCAAACCTTGGCTATGTGGCCCCGGCACCCGCAGTTATGGCACTCCGCCTTCCTGAACGGACACTTACTGCGGTCATGGGACGCCCCGCAGCCGTCGCAATGCCGGCCGTCCTTCCGCACCTTCCGGATGTCCTCGTCCTCGCTGCTCTCCGTGGAGGAGTGTGGTGCCCGCCTGGCCGCTTGCACCGAGCCTGCTGCCTTGTCGGGTTGTGGGGGCCTTGTCCTGAACCTCTTAACCCCGGCCCTCATGGCTTCTGCCGCCTGCGCCTCCTTCACAACCTCTTGCAACGTTGGGGGCGGCTCTTTGTTCATCAGCTTTCGCTGGATCTCCTCGTCCCACAGGCCACACAGCATGCGGTCCCTGAGGGCAATTTCCAGGTTCTCCCACTTGCATGGGCCGGCGGCCAAACGGAGGGCCGCTGCAAAGGCAGCCACGGACTCACCAAGCGCCTGGACTCTCTTCCAGAATGCGTCCCGAGCCGAAAACATTGAGACCGAGGGCTGGAAATGGTGCCGCATCGCTTTCAGGAGCTGATTGACCGGAACCTCGCCCACCTTCCTTGGAGACACCAGGTCCACCAAAATCTTCATGGCCGGGAACCCGAGCATCATGATGAGGATGGCCCTTTTCTTCCCCTCGTCCGAGATGTCGGACACCATCAGTGCGCTTTGGAAATCCATCTCGAACAGTTCCCATTCCTCCGGTTTGTTGATGTTGAAACCGGCCTGTGTTGTCTTGATTCCGTGGGGATCCATCATCCCACCTTCGTCGCCAATTTAGCGTTGAGAACCAAGACAATAGAAACAGCTGAAAGCCTGGCTTAACGCATCTTTATTGCATGATGGTCAGGGGGAACATGTGGTAATGGCAGACGAACAGCTCAATATACACTGTGGCTATTCATTTGAATGTGGCTCCTCGCTAGCCCATTGGCTACTGTCTGTGTGACGTCACTCTCCGTCATGCCATTCTTGTCCAGGTGAGGTAGTGGCGGGAATCTTCCCGCGGCTGTAGGTATTTGGGGAATTGGAACCATGTGAGCTAGACGCTCGCTATTGCCCCTAGTGGTCACTAGCTCGCGTCCTCATACGGAAGGTTACAGTGTTACAGCTGGTGATTGTTACATCCACTCATTCGAGTGTTACATTACTTAAAGGCACAATATTCCAAACACAACAATGCCAAAACACAGAGAACACTGTTACCCTTCCTGAAAAAGCAGTACCTATTAATCTACTTGCTTTCAAACTGCTAGGTTGGCAGGAGCTGAGACAGACGGCAGGAGCTCACTCCATCCTGCGGCACTCAGGTCTCGAACTGCTGATCACCCGATCATCAAGCTCAGCTTCTTAACCGCTAAGCCACTGCTGCCCCCGGTTTATTGTACTTAGGTTTAATTCCCAGTGTAGAAGGGAATTCATTATAAAACTGCATGGAAGTTGAGAAGGAACAGCTTGCTTGGAAAAGGAAGAGAGGCTGGTTCCTGCGCACAGTTAGAGATGCAAGGTTGGAACAGTTCCTGTAAACAAACACTGCAAAACAAGCCAAAGAAGCCTGTTAGGGCCTTCTGATGATAGATAAAACAGAGGATTAAGTGGGAGAAGAGGCTGGCTGAAGCAAAATTGTAAACTCCACAGCCCAAGGTGCCTGTTGGAGTACTGACCCTCCTGAAAGAGCAAGAGCAAGTCTCCAGAATCAATAGTGGTGTCACTTCCATCCAGAGCAGGGGTACCCAAACCTTTTGGGCTGTGGGCCAGTCACGTGGCTCAGGGGGCTTGTCACTACATCCCGGGGCTGGATCCGCCCCCTGATGCCAATTCATCCGGCCCATGGAGCCCTCGTTGCTCCCAGAAACAGAAGTAAAATGTGCCGGTACGGGCACATTTTACTTCCACTTCCAGGATCAATGAGGGCATCATGGGCCGGATGAATTGGAATCTGGGGTCCAGATCCGGGCCCCAGGCTGTAGTTTTGGCACCCCTGGTCCAGAGGATAGCTCAATACACCAGGAAAAAAAGCAAAGCTTCAGGGAACAAAACTCTTGGACTGGAGCTTCCAGAAACCTCATCCAACCCCCAGCATGATAACCTGAAAGATAGTCATAAAGAGGAAAGGCAGGATCCATTCTCAATCATCTGAGAGGGCAGGATGTGTAATAATGGGGCTCAAACTAAAGGAAGCCAGAGCTAGACTGAAAATCAGGAAGGACGTCTTAACTGTTAGAGTAATACGACAATGGAAGCCATGACCCTGGTCGGTGGTGAGCGCTCCAACACTGGAGGCATTCAAGAGAGAGTTGGATAGAGGATGGGGTTGCTTTGACTGGTTGACCGATCCTGTGATTGTGAGAACACAGGGTGTGGGGAAAACAGGGCTGGCTGTCTAATGGGAAAAGAAGCAAAATATTAAGGAGAAGGTGCCATCTTTCAACATAAGTTCTGAGACTTCATAGATGCAGCATTGGGGAGGTTGTGCCATTAGCCATACCCGTCAAGCGCAGCTCCTGGAAATACGGAAACTGCTCCAGCCCGGGTGCGCATGCACCACAACAACTCATCTGCACACATGCAGAACCCCTCTGTGCATGCGCAGAAACCTCTGTGCACGTGCAGAGCCCATTTGCGGTGGGCGCGTGTGCGCAGTAACCCCTTTCCCCGTTGAAAGACAGGACAGCAGCGGGAAAGGGGAGTAACCAGCGGAGAAGTACGGGAAATCCTGGCCAATCCGGGATACTTGACAGGTATGCCATCAGCTCAACACTGCCTGTTCTTCTCTGTGCTTCTAGGACTGGCCTGCACAGTTGTCCCCAGTAACTATGGCCTTCCTTGCTTGCTGAATCTTCATGGGAAAGGGAAAGGTCACCCTTGCTCGAAAGCCGGTCATATCCAACACTAGGGTTCAGTGCTCATCTCTGTTTACAGACAAAGAGCCAGCAGAATTTCCGTGGTCATGTGGCAGACACCGAAATGCACGGAACACTGTTTACCTTCTCACCGAAGTGGTACCTATTTATCTACTTGCACTTTGTTGCTTTCGAACTGCTAGGTTGGCAGGAGCTGGGACAGACGACAGGCGCTCTCTTTGTCATGTAGTACTGGGGACCTGACCTGCCAACCTTCCAATTGTCAAGTTCAGCGTCTTAACCACTAAGCCGCCACAGTCCCTTTGAGAAAAGATACAGGTAAAAAGAAGGTGGCTTTTCAAAAACACATCAAGCTCTGACATGAGAGGTGATAGCCATCTTTTGTTACCTAAAGGACTGTCTCCTAGAAGATGGAGCAAGCTCATTTTCCCTTAGCTCCATTGGATAGGACCCCATGCCATGAATGCAACTGACAGGGAGATTTAGACTGGACATTAGGAGGAACTTACTGACAGTAGGAGTTAGTTGTCAATGGATTGGAAAGTCTCAGAGGCTGGAGGGTTTTCATCCATTGGAGGTTTATAATCAGAGGGTTTAGAGTAATCTGAAAGGAAGATTTATCTGTGGATTTCCTATTTAGCAATTGGGTTTGATGACCCTTGGGGGTTTCATCCAGTTCCACAATTCTCTGATTCTACAAATGCGCAAAATTGTGAATTTGTGCAGTGGTTTAATGGTTAAGATGCTGAACTTGATGACTGGAAGGTCAGCAGGTGAACAGTTTGAGACCCAGGTGCTGCTCGACAGAGTGAGCTTCCGTCATCTGTCCCAGCTCCTGCCAACCTAGCAGTTCGAAAGCAAGAAATTGCAAGTAGATAAATAGGCTCAAGTGGCTAAGACGCTGACTGGGAGGCGGAAGGTCAGCAGTTTGGTTCCCGAGTACTGCAGGACGGAATGAGCTCCCATCTTTGTCCCAGCTCCTGCCAACCTCACAGTTTGAAAGCAAGACATTGCAAGTAGATAAATAGGGACCACTTTGGTGGGAAGGTAACAGCGTTCCGTGCATTCCGGTGTCTAGTCATGCCTACCACATGACCACAGAAGCATCTGCAGAAGCAGACAGCACTGGCTCTTTGGCTTTGAAACAGAGATGAGCACCGAACCCTAGAGTCAGATACAACTGATTTTCAAGCAGGGATGACCTTTACCTTTGCCTTAAAGTGTGAACAGCCCTTACATGTGCAATCATACCATTCTATAATTTGTGGACAATGTATGAGTTTTGAAGGTGATGTGTGATAATTATGCTGTTGACTTATCGAATTATTTATGTCCTGTTCTGCATCCAAAGACTTCCAGTTGGTCTACAGGCATTAAAACCATTTAAAAATCAATGGACAATTAAAAAGCAATCTAAAAGTTTCCAATGAACATCATTCTAGCCCTGAAACAGCTGGAAGGCCCATGCGTCTTCCCTCTTGGCTTTCTATTTGGTAGGTTTATGGTGTGGAACAGACGTAAGCCCATGGGATCCAGTCCATTTCGTGCGGCTCTTTCTGACTCAGGTCACCATAAATCACAACCCAACCAGGTTCGTGTTGTTTAAAGGCTTCTAGCGAAGGCTCAGAATACCCTGGGATTAAACGAGGCAATTAAAGAGTGATCAGTTTGTCCTGTTCAGTCCTTGGGGTAGAAGGGAGGCTTTGTCCCAGAACATCTGTTCCCTCGGCTTGCATTCCTCGTAAAAACGTGGACTCTTCAGAAGTCCATGCCACGGGAAAGTTGGAGCTTGGAAGGGGGGGGGATGAGAGATGGAATGATGCACCAAGAATGGAAACCACGCATCTGAATTCAATACTGTGTCATAACAACATCGTTTATGCAGCTCCTACCTACTCTTTGTCCGCTTGTTTCTAATTTCCAAATGTTTCAGATGCGATATCTAACCAAGCCTTTCAAGAAACTTTTAAGGCATGCTACATATTGTCCCCAATATCTCAGGGGTGGACAACTTTGAGAAGTTTGGGAGCCAACTGTGCTCCTTGGTCCTCCTTGGAAAGCTTCACACGCTAAGGGATTTTTGTTTTTTGTACTGCAAATCCCAGGTTTATCCATCTAATGAGTTCCACCTGACAGATGCCTAGTAAAGGTAAAGTTGAAGGACTCCCTTGCATGAAAGCCAGTCACGCCTGACCCTAGGGTGTGGTGCTCATATCCATTTACAGCCAAAGAGCCAGCACTGTCTGCATTTGCAGAAATTTCCGTGGTCATCTGGCAGGCATGACTGCCAAAGTGTAAGGAACAGTGTTACCTTTCCCAACAAAGTGATACCTATTTATCTACTTGCAATTTCTTGCTTCCGAACTGCTAGATTGGCAGGAGCTAAAATAGAGACAGGCTCTCACTCCGTCGCATAGCACCTGGGTCTCGAACTACCAACTTGCCGACATTCTGGTCATCAAAATCAGCAACTTAACCACTAAGCCAACATGCCCCCTGACAGACATCTACAGACACCATAAATGTAGCTCACCTGGAGAGATGCAGTAAACCCATTGGTATGGATTCACAAAGAACAGCAGTTACAGGTAAGCAACCTATTATTATAGAGCCCTGGTGGTGCAGGGGTTAATCTGCTGTACTGTAGCCAGAACATTGTGAGTTCAATTTTTACCATGGCTCATGGTTGACTCAGCCTTCCAAACTTCCGAAGATGGAAAAATGAGTACCCAGCATGTTGGTGGGCAAAGTGCTACTTAACTCGTAAACCACTCAGAGAGTTAGGGCAGTATACAAGTGTGATTGCTTTGCTTTGTTGTGATAATAAAATCACAAGAGCCTGGAGTTCATTGACGTATATCCCATCCTAACAATAACTTTGGAACACCTGGCACCACAATAACGTGCCACGATCTTTTATTAATAATGTTATGCCTGCCGAATGAAGAGACCTGTTCTCAAAAGCATGCAACTTTTTTTTTAGTGATCCAATAAAGGTATCGCCTATTCTTTGCATTTTTCATGATTTAAAAATGGTTCACACGGCTAATTTCCTTTGTTTTGTTTTGTGATTCTGGAAGTGGAAGGCCAAAGCATTTGCATCTCTGACTCTTGGGATTCCAAGAGCAACTCTTCTATATAAGTCAGGGGTGTCCAAACTATGGCTTGTGGGCCAGATCCGGCCTCATCTCAATTCATCCAGCCCACACCACCCTCGTCGCTCCCGGAAGTGGAACTAAAACGTGCCCGTATGGGCATGTTTTACTTTCATTTCCGGGAGCGATGAGGGTGGTGTGGGCTGGATGATTTGGCGTCGGGGGCCGGATCTCGCCTGAAGGCCATAGTTTGGGCACCTCTGGTTTACGCAGAGAAAACGGCAATTTAATATCTATCTCATCCTGTTGCAAAACAGATTGCAAGGCACGTTTTACTTCCTTGGGAGGAACCAAGTGACCGGCCCACTGAACCACGTGACTGGCCTGCATCCCAGAAAGTTTGGTATAGGGCCTCCAAATGTGAAAAATGTTTGTTTTAACACATCCGGCCTCCATCCATCAAAGCAAACGAGCCGATGAGAGGGAAGATAAATGAAAGCTACCACCCTCCCTGTCCCGCCTGGTCTTTGTCTCGCAAAGGATAAGATCCGTCCTCCTCCGCAGCGTTGGAGAGATCATGTTGGCGTCTTCGGTTTTTGCTTATGGAGGGGGTGTGAGAGCAAGAGATTCTGTTTAAATGTTTTGTGGTGAAACACAGGAAAGTTTACTTCCTTCTGATTCTGAAAGAGAGCCAGTCCACGGGCTTTGAAGGCTCAGCGTTAATCCTGCAAACAAAACAAAACAAAACCAACCATAATTCACAGATAAGAGTGTCATTTTCCACAGATTTTAACTCTTGGATGGGAAGACAACCTCTTTTCAAATACAGAACCCTTTGCCATAAGATCTGGAACAGGGATTCACAACCTGCGGCCCACAGGCTAGATGCGGCCCATGGCACCATTTCATGTGACTCTCCACTGCCTCCACCATATCCGGAAGTGCCATGTGGTGGAGGAAAGGCAAAACGGCCGTCCATCCCCCAAAGCTGTCTCAGGGAGCGTGACCCGCCCCCCAGCTTTAAAAGGTTGAGAACTCCTGATCTGGAGTGAGGCAGCCATGTGTACTATGGCCATTATTATTCATCGCCTACATAGGCAGCATATGCAAAAAAAGCTAAGCCCATGAAGGGAAACAATATCAACAGATTGCTTTTTGCAGATGATCAGGCGTTGATCAAGTACAGCTAAGGAACTACAACAACACTTTACATCCATGAACCAAAAATGTAAGATAAATAACATAAGACTCAATAAAGAGAAGACTGAGGTAATGGCAATTGGAAGGAAACAGTATACTCTAGATCAGGGGTGCCCAAACTATGGCCTGTGGTGCCATTCCATCTGGTCCACGCAGCCCTCGCCGCTCCTGGAAACATGCACAAAACACTGCCGTAAATGTCGTCATTGCTTCTTCTTCTTCTTCTTCCATATCTGAATCCAAATACAGGCAATCATCATGGCAACCAACCATGAAGATCTTCCTGAGAATACAATGCAGTGGCCTTTCATCTGCCTTCTGCATCTCAGTATGATCCCCATACCACTGATCCGGTTCCGCGTGTCACTTTCTGGTCCTGAACCCTTTTGGCATGCAAAGTCCTCCCCAGGCCAGTGTTGATGAAGCTGCTGCCCTCCATCAAGATGGATCCAAGTGGGATTTAATCCACTTGGGGACCCTCACCCTTCCCTGTGGACTTCTCCACCCAAGGCTGTTAGTCCTCGGGGTTGTCAGGTTAGTTAACCTCCGCTGACACTTGCCATTGAGTCGCTGGCAATATGGCCTACTCTATTACCATAGGGACTGCAGTGGCTCAAGTGGCTAAGACACTGAACTTGATGACTGGAAGGTTGGAGTTCGATACCCGAGTACTGCATGATAGAGTGAGCTTCCGTCTCTGTCCCAGCTCCTGCCAACCTAGCAGTTCGAAAGCAAGAAATTGCAAGTAGATAAATAGGGACCACTTCAGTGGGAAGGTAAATGGTACTCCATGCACTCTGGTGTCTAGTCATACCTGCCACATGTCCACGGAAATGTCTGCAGACATAGATAGCACTGGCTCTTTGGCTATAAACAGAGATGAGCACTGAACCCTAGAGTTGGATACGACTGGCTTTCGAGCAATTGCAGCCTTTACCATATCTTGCTATTACCATAGCAAGATAACCTGGCCAGACTGGATGACTGGATGGCTACAGAAAATCATTTTTGGCACAACAAAAATCCTTTAGCTAACATTTTCTCTTGTGCTAGCTTGGAAATCCTGCACATGTTAGTGCAAAAACTAACACGTCTAATTTTGCAGTCTAGTCATGCCTGCCACATGTCCACAGAAATGTCTGCAGAGCACCAAACCCTGGAGTCGGATACAACTGGCTTTCGAGCAAGCGTGACCCTACCTAATTCTGCAAGCAAGGATGGGTAGACATATCTCATAGGGCTCTACCTCCTCGCTTGCCCGCTTCCTGTTATGCCAACCGTGGCATCCTGCTTAGGGAGGTGCCTTTTTCCTGACCAGCAGAATGATTCCACTTTACAGTCAAAAGATGCAGTTCCCAATTCTCTTTTTTTAAAAAATATATCCTTTTGTGTGCATATCCAAGTGGCTCCAAACAGGATACAATTAAAGCAAGAACATAAATGGCATTGTCAGTATATTTGCATGACAAAGAGGTGGATGGGAATGAGAGCATCCATGATGCATTTCTTGCTGCCCGGTTGGAAGATTTATAACTACCCTAACATTGCAAGTTAAAGAATGTCTAAAATAAGAGCCTGGTGTATGCTTACAAATAATATCTCTTTGAAAAGATTTTTTTTAAAAAAAAATCACTGTGATGAATAACATAAATGTTATGCTTCTTATTCATCAAGCAAACAATCATATATCACACAGAAACCAAAGTAAAACTTTTAACAGGCAAACAACCCCAAACACATCTTTGAATTGTCATTTCGGTGTTTTGAATACCAAACACTGGCCTAGTGATATTTTTATACAACAACATTTAAAAATATTTCCTCCCTGAGATTTATGTTTCCTACAAATGCACGTTTATGCTACAGGGCTGTGCATACCTCTGGTGTGCAGTAATCATTTTTCTTAAAACGAAGGAGGGAAAGCTTCTAGTCCTCATACTTAAGTGAGAGGGGGGGGGGGATAAGAAGGGTAAGGTTAAGATCTGGAAAAAGCTCTGAAACTTGCCGAATAAAGCTGCAAGTCTTTCTTTCATTTCATCTATATAACTACAGTAAAATCAAGGTTGGGTGCTGTGTGTTTGTTATACAAATCTACACCCCTGCACCGATCACGCTGAAACTCAGCACATACGTACCTTGGGCCAAAGAGACGGTCACTGTGGGGGTGTCAAGCCCCATGGGGAGGAGTATGCCCCCTAAATCAATCCACAAAGGGGAGACCCCCACCGACAGGAGAAAAAGCAAGGGAAAAAAGCCAACCAGGCGGGATTGTGATGTCATTGCCACAGCTCACACCAATTCCCAGCTGACCAGATCTGGGGCTCCATGAGATCGCAGGGCTCCCTCATACAAAAGCGACACCCCTGCACCGATTGCGCTAGAAACTGCGTGCACGCGTACCTTCAATGTCTGGAGTGGCCCGGGTAGGGTACCCCCGGGCAACGCCGAGTCCTCTGCTAGTTGTTTCTAATGGTCTTACTCACCAGCCATGGTAAGTATTGTGTTTGCATAGAGCCACATTCATCAATACCTGGAATAACCGACACATTGAGATGCTTGCGATTCATTAAACAAGGAAAGAGAACAAGATAGGAAGACCACAAAGGTGTATTTAGAAACTGTTTGGACTGTTGAAAAGAGCAGCATGTACACATCTGCTTTGCAAGCAGTGTCCAAGCCATAAAAGACATTTTTTTATAAAAGCCTTTCAATGTCAAATCAACCTCCCTCTGCCCTTCTCTTTTGCCTCAGACAGTGGCTTGTTCCAAACATACGTTCTAGCGGAATAATCCAGTCTTGGATCCTTAGCCAGTTCAACAAAACATCATTTTCAGTCCTTAATCCAACCTTTTCAACTATGCCAAAACACAACTCTGGAATGGACAAAGCCATAAATATGCTCAGCTTTGAAAGCAGCTCTCCACCATCAACTCCCTACAGATTTTACTAATTAAAAATGGATTCCAGGAAGCCATGATCAGATAGATATCTTGACGTGAGAGACCGTGGGGGTTGTTTCATGTGGGAAAGGGTGAAAAAAAATTAGCCCCATCAAGATCAACATTGATTCAAGTGTGTCTCCTCCTCCTCCTCCTCCTCTTCTTCTTCTCCTCCTCCTCCTTCCTCCTCCTTCAATTGTTGTATCCGATTCCAAATATTGTCTATCATCATGGTGATTAGCCATGAAGATTGTCCTGGGAACAATATGCAAATGTTTCTATCTCAGTTACTGTTGGAATTGGGGAATAAACAAAACAAAAACTGCTGCAACACCTTGAAGATTAATGGTTAAATTTTAATATGAACTTAATGTTGGAATTGAGACAGCTTCAGACAGCTTCAAGGGCTGGATGGCCATTTTGACCTTTCTCCACCACATGGCACTTCCAGGTGTGGTGGAGGCAGTGGGGCCCCACGTGAAATGGTGCTGTGGGCCACATCTGGCCCACGGGCGCCAGGTTAAGAAACCCTGTTATAGACAGTGTCTCATTGGTAGGGAGGGTCTCTTAAATGCTGAAAGCATCCGGTTTCAAAACGGCTTGCTTTGTTTTGTGATTGATCTCTGCATGCTAGATACATCCTTCATTTATTTATTTATTTATTTATTCTGATTTATATTTATATTGTCTGGTTTTTCCAGATCCAAAGTCAGTCGCTATCATCTCTCAGTGAGACATTCACGTGATTTACTTCTAGCATGCCATATCACCTATGTACAACGTGACCGAGACATAATTTAAGAAGGCTGCTTTTGTACGCCATGTTCCACCTGTGGGGTTGCTGCTGGGTCATGCCATTCGTCTGATGTCAATGGTTTCCTTCAATGGTGCTTCTCTAATCGTCTTAGCATTTCATCAGGTAACAAAGCAGTTGTTGCCACTTTCAACTGAGAGGTCATTCAAGTGGTACCCTCTATTATTGCTGGGAACGTCAGGATGAATGAACCAGAGCTAATAATGTTCTGACAGTGGACATTTGCGTGTTTGAGGTGGCCTAACAGCACAATAGATTTGTGTTTACTTTTCAGTTACCTAATGCGTAAGGAGGTTGTGGAATTCAAGGAAGGCATTTTATAGGAGGTTGAGGGTCTTTATTGCAACCCGACACATTCTGAGTGAGAAAGGAAACACAAATATTGACCCAGTTTTTTTATTTCCTAATATGCTCGGACTCTCCTGGTTTCCTCCATGAGGATGATGAGAGAGGGGAGTGGGAACCATGGTGGTGGACTCTCTATCACTGAAGATTTTAAAGCAGAAATTGTAATCGATGACCCTTGGAGTCTATTCCAGTTCTGCAATTGTATGGTTCTATGAAACACACAGGGCCACAGTGGCTTGAAGGTTAAGACACTGAGCTTGCCAACCGGCAAGTCGGCAGTTCAGCAGTTCGAGACCCGTGTGCTGTGAGACAGAGTGATCTACCGTTGTCTGTCCTAGCTCCTGCCAGCCTAGCAGTTCAAAAGCAAGAAATTGCAAGTAGACAAATAGGTGCCGCATCAGCGGGGAAGGTAACCACATTCCATGCATTCCAGTGTCTGGTCATGCCTGCCACATGGCCATGGAAACATCTGCAGACACAGACAGCACTGGCTCTTTAGCTGTAATGAGCACTGACTCCTAGAGTCAGACATGACTGGCTTTTGAGCAAGGGAGACATTTACCTTTACCTGTGAAATACACCCCCACCCACATCAATCAGCATAGCCAACAAAGGGACTACTGTAGTTTTCTGTCACATCTGTACTTACCAGATTGGACAAGTGAATTGGCAAAATGGTGAAAGTTCAAAGCACAGGAAAGAATAACCATTTGAGGCAAAGCAACATAAAAAAAATCTTTATAATTTTCTTCGACTTGTCACAAAAAACTCTTTATTGTCCATTTATAGAAGAGATATAGAAAAAATACACTAAACCGATCCAGTAATACGGCTTTTCAAAATTAAATTTCTTCATCAGGAAATTTCATATACTATCTACAAGGTAGTAGAAAAATTGTATGAAAATACATAGAGAGCCATTTATCTAAAAATACTAATATACTATTATAAATTGTTTACAAAATAATATCAAAATACATCACATACGCAGCAATTTAGAAGTTCATAATAAAATAATTCGTTTTCATGCTGTGATATATTTTGATATTATTTTGTAAACAATTTATAATAGTATAATAGTATTTTTAGACAAATGGATCTCTATCATACAATTTTCCTATAACCTTGTAGATCTTAACCTATAAATCCAAGGGTTAACCGTTGGAACTTGCTATAGGTTGCTATGCCTCGCCCTACTTGCCTGCACTCACCCTTCCTGCACACGGCTGATCTGGGTCCGCAGGTCAACAAAGGATTGAGAAAACAGGCAGTGGGGCAACAGCCCCACAAACGCGAAAAAAGGGAAACAACTTCCTTTCCCAATGTTCTTTGCGCCGTGCCCACCACAGCCAATCAGGCTGAGAGGCGCGACCACAAAGAACATTGAAAAACGCGCCACGGCCAATCAAAATTGAGCCGCAGGAAAAAACCGCACCACAACCACAAATCACAAACCCATAACTACAAGCCCCAGAGTCCTGCGCGACAAAAGCGCGCAGAACGCTGAGGAAAAACCGGCGCCCGAAAAATTAAAAAGAAAAACAACTCACCGCCTCACAGCCAAGCACACACCAGCCGGCTTTCTTTCCCTCACCCAAGGTGCCTGAAGGTCCCGGCTGGAGTTTCCCCTTTAATATCAGTGGGTGGGGGGGTCGCGATCCCCCTCTCCGCTGGCTACCCTAGGGTTGGCAGGTTTGTGGGAACAAAAGGGGTATGTTGCCCCAACCCTTCTGGACCCAGGAGACCAGGGAGAGTGGATCGATTCCCCCCTCCTAAAAAAACCTCCGTCTTTAAAGAGAAGAAACCAAGCGGTTTCTTCTCTTTAAAAACGGAGTTGTTTTAAAGAGGGGGGGATCGATCCACTCTCCCTGGTCTCCTGGGTCCAGAAGGGTTGGGGGGGGACATACCCCTTTTGTTCCCCCAAACCTCCCAATCCTAGGGGAGCCAGCGGAGAGGGGTGTCGCAACCCCCACCCACTGATATTAAAGGGAAACCCGATCTACTTTCACGACTCCACACAATCAAAGCACCATAACACAATAAAGCACCCCTCCCCACCACCTAGCCCTTACTTCCTAACCCCCAATGACCACGCCCCTCTCCCCACCAGCTAGCCCACCCTTCCTATCCCCCACCGACCACGCCCCTCCCCACCACCTAGCCCACTCTTCCTAACCCCCAACGACCATGCCCCCTCCCCACCACCTAGCCCACCCTTCCTAACCCCCAAAGACCATGCCCCCCTACCCACCACCTAGCCCACCCTTCCTAACCCCCAACGACCATGCCCCTCTCCCCACCACCTAGCCCACCCTTCCTAACCCCCAATGACCACTCCCCCTCCCCACCACCAAATAAATAAATTTTAAAAAATTACTAAAAACACAGTCAAAAACATCCAAAAATACACAAAAACAAAACCACCAAAAACAATACGAAGTAAACAAAAATACAATCAAAAACAAAACAAACAGACAAAAAATACAAATTCCAACCCACCCACCCCGCCCACACACACAAAAGAAAGAAAACAAGCAAACTTACCAAAAGATGTCCTACCTCCACCAGTACTGGAAAAGAAATGAATAAAGAAAGAGACTACTTACCAGAAGAAGCTCCACCCAGAGGCCAGGAGAGAAAAAACAGTCAAAATACAATAACCCATACCAGCACCACCTGCTGGCCACAATAGTAAAAACAATTCAAAAACACAACAGCTCCAAACAAAAGGCCACAAGAGTAAAAACAAATCAAAAACATAACACATTCACAATTTTACACAAAAGGTTACACCAATAAAAACAAGTCAAAAACATTACACTAAAACACAATTTAACACAAATCACAAACATATGTCAATAAAATACAATAGAAACTTTTAAAAATCCTGTGCTGAGTTTTAACTTAAATTTAAACCCAAAACATCTAAACACATTTTAAAAAACATTGAATGTAAAAAACATTTACTTTTACATTATTAAAATTATGACCTACGGTACAACTAATTAAAAAAATTCAAAAAACTAAAACATTATTCGCTTACATAAAACAATTTGAAAAAACTATATCATACTTTGTTCTTTTATTAATCCTCAAAAAAAAAACCCAAAAAAGCAGATCACAGTTAATAACAGCCAAGCCAAAAAAAATTACATAAATAAACATTTAAAAAATTAAAATTACAGACTAAGCAATTTTTAAAAAACATTAACATAATTTAACCTTCCAACACAATTTAAAACAGCCCGGCAATGCCGGGCAACCTCTGCTAGTACTATATAAAATTTCCTGACAAAGAAAATTAATTTTGAAAAGCCGTATTACCAGATCGGCTTAGTGTATTTTTCTATATTTCTTCTATAAATGGAAAATAAAAAGTTTTTTGTGACAAGTTGACGAAAATTATAAAGAATTTTTTATGTTGCTTTGCCTCAAAACGTTATTCCCACCAGACTGGAGACAGCCGGATCACATGGTTAATATATAGGGCCGTGATGGTGAACCTTGCCACTCCAGATGTTCTTGGACTTCAATTCCCAAAAGCCCAAGCCCCCAAGCCCCCATGAATCCACACGAATGGGTTTGCTGCGATTCATCCAGCCCGCGCCGCCCTCGTCACTCCTGGAAGTGGAAGTAAAATGCGCCCGTACAGAAGAAGGGTTAACCCGGAAGAGTCTTAACCATACGGGCATGTTTTACTTCCGCTTCCAGGAGCAACGAGGGTGGCGCGGGCTGGATGAATTGCAGTAAACCCATTCGTGCGGATTCATGGGGGCTTGGGCTTCTGGGAATTGAAGTCCAAGAACATCCGGAGTGCCAAGCTTCGCCATCACGGATATAGGACAAAGTATTAAATAAGACCAAAGCACCCTATTCCTACTACTGCCATCAAATAATGGAAATCCATCACCCACACCCCTTAGCCTGCCCCACATGGAGCTCTCTCTAAAGCAATAGAAAGGAAAAGTGCACTTGTCCACTTGAACAAATACATTTATCAAAGGTCACTGCAAAATCTATGGAGATCCCATTTTTCAAAAAAAAAAACAAAAATCATGTCAGAAGCACACAAAGGTGCTTTCTGGGTTGAAAGGATTTTTTTGCTGAACGAAAATTCCTATGGAAAAACTCATATAACAAAATTTTCTATGGGAAAATCTGCATAACAAATTTTTTTTTGTTACGCTAGTTTTTCCATAGAAATTTTCGTTATAAGGAGCACTATTTTCGCATGGCAAACATTTTCATTATGTGAGGCACCATGGTTTTTCAATCTCTTTTCATTGTGCGAGTTTTTCGCTATATGAGGCATTCGTTATACAAGGTTCCACTGTACTTGCAATGTCTTGTTTTTGAACTGCTAGGTTGGCAGGAGCTGCGAAAGAGACAGGCACTCATTCCATCATGCAGTACCCGGGTCTTAAACTGCCAACTGGCCAACCTTCCAGCTAACAAGGCGAGCTTCTTAACCACTGAGCCTCCACAGTTCATCGGAGGCCCCATACAAATACTTTTTAGGGCTCATTGACTTAGAATCTGATTTTAAAAAATTAAACCTTGAACAGCCCTGCTGTTACCCTGCCTAGAAACCTACATTTATTTCCCAATAAAGAGATCTTTTTTATGAAATAGCACAGGTCTAGCATATATATTGGATTTGATGAAAGAGCATAGAGTTGAGTTGCTCTGTTGCTCCAGAAAATCAGACAGTGGGAAAGTAACTTTTTTATGCTGGGTGACAGATTCTAGGAGACATAATCCCATAAAACAGTAATTACAATAGGAATAGTGCTTAGTACCCTCACAAGTTAATTAGCATTTTGTCCCCAACATCCTGGGTACTCATTTAATCGACAGAAGGATGGAAGGCTGAGTCAACCTTGACCCCTGGTCAGGATTGAACTCTACAACATTTTGGCTGTAGTACAGCAATTTAACTACTGCACCGCCAGAGCTCTTAACTTTTCCTAACTCTGTTGTGTTGTTGTTATGGAGGTGGCTTAGTGGTTAAGATGCTGAGCTGGAGACTGGAAGGTCGGGTTTCGATACCTGAGAGCTGCACTTGGGGACATGAAAAGAGCCTTATTCGAGCATCCTCTGAGTTGAGTTTCTCCAGAAAAATTCCTTTTATTCCAGAGTATTCTCTGACACGAAATTATTATTATGGAGTATCAGGTGACTTTTGACATATGAGGACCCTCTCAACTGAATGACCTCCAAAAGGACCTCCTTAACAGCTCTGCTCAGGTGTTGGACACTCAAGACTGTGGCTTCCTCTCAGGGTTAATCCATCTCCCATGCAGTCCTTCTTTTCCATTTGGCAAATAAGTATTAAAAGTACCCTGCATCAGAGATACTCCAACACCAGAGGCCAAGTGGTTCTTCACAAGAGTTACTGGGAGTATAGAGGGAAAGGTACCACTGGATTCCCATCTTTAGTCTGGAAATACTACATTTTTAGGTCCACTGTTCCCGGAATCCATGGCTGGAAGGTTCTGGCATCTATAAACCTAAAATGACACATTACCACAGGAAGTCTTCCCAAAGGCCTTTGGGGTGACCCTCATGAGAAACAGCAAATTTATTTCCATGGAAATTGTTGACAGCAGCTTTCATTGTGAACTTCCTTTTGAACATTATCAGAGGTCTCTCTCTCTCTCAAGAAGAGGCTGTTGGATTTCTGACCCACCCTTCACCTGTGGCTTTGAAAGGCCACTTCAGAAACATGCTCCCCTCTCTCCAGACACCGACCATCAGCCTCAGGCAGGGCCAATTCTTACTTCTCTCAAATGGTATGCCACTACCTTGCCAAAACTACTGGAGAGCACCAATGCGGTTTCCAGCTCAGCCCCGAAGCGGCAATAAATCGTACTGTTTTATCTCTGGATGAGCAACTGTTTATGTTGGCAGCCTCCACAAAGCAGAGCACATGGGGCTGTGCTTTGTTGGGGTGTCAGAAACAGTGGAGGTTGGCTCCCCATCCGCCTCAAACCATCTCAATGGGTCAGATACGTTTAGGCACCCCCAACTAGAGTTAACCCCATGAACCCATGGGAATGGTTGAATCAACAGGATTCATTCAATGGGTTTAACCGAATGAAGCTACTTTCAAAGGGCTAAGACACTGACTGGGAGGCGGAAGGTCAGCAGTTCGATTCCTGAGTACTGCAGGACGGAATGAGCTCCCGTCTTTGTCCTAGCTCCTGCCAACCTAGCAGTTTGAAAGCAAGACATTGCAAGTAGATAAATAGGGACCACTTCAGTGGGAAGATAACAGCGTTCCGTGTGTGCCACATGACCACGGAAATATCTGCAGAAGCAGGCAACGCTGGCTCTTCGGCTTTGAAACAGAGATGAGCACTGAACCCTAGAGTCGGATACAAATGGCTTTCGAGCAAGGGAAACCTTTTACCTTTACCTATCGTGCAGCTCTCTGGGTTCAATTCCCCAAGAGCTGCATGACAGGGAACATGAAAGGAGCCTCATTTGGGAGTCCCCTGCAAAAATCCTTTCAACCCAGAAAACACACTCTGACATAAAAACACACACTAGTTCTCAACCTTTTTAAGCCGGGGGCTGGGTAATGGTCCCTGAGACAGCTTCAGGGGCTGGATGGCCATTTTGCCCTTTCTCCACCACATGGCACTTCCTGGTGTGGTGGAGGCAGTGGGGGCCACATGAAATGGTGCCACAGGCCACATTCAGCCTGTGGGCCGCAAGTTGAGAATTCCTGCACTAGGTGGAAGGATTTTTAGCCATTCAGCCCTGCCGCTGCCTCCTAGTTGCCATTTTAAGAACTAGCATATTTTTGCTCGGCCATGCCGGGTATTTTTAATGTGTGTGTTGGTAGTTAGGGGTGGTTTGGGGTGTGCACAACCCCCACCCCCACCCCCACATAAAATACCACTCCAACCACCAACACACACATTAAAAAATTGTGGCAAGGCAGGAGTGGTGTGTGTGTGTGTGTGTGTGAAAGAGAGAGAGACAGAGAGACAGAGAAGCTGTGCGTGTGTGTATGAGAGAGAGAGGGGGGGGTGACAGGTAGTTAGAGTAGACCACCAGAGGGGGTTAGTGAGTTAGATAGAGCGAGGGTGAAGAGAGGAGATGGAGGAGACAGGAGAGGAGGCTGGAGGCTACCTGCTGAGGCTGCGTGCAGGTAAGTTGGGAGGGAAGGTTTGTCTGCAAGTGGGTGATTGGGGTGGTTTTTTTTTTGGGGGGGGTGCGACCCCCCCAAAAAAAACCACCCCAACCACCAACACACAGATAATAATTGGCCAGCAAGGCAGGAGTGGTGTGTGTGTGTGTGCATGAGAGAAAGAGAGAGAATGACACCCCTACCTTGATGGGCAATAGTGAGGTGGGTTATGGGGTGGGGGTGGGGCAAGGTGGTGGGGTGGGTGGGCGGAGTAGGTGCCTGGCCCATGCTTCCCTCCCCCTCCCCCTAACCCCCACCTCACGTACCCTTCTTTGTTGGTTGGGTCTTTCCCCCCAGCGTGACCTTCTTCGTTGGGAGGTGCACCGGCGTCTCATTTGTCCCTGCGGGCGTCGAGGCCACGTCACTCACAGGGACAAAGGACAGGCTGGTGCGCCTCCCTCCGCAGAAGGCCGCCCTGGGGGAAAAGACCCAGGTGGCAAAGAAGGGTACGTGAGGTGGGGGTTAGGGGGTGGGGGGGTTGGGGCAAGGTGGTGGGGTGGGTGGGTGGCGTGGCATGGGTACTGGGCCCATGCCTCCCCCCTTCTTCCCCCCACTTACCTTTTGCCAGTTGGTCCTTTTTCCCCGGCGTGTTTTTTTTTAAAGTCAATGTGCCGTGCTTTCCCGGCCTCCTCTGCTCTCACATCCCTCAGCCTGATTGGCTGAGGGGTTTATTTATTTATTTATGGTTCAAATTTCTAGGCCGCCCAATCAGGCGAACCCAACTCAGGTCGGCTCACAACAAGATTAAAACATACGTATTAAAAACAATTAAAAAACCCAACATACCCACCCACCTATTAAAACTAACCACATTTAAACTGCCCGCATTAAGAAGATGGGGGGCTTCATTTTATAAGCCAGCAGGCAGAGGCCACTCTTCCATCTGGGCCCCACACCTGCCCCACCAATCAGGTTTTTAATTCTCTTCTGAAAGGCAGCAGCTCCATCTGCTCCTGCAACTCTACTGGCAGAAGGTTCCACAAGGCCGGTGTGGTCACGGAAAAGACCCTCCTTCATGTGCCAGAGAGGTGAGCCCCTCTGGCAGATGGAACAATTAGAGAGCCCCTCCGGTCCACTCTGGTTGGACGGACTGACACTCTTGGGACGATGCGGTCTCTTAGGTATCCTGGCCCACTACCATGTAGGGTTGCGCAGCGCAGAGGACTCTGGGAGTCTTAGGGGGTTTTTTGGTCACATTCATGGGGCGGTTGCCCCACTGGCGACTTCCGGAACCTTGTGGCGTTTGCCAGGCAGGGTTAAGGTAAGTGCAGGCGGCTCGGTTCGGGATGGTTGGGCCGGGTGCAGGAGCCTTTGTCCCAACCCAACGGTTAACATCCTTCCTTATAGGTAAAGATACAGTGGAACCTCAGTTAACGTAATTAATGCATTCTCTGGGACGTTTCTTACAGTGAAAATTACTTTAACTGAATTTCTCATAGGAATGCATTGGATGCAATTTCCCATAAGAATGCATTGAAAACCAAAATACATTAACCAAAATGCAATTCCCCATTGGAATTCATTGAAAACCAATTACCGTACATCCATACATACATACATACATACATACATACATACATACATACATACATACATAATTTGTTTGTTTGTTTGTTTGTTTATTGCTCACATTTCTACCACCGCTCCCTCGCCAAGGTGACTCCAGGCGGCTTACACACAAAACAAACAAAAACTTTCTAAAAACATTTTATAAAACTTTACAAAAACATTGTTTAAGGTTAATCCCAGTGTTATGTATGTACAATGCTGCTTTAAGAAATGTATGAATGTAACCTGACCACAATTACAATGTAACACAGCTGTTAATGGAAAGCGAGCAAGCTGCCCATAGAGGGCAGCTGCGAGTGTTCAACTCACATGGTCCTCATTCCTCAAATCACCTGCAGCCGCGGGAAATCCCCACAATAGCAAACTACTACTGAGCCACCACCGAAGATGGGCGTGACCAGGACGACGTCACGCCGGTAGCAGCCAATGAGCTACCGTGCAGCAAGATTCAAATGTATTGTACCACTGTATAAATGTGAGATATCTCCGCCATTACCACATGTTCATACTGACCATCAATGAATAAACCTGTGTTAGTCCTTCCTGCGACTCCTTCTTTGTCTTCCATGCAAGACACTAAATTGGCGACGAAGGTGGGATCGATGGCGAATCCCAAGGTCAAGCCGTACCAGTTCGATGTCAGCGAGCCCGAACAATGGGAGCTCTACGAGTGCCAGTTTCGGCACGCAATGGAAGCCACAGGCGTCGACGACGACGCGAAAATGCGCTCCCACTTCCTGGCTCAGGTGGGGCCGGCCACGCTGCGGATCCTGATGACCCTGGTGGCCCCCCCGGAAGGTGGACGAGGTGCCCATCGACCGTATCCTGGAGAGGCTGCGCGAGCACTTCCAGCCGCCTGTCTCGATCTTCCCAGCCCGGGTCGCGTTCCACAGGCGAGACCAGCGACCGGGCGAATCTGTGTCCGCCTACGCGGCGGCCCTCAGACTTGCAGCGGTGCATTGCCAGTGGGACGACCTGGACCAGGCCCTCCGTGACCGCATGCTGTGTGGGTTGAGGGACGAGGAGCTTCAGAGGAGGCTCATGACCCGCGACCATCGCCTCACGTTCAACGAGGTACTGCGGGAGGCGCAAGCAGCCGAGGAGGCCAGGAGCGGCGTCCGGCTATTCAAGTCTCGAGGGGCCACGTCCGAGAGGGCCAAGTCACCAGTGCAGGTGGCCCGGCGGACACCAGCGAAGACGGCCTGGCGGGCCCCCAAGCCGCCCGCCGCCACACCAACGTCGTCCGAGGAGTCGTCCACGACAGCGGACCCCTACTCCAGCGAGGACGACGACGTCCAGAGGATCAAGAAGCGAGGTGAGAAGCAGCAGACCCGAGAACGGCAGGACCGCCGCTGCGACGGTTGTGGGGCGGCCCACGACCGCATGAGGTGCCTGTTTCCGGAAGGCCGAGTGCCACAACTGCGGCCGAAAGGGACACATCGCCCGAGTATGCAGGCGCGGGCGAGTCAAGGACAAGGGCAGTTCCAGCCATTCCCAGACGCACCAACGAAAGGCGGCCGGCACCAGGAAGGTCTCAGCCGGTCACAGCGAGGGAAGGCGTGAACCGCGTGGGCCTGGAGCACCGGCGGTTCTTCATAGAGGTACTGTTGCAGGGGGTCCCAGTGAGGATGGAGATAGACTCGGGGTCTTCTTATTCCATCCTGTCCCAAAAAGAGTTTATGCACATTCCCCCAGAGAAGCGGCCCAAACTGCGGGCCATGAGATCCAATCTACGGGACGTGCAGGGAAATGGGATCCCAGTGTTGGGGGTGGGGAACTTTAAGGTGAAGTTCAAGAACTACTCCGAGAAACTGCCCCTAGTGGTGCTTAAAGGGGGGAGGTGCTGCCTTTTGGGAACGCAGTGGTTTGCTCCCCTGGGGATCGAACTGTCCGGCATTAACGCCATCGAGACTGACCCAATGCGGGACATGTGCAAGGCACACCCGGACGTTTTCAAGAAGGGGCTCGGAAAATACAAGGGGCCCCCGGTTTCCTTTGAGCTGGACCCCGAGATCCGGCCCATCCGCCTCAAGCCAAGGAGAGTGCCCTTCGCCCTCAAGGACAAGATTGAGGCGGAACTGGACAAATTGGTGGGGACAGGGGATTTTGGTTCCAGTTGACTCGGCGGAGTGGGAAACGCCGATTGTTACAGCCCTCAAGTCAAATGGGGAGGTCAGGATTTGTGCGGACTATAAATGTACGATAAATAAGGCCATTCGGCCAAATGCATACCCAGTGCCCGTGGTCAGCCACTTGCTGGCCACGTTACATGGGGGGAGGTGTTTCGCCAAACTAGATCTGGCCCAGGCGTACCAGCAGCTCTCTGTAACCCCGGCTGCTGCCGCCGAGCAAACGATCGTAACGCACAAGGGGGCGTTTAAGGTAACGCGCCTTCAATTTGGCGTGAATTCGGCCCCCGGAATCTTCCAGTCCCTCGTGGAACGCCTTTTAAAGGGGCTTCCAGGCGTCCTCCCATACTTCGACGACGTGTTGATAACAGCGGGGAGCGAATTAGAGTTAGCGAAGAGGCTAGACGGGGTCCTCTCAGTGTTCGAGAGGGCAGGACTTCGATTGAGGAGGGACAAGTGTGTATTCTTCGCGAGGGAGGTAGAGTTTCTAGGGTTTAAGGTAACCCCGGACGGAATTAAACCCTCCGAATCCAAGGTAGCGGCCGTGAGAGACGGCCCTCGCCCCACTGCGAAACCGGAGCTGCAGTCATTTCTAGGGCTCCTAAATTTCTATCACTCCTTCCTGCCGCGGAAGGCATCGGTCGCGGAGCCGCTGCACGCGTTACTTAAGAAGGATGCGGTTTGGCGGTGGGGGGACAAGCAGGACAGAGCATTCAAAGAGCTTAAGTCACTCCTGTCTTCGGATGCGGTCCTGACCCATTTTGATCCGAAAAAACCAGTGGTGCTAGTCTGTGATGCGTCCCCGGTGGGGGTGGGGGCGGTCCTGTGCCACGTGTTGGAGAGCGGGAGGGAAGCCCCGGTGGCGTACTACTCAAGGTCCCTCTCGAAAGCCGAGCGCAATTACGTGCAAACAGATAGGGAGGCCCTAGCAATAATCGCGGGAACAAAGAAGTTCCACGATTTCCTATACGGCCGCGATTTTACGGTAGTGATGGATCACAAGCCGCTTCTGGGGATCTTCACTACCGGCAAACCAACCCCGCAAATTCTATCCCCCAGGATGCTGCGTTGGGCCATTTTTCTCAACGCCTACCAATAGGAGCTGGTCTATCGCCCAGGGAAGGAGATCTCCCATGCGGACGCCCTGTCCCGATCCCCTCTCCCTAGTTTAGGGGACCCCACATGCGAGGTAGAGCAGGAACACCAAGTCCTGCTGATTGAGTCTCTCGACTCACCCCCAATTGTGCTGGCCGACCTCGCCAAGGCCACGGCGGCCGACAAGATCCTGGCACAAGTTAGTTCCTGGGTTAGAAAAGGGTGGCCCACCTCTCCCCCCAAGGAACATTTCAAGCCGTTTTTCAGGCGCAGAGTAGAGCTTTCTCTGGAAAGGGGCTGCTTGCTCTGGGGCCAGCAGGTAGTTATCCCAGAGAAGCTGAGGGCCAAGGTGCTGAGGCTACTGCACACCAGCCACCCCGGGATCATGCGCTCCAAGGCTCTGGCCAGGAGTTTCTTTTGGTGGCCCCAGATAGACGGAGACATAGAGCGTTTAGTGGGCACGTGTGAGAGCTGCCAGAGCTCTCGGCCCGAGGAGTCCCGGTTACCCCATAGGGAATGGGATACGGCCCGCGGGCCATGGTCCCGGATCCATGTCGACTTCGCTGGCCCTTTCCGCGGGTCCTTGTTTCTCCTAGTCGTCGACTCCTACTCCAAGTGGTTGGAGGTAATCCCCATGAACAGCACTTCCTCTGCCGCAACCATTAAACAGTTGCGCAAGCTTTTTGCCTGCTTCGGCCTGCCAGACGTCCTTGTAAGCGATAACGCTAGTACCTTCACGTCGGCAGAGTTCAAGACGTTTATGGAGAGGAACGCAGTCAGGCACATAACCGCTGCCCCGTTTCACCCCACCACAAACGGTCAGGTAGAGCGCCAAGTGCGCACTACGAAAGACGCACTGCGGCACATGGGTCCCGGTGAGTTGAACCTGCATCTGTGCCAGTTCCTCATCTGCTACAGGACAACCCCCTTAGCTTCAGGTTTTTCCCCAGCCGAACTCCTCATGAGGAGGCGTCCGGTAACACTTTTTGACCGGATGGATCCGTCCAGGGTGGAGGATGAAGGGAGAAATATAAGCATAGGGGGAGAGAGCTCTAAACGTTTTTCGGTAGGGGACCCGGTTCACTGCAGGAACTACGCGGCCTCGGGGCCAGCGTGGGTACCAGGGACAATTGTTGAGCAAACGGGGCCGGTATCCTACAGGGTCGAAACTAGTTCAGGTCTACTTTGGAGAAGGCACGCCGACCAACTCAGAAGGCGAGTCACCGGCGAGGGGGAATCAGCGTTAGGGTCCTCCCCCACCCGCATTACCCAAGGGGGAGACACGGCGGAACCCGCGGATTCAAATACATATCCTGGGTTCCCGACCACAGAGGAAGATACTTTCAAAGAGAGGGATCAGTTTGATGATGATTATGAGTTGCAGCACCAGGGGGGTGTAGCGGAGTGGTCCCCCACCCGTCCTAGCGAGAAGAGGGGTTTCAGTTCAGCCCCTGGTACTTCCAGTCCCCCTAGCCCTTTTGTTTTAGAGTATACCGTAGCTCCAGCTCCCCGGAGACCAACACCCCCAAGACAGGCAAAAGGGGCGAGCCCGCCCACCACAGTCTCTAGAACTCCCGGACAGGCAGCGGGGGGTGGCGAGGCCACGAGGGCCTCTTCGTCAGTCCCGAGGTTCGTACTGGGGGGGTCCCCAAACTCCTCAAACGGTAGGCAGGGATTCACTTCCCAACTATTCATTCCATTCCCGTCCCCCAATGCAAGGTTACCACAGACGCCACACCGAGCCACTCATGAGTCCCCCCTTTCCGTTGCAGGGCAGGACTCCGCGGAACCCGGAGCCTCCGGCTCCCTTGTGTTAAGCCAAGCGGCCGCACGCCCAAGGCGCACGTGCGGCAAGCCACAATGGTTGAGGGACTTCGTCCCATCCTAGGGGGGAGGGATGTTATGTATGTACAATGCTGCTTTAAGAAATGTATGAATGTAACCTGACCACAATTACAATGTAACACAGCTGTTAATGGAAAGCGAGCAAGCTGCCCATAGAGGGCAGCTGCGAGTGTTCAACTCACATGGTCCTCATTCCTCAAATCACCTGCAGCCGCGGGAAATCCCCACAATAGCAAACTACTACTGAGCCACCACCGAAGATGGGCGTGACCAGGACGACGTCACGCCGGTAGCAGCCAATGAGCTACCGTGCAGCAAGATTCAAATGTATTGTACCACTGTATAAATGTGAGATATCTCCGCCATTACCACATGTTCATACTGACCATCAATGAATAAACCTGTGTTAGTCCTTCCTGTGACTCCTTCTTTGTCTTCCGTGCAAGACACTAAACCCAGCTTGCCACAAAGTGACCCACACACTATGATCACGGAGCCATCTTCTGCAGCACGTATGAAATGAGACGTGCAGGATTTGACACCGGGACTGCAATGGACTGCCATATACATGGATTGTATATGTGTATGGATTGTAATGTGCCCTTAAGTAAATGCAACCACACGAATGAGAGAATGTAACAATCTCTAAAAGTAACATTGTAACCTTCTGTATTAGGACGCAAGCTAGTGACCACTGGGGGCAGTAGCGAGCGTCTAGCTCACATGGTACAAATTCTCCAAATGCCTACAGCCGCGGGAAGATTCCCGCCACTGCCTCACCTGGACAAGAAGGGCGTGACTAAGGGTGACGTCACGCAGACAGTAGCCAATGAGCTACCGAGGAGCCACATTCAAATGTATAGCCACTGTATATAATGAGCTGTTTGTCCGCCATTACCACATGTTCCCCCTGACCCTCATGCAATAAAGCCAGACTTCGGCTGTTAAGCCAGACTTCGGCTGTTTCTATTGTCTTGGTTCTTGAACACTAAATTGATACAGAGCTCTGTGAAACTCAAAATCTTGTGCAATCCTTAGCCACCTTTCGGCTTTGGGGCTTAAGACCAAAGGTTTGCCTTTTGCCCCCAAATGGCTGCCTTTCCTCACGTGTAAGGTCTGGCAACTCCTGCTTTTGTTATCGTGCTGTAGGCAGCATTGGAGCAGCTAAAGGAACTTAAAATCTCTTTTCTGCATCTGTTAAAAAGCAAAAATAATTCATGCAGCTTCTCTGTGCTTTGTCTTAAACCCAATAAAGTCCCGTGGCATTTTTATGTTGAATGGGTTGATTGCAGGCTGTGTTTCAGAAAGACTGAAGAAATGGAACCCATAAAAATTTAACGTGTAGATAAACCTGTCAGTTTTAAAGGTGCCCCACAATTCTTTTGTTTCATCGCTGCAATGTGGTATCCGCAGACACAATTGGCATACTGGCCCTGACAGAACCCCGGTGATGGGTGATCACCTCATTACCAGGGGTTCCTGAAGGGACAGAAATTGGGGGAGCGGAATATTAGATAGGGTTTAATTCACCTACAGCTGACCTGACAGGTAGCTCGGAGAATAGGAAGCTAATGACTAACTAGCTTGTCATGTAATAGGTAATCTCGCATCTGCGGATTACCTTAAATCCTAAAACCAATACCAGCCACATGTTTACCCCAGATAGCTTGGAACAATGGAGTTCCCCTGTCATTGATTAAGTTAGTTAATTAACTCCCCTGAAGAGTTTCCCAATTAACTCGTGTAAACATGGCATGTGGATCCTGTCAGATCGCAGTTCTTTTGCATGCAGCCTGTACATGATAAATACTGATGATTTGCCTCATTAAATCACTGGTCTTCGCTCCATCTTGCCTCGTGTCTCATTGCTTGACCAGTCTCCTCCGGGACCCAACAGCCGCTTCGTGGCCCCGATCCAACAAGCTCCTGTCTGAAAAATATCTCCGAGTCAATAGACTGCACCTACAGCTCTGAGGGTGTGCTTTCCACCTTCAAAACAGAGAGGCAAGTGTTGAGTTGGATGTTACGTGGCAAGGGAACCAATTACAGCATTGCCCAGCACCAAAATACCTCGGTGTGACACTTGGCAAAACACTCTCTTTTAATTTTTAATTTTTTGAAATTACATTTATTTTTTAATAAATACACATAAGACAATCAGACAAAAAAATTACATTTAGGACAATTCAGCCGTGCTGTACAATTGAATTTGCAAGAGGTAACGTCTCCCTCCCACATCTTATTTCTCCCAAAATTTACGCAATTCTGGATCCGGCTTCATATTGTTTTCATTTGACAGAGCATACACAACAAAAGGTTTCCAAATTTCCCAAAAATTTCTTTTACTTATAATACCTTTCTTTATATTCAATTCCATGGTTAATTTTGCATTTAATGCTAGCTGCCATCTAGTTATACTAATCTTAAAGGCTTGCTTCCATTCTTCAGCAATTAGTAATCTTGCCACCATTATCAACAAAATCAGCAACTCTTTCTCATTTGATTCCAAACTGAGCTCATCAACCTCAACCAATAACACAATTTTTGGTTTTCACTTTATTGTCTTATTCAAAATTTTCCTCAGTTCAATTTCTATTAGATTCCAAAGTTTGGTTGCGTACTGACACCCCCACCACATGTGCAAGTATGTTCCTCATGTTACCTTGCATCTCCAACATTTGCCAGATTGTTTTTTATCCATCTGGCTCACTCTAACCGGCGTCAAGTACCATCTCCACAAAAGTTTACTCCTTTATAGACAATAATTTTGCTGTTCTTTGAGTCCATTTTTTGTTCCAATTATTTTCATTAATCAAAATGCCTAGATTGTTTTCCCGCTCACTCCTTAATATTTGTTATATATCTTTGTTGTGGTTTAATATCTGGTATAATTCACCCACTATTCCCTGCATTTTTATCCGTTCACTTCCGATCCCAAATACTAACTCTACAAAAAAAGGTTGGTGTTCTTCCTTGTACGTTACTTCCTCTTAGTGTTTTTCCCCACTTTTCCATTTGTATCTCCTGAAGCCAATTTAATCCTAATTTCCTATATACCTCCTTCCTAATCTGACTATTATTACATTTTTCCTGTTACTAATATTAGCTTATTCTGAGCTAGGATGGATCTATTTTCTTTTGTCCATTTTAATGGGCAGTTCTTTAAATCAAAAACTTCTAGAATTGTTGAACCTATTGGAACACACTTATCCTTTAAAATGAGAAGGTAAACAGTATTCCGTGCAGTCCCATGTTTAGTCATGCCTGCCACATGTCCATGCCTGCAGATGCATACCTGTCAAGTTTTGGATTTGAAAATAAGGGAAATTTTGGACACACCCCTCAGTGGGTGTGGCCAAATATGTGGGCATGGCCAAATATAGCCATGTGACTTGCTGGGCTCTAGTCATGCCTGCCACATGGCCATGAAAATGTCTGCAAACACAGACAGCACTGGCTCTTTGGCTGTAAATGGAGATGAGCACTGCACCCTAGAGTTGGATAAGACTGACAGATTTTTACATTCTTAGGATCAAAGATCGCTGCAGATGGTGATTGCAGCCTTGAAATAAAAAGGCGGCTGATGCTTGGGAAATAAGCTATGAGAAACCTGGGGAACATAGTTAAAAGTAGAGGCATCACCTTGCAAACAAAAAATTGCATAGTCAAAGCAATGGTATTCCCGGTGGTCATGTATGGGTGTGAGAGCTGGACCATTAGGAAAGCTGAGCACAGAAGAATAGATGCCTTTGAGATGTGGTGTTAGAAATAGGTTGATCCTAGAAGAAATCAACCCTGACTGCTCATTAAAGGTCAAATAGTAAAGATGACGCTAAAGTACTTTGGTCATCAAATGAGAAGAGAGGATTCACTTGAGAAGGCCTTGATGCTGGGAAAGGTGGAGGACAAAAGAAGGGGGTGGCCAAAAATAAGATGGCTAGATGGTATTGTAGATGCAATTGGCACAAAGCTGTGTGGGCCAAAGAACCCTTTCCCCATCTTATTGGGGGACTTTTGTTTTGTTTTCTTTCTTGTTTGCTCAGTGGCTTAAGTGACTAAGATGCTGACTGGGAGGCAAAAGGTCAGCAGTTCGATTCCCGAGTACTGCAGGATGGAATGAGCTCCCGTCTTTCTCCCAGCTCCTGCCATCCTAGCAGTTTGAAAGCAAGAAATTGCAAGTAGATAAAGAGGGACCACTTTGGTGGGAAGGTAATAGCATTCTGTGTGCTCTGGTGTCTAATAATGCCTGCCACATGACCACGGAAATGTCTGCAGACGCAGACAATGCTGGCTCTTCGGCTTTGAAACAGAGAAGAGCACTGAACACTAGAGTCGGATACGATTGGCTTTTGAGCAAGGGCGACCCTTAACCTTTACGTAACTCAGATCCCCTTATACATCGTGCAAGCACACTGGATCTATGAGCTCTGATAATTCTCCCCATGTATTTTGGATCTGCTCTCTCGTACAAAAAGCAGCTTCTTACTCTAAAAATTCGCCGCTGTAGGAATCTATGACTGTGATGGCAAACCTTGGCACTCTAGATACGACTGGCTTTCGAGCAAGGGAAACCTTTACCTTTAGCATATAGTGATCAAGCACATCCCCCACCCCCACCCCTCCCAAGTTAACTCTAGAAACGGAATCCTCCAGCCAGGACAGAGGCAGGGCAGAAACAGCTCAATAAAGCATGTGAATGAGAGAGAAGTCTCTTCCCCCAGACCAAGAGCTGATTTGCCCCTGCATATATAAAATATCGCTCACCTCTAGAGTAGAGTAGACTCCCGTCCCTCCCAGGCAGCATGGTGGCTCCGACCAAAAACGAAGCTGCCATATTGGCCATGTGGCTGGCAGGAAAAATGAAAGAGAAACTAAGAACGGCCCCCACCACCACCACCACCACCACCTTCTCTCTCTCCCCTTCCACATGCGAAAAGCCTGCCACACAGCGACCTCTGGTGGGCGGAAAAAAACCTGCAGCTTCGTCTGTGAGGGCTCCGGTCAGGATATTTTTTTAAAAAAATAAGGGAAAATACAGGGAAATTAATAAAACGGGAGGGTGGCAGGAAGAGGGCTAAAAATAAGGGGTTCTCCCGGGTAAAACGGGATGGTTGACAGGTATGTGCAGATGCAGGAAGTGCTGGCTCTTTGGCTTATCAACAGAGATGAGAACTGAACCCTGGCTTTCGAGCCAGAGTGACCTCACCTTTACCTGTGCCTCCCCAATTGCAGTGCTATGACCAATTGCAGTGCTATGACCTTGCCAAGACAGTGATATCAAATAAAACTGCTTCCTGGAACACCAGCGAGATTCTTCTACCTGCAAGTCACCACTGCTCACAGTTTGGATAAATCAGTATTTTGCCTCATCGTTTTCAGGAACCACCTTAAAGGAAGTTCCTCCAGTTTCACAGAGTATTCACTTCCATTTTAATCTCAAGTTGTCCTAATAGTTGTGTTTCTTATTGTATCTTTTCTAGTTTAGATGCCCAAAAACTGACCCTCATATAATGTCCATTATAATGTCTCCATACATATTTTTCCAGTATTCTATGAGGAAAATATCAAAGCTTCTGGGAAACTTCCACTGGTACCACATGTAGTTGAGCATGTTGCGAAGCAAAAGGGTACTGGAAAAGGATTTCTAGAGAAATTAAACGAAAACTGAAAGTTGAAATTGGTTTTTGCCCCGAATGATTTTTATTAGGTTCATGTGAAAAGGAAGAAGCTGATGGGAAACGTCGAGAATGCTTAAATATAATGTTCGCGGCTGCTAGAATTGTTTGTGCAAAACACTGGAAAGGTCATGATACACCCAGTAGTACAGAATGGATGACAAAATTAATGGACTTGGAGGAGAAAGAAAAACTGTCAACTGACATGAGAAGAAGAATGATTCCTAATTTTTAAACATCTGGTCAGTTTTCTTACAAAGTAGTTTGGGTCTGATTCCTAGTGACCATCATGCTTCTTCAATAAAATGAGGTGGGTAATTTGGTTCTATCTGAAAGTGCCCGGGGCAGGGAGAAGAGATGCCGTAGCCAGGATTCTAGATTGGAGGATGGAGACGAATATTTTTAGGATATATATGTGTTTCATGTAGGCAGATTGAATGCACACAAGCCGGCAGGTGGGCTAAACACTACTTTATTGTAACATAGTCAATCTGTACATGAGGCAATGGCGGAGCCTTGCCTCTTTATATAGCACACAGTACATTTGAATTTGGCCCAGAGGCGTACCATTGGTTACAGTCATAGTGATGTTTATCTGACAATGTAGTTGTCCTTTGTGCATACCTAGCATAGTTTCACCTGTGGCGGGAAGGTTTCCCGCGGAAGTTACCATTGGAGGATTGGAGCCACGTGATGCTCCGCCAGCTGCGCTAATGGCGAGCAGCTGAACTGCATGCATACACAACATTGTGTGACATTGTTGCCCCTCCTGAAAATGTGATTTGTTGTTCAGTCACACAGTTGATTCCAACTCTTCGCGACCCCATGGTCATTGTCCTCCAGGCACCCTTGTCTTCCACCATCTTCCTCAGCCCTCCCAGTTCTGTGCCCATTGCGTCTACAATACCATCTAGCCATCTCATCTTTGGCCGCCGTCCTCTTCTTTTGCTCTCCACCTTTCCCAGCATCAAAGCTTTCTCAAGTGAATGCTCCCTTCTCATTTGATGTCCAAAGTTCTTAAGCTTCATCTTTACTATTTGACCTTCTAAGGAACGGTCAGGGTTGATTTCTTCTAAGATTGACCTATGTGTTCTCCTCGATGTCCAGTGAACTCTCAAAACTCTCCTCCAACACTACATCTCAAAGGCATCTATTATTCTGCGCTCCGCTTTCCTAATGGTCCAGCTCTCACAACCATACATTACCACCAGGAATACCATTGCTTTGACTATGTGAATTTTTGTTTGCAATGTGATGTCTCTGCTTTTCACTATGTTCCCCAGGTTTCTCATAGTTTGTCACCCAAGAATCAGCCGCCTTTTTATTTCATGGCTACAATCGCCATCTGCAGTGATCTTTAATACTAAGAATGTAAACTCTGTCATTGCTTCTACTTCTTCCCCATCTATTTTCCAGGGACTGAGAGGGCCTGTTGCCATTATCTTGGTTTTCTTGATATTGAGTCTCAGTCCAGCTTTTGCACTCTCTTCTTTCAACCCAATCAGGAGCTTCTTTAAGTCTTCCTCACTTTCTGCCATTAGGGTGGTATCATCTGCGTATCTCAAATTGTTGATGTTTCTCCCAGCATCCCGGGGATGTTAGCTCAGGGAGGGATGATCCTCCCCACCATCCCCTGGCTACGGCCCTGAGAGATGCTACTGTCCACCTCACACCTTCCCACTTGATTAGGAATTGGAGCTAAAGACTTGAGTGCTGCAATTTTTTATTCTCTAATCACAGAAGCAGAACCTGCTTGGGAAATCAGCAGCAAAGAGAACAAGCTTAAGGCACCCAACTTCCTCCCCTGGTAATGGCTGCTGGGCAATCTGCTTTAATCACTTAAATAACTTTTATCACAAAAATAAGAGATTATTGTTATTATGGTAACAACAATAGGGGACTGCAATGGCTTAGTGGTTAAGATGCTGAACTTGACCACTGGATGGTCGGCAGGTCAGCAGTTTGAGACCCGAGTGCTGTATGATGGAGTGAGCTCCCATCATCTGTCCCAGCTCCTGCCAACCCAGCAGTTTGAAAGCATGAAATTGCAAGAAGATAAATAGGTACTTCAGTGGGAAGGTAAACAACATTCTTTTCTCTCCATTGTCTAGTCATGCCTGCCACATGACCACGGAAACATCTGCACCAGAGGATTAACTATTTATCTACTAGACGTTGTTTACTGTCCCACCAAAGTGGTCCCTAGTTATCTACTTGCAATTTCTTGCTTTCAAACTGCTAGGTTGGCAGGAGCTGGGACAGACGATGGGAGCTTGCTCCATCGTGCAGCACTCCGGTCTCAAACTGCTGACCTGCCAACCTTCCAGTCATCAAGTTCAGCATCTTAATCACTAAGCCACGACATGGGTGTTAATGAACATCCCATTCATGGTGGGTGCACATACAGTATTTGTTAAAGTAGTCTTATTGTTGTTAACTTTAATGTTGTTTTTGTTTATATGTATTTTTCTTACTATTTCTTGAATTTAATAAAAATGTATATTTTAAGAACTTTTATCCCTAGAAAAAAAATGGAACTTTTCTTCCAAGAAGAGTTCCATGTGGCAACGATGTTGATGATCTTGTGAGCAAAATACCCTGAACCTTCTTCCCTTCTGTGATTCCAGCAGCACTTGTGCGTGTGTGCGTGTGTGCATGCGTGCGTGTGCATGTGTGCGTACGTGCAGGATCTATTTGTGTGTATTTACACCACTCCTGTCTCCTGAAGCTTTAATCCCTAATCTCGGTTTCTCATCTAAACTCCCAGCTCTGCTGAGGAAACAAAAACAAATTGAAGGGCAGAAATTAAATTATTATGGGTCTGGCCAGGCACCAAAGGGACACAACTTGCTTGCAACATAAGATGAAACAACCAGAGATTACTTCTCTTTGCTGCAGAGAGGAGGGGTGGGTGGGAGGAAAGTAACCACCTTGTTAGTACACATGTGTGCACACCCACCACACACAAAGAGTTGCCCAGCAATAGACCTTGCTATCCAAGTGCAGGCCTGTTCACCTTGCCAGCCTCCATCAGAAGCAGGGAGATGGACGCTGCAGGTAAAATTTCACACTCTAGACCTCAGAGTCTGGCCAGGTTATCCAGCTGTGATAATTGAGTAGACCCATGATGGCGAACCTTAGCACTCCAGATGTTCTTGGAATCAATTCCCAGAAGCCCAAGCATCCTGTGAATCCACATGAATAGGTTTACTGTGATTCATCCAGCCCGCGCTGCCCTCGTTGATCCTGGAAGTGGAAGTAAAATGCGCCCATACAGTTAAGGCTCTTCCAGGTTAACCCTTCCTCTGTCCAGGCGTGTTTTACTTCCGCTTCTGGGAGCGACGAGGGCAGTGCTGCCCAGATTAATTACAGTAAACCCATTCGTGTGGATTCACAGGGTGCTTGGGCTTCTGGGAATTGACGTCCAAGAACATTTGGAGTGCCAAGGTTCTCCATCAAGGGAGTAGACCATACTGTGGTTGACTCAACACCTAGTGCCCTGTCAACCCTGAGGACCAGCCACCTTGGCGAAGTCCACAGGGAAGGGTGGTGGTCCGCAAATGGATTAAATCCCACTTGAATCCATCTTGATGGAGGGCAGCAGCTTCATCGAAACTGGGCTGGGGCTGATGATAAGGACTTTGTGCCAAAAGGGCTCAGGACCAGAAAGTGACTCACAGAACTGGGTCTGTGGTACTATGGGTGTCACGTTGAGATGCGGAAGGCAGAGGAAGGGCCACTGCATTATGTTCTCTGGACAGTCTTCATGGCTGATCACCATGAGGATCGCCAATATTCGGAACCGGATACAGCACAAGAAGACCCCAGAATTCCCAAGCTGTGATATTAATGGCAAAGAAGACTAAGATAAGGGCACCCTGGTTACTTTTCGAACTTTTTAAGCAGGGAGAGGCGTTAAATTGGTTACAGAGGAAGAACTGGAAAAGCCTTGCGGCCCCTTTGAAAGGAACGGATTCCCCACACTCGTGGGTCACACAGCCCAGCTTGCCCGTCATGAAGGGAGTGGGTAGAAGAAGACGATGTCGAGAGTGCCTCTGAGCATAGTGCGAAAGCCTCTCCCCCTCCTCTAGGAATAACCAGTTCCGACGACACGACGGCGATCCACGCGAGGGCGAGCTTTGGGCGCCTCGCTCTCTCTCCCAGGCGTATTTGCCCCAGCATCCCAAGCCGTCGGGGAAGTCTCGGGCTCCCCGGCCACCTCCGCCTCCGCCTCTCCCACCCCCTAGACACCCACTCCCACGGACTCCCTCCCCACGCCTCCCTCCCTCCCTCCGCCCGCCCCGAAGGGAGCCGTCGTCGGCGCCCAGCGCCTGCCTTCCCTCCCGTCGGGGCCGCCCTCTGCGCCTCCAGAGCCCAGCCCCGGTCCAGCCCTCCTCCAGAGACTCTGCCTGCCGAACCCCGACGGCGGCGGGGGCTCCCCCTTCTCCCCATGGAGGCGCCGGAGGGCGTCGTGTACCGGTGCCGCGGCCACCGGAGCCTGGAGGGGGGCTCGTCGGCGCTGCCAGGCTCGCTGCTCTTCGCGGCGGGGCTGCTGGGCAACGGGCTGGCACTGGGCCTCCTCTGGCAGCACCACTTGCGCGCCCGGCTGGTCCAGCGCGGCGTCGGGCGGCCGCGGGCGTCGGCCTTCTACCTGCTGGTCAGCGCCTTGGCCGCCACCGACCTGCTGGGCAAGTGTCTGGTCAGCCCCATTGTCCTGGCCGCCTACGCGCGCAACCGCAGCCTCAGCGAGCTCTGGCCGGCCGCCCCGACGACGGTGGGGGTCCCCACGGGAGCCGGGGTGGCCGGGAGTCCTGCGGGAGGAGGAGGAGGAGGGACCGACGGAGCGACCCCTGCAGGCGGCACAGAAGAAGCCGGCGGCGGCGGCGGCGGCGGGGAGGCGGCCGTCGAAGGGGAGCCCCGGGCGGGGCGCCTGTGCCAGCTCTTCGCCTTCCTGATCGCCTTCTTCGGCCTGGCGCCCACCGTGCTGCTCCTGGCCATGGCCCTCGAGTGCTGGCTCTCGCTGGGCCACCCGTACTTCTACGTGCGCCACACCAGCCGCCGTCGAGGGGCGCTGCTGACCGGCGCGGCGGGCTTGCTCTCCGCCCTCTTCTGCGCCCTGCCCGCCCTGGGCTTCGGCGCCACCGTCCAGTACTGCCCGGGCACCTGGTGCTTCATCCGCATGGCCGCCCCCGACGGCGGCCCGGACGGGCGCGCCTACTCGGTGCTCTACGCCAGCCTCCTGGCCCTGCTGGTGCTGGCCGTCGCCGCCTGCAACCTGGGCAGCATGCGGAGCCTCTACGCCATGGCCCGACGGCAGCCGCTGCCGCGCAGGACCCGCGCCAACGCCTCCGGACCCGACGGCGCGCCGCCGCCGCCGCCGCGCTTGGAAGAGCTGGGCCAGCTGGTGCTGCTGGCCCTCATGACCGTCCTCTTCACCGTCTGCTCTCTGCCGCTGATCGTGAGTCCTCCTAGTTCGGCCTGTCTGGGCTGCTCTCGTCGGGGAGGGCGGGAGAAGCAGCCTCGGGCAGCCTCGGCGGAAGGGGAGACAAAATCCATGCGCCCTTAGAAACGCTCCGATCGCGTCCCTCGACAGGCGCGAGAGCAACCAGCAAAAAAAAAAAAAAGGGGGGGGGTTGTAGTTGCCGGGATGGCTCGGATGCTGCCCTTGGGACCAGGCATGCTGTGCGCTCCGAGGGGGAGCCTGGACAAGCTGTGTTGATGCGAACTGAGCTGACCCATTAGAAAAGGACCCGAGCAGTTTCTGCAGGGCCCAGGGGGCGATGCCCTGGGTTCCAGGGCATCATCTGTCCACTATTTAGTTCCGTTGGACTTCAGTTTGTCACTATATTGGGGCATTCTCCTTAGAAGCAGTTTGCTTGCTTGCCATCTGACCAACTAGCAGAGATTACTGCACTATATTGAGGTTTCTTTTCCTTCTTAGAAGCTGTTTGTTTGTTTTCCGACTGAGCAGAGATTGTTGCTCCAGACAGACGGTCAGTTGGCAGGCAAGCAAGCAAGTAAACTGCTTCTAAGAATGGGGGGAGGGGGGCGGCAATATAGTACAGCAGTCCAGAACAGCAATCTCTTCTAGATGGTCAAGTATAATAATTATTATTGTGTGTCTCTACATGCTATTCAGAAATAAGTTGCATTGACTCAGAGGAATTAAGGGCTAAAGTCAGATTTACAGAGATCTTCTGAATTCTACTTATTCGTAATAATAATTGCATCTTGCCAAGTCAGTTCTGACTTCCAGCAACCCTTTCCAGGGCTTTCTAGGTAGAGAAATACTCAGAAGTGGTTTGACCGTTCCCTCCACTGTTCCCTCCCTTCTTCCTGATGGGTAGAATCAGGCCACATGGCACGCTTTAGATCTCTGAGTGCCTCTATTAAAGTGTTAGGGAATGTAGTGGCTTAGTGGTTAAGATGCTGAGTTTGGACTGTTGGAAAGTTGGCAGTTCGGACCCTGAGTGCTATGCGTGACAGACTGCGTTCTCATCATCTGTCCCAGTTCCTGCCAACCTAAAAGTTTTAAAGCAAGAAATTGCAAGTAGATAAACAGGGACCAGTTTGGTGGGAAGTTAACAGCCCTCTGTGCACTTTGGCACCCTAGTCGTACCTGCCACATGACCACAGAGACATCTGCAGAAGCAGACAGTTGCTGACTCTTTGGCTGTAAACTGAAATGTGCTCTGAATCCCTAGAGTTGGACACAACTGGCTTTTGAGCAAGGCAGGGTGACCATTACCTTTACACAATAAATTCTCGCAAGTGGTCCTCTCCTTCTCTGAAACCCTGAGCCACATATGTGATGGGAAATGAGCCGGCATTCGCTGGACCGAGGCAACGAGTGATGGAAGGGGCTATCAGATCTGAATCTTTTTGAAAAGGGTCACAGGGGACGGAGATCTGAACTGGCTGTTCCCCAGAGGCAGAATTCTGAATGAGAGGGATGAGTTCACCCTCCGAAAATTTATTTATATCTCCCTCCCCAAACCTCATAAATGACAGATGTTCCCTTTTATTTTTGCAACAATTTGGCTCCTGTTTCAAGTCCTGGAGGGTGATTGTGCGGCACACTCATTCTCATCTCATGTCAGCTAGCAAATGTTCTTCCAAGCTGAATATCAGACACCCCGTGAAATACCCACACAAGAGACGGAAACGTTGTGGCACCTGGAAGAGTTATTGCTGGTCCACTTCCTCAGACACAAGAATTGAGACTGTATGACTGTCACATTAACACATTTTTTTTATCGCATTTATATCCTGCCCATCTGAAATGTTCTCCCACTCTGGGCGGCTTACAACAAATAAAAAAATAAATCTTTAGAGCAATAGTAAGAGGTTAAGCATAGGGAATAAACAAATCAAATAAAATTGTAAGTAACAACAAAAGTTGGTAATATGTCTTTTCAAGCCTCTTTAAAGAGAAAGGATTTTTCTTGAGATATATGGTCCCAAGACCAGGTGGGAATAAAGATAACAGACAAAAGGATGATAGCTTGTTGATAATTTCAGCTATCAATCTACAAGGTTGTTGTTGTGTGTGTTTTTAATCGTCTCAGAAGCACACAAAGGTGCTTTCTGGGTTGAAATTATTTTTGCTGGAGGAACTCCACTCAGGGGATGCCCGAAGGAGACTCCTTTCATGTCCCCAAGATCTTTTTCCTGCCAAAGTGGTCCCTATTTATCTACTTGCAATTTCTTGCTTTCAAACTGCTAGGTTGGCAGGAGCTGAGGCAGAGACAGGCGCCAATTCCGTCATGCAGTACACAGGTCTTGAACTACCGACTTGCCAACCTTCCAACTATCAAGGCGAGCTTCTTAACCACTGAGCCAGCAATTGTTGACAAAAGTTGGCAGACAGTGGGATCATTGTAGGATTACTCAATTGGTAATGACATAGGAACCCCTGATTGAGATTTAATCGCTTTGAAATATGTCTCAAGGATTTGTGTGTATCTTAACTTGACTGTTTCTCTTTCAAGCCTAGTTCTGTAGTATTCCCCCCTCCCCGACAATTTTTGTCTCTTACTTTTGGGAGGATGGAATTTGTTCTGTCTGATACGGTTGCACAGACAAAACACAGATGTGTCTCCTGATCTGAAGTTATAAAACTGTTCCTTTATACATAGAGTTGGATTTTAAGAGATTTATAAAAAAACGGGGCGGAGGTAAACGGGGTGGAGGTAAAACCAGAATTTCTTCTGCAGGAGAAGGCAACTGAAAGGCAGAATGGTCTTCATGGGGTCCCCCATAACTTGTGTTTCGGACCCCACCCCACCCCAAATAAATATCATGCCAAAAGGAAACCAGTGGAAGATGTATCACTGAAATTAGCAGATCTTGACTTCCCTCCATGTATTTTATTTTATTTTTATTTCAAATTTCTATGCCACCCACTCAAGCGAACCCAATTCAGGGCGGCTAACATATAAAACATATAAAAACAGATTAAAACCCCAGTTATCCCACCCACCCTACCCTGTGCATAAAAAAGAGACATCCAGAGGAGTGTTCCTGCCAGACCAAGGTGGGGATATGATGATTGTGCTGCCAGGCTACAAGATGGCAGATCCCATCACAGCTGAGGGGGCCACAATGGCTTAATGGCCGGATGACTGAAAGGTAGGCAGATCAGCAGTTTGAGACCCGAGTGCTGCATGACAGAGTGAGCTCCCGTCATCTGTCTTAATGCCTAGCAATTCGAATGCAAGAAATTGCTGTTGTTGTTCAGTCACACATTCGAGTCCGACCTTATGTGACCCCATGCACCACCACACACCAGGCTCCTCTGTCATCTGCCATCCTCTGTAGCCCACTCAGATCTATACCCACTGCATCAATGATGCCATCTAGCCATCTCATCCTCTGCCACCCCCTTCTCCTTTTGCCTTTGATCTTTCCCAGCATCAGGGCCTTCTCCAGTGAGGCCTCTCTTCTCTTTTGTTTGGCCAAAATACTTGAGCATTTGTCCTTCTAAGGAGCAATCAGTGTGTTTGGTAGCAGCAGAGATGGTTTGGCATCCTAGGTTTGTGAGTTTATACTTGACACCTTCATGGTTTGTTTCAGCTGCTCCTTATAATGCCCCTTCCCTGGTCCGGCATTTGCTGCGGGGAAGTTGAGCTCACCTGGGCTCCTAAACGCCATGGACTTTAACAGCTGCCCTTAGTGTCGCCTCGCTTAGCCCCTTCCCCGGTCCGGCATTTGCCGCGGGGTAGTTGAGCTCACCTGGGCTCCCTGGATGCCGTGGACTTTAAAAGCTGCCCTCAGCACTGCCTCGCTCAGCGCCTGGCATTTTTCGGTTGCTACATTGAACTTCCTGATTTGTAACTTGTATTTTATATTTGTATTTTCTGATCGAAACTTGTTCCTGTAATTCTTTATTGTATTTTATGAGATTGCTTGTAAACCGCTTTTGGGTTGTCGGAAGACAAGGAAGGCAGTATATAAATACCTTAAATAAATAAATAAATTGTACTAAGTTCCCCATAAAGAATTTGACGAGGAAATCTGGAACCATCCATACGGCGGACATGCCCTATCGATCTAAGATGATGGCCTATGATGGAAGCTCCAATGCTATTTACATGTGCCTTCTCGAGGACTGCAATGTTGGTAACATAGTCATCCCACTTGATGTTTAAGATGGCCCTTAGCTCCTGTTGGTGAAAGCGCTCAAGCTTTTTGACATCTTGGTACCACTTCGATGGGAAAGGTAACAGCATTCCGTGCGCTCCGGTGTCTAGGCATGCCTGCCACATACATCTGCAGACGCAGACAGCACTGACGCTTTTGCTGAAAATGGAGTCGGACACGACTGGCTTTCAAGCAAGGGAGAACTTCAGCACAGCTGAGCCATAAAATGTTCACTATGTGATGTTTGGCCAGTCACTCTTTTTCTGTGTCTGGCCTGCTGGCAAGGTTACTGAGAGGGTAAAGTTGAGAGGGAGACAACCAGGGGGGACCTGCCTTGTCTTCGGTAGAGGAAAAGTTGATGTCAGTGTTCCTAAGAATAAATCAGTTATAATCCGGGAATGTCTCCAGTGATGGAAAGCAAGCAGGACCCAGGCCAGGGCATATGATATTGTAGGAAATTAACAAGAGCCAAGAACCTAAGAATAAAACGTAACTTTGCATTTTTTGAGATGTAAAAGGGTCATAACTCAGCATCAGTTTTAGGGACAGAAAGTCCAACCTTTGGCCTCTGGAGTGGGAAATAAGAGAGAACCTCGCCTGAACCTCTAGAGCAGGGGTACCCAAACCATGGCCCATGGGCTGGATCTGGTCCCCTGATGACAATTCATCTAGCCTGCACCACCCTCGTAGCTCCCGGAAGCGGAAGTAAAATGCGACTAGACGGGTGTGTTTTACTTCCATTTCCGGGAGTGACGCGGGCAGCGTTGGCCGGATGAATTGGCATCAGGATTCGGATCTGACCCACAGGATGTAGTTTGGGCACCCCTGGTTTAAGTAGAGAAAATGGCAACCTAAAATGTATCTCATCCTGTTGCAAAACAGATGGCAAGGTGTATTTTACTTCCACTTCAGCTGGGAGGAACCACATGACTGGCCCACTGAACCACATGAAAAGTTTGGGCACCCTGCTCTAGAGAGCTGTGGCTGTCCATTGAGAGATGGCTAGATGGACCCCAAAGGTCAGTGGCCAAAATCCAGTGTTCAATTGCAGCTACAGTAGGCCCATCGAATCCCTAAGGGTTGGGTGAGTCGACTCCTCCGTGAATTCATTGATTCAGTAGACTTAAGTCTAGTTATGACCTACTACTGGCCTTCATCCAACGTTAGGCACTTCCTTATATGCTACATTTTTTATTTTATTTTTATTTTATTCTTAGATTTTTATGCCGCCCACTCGGGCATTCTGAATTTGTGCAGACTAGTCATGGTTCCTAATCCGTCCCCACCCTCATGGTTTTCTCTTTTCCTGCACAGCATATGAAAATAATTATGTATCGGTTCCTGAAGCAATGACTAAGAATTAAAGAGAATTTGCAGCTCTTTGTAACTCTTCCTTTTCCACAAGAGTCAAATGTTTGGAATGCAGAATTTGGGAAAGTTACTTACTGGGATGTTCAGAATCCCAGAAAAATTCCTCTTCCTTTTACCCCTCCTGTGCCACTAATGCTACAAACGGCTATTTCCAGGATAACCCCAAGTGTGAGCAGTGCACATCATATGTGGGAGCCAAGGTCCAGAAAAAGTTACTTTTCAGACAAGCAGGGGCAATAATGTCCCAAATATCCTATCTGGCTGCGTCCCAGCATCTAGGATCGTGATGGTGAACCTTGGCACTCCAGATGTTGTTGGACTTCAATTCTCGGAAGCCCAAGCCCCCATGAATCCACACGAATGGGTTTACTGCGATTCAACCGGCCCGTGCCACCCTCGTCGCTCCTGGAAGCGGAAGTAAAATGCGCCCATACAGTTAAGGCTCTTCTGGGTTAACTCTTCCTCCGTCCAGGTGCGTTTTACTTCCGCTTCCGAGAGCGATGAAGGTGGCACGGGCCGAATAAATTGCAGTAAATCCATTCGTGTGGATTCACAGGGTGCTTGAGCTTCTGGGAATTGAAGTCCAAGAACATCTGGAGTGCCAAGGTTCGCCATCATGGTCCTAGATGCTGTGACCCTGCCAGATAGGGTATTTGGGACATTATTGCCCCTGCTTGTCTGAAAAGTAACTTTTTCTGAACCTTGGCTCCCACATATGATGTGCACTGCTCACACTTGGGGTTATCCTGGAAACAGCCATTTGTAGCATTGGTGATTAGTGGCACAGGAAGGGGAAAGGAAGAGGGATTTTTTTCTGGGATTTGGCATGGGAAGCAGTCCATTGCCAAAAAAAAAAAAAATGCATGGCTTGTTGGCTTTCTCTCTCTCTACCTTAGCCTGCAAAACTCTGGCATGCCCCAATAATGACACATTTCAGAGCCAAACATTGGCTGCTATTTCCACAGAAGGCCACAGCTCTTAATTGATTCATGGTTGGAAAATTAGCCTCTTGGGCAACAGCAAAGTTTGAACAAGGGAGTGCTTGGTTGCTTTGGACAAACAGTCGGGGAAATGTTTCGCATTTCTAGGCAACCATCTCCTTTTTGTTCTCCAAGCGATTGAGATAAAATGTTAAGACCCTAGACCCGTAATGGCGAACCTTGGCACTCGAGAGACAAACAAGGGAAAGAGGAGAAGGCTGCCAATATTCTTGCCCAGGTTAGTGGTGAAGCTTGAAGCTCCAGCTTTGGTCTGAAAATGGGTGAAAACCCCGTTGTGCAGTTTTTGCAGTAGGCAGCTCAGTGCGCAACAGATAATGTCTATGGAGATTTCTTAATGTGAGTCAAATGGCCTCTAAAAAGTTACACCTTTTGCATAAACCAGGGGTGCCCATATTACTGCCTGCAGGCCAGATATGGCCCCTGAGGCCAATTCATCTGGCCCATGCCACCCTCATTGCTCCCAGAAGTAAAACATGCCTGTATGGGTGTGTTTTACTTCCGCTTCTGGGGGCGATGAGGGTGGCGCGGGCTGTATGAATTTGTGTCAGGGGCCGTATCTGGCCTGCAGGCCGTAATTTGGGCACCCCTGATTTAGGCAGAGAAAATGGCAGCCTTAAAATCTATCTCATCCTGTTGCAAAACAGACTGCAAGATGTGTTTTACTTGCAGTTCCGATGGGAGGAACCACGTGACTGGTCCGCTGAACCACATAACCGGCCCATGGCCTGAAAAGTTTGGGCACCCCTGGCATAAACTGCAAGCAGATTTCAGCCATCAATTGATGTCCTACTACCCAGAATGCTGAGCTCAGAGGAACATGGGTCACCTTCACTCTTTCCAGGAGGGGCTGTTACTGCTGTCCATGGTGTGGTATTTCTGTAGCAGGAATACAGGAACTGTCACGCAAAAGGATTTAAGTTATTAATTTCCGGCCCAAATCCTGTTGCTCGGTTACTCATACGGAAGGCAAATAGCTCATCATTTTGTTGCTTCTAGCTGGCTGATCCCAAGTCGCCACCGGGATTCTTGCAGAGGTGTTTTAGTTCTGTCACCTGCGTTCTGCATGTGTAACAAAGCAACAGGATCTTGACCACTATAATTTAATTATCATGACTGTTTCAAAGTCAAGTTGAAACTCTGGAGACACAGTGACTCCCAGGTGTAACAGTCTAAAACTAGAAAACCTAGAACAGAGGGAAAATGAAAAGCTTACTTCAGCAGCACTTGCTTTAGCCAAATCCAGTGTTTCTGGTCAAGCCTATGTGTGGCTTTTGAAAACGCAAGCGCATTATACATGTATGAGAGGAGCACAAAAGGCATAGCAGCCCTTTCCTTCCTGGCCAGCGGGATGTTGTTGCATCCTCTTATCTGCCTTCCATGGCAGGTCAGACCCAGTATCTTTAGCTTAGACCAGTGCTAGCGAACCTTTTAGAGACCGAGTACCCAAACTGCAAGCCAAAACCCACTTATTTATCGCAAAGTGCCAACACAGCAACAAGGGAGGAAGGAAACGCTCCCATTGGGCTGCTGGGCAGGTGGGCAGGGCAAACTCTGTGCTGGGATGACTGCACAGGCGCCCACAGAGAGGGCTCCAAGTACCACCTCTGGCACGTGTGCCATAGGTTCCCCACCACTGGCTTAGGCTGTTTTATATTAGCACTGCGAGCCAGGGGAGTTTTAATAGTACAGAAGGATGTCTTGTTTTCCTTTCTTATTAGCAACCTGCTGAGCATCAGCCTTGTGTGGAGCATTCTTTGCCTTTTCAAGGGAAGAACAAAATGAAAAGGTTGGGGGTTGTTAAGAGCACAGCTGAGGTTGGGACAACCCCACTCAGAGCAGATGATCTTTGATTGAGCCATTTTGGGGAAGAGCAAAATCTTGGGCAAGTTAGTGTTTTTAGAACAGGGATGTCCAAACTTTTCAGTAAGTGGTTCAGCGTGGGTTCCTCCCACGAATGGGTTTACTGCTTCGATTTACATAAAAATTTATTTTTTCCTATGGGTTTGCTTCGAGTTACATAAAAAACTGATTTAAGCAAAAGCCTACGGAACTGACTTTTTCCACGTAAGTTGTGGTTTTTACTGTATATTTAGATACAAAATAGTAGTCACTAAGAAGCATTGATCTAGAAGCCATGAATGTGTAATATATTTCTCGTGAGATGTTGACTGCCTGTTGCAGAGAAAATTAAGCGGACTCAATGCATTGGATTTTCCTTTCCCTCACAAGGGGGAGCTTTTAACACATGTGTCCTCTGCAGAAATGCTGTAATAACAGCAACTGTATGCCATCAAATCAGTTCTGACTTATGTCAACCCTTTCCAGGGATTCTTCTTCTTCTTCTTCTTCAGGTTCTTCCGTTCTGGATATTGGCTATCATCATGGTGATAGTCTTTCTGTTTTAATTCCTCAGAACAACAGTTCTTCCGAGGACCTTCCGCACCAGTCTCTCAGGTTCTTCAGCCACGAAGCCCATCTACGTCCAGGGCTTCCTCTCTTCCCAGAGATCTTTCCTTGCAGAGCAAGTTGGAGTATTCTATACTTTATGTTGTTCCTCATGATATGGCCAAGTTATCGGAGCTTTCTTTGCTTACTGGTCTTAAACAGTTCTTGTTCTTTATCCATCTGGCGCAAGACTTCTATATTTGTCATACGGTCAGCCCATGATATCCTGATCAGCCGTCTGTAGGTCCACATTTCAAAAGCTGCGATTCTCTTTTCAGATGCTTTAGTCAATGTCCAAGCTTAGACTCCATAGAGCTGTGATGGCGAACCTTGGCACTCCAGATGTTCTTGGATGTCAATTCCCAGAAACCCCCGTGAATCTACACGAATGGGTTTACAGCAATTCATCCAGCCCACGCCGCCCTCATCGCTCCCAGAAGCGGAAGTAAAACACCCCCGTATGGAGGAAGGGTTAACCCGGAAGAGCCTTAACCGTACGGGCGCGTTTTACTTCCGCTTCCGGGAGCGGCGAGAGCGGCGTGGGCCGGATGAATCGCTGTAAACCCATTTGTGTGGATTCACAGGGTGCTTGTGCTTCTGGGAATTGAAGTCCAAGAACATCTAGAGTGCCAAGGTTGGCCATCACAGCCATAGAGCAACAATGGGAATATGTAACATCTCACTAGTTGGATCTTTGTAGTGAGAGTTAAATCTCTACTGCATAACAAGAGTCACATTTTTCTGAAGGTGGGTCTTGCTTTATCTACCGTATTTATTCGAGTATAACGCGCAAAATTTTATACCCAAAAAAGGACTCAAAGTTTGGGTGCGCATTATACACGAGGACTGGGTGCGCGTTATAAACGAGCCTCTTTTAAACGAGCCTCAAGGGTAGGCCACGGCCCTCCTCCCAGGCGGCGGCAGGCGCCCAGGTCCCGCTGCCGCCGCCGCTCACCTGCACGCACCCGCCGGGTCGAGAAGGGAACCCTCCGGGGGAGGGCCGCGGCATGCTCCGCGCTACCCGGGCCGCGCGACTCAAGAAGCCGGCGCCGGGTAGGCACGGAGCACGCCGCGGCCCTCCTCCCAGGCGGCGGCAGGCGCCCAGGTCCCGCTGCCGCCGCCGCTCACCTGCACGCACCCGCCGGGTCGAGAAGGGAACCCTCCGGGGGAGGGCCGCGGCGTGCTCCGCGCTACCCGGGCCGCGCGACTCAAGAAGCCGGCGCCGGGTAGGCACGGAGCACGCCGCGGCCCTCCTCCCAGGCGGCGGCAGGCGCCCAGGTCCCGCTGCCGCCGCCGCTCACCTGCACGCACCCGCCGGGTCGAGAAGGGAACCCTCCGGGGGAGGGCCGCGGCGTGCTCCGCGCTACCCGGGCCGCGCGACTCAAGAAGCCGGCGCCGGGTAGGCACGGAGCATGCCGCGGCCCTCCTCCCAGGCGGCGGCAGGCGCCCAGGTCCCGCTGCCGCCGCCGCTCACCTGCACGCACCCGCCGGGTCGAGAAGGGAACCCTCCGGGGGAGGGCCGCAGCGTGCTCCGCGCTACCCGGGCCGCGCGACTCAAGAAGCCGGCGCCGGGTAGGCACGGAGCACGCCGCGGCCCTCCTCCCAGGCGGCGGCAGGCGCCCAGGTCCCGCTGCCGCCGCCGCTCACCTGCACGCACCCGCCGGAACGGTAAGGTACAAAATTTTATACCGAGGTTTCATGGAAAATTAGGGGTGCGCGTTATACACGAGTGCGCGTTATACTCGAATAAATACGGGTATTCGTATTTTAATCTCTACTTCGGGATCCTACTTTTCATTTAACATATTGCCCAAATAGACAATTTTATCCACTCTTTCGATTTCTTGTGTTCCTCCCATTCATTTGCCATGATTTGGTGTTCAGCTTAGGTAAGAGATTACCTTTTAGGGTTTCTTAGGCAAGAGAAAGGACTGATGTAGTTTTGTGGTGCTGAACTTGATGACTGGAAGGTCAGCAGGTCAGCTGTTTGAGACCGAGTGCTGCACGATAGAGTGAACTTCCATTGTCTGTCCCAGCTCCTGCCAACTTAGCAGTTCAAAATAAATAAATTGCAAGTAGATTAATAGGTACCACTTCGGTGGGAAGGTAAACAGCGTTCCGTGCACAACAGTGTTTAGTCGTGCTTGTCACATGTCCACAGAAATGTCTGCAGATGCAGACAGAGCTGGCTCTTTGGCTATAAACAGAGATGAGCACTGAAGCCTAGAGTCAGATATGACTGGATTTCAAGCAAAGGCGACCTTTACCTTTACTAGGTAAGAGAATACTCAGAAGTGTCTTGCCATTCCCTTCCTCTAGGGGGAGCTCTTGGGACTCTGCAAATTGCCCAGGGCTACGCAGGCTGGGTCTTTTATCACTGGAGGGACAGTGGGGAATTGAACTCCCTACCAGATGCCTAAACCCCCAGGCCTAAGCTGTAGCAATCCACTTACTCCCAGGTAGGACTTGGGAATCCTCCGGCCTCCTGCCGATGGAAGTGCGCCTGATCCTGCTTCCCTGGCCCAGATCAGACCCAGAAGTTCAGAACTTTTCTTATCAGTGTGCCAAGTCACCCCTGACCGAAATCTAGGTAGTGAGCAAAGGGTGCACGTGAAACTAGTGTAGATTCAGGTAACGTGTGCCAAGTAATCGCTCCAAGTCTCTTCAAGTATTTTAGAAGTACAGTACAGTATATTGAAAGCATAGCAAGATACAGGATACAGTCCATCAAAAGAGTCTCTGGGTTATATCACCTTCCACAGGGTCCACCTTTGGCCCAACCAATGATCTTACAGCAAGACATGTCAATCATACATTAGGTTTCATTTCACTAAAGCCATGAGGCAACTCATGAGGCAAGGATGTTTACATATTTTCTCTCTCCCCCTGATTTGAAATCGCCATTTTGAAAGAGGCTAAAGCACAGGGTATATTTCATTCTATTACAGGATAACTAATGTGTTATCAAGTCATTTCTGACTTATGGTGACCCTTTTCAGATATTATTTACTATTTCAAAATGTAGAAGTACATATTTGCATAACTGAATAACAAGAATTCAACCATAGAATCGGAAGAATAGAGACAATTATAGAGTTGTTAAAAGTGGACAGTAAGTTGGTATTACTATGTGAGCTATGTAGAAATATTTTAAAAATTCAAAGATGTTTGTAGGCCTGGGGGAAATCCAATATTTGAGAGGCACAAGTTTTGGCTGTATGTTTTGGGTGATAAAAGAGGAAGAGGCGAAGGAGGTTCTGGGAGCAACGAGGGTGGTGTGGGCCAGATGGATTGGCGTTGATGGTGGATCCGGCCCCCGGGCCATAGTTTCGGCACCCCTGAACCATGTAACCAGCCCACACCCCAAAAGGTTTGGGCACTCCTGCATTAAGCCATCACAATACCCCAAGAACTAGATTAGCCAGCTTTTAACAGAAAAAAGAAACTCCAGTTAGTTTTCCCCACACCCTGTCTCTTTCATGCTGCTTGGAATGGTGTCAAATACAACAGCTACAAATCCTTCCATGTTGTCTCAAGTGATCCCTCTTCCACAACTAATGTGTTCATGCATTTATTTTTTAAAAAGTAGAAGTAGCTGGGGAGGGGAAAACTACAAATTTGGAGTGGGGATGAGGGACTCCTGTCTGATCAGCATGTTTTACATCACATATTGATGGGTAATAATGTGAATTAGACTATACAAATTCCAGAGCATTTCCCCACTTTATCTGCCGCAGTAGTCACACTAAGATGATGTGTCAGATTGTACACAAAATAGAGTACAGTGGACCCTCAATTAACAACGCGTTCGAATAGCGTCATTTCCGCTTAATGACGCGTTGTCACTCGCCACGTGACTATCCGCACAATGACAAAAAACTGTCGTTGTACGGATTAATGACTTTTTTAAACGTCATTCTGCGGATGACAGTTTTTTGCCGCTAGATGGCGCAGCTGCCATTGAAAACCGCACAACGACATTTCCCCTATAGCGACGCACAACATCGTTATGTGATGGTTTTACTGTTGAGGAAAACTATTATCTGGGGTCTTCTTCTTTCGTGTCCCGATTATACCCTGGATTGCCAAAACGAAGTCATTTTCTTGGCTTTGTCATTGGCCAAAATTAAATCTTCATCGGTACAAGTTTCTGGCAGTAATAGATCGATAGATAAATATAGATAAATCTTTATTGTCATTGTCCTGCACAGAACAACGAGATTGGAGAATCGGCAAACCAGTAAATGAGCTGGAATGTATACTGTATCTATCCACATTCACACCGCATGTTGTTGTCCACCAGCATCCCCCACATGAGTATATTGGTCTTGAATTTAGGGACTCTGACTCTCATCCTATTCAGAGTCCTCCAAATGATGTAAGGAACGTCGAGTTCCTCAGCTACCTGTGGTGATCTAATGACTGATAACAGCACATAAGCAAGTAATCCTTGTAACAAGGCTATCCCTCTTCTTTCCTTGTAAATATTAGCATTTATTTTCACGACTTTCGATTTTAGTAATTATTAAGGGATTTTAGTAATATTGTTCTTTTAGATAGGCAGCCTGGTGTTGTATATCAATTCTCAGTAGGTTTTTAGTAGTATAGGGTTTCTTTTAATTGCCTCTGTCCAGTCTAGCTTAGGATGTGGTGTTTATGCCTTTGTGTTCCTGTTATGCTGGTCATGGACTGTAAATAAAATTGAATTGAATTTATCAAGTAAAAAGGCAAAATATGGGCTCAGTTTTTATAATGGAGAGAGACAGAACACCTTTTCTGAAGAAAAACCTGCTCTAACCGAAATCAGGATCTGTGTGGAGAGAGCAGGCCGGCATCAGAAATTTCCAGGCCTGGTATGCGCCCCCCCCCACACACACACACACATTTTGGCCACACCCCTGTTGTTTCCTGCGCATGCGTGGTTTGATTGCACATGCGTAGATCAGTGTTTTCCTGGCGCCGCCACGCCCCTGTGGTTTTCTGCACATGCATGGTTTGTTTGCTCATGCGTAGATCAGTGGTTTCCTGGCACCGCCAGGCCCCCGTCATCTCCGGGCCCAGGACAGTAGTACTGCGCCCCCCTGATGGCAGCCCTGGGAGAGAGGAGGGGAGGCGGGGGGTGGTTACCTTTTGTCATGTGGCCATGCAGAACACGGTCATTTCCACACCTGGGCTTTTTTCTCAAGAAGACCAAGCTCTCAGTATTGTCTTTCTTCCCCCACAGATCCGTGCCTACATCGGAGCGTTTGCCCCCGATTACGACGAGAAGGCAGACCTGACGGCCCTCCGCTTTTTTTCTGTGAACTCCATTGTGGACCCCTGGGTCTTTATCATTTTCCGGACCTCCGTCTTCCGCACTTGCCTCCGGCGGCTTTCGTGGAAGATCAGTTTGCCGAGGCCTCCCAACGCTCAGCTCTTAGAGACCTGGCAGCGGAAGGAATCGGACTCGTTGCAATGAGGCGTTTGTGTCCTTTCATGAGTTGCCACTGGATGTGAAGCAGCCGGACTTTGTGTGCATGGCACGCAGATGAAATGTCATGGCATGGGAAACCAAAAAAAGTAGGAAATACAAAGATGCAGCATGGTCAGAGGGGAAATCCAGACCATCTCCGTGGTGCTGATGCAAAAGCAGCTCATAATAGCCGCTTCGGGTCACTCTCGAGTGTGGGAAGCGGGATAGAAATAATTTAAATAAATAAATAAATCTGCTACTCTAGGACTTGATCCTGTGATGCTTAAAAATGCCAAGATCCACTCGCCCAAGGCCTTGTGTTTACTTGACCTGTGGAGCCTTTTATAATAAAGAAGTGGGGGAAGACACAGAGTGAGGTCATGGATAGAGTGACGATCTTGGACTCAAGAGGCCTGAGTTTGAATCCCCGCTCCTCCATGGAAGCTCACTGGTGGAGTGGAACTGGTAAAGCCACTCCTTAAATATCTCACTTACTTTGAAAGCCCTGTTGTAGTCGCTACAAATTGGTTCCTACTTGAAGGCACAAAACAACAATTTGGGAACGGGATCAGCCCAAATTGCAAAGAAGGTACTAATCTGTTCTTATTGTCACAAGGTGGCTTACCTTCAGGTGTCGCTTGCTGATGGCAGGCCTCTGCAGAAGAAAGTGCGAACCAGGAGTGTATTTGCACTATTCCATTATAGCAGTTTGATTTCACTTTAACAATAGTGGCTCCATCACAGGGAATCCTGGGATTTGTAGTTTCTGCTATGTAGTTCTAGTGCAGGAGTAAGCAAACTTGGCTTTCCAAATATTCTTGGACTTCAATTCCCAGGTGACCTGATCTGCAGGTGTACTGATTTGGGCTTCTGGGAATTTAGTTTTAGTTTTCTGAGATTACAGATGTTAGACATAGTACCTGTGCCATAGTCAGACTCTGGACTTTCTGGGGGCGATGTTTCACCGTAAGGAGGCAAGGTCTATTAAATTGGCCCACCCCCGGCAACTAATGGATTCGGATGGATTCCAGCGGGAACTGAGGGATTTTCCTCTGGATCAGCTACATGATTCACCTGAGGCACTTGTTGACCTGTGGAACAGGATGACGACAGCGGCCTTGGATGAAATCGTGCCACTGCGGCCTCTCCGAGCCCGTGGGGCTAGGTCATCCCCGTGGTTCACCGATGATCTGCAGCAGCTCAAACATGCCAAGAGACGCCTTGAGCGCCGCTGGGTGAAAACCCGGAGCGATCTCAATTGGACACTAGCTAGAGCCTCTATTAGGGCCTACCTTGTGGCGATGGGGGTGGTGAGGCGACAATACTTCACCACCCTTATTGCCTCCACTGATAATCGCCCAGCCACCCTGTTTCGGGTGACCAGGTGCCTCCTTGGCAGGGGGGGGGGGCTGGTGCTCGGTTGGCAAGGTTCGGCTGAGGACTTCACTGACCATCTGGTGGAGAAAATCAATCGGATTCGCTCGGGGCTTAACCCTGGCATGGGCAGTGAAGATCCGGAGGGGGGGGGGAGCGGCTGGAGCACAGTCTTGTGGTGTGATCTGGGATCGGTTTGATCCGGTTGTCCCTCATGAAGTGGACAGGCTCCCTGCAGCAGTGCGGGCCACCACATGTCCTTTGGACCCCTGTCCCACCTGGTTAGTGAAAGCCTCTAAAGTGGTGACAGGAGGCTGGGTCGGGGCAATAATAAATGCGTCTTTGCAGGAGGGGGTGTTTCCTGCATCGCTAAAACATGCTTTGGTGCACCCCCTCCTGCAGAAACTATCCCTTGACCCAGCTGTCATAACCAACTATAGGCCGGTCTGCAACCTCCCCTTTTTGGGGAAGGTATTGGAGAAGGCGGTGGCACACCAGCTGCAGGAGGCTCTGGAGGAAGCAGATTATCTGGACCCCTTTCAATCAGGATTCAGGCCTGGACATGGTACGGAGATGGCATTGGTCACACTGATGGATGATCTCTGGCGGGAGCGGGATGGCAGTCATCCGACCGTCCTTGCTCTCCTTGACCTCTCAGCGGCCTTCGATACCGTCAACCAAGGTATCCTTCTGGAACGGCTTAAAGCATTGGGGATCCAGGGCACTGTGTTGTCCTGGTTTTCCTCATTTCTGGAGGGCCGTACCCAGTCGGTGTGGTTGGAGAGTGAGAGATCCAGTCCTAGGCCCCTCAAGTATGGGGTGCCGCAGGGCCCGGTGCTCTCTCCTCTCCTATTTAACATCTACATGAAGCCGCTGGGTGAGATCATCCGTTCCTACGGGGTGAGGTACCATCAGTACACAGATGACGCTCAGTTGTCTGGGCACGTTTTACTGCTGCTTCCAGGAGTGACGAGGGCGGTGCAGGCCAAATGAATCACAGTAAACCCATTCATGTGGATTCATGGCTTGGGCTTCTGGGAATTGAAGTTCAAGAACATCTGGAGTGCCAAGGTTCACCATCACAGACCTAAGGGATTAAAGATAAAAGGCACTAATCCAAAAATATTAGTCGCACAAAAACTAAAAAGCTGAAGGATATTCCCTTGAAGCTTTGCAAGTAATGCAGTCCCAATTTCCAGAATGGAAAGCAATGTCTTGACTCAAGAGTCATGCCAGTATTGCGTGATTTCTGGATGAGATGACCAAGGAGGATTCCGAATACAGTAGAACCTCAGATAAAGTCTAAACTCCGTTCCACAAGTTTAGACTTTATCTGATTTTGGACTTTATCAAAATCAAATGGATGATGCATCAGATAACGCCCAAAAAATTGACTTTATCTGAGGTTCCTATACCAAATACCTCGGATAACATCCATTTTTCAGCAGTTTTGGACTTTATGCGATGCATCACGTGTGCATGACAACCACGACTTTATCCGAATCAGACTTTATCCGAGGTACCACTGTATTAGCTATCATCATGGCGATCAGCCATGAAGATTGTCATGAGAGCAATATAATACCAGTAGTCTTCCATTGGCCTTCCGCATCGCAGCATTACACCCATACCACTGATCCAGTTCTGCGAGTTACTTTCTGGTCCTGAGCCCTTTTGGCACACAAAGTCCTCCTCAGCCCCAGGCCAGGATGAATGAAGCTGCTGCCCTCCATCAAGATGTGTTCAAGGCCATTAGTCCTCAAGGTTGCCAGGTTAGTTAACCACCGCCTGACGATCAGCGTTGAGTCACTGGCAGTAGAGTCTACTCTGTTATCATAGCAGAATAACCTGGCTAGACTGTCCAAGAAGGACAGCACATAAACTTTCCCCATCACTGAGAGCCAGTGTAGTTTGTATAGTAAGTGATGAAATGCTAGAGATCTGGATTCAGGAGATCTGGGTTCAAATCTCCACTTGGCTACATGGAGGCTCACTTTGGGGAGGGAAACCTCTCAAGAACCATGTTGGGAGTTGCCATCAGTTGGAAGCAGGTTGGTGGACTGACAGCATACACAATGAATCAGAGAAGCATGCTGTATTGTGTGATCTCTGGGGAAAGGCCACAGGGAAGGAAGTAATATGAGGATCCACCTTGACTGCAAACTCAAAGGTTTGCTTATGTTGTCAAGAGCAGCTGGACCCACTACATTGTCGTTCTGCAGCTCATCAGAACCAAAACTCGGAAAGTTGTCTCCTTTACTCCCATCATACTCTAGCTAGCATATGCTAGATTTTACAGTGATGGCCAACCTTGGCACTACAGCTGTTCTGGAACATCAATTCCCAGAAGCCCTGATCAGCAGGAGTGTTGACTTGTGCTTCTGGGAATTGAATTGAAGTCCAAGAACATCTGGAGTACCAAGGTTCACCATCAGAGTGCTAGAATATACTTTACTCAAGCTGAGCTCAGAAACTCAGGTCATACCATACATTCAGGTTCAGTTCAGACAACAAGGATTTATTTCTTCATACTATACATCTTTGTATCTTTTGGATATGTTTTAAGGAATTAGATCTACATGGAAAGGGCGGCTGGAAATGGCGTTTGCATGAGGTCGGTTAACCTTTCTGCAGCTAATTATTACTAAGCAATGAAGTGCCAGGGCACATCCAGATCACACAGTCTGGCATGTGACTGTGATATGACCTGGCACTTCATCAGTTAGCTACAGTTATCTGCAGCAAGTTATGCAGACCTTATTTTAACACTGGTCTAATTCTGGCCTCTGCATCTGCCTGTGACTATCGGTTATGATATTTGTAAGCAGAAATTCTATGTATATGTACTCGTGATATTTCCTGGGGAGATCTCCTGGACATTTTTGTAAATAATGCATTGTACTAATCTTTCCTGTGATCTAAGGGGTGTTCTTACTCTGTTCTCTTCCCCTGTTGACATTTTATTTCTAATGCTGGCGTTAATCATTGAGAAACTCATGTGCCTGTATTATATATGGGACTTGCTTTTAAAGGTTAGGCAGTGTCCAGGATGGACGGATGTTTAAGTGATTGGTCAATTTCTATTATGGACTAGAAGCCATTCCTCTGTTGAATATGTGCCTTCTACAAGAAATACTTATATGCCTCCTTCCCTTTACTTACACCCATGACCACCAGAGTTTGGGAAAGATTCCATAGGCAGCTCCAACTCCGGGAATCCCAAAATGTTATCCGGAAAGTCCTCCACACCTCCCTTGTGTAAAGTTGTCCTGTATTCTTCCACTGACACTTTGCCACTGAACAGTTTGAATTTTTGCCAGCTCTGATCAGCAGAGTAAATGACAGAGATGCGCTTGGTGGGCCTGACGGTACTTGTGGTCGCTGGTTGTTTCCCCTGGGTTGTCTCACTTAAAAGGCCGAGAGAAATCCCCAGGGTTGCCAAATGGCTGCCTTTTCCAGGAAATAGATGCAAAGAATCTCTTTGGTTAGTTATTTGGTAGACAACACACTGCTCAGTGGGAAGACACCTGCTACATGAAGAGGCAGTAAAGTTTGGGAAGTTGGGCTTACCAAGATTCCCATCCTACCCACCTTCAAGGTGTTTCAAGTCCTGTCTGTATTCTGGGTCCTGCTGCTATATTCTTTGCCTCTGTGTTATAGCGCATTACTGACAGCAGATCATGGAACAAAAAAATCTGGTAGCAAGATGAACTATGGTGTGGCATCTCCAATACTAGTACAACAAATATCCATTGCAAGTGACTGCATTTTGCATAGTATGTTTGTAAAAAATAAATTATTATTTTACTCACCTTAGGTTTCAATGTCTTTATTTTGGCACTGTTGTTGTTAATGCATCTTCATCACTATTGTTATGTTTATATCCACTGCAAGGTACTGGGGTAGCTCAGTGGTGAGAAAGTTCACCTTGTTAGCTGGAAGGTCGGCAAGTCAGCAGGTTCAAGACCCGAGTACTGCATGGCAGAATGAGCGCCTGTCTCTGTCCCAGCTCCTGCCAACCTAGCAGTTCGAAAGCAAGATATTGCAAGTAGATAAATAGGGACCACATTGGTGTGGAAAGATCTTGGGGACATGAAAGAAGCCTCATTCAGGCGCCCCTTGAGTGGAGTTTCTCCAGCAAATATCCTTTCAACCCTGAAAGCACCTTTCTGTGCTTCTGGCAAGATTAAAAAGTGTTTAATGGTGCATTGATCTTCTGACACCTATTGCTCTCCTTCTGTGTCTCCTCTACACATTTTACACCCTCACCCTCATCACTAGCCAAGATGGCTGATGGGCAGTTGAGGTGGTACTTGGCCAGCATAAACAGTGCTGAATCCGAACTCCTTTTTAGCCTAGGGGTATTGGAAATGACTTGAGACTACCTCCACCTTGGCCTAACTCTGGCCAACATCCTGGGCTAGGGACCTAATGCCATTTGGCTCCTCTTCCCTGTTGGAATGGCTGGCTGCAAGGAAGACACATGGAGGCAGTTGTGCGGTGAAGTCTAGCCCTGAACGACTTCGGGGATATGTATTTATTACCCTGCCTTGCGGTGATACGTGTGTAAGAAGCGCGTGACCCCCTAATACAGAAGGCTTGCATACGTGACGTTTTCCGGTGGTCAAGACAATACCTGCTCTTGGGCATTGCCCTGTGGTTAATGGATAGCCCACAACTAATTAAGGTCTGGGCTGGCAAAACCCATTGTTCCTGCCCTATCTTGGAGCCTTATGTGTATTGACTCCGGGTGCCTAGCTTGTCCGCTGTCTGGCGCGGCTTATTTGCCCATCTTAATCTGCAGCCAGCAGCTAAGGGTTGTGTATTTCCACTAGAATCATCATCTTGGTTTTTGCCCCATTTCCATCGTAGCCATCAGCCAAGGCTTTCTGATTCCCCCCCCCCCAACTAACTAACTATCCCGCTCCCCAATTGCCTTTCCTGCCATGCCGGGTTGATCCCCGGATCTGTTGAAGGCCGAGTGAACCCCTGGGGAAAGGTTTAGCCAATTATTCCCGCGGGCAACCCACACTCCCCTCTCCCCACCTCTTCTCCACCCACTTTTTTTGAGCTATTCTGTGGCTGATCTTTCTGCAGGCAAATCTCTGAGATCTGCCAGAACAGCAGAAGAGGATTTCTCCCAGCACAGTGGACTCCTGCTTATTCCAAACTCACCACAGCCCTCAATCTTTAAGCTTGCACTTTTGGGTAGTATCAATCTGATGTAACTGCTGCATAATGTTGGCCAGCCCTCAGTGAGACATGAACGAAGAACTCCTGAAGCTCTTTTAAGTAGGACTATAGAGTCTGGGTTCATGTCTCCACCCACTGCTGCAGTTTCTGAAACATGGGTTATACTGAAGCTTTTGAAAGAAAGAAAATGGTTAAGAGCAATGAAACTATAAAGCCACTTGCTTTGCACTCCGTTTCTATTGTTGTATAGATTTTGCTCCTTTGGAAAGAACTTCTGTCTGCAGCAAGAGTAGCAAGTTTGCTCTTTAAGTGAAACACCATTGTAAGTGACTGATTGTGACTTCTGGGGGGGGGGGGATTGCAAACCCCGATTCAGTTGTTTAGCGAGTTTTTGGTGGGTTTTAGTTGTTAAGCGAGGCGACCATTCAGAGAAAATTCTGCTCTTTAAGCGAGTTCGTCTCTAAGCGTGGCGCTCTTTATGCGAGGTTTTACTGTACTTGGAGACTGGAAGGTGCATGACGGATCTTGGGGACATGAAAGTAGCCTCATTTGGGCGTCCCCTGAGCAGAGTTTCTCCAGCAAAAATCCTTTCAACCCAAAGTAATTTCTGACATGAAATTTATTTGCAGCAGCAGGACAAGGTCAGCATATCAGCTTTGGCTCTTAACATAACAGAAGTCAACGGCTTAATTGTTTTGAGGATCCAATTTTTGGGGGTTTTTTTGCCTTTTAATTGCATGTTCTTATGACAAAAGGGAAGGGGAATGTGGAGCCATTCTCCCAAGCAGCAGAAGTAAGAATAAACTAGTGCTAGAAGGCAAACAGGTGGTGACATCCCAGTTTACCTGGGCAAAGGTCCAGAAGATAGTTATTTGTAATTCAAAGGAAGCACAGCTGATTTGGCCTTGAATAGGCAACTTAGAGCCATTAACTTTACAAAAGGCCTGCTCTTCATTAGTTGATGTGGACCAATCCAGTTGTCTATATAATGTAGAATCTTCTTAGCTGGAGCTTGGGTTACAGGGGGTTGTCGGTGATGGACTTCCAAACTTACCACTGTGCCACTGCATAGAATAAATGTGCAACTGAAGCTCCTAAATTTCTTGAGTGGATTTTTCGTCTGAGGAGGGTAACGTTATTGCTTAAAAAGCAATGCTCCAACCCTTCGCTTTTGACACATCATCGAGGTCATAAGTCCAGCTGGGCTACGGCTTAGGACTAACTCTACAAAAAGAAGGGACTGCCTTAAAATACCATTATAATCAGCAACGGCTGTGGTTGAACTGGAAATCATTATAATGTGAGGACCAATGTACAAGTAATCTAAATTAAGCTTAAGGGACGGCTAATTGTTTACTCAAACTACAGGTCAAGAAGCTGCCAAGTTCCCTTTTTCTCCTCAACAGCCCTTCCTTTGAACAAAAGGTAGTCGTTTCCCCTTGGATTTTACTGTTGCAATTCTGGTGAGCCACAGACCACGTTGTAATTTTAGGTTAGTCTTTTTTTGGGCTTTGTGAGAGATGCAGCACACGTGGCCACAATACGAAGCAGATGTCTCAGCGCATCCCTCTAAAATAAGTGGACTCTCAGAAGAAGAGTGACTGGCTTGAGCCTTTGGTATTTTGATAAATATTGTAAATGTTAAGAACTGGTTTTATCCTGTTTTGTTTTAACTCAAGTAGATGTGTTTGTGGTGATGCATTTTGATTGTATCTCGTGCACTTAAACCCTACTTACTGTGCTGGTCATTGAGCGTAATAAAGTGATTTGATTTTGATTGTATAAATATTAAGCATTTCCTCCTATAGATGGCAGCATTACAGTAGAATAAATTTCATGTCTGAAATTACTCTGGGTTGAAAGGATTTTTGCTAGAGAAACTCCGCACAGGGGACACCCGAATGAGGCTCCTTTCATGTCCCCAAGATCCGTTGTGCAGCGCTCGGGTATCGAACCCTGACCTTCCAGTCTTCAAGCTCCATGTCTTAACCACTAAGCCACCACAGTGCTAATATTACAGTAGAGAGAAGAAGGTAATAACTACTTCTTCCGCCGTATCCAAATATTGGTGATCCTCATGGCAATCAGCCACGAAGACTCTCCTGAGAATATAATGCAGTGGCCTTCCAGCTGCCTTCCACATTGCAGCATGACCCCCATAGTACCACTGATCCAGCTCTGCAAGTCAATTTCTGGTCCTGAGCCCTTTTGGCACACAAAGTCCTCCTCAGCCCCAGTCCAGGATTGATGAAGCTGCTGCCCTCCATCATGATGGATTCAAGTGGGATTTAATCCACTTGGGGACCATCACACTTCCCTGTGGATTCTGCACCCAAACCCGTTAGTCCTCAGGGTTGTCAGGGTAGTTAACCACTGCCTGACATTCAGCATTGAGTCGCTGGCAGTATGGTCTATTCTATTACCATAGCAGGATAACATGGGCCAGATAACGGGTAATAACTTGATCCAGTAAAATCTCCCTCATCTGGTTGATTATGCATTTATTCATCATCTCTCAAGGATTTCCATTGATCAGCGTTTGTCTCTTACACCAGCCTTGTTAAGGTAGGTCAGTATTTTTGGCCATCATTCTAGTTCCATAGCAGTCAACCAGATGTTCCTTGGAAACTTGTAAGAAATCCTCACTCTTCCTGTTCCTCCCCCTGCCATCTTGGGATCCAAGGTATACTGCCCTTGAGCAGGGAAGATCTATTCTTAGATATTATAGTTAACGGCAAAAGACAGAACTGTTCTCCACTGACATGTCTGTTTCCAAAACATGCACGATCCACCTCCCTCATCTCCTTGCACTTGTTTTTGGCTAGAGTGCTCATAATCCCTCACAATTAGCCATCATGTTTGGAGCTGATGGGAACTGGAGTCCAAAACATCTGGAGAGCACCAGATAGGGGACAGGTGCTTTGAATTCCATGCTTACTTTGAAAACAACCAATTCCATACACTTTCTCAAGCCAGCCTGCTCTTGGTGGAGAAAATGAGCTGCTTTTCAGTGTCCACTGAACAAAGAATAACATTAAAGGGGGAGATGGCTGAAAAAATTCAACCTCCCCTATGACACTTGAAGGACCCTGAATAGACTGAGGGTTGGAGTGCCTAAATGTAAGGCCAACAGGCTCAATAACACACTGTGTGGAGAGATACAGAATCCAGCTCATTTACTGGTCTGCCAGTCACTACCAGAAACATGCACTGAAGAAGAGGAGGAGGAAGAAGAAGTTTGTTGTTGTTGTTCAGTTGCACAGCCGATTCCGACCCTATGCGACCCCACGGACCATTTTCCTCCAGGCACCCCTGTCCTCCACCATCCTCCTCAGCCCGCCCAGCTCTGTGCCCATTGTGTCCACAATACCATCTATCCATCTCATCTTTGGACGCCCCCTCCTTCTCTTGCCCTCCACCTTTCCCAGCATCAAGGCCTTCTCAAGTGAGTCATCCCTTCTCATTTGATGTCCAAAGTATTTAAGCTTCATCTTCACTATCTGACCTTCCAATGAGCAGTCAGGGTTGATTTCTTCTAAGATTGACCTGTTTGTTCTCTTTGCTGTCCAGGGGACTCTCAGGACTCTCCTCCAACACCACATCTCAAAGGCATCTATTCTTCTGTGTTCAGCCTTCCTAATGGTCCAGCTCTCACACCCGTACATTGCCACCAGGAATACCATTGCTTTGACTATGCAAATTTTTGTTTTGAAGGTGATGTCTCTGCTTTTCACTATATTCCCCAGGTTTCTCATCGCTTGTCTCCCCATAATCAGTCGTCTTTTTATTTCATGGCTACAGTCGCCATCTGCAGAGATCCCGGATCCTAGAAAAGTAAAATCTGTCACTGATTCTACTTCTTCCCCATCTATTTTCCAGGGACTGATGGGACCTGTTGCCATTATATTGAGTCTCAAGCCAGCTTTTGCACTCTCCTCCTTCAATCCAGTCAAGAGGTTCTTTAGGTCTTCCTCACTTTCTGCCATTAGGGTGGTATCGTCTGCATATCTCAAATTGTTGATGTTTCTCCCAGCAATTTTGATCCCATATTGTGATTCCTCCATCCCTGCATTGCGCATTATGTGCTCTGTGTATAAGTTGAATAAGCAGGGTGACAGAATGCAGCCTTGTCTTACTCCTTTTCCTATTCCAAACCACTCTGTCATTCCGTGTTCTGTCCTAACTGTTACTTCTTGGTTCATGTACAGATTTCTCAGGAGGCATATGAGGTGTTCTGGTATTCCCATCTCTTTAATTACTTGCCACATTTTGTTGTGGTCCACACAGTCAAAAGCCTTGGTGTAGTCAATGAAACAAAAGTAGACTTGTTTCTGGTGTTCCTTTGTTTTCTCCATGATCCAACGTATGTTGGCAATGTGGTCTCTAGTCCCCCTGCCTCTTCTGAAACCGGCCTGCACCTCTGGTAGTTCTTTCTCCATATGTTGCTGAAGTCTATCCTGTATTATCTTGAGCATCACCTTGCTGGCATGTAGGATGAGCGCAATTGTTCGGTAAGAAGTAGTGTCCAAATAATAATTGCATGGTGTTATGTCCATTTTGACTTAGTGGTGACCCTTTCCAGGGTTTTCCAGGCAGAGAAGACACAGAAGTGGATTTATCCTTCACAGCCCGGCCCCTGGGACCATACAGCTTCACCAAGGCTACACAAGGTGGCTCAGTGTGGAATCAAACTCCTAACCTGATACCTCCGCAGCTAGATACCTAAACCGTTGAGCTACCCAGCCAGCTACCTATCACTACATCCCCTTTTCTGTTGTCGAACGGTCACTCCAGAGCTTGGGAAAGTTGTTTTCATCCACTGAATTTCTCAGAGCCCTGGAGCCCAAGTGGCAGAGGGACCACAGTCCCTATGTCCCAAGTATTGGAATAATTTCTCATCCTCTACTACTTATTGGATGGTTTAGTGAGGTCCTTGGATCGGCCCCGCCAGGGTCAGCCACGGCCCTGGTGGTGTGCCTAGAAGACAGTCGAACTTGACTATCTAGATCCGTGATGGCGAACGTTGGTACTCCAGATGTTCTTGGACTTCAATTCCCAGAAGCCCCCGTGAATCCACACGAATGGGTTTGCTACGATTCATCCAGCCCACACCACCCTTGTCACTCCTGGAAACGGAAATAAAATGTGCCCGTACAGTTAAGACTCTTCCAGGTTAACCCTTCCTACCACTTCCGAGAGCAACAAGGGCAGCACGGGCCGGATGAATCACAGTAAACCAATTCGTGTGGATTCACGGGGGCTTCTGGGAATTGAAGACCAAGAACATCTGGAGTGCCAAGGTTTGCCATCACGGATCTAGAGGAAGTGAAAGTCATCCTCTACAGTTTTCTGAATTTCACCAGCCCAAGACTCTGTCCACTCCCCTGCCACCCAAAAGTCTTCCCTTTCACCAGCAAGATTTACCAGCTTCCTTCAAAAACAAAAGCCTGGTCTCCTTCCACCATCACCACCACCTATGACTTCCTGTGCAGGGATAGTGCTCATCTTGCCTAGTTTGGCATTCCTTCCAGGAAAAACAGTATGACAAAATCTTTGAGAAACCGCACAAGATCATTCACAAAGTTCCTGGGGGGATAAAATCTCATGCAGAAATCGTTAGCTCTCAAGAGAAAGCAGGCATTTCTCTCCAACAGTGAGAGGTTTTCATACCTCCCTACTAACTTACTTGAATTGCGTTTGCACTCATAAATTTATTCAAACATAGTGGCTTCTCCAGTGGTATTAACTCAAAGGTATGTGTGGACAGGATTATAGCCTTACGTTATTGATTGGTTGGCTGGTTGGCCAGCTGCTTGCCTGCTTGCTTGCTGAACTTCATTTGTCTACATTAATGCTGATATATACACTGAGTACAAATTGTCCATCTCAAGTTCCTAACTAGAGTTCCATGTCTAGGTTTGAAACCCATGGAAGGGCTTCATCTGTGGCACTATGCAAGTCCTCCAATGTGCCTCTAAATGGCACGTTGGAGGACTAGACACCAGAGTACACAGAACAGTGTTACCTTACCCACTGAAGTGGTACCTATTTATCTACTTGCAATTTCTTGCTTTCAAACTGTTAGGTTGGCAGGAGCTGGGACGGACAATGGGAGCTCACTCTGTCATGCAGCACTCGGGTCTCAAACTGCTGGTGATCTTTCAGTCATCGTTCAGTGTCTTTAACCACTAGGCCACTACACTCCTTTCACCATCTGTCGGAAAGTTTATTATTAGACTCTGCAAACATTTTGATGTAGATAAGTTAGAGCAAGGGGCCTACCAGGGTTCAGCTCATCCACACATCCAGGCATTGGTGGATTCAGGAAGATAAATGAATTAATGTGCATATGTTTTAAGTGGCAAGCATAGGATATAAGGTTGAGTCCCCATCCTCCCTCAAAAAACTAGCATATTCAAAATCTGGAGCAGGACGATGGCATATAGAGACCACATGTAGGTGCATGAACATGGTCCTTCCCGCACAGATGCAGCCTTTACGTACCCCTCCTGCCAATTTGCTGCTGAAAATCCACCCACTTCTCTGATGCTCCTTCTTTGATCTGGTCAGAAAGCATTTGGCCAGTGACTCAACCAAAGGTACACAACATCTCTCCACCTTCGAGAGCCAGTCATTCAGTTGCGTCATGCCTAGAGTGGAGTTGTGGTGAAACAGCCTCTTTCCAACGGAGAATATTGGAGGTAGAGAATGAGTCACTCAGAAGGTTCCTGGCCAGCTTTGAGCTCACAGGAAAAATGGGAGATCATTTGCCCCCTTGGTGTCATGCAGTTCAAGTTCTAAGTGACCTAACCATTTTTAGCTTTGAGAGTTATATTAAGTGGGAGGGGGGAACCCTGACTAAATGGGTCAAGGAAATGATTGTGGTGAAATCTGAACCAGAGGTTTTCTGGCATAACTCAGGGCTTTTGTAAGAACTGTTGGACATTAAAGTGGATGGCTTTCGAGGTTGGTGGATTCTCCTTTGTTGAAAGTTTTTAAGCAGAAGCCACCACCCCCGTCAAACAGAGGTTGCATGGCCACCTCTCAGGGCAGTTTGATGGAGCTTTATGGCAAGAACAAACATTCTTGAGGGTACACAAGAGCAAAACCAAATAAGAAGCTAGAGGAAGGCGCTCACTGGACAAGGAACAACATTAAAGGAGGATATAGCTGAGAGATTAAACCTCCCCTACGTCACTTAGAGAACCCTGCATAGGCTGAGGGTTGGAGTGCCTAAATGTAAGACCATCATGCTCAAGTGTGGGCTGTTGGCAGACAACAACACTGTTTGAATGTGAAGAGACACAGAATCGGCTCATTTATGGTCTGCTGATTACTGCCAGAAACATGCATTGATGACTTAAGTTTGGCCAATGGCAAAGCCAAGAAAGTGGTTTCATTTTGGCACTCCAGGGTTTTATCCAGACATGAAAGAAGGAGTGCAGTTTTAGTTGTGAATTCCTGCACCATGCCTGCCATGGAAACATCTGTACTCAGACAGTGAAACAGAGATGAGCACCAAACCCTAGAGTTGGATACGAATGGCTTTCGAACAAGGACGACCTTTACCCTACAGATGAAGAATTATCAGTCTGGTGATTTTGCATCTCCAGCACATGGTTTCCATTCCAGTAAACCTCCGGGGCGAGTCAGAGTTTGTGCCACTAACCCTCTGTATTCTTCAGGGCATGTTTACCTTGAAGACAAGGAGAAAGTGTTACCTTGATAGACTTGGCCAAACTTTGGATCAGCTCAAGACACCTCTGCTTGTCTTTTTATGCCCTTTTATTTTCCAGTGCAAAGGGAAGTTCTGTCCAGCACATCTGGAGGGCATCTGGCTTTTAGTGGTTAGAGTCAGTAGTGCCTCTTCTTAGCAGTCTCTTCCAAGGAGATCCAGGTCATTGCCTCCTTCCTCTCCCAATCTCTTACCTGTCCACACTGAAATGACAAAACCTGTTTGCTTTGCTGCTTACAACTCCAATGGGACATGGCACAGAGTAGCTACCAGGTCAGCAAACAACCCCGATCTGAAGAGATCTACTTTCAAAAAGCAGGCAGCAGAGACCACAAAAAACAAGGAAACCCTTTTGCATAAGGAAAGCTGCATTGGGCAGGGGGAAAACGGGAAGAGGTGGAGTACAGGGTGCAAAGTGTAATAGCTGAAAGCTTTGGCACACGTGTTTGATTTATGAAAGACAAATAATAACTTCCCACTAACAAGCCTAAGCAGGTGGCTAAGGTACAGGTAAGTCCCTTAACAGACTAATATAAAACTTGGGACGTCTAGCCATGTATGGAATATGTACATGTTTTGGAAAAGTGACAAAAATCATCCTAGTGTGAGACCCAATGTGATGACAGACTAGGACTTAGAAGGCTCAAGTTCGAATCCGTGCCCAATCATGGAAAGTCATTGGGAAGATGCAACTGGCAAAAGCCAGTCCTTAAATACTGTATGTTACTTACCTTGAAACCCCTATTAGGGTCGATATAAGTGGATATTGACTTGATGGCTCAGAACAACACAGCCATCAGCAAAATGCAATGCTGCGTCGCAAGACGTTAGTAGAGGAATTTGTTGCTACCTCTCAAGTTGTGCAGCTGGGCACCAGGGGCATGCAGGGCACCAGGGGAAGGCGTTGGACAGGGAGTGGTGGGGGCGCCCATTTTGGGCGGGGGTTTGGAGGGGAATCCCATACATTGCTATTGGCAGCCCAGGCTGCCAGAGGCAAGGGTGGGGTGGGACAAAGCCCGATTGCCCGATATACCAGCACGCCTCTGCTGGGCACATGGCTGCAAATGCCTACACTGAATTCTTAAGTTGCAAATATTTGCCACTAAGATTTATGAAGATTTACTTTCATATTACACCACTGTGCAAACTCAAAGAGGATTTTGGCCAATGTTTCTTGTTAGCAGGGCTTTGTCCAGGACAAAAGAAGGCATTTTACACATGCTCAGAAGTTCACTTTTCCATGCTCTGCTCCTTTATTACCTCTGCCTTCATAATATCCTGCATTCTTGGAAAAGCTAATGGAAAGCTGAAGGTCAACAAAGTTCCAAGCAATTTGTTAAGAGGAAAGAAAATATGGCATGTGCAAGAAATTCAGCAGAAAGAACATGATTCTGTTCTGGAGGCAAACACCTCTGCATCACAGGTCACACATTTTATGCTGACATCTTCACCCATGATGTGTGAATGGATAAATATGCATCGGTACCTTCCAGGCTTGCAGCACCATGTTGAAAACTGGATTACAAATATACAGTATATATTTTATTTTTCCAGGGAAAAAGAAGCCCTGTTCCCCACCCCCACCCCGCCCCCTTTGCAGCAAATCTGACAAACCGTTCTGTGGCGCTTTCAAAGCTCATGTTTTATTTGGTATAAGGCCGAGATGGTGAACCTTGGCACTCCAGATGTTCTTGGACTTCAATTCCCAGAAGCCCAAGCACCCTGAAAATCCACACGAATGGGTTTACTACAATTCATCCGACCCGCGTTGCCCTAGTCACTCCCAGAAGTGGAAGTCAAACATGCCCGAACGTTTAAGGCTGTTCCTCTGTACGTGCACGTTTTACTTCTGCTTCCGGGGGCGATGAGGGCAGCCCGGACCGGATGAATCGCAGTAAACTCCTTCATGTAGATTCACAGGGGCTTGGGCTTCTGGGAATTGAAGTCCAAGGACATCTGGAGTGCCATGGTTCACCATCACGGGTATAGGGACTGCAGTGGCTTTGTGGCCAAGATGCTGAACTTGACAACTGGAAGGTCAGCAGTTCGAGACCTGAGTGCTGCATGACGGAATGAGGTCCCGTCACCCGTACCAGCTCCTGCCACCTAGCCGTTTGAAAGCTTAAAATTGCAAGTAGATAAATAGGTACTGCTTTGGCGGGAAAGGTAACAGGGTTCCTGCCCCCATGACCACGGAAACATCTTTAGATGCAGATAACACTGGCTCTTGGGCTGTCAACGGATAATGAGTATCCAACTCTAATAGAGTCGGATACGGCCGGCTTTCGAGCAAAGGAGACCTTGACAACTACCTTTACCTGGTGGCATAAGCCCGTCGTGCCCGATAAAAGCTCCAGCCAGGAAGGCTCACCAAACCCTGCCGCTCTCCCTCAAGCCAAAGCAGAGCAAAGGGAAATTGTGGCTGCAGCGAAACTAACTGGTTTCAGAGGTGCCCCGACGAGGCTCTTCGTCGCTCCCGCTCCAAGCAGGAAAGCGTGGGAGGTTTGGCTGGGATCGGGGCGGGGAAGTCCTCCTCCCGGGAAGCATCCTTTGGTCAGGGAACGCATCGCAGGATCCGATCTCCCTCCTTTCGACGCCAGGAAAGCGGCTCCGCCCCAGGGGCTCGCCTTCGGGGCCAACCTTGCGCGTAAAGCCCGAGCCAGCCGCGCCCGCCCGTCCCTGAGCTCCGCGATGGTGGACGGGGCGGACGGAGGAGGAGGCGGCGGCGCGCTCCTCTCCCCGACGCCGACCGACTGCGAGTCCCTTCAGCTGCTGCCGTCGGACCCGGAGGCCAGCCCGGCCGTGGCGGCGGTGATGTTCGCCGCCGGCCTGGTGGGCAACCTGACGGCGCTGGGGCTGCTGGCGGCGGCCGGCCGTCGCCGTCGGGCCCGTCGCGGGCGGCCGGCGCCCTTCCACGTGCTGGTGCGGGCGCTGGCGCTGACCGACCTGTTGGGCACCTGCCTGCTCAGCCCGACCGTGCTGGCGGCCTACGCGCGGAGGCGGACACTGGTGGCCTTGGTGGACGGCGGGGGCCTGTGCCGGGCCTTCGCCTTCGCCATGAGCTTCTTCGCCTTGGCCACCACGGGCTGCCTGGGGGCGATGGCGCTGGAGCGGAGCCTGGCCCTGGGCGCGCCCTACCTCTACCAGCGCCTGCTGGGGGGGCGGCGGGGCGGCGAGGAAGGCCCGGGGGGACCCCCGTGGAGGCTGGCCGGCGCCCTGGCCGCCTTCTACGCCCTGGCCGCCGCCCTCTGCGCCCTGCCGCTCCTGGGCTTCGGCCGCTACGTCCAGTACTGCCCGGGCACTTGGTGCTTCATCCAGATGCGCGGCGTGGCCGTCGTCGGGGCGTCGTCGTCCGGCCGCGCCGTCCTGGCTTTCTCGCTGCTCTACGCCTCGCTCCTCCTCCTCCTCATCGCTGCCGTCGTGCTCTGCAACCTGCACGCCATCGTCTGCCTGCTCCGCATGCACCGACGGGGCCAGGCCGCCCGGCGTCCGCCCGCCCTCGCCCTGCCCGACGGCGCTGCTGCTGCCCGGCGGAGGCCCCGCTCCGTCTCCGAGGAGCTCGACCACCTCCTCCTGCTGGCCATCATGACCCTCACCTTCGCCGTCTGCTCCCTGCCCTTCACGGTGAGTGGGGGGACACGACACGGGAGCGCCTCTTTCCCCCTGGACGGAGCCTTCTGCACGTGCTCAGAGGCGCCCTCGAGTGGCTTTGGGGAGGGGTGTGGTTGTCTCCTTGGTCCCTTGACAGTCGGAGGACCGCAGCTCAAGCAGGGCCTTGCCAAGACCCTTGGGTGGTCTACAACTCCCTCCTTCAGAAACCCCTTGCCAGGGGATTCTGGGCATTGTAGTCCTCCAGAGGAACGTCCCTGAATTCTGCCAGGGAAGCCCTCTCCGGGCTAAGAAGGCAGGTTCGTGCTGGGTGGGCAGGGACCCTCCCCAAAGATTGATCCCATTGTTACGAGATGAAAAGGGGGGGGGGGGAGGGCAGGCTTTTTGTGTGTGTGAAATCAGGGTTAAGTCTTGAACTGTTAATTTTAATACCAGTCTTTGACTGTGAATCTAATGATAGATTTTTATTTGATGGTGATGATAATGATGATGATCATCATCATCATCACCACTGGCACCTCACACCCCAGTAAGTTTCTGTAGCTGAGCAGAAAGTTAGACCCAAGGCTCCTGAGACCTAGTCTGTCCCTCTGGCTTCTCGGGAGAAAGTAGACAGAGGTGGTTCCCCCTTCCCTTCTTCTGGGACTGTGCAGCTTGCCCACAGCTACATAGATTGGCTCTTCTCCCGGGAGGCAACGTGGGGAACCAAACTCCTGACCAAGATACTTCTTCTCTAGAAGCTGTGCGCAGGCAATTACATCTCCCGAAATAGGTACGCTCGCTCGATGATTCCGGGAATTCAAAGTACTGTAACTTTATTCTCTTGAACCAAGAACTGTAAAAATTGTCTCTCTGTGTGCGTGTGCACAAACACACACACACATATCTGCAGAATGCCTGTGAGAAACCACGGGTGTCCCATTCACACACACCCAAAATTGACAGAAAGGGCTGTCTTCGAGGGTGGAGAGTAAATAAATCCTTGGTACCAGGTCAGTTTTCTAGGATTCGGTGGGATCCAAAGAAATAAAAGCAAACCCAGATAATTTTGTCCAGGCAAACAGCTTGAATGCCAGCGGTGTTGGTGTTGTAAAGCTATTGGGAGGGTCACCCATTACTCACTCCCCAAGAAGCCTAAGAAGTTAAGATGTTGAGCTTGACGACTGGCAGGCCAGCAGGGCAGCGGTTTCGAGACCCAAGTGCTACGCGACAGAGTGAGCTCTGCCTCAGCTCCTGCCAACCTAGCTGTTCAAAAGCAAGAATTTGCAAGTAGATAAATAGGTATCACTTTGGTGGGGAAGGTAACAGCGTTGTATGCACGCTGGCTTTGAGTCGTGCCTTCCACATGACCATGGGAATGTCTGCAGATGCAGGCAGTGCTGGTTCTTTGACTTTTACCTAAGAAGCCTAGGCCAGGTTTGGTTGTGTTAGAAATAACCCTTGACAGTAGAGGCCCTTCTCCATCAGGGACCCCCAGTGAAGCAGCTGCCAGTCAGAGCAGTCAACACTGAGGTCAATGCACCAGCAGGGCTGAGCTGTTGTAAAACAAGGATTTGCAATAGGGGAAATGGGAAGCAGAGACAGGGAGTAAGCCTTTCATGTCGTTGTATCTCATCCCTTGATTGTTACTTCCCAGAAACAACTTCTCCTGTCTCACATTGATTATTCCTACTTTTTAGTCCCTTCCAGATTCCCATGGTAGGAAACTGTTCAAAACGAAAGGCAAGAAAACTTTAGGGTGTGGTGCTCATCTCCATAACTTTACATCCAAAGAGCCAGTGCTGTCTGCGTCTGCAGACATTTCCATGGTCATGTGGCAGGCATGACTAAAGGTTGGAGCACACGGAATGCTGTCACCTTTCCTGCTGAAGTGGTACCTATTGCAAATGCTTGCTCTCGAACTGCTAGTTTGGCAGGAGCTGGGGCAGACGATAGGAGCTCACTCCATTGCGCTGCACTTGGTTCTTGATCTGCCATCGAGTCCAGCATCTTAATCACTAAACCATCATCACCTGACATGTGTGTGCTGGGAAACATGTTTCTTCTTGCAAGACCAAAGCCAAATAAATTGCGACTTCGCTTGCTCCAAGATGAGCATTCTGACCCTGCTGTTTATAAGTGTTACATTTTATTGCAGAATAGGATTAAGCTAAAGCACACTGTGTAAACAATAGTAAAATCCCAAGGAGTTAGCTGTAAAGCAGGAGTAAAACAATCTTTTAAAGCGGGGGGCTGGGTCACACTTCCTCGGACAGCTTTGGGGGTTGGAGGGCCATTTTGCTTTTCCTCTACCACGTGGCACTTCCTGGTGTGGTGGAGGCGTTGGGGGGCACATGAAATGGTGCCCATGGGCCACATCTGGCCCATGGGCTGCAGGTTGAGAATCCCTACTGTAAAGGAAGCTTTACATCAGCCCTGTGCGCTTCTCTGCCTCTGTTGTTCTCCCTATGTGTATAGTTTAAATTTAATGTAACTTGTAGCCCAGCTGGGAGCATTGAATCAATAGCTGTGACTAAGTAAATTTCCTTTTCCTTAGCTGTATTTTCACCAGTGAATACGTCACGGCCCACCCTTGTGACAAATCTAGTTGGTAAACTTCATAGCTGTGTCGGTTGTGCTAGGCCAGGGCTTTGGAGAGTTACTTTGTTGAGATAACATCCATACTAGCAGAGTGAGTTGTAACCTAAAAGGAACTTTTTTCAGCAGCTGCCAGGGGTTGGGATTTTAAGGCAGCTGTAGTCTGGCAAAGGAATTTTTCTGTGGCGGATGGACAGACTCTGAGTTGTAGCAGAAAAAGTAACTTTTTCAGGGCAAGCTGGGAAATTCTGAACCATCTCATCTCAGAAGCGTAGTCCAAAATAGCTATTTTCCCAGGTCTTATTGTGTGTAGTGAATTTGTGGGCCAAGACCTAACTCCTGTCGCCGTCATAATTCAAATGGCAAACTTTAGAGGTGAACAGATTTGAAGGATAAAGTCAGATTAGGCCTGTGATGGCGAACCTTGGCACTCCAGATGTTCATGGACTTCAATTCCCAGAAGCCCAAGCACCCTGTGAATCCACACGAATGGGTTTACTGACATTCATCTGGCCTGTGCTGCCCTCGTCACTCCTTGAAGTGGAAGTAAAACGCGCCCGGATGGAGGAAGGGTTAACCCTGAAGAGCCTTAACCGTAGGGGTGCATTTTACTTCCGCTTCTGGGAGTGATGAGGGCAGTGCGGGCCGGATGAATCTCAGTAAACCCATTCATGTGGATTCACAGGGTGCTTGGGCTCCTGGGAATTGAAGTCCAAGCACATCTAGAGTGCCAAGGTTCGCCATCATGGCTATAGGTCTAGGCTGATGGTGAACCTTGGCACTCCAAGTGTTCTTAGACTTCAATTTCCAGAAGCCCAAGTCTCTGTGAATCCACACAAATGGGTTTACTGTTTGTTGACTTCCTGTGCAGGAAAGAATTGGCCTGTTGTGTTTGTGTTGAAGAAATATTCAGGTACTAGTCTCATGATGGCAAACTTTGGCACTCCAGGTATTCTTGGACTTCAATTACCAGAAGCAGGGTCAGAATGCTCATCTTGGAGCAAGCGAAGTCGCAAATTATTTGGCTTTGGTCTTGCAAGAAGAAACATGTTTCCCAGCACACACATGTCAGGTGATTATGGTTTAGTGATTAAGATGCTGGACTCGATGGCAGATCAAGAACCAAGTGCAGCGCAATGGAGTGAGCTCCTATCGTCTGCCCCAGTTCCTGCCAAACTAGCAGTTCGAGAGCAAGCATTTGCAATAGGTACCACTTCAGCAGGAAAGGTGACAGCATTCCGTGTGCTCCAACCTTTAGTCATGCCTGCCACATGACCATGGAAATGTCTGCAGACGCAGACAGCACTGGCTCTTTGGCTGTAAAGTTATGGAGATGAGCACCACACCCTAGAGTTGGATACGACTGGTTTTCGAGCATGGGGGACCTTGACCTTTATACATTTTCTTGCCTTTCGTTTTGAACAGTTTCCTACCATGGGAATCTGGAAGAGACTAAAAAGTAGGAATAATCAATGTGAGACAGGAGAAGTTGTTTCTGGGAAGTAACAATCAAGGGATGAGATACAACGACATGAAAGACTTACTCCCTGTCTCTGCTTCCCATTTCCCCTATTGCAAATCCTTGTTTTACAACAGCTCAGCCCTGCTGGTGCATTGACCTCAGTGTTGACTGCTCTGACTGGCAGCTGCTTCACTGGGGGTCCCTGATGGAGAAGGGCCTCTACTGTCAAGGGTTATTTCTAACACAACCAAACCTGGTCTAGGCTTCTTAGGTAAAAGTCAAAGAACCAGCACTGCCTGCATCTGCAGACATTCCCATGGTCATGTGGAAGGCATGACTCAAAGCCAGCGTGCATGCAACGCTGTTACCTTCCCCACCGAAGTGATACCTATTTATCTACTTTCAAATTCTTGCTTTTGAACAGCTAGGTTGGCAGGAGCTGAGGCAGAGCTCACTCTGTTGTGTAGCACTTGGGTCTCGAAACCGATGACCTGCTGGCCTGCCAGTTGTCAAGCTCAACATCTTAACTTCTTAGGCTTCTTGGGGAGTGAGTAATGGGTGATCCTCCCAATAGCTTTACAACACCAACACCGCTGGTGTTCAAGCTGTTTGCCTGAACAAAATTATCTGGGTTTGCTTTTATTTCTTTGGATCACACCGAATCCTAGAAAACTGACCTGGCACCAAGGATTTATCTACTCTCCACCCTTGAAGAAGGTAAAAGATAAAATCATATGAATTGGAATATCTAGGTGATTTGGAGTCACCATTAGAAGCTCTGTGGGTAAGAGTACCAGGCCACAAGGATGGTCTAACAGTAGGCATATACTATCGGCCTCCGACCCAAACTCTTGAGGGAGACTGGCAGTTGGAGAATGTTGTAAAGGAGGCATCCAAGAAGGGAAGCCTGGTTATAATGGGGGACTTCAATTACCCTCACATAGACTGGGTGAACTGTTGTTCAGCACATGATAAAGAGATAAAGTTCCTAGATATGCTAAATGATTGTTCCCTGGGACAGATGGTTGAAGACCCAACTAGAGGTACAAGAATCCTTGACTTGATCCTGAGTAATACTCAGGATCTGGTGCAAGATGTTAATGTGACTGATCCAATAGGGAACAGTGACCACAACTCAATTATGTTTAACTTGATCATAGACCGCAAGTCACTGATAAAATCTAACACAGAGGCCTTAAATTTTCAAAAAGGAAATTTCCCAAAGTTGAGGAAACTAGTAAAAAAGAAGCTGAAAGGGAAAATTGAGAGAGTCCAAACACTCCAAGAGGCATGGAGGCTGTTTACAAAAACAATAACAGAGGCCCAATGGGAATGCATACCCAAAAGGAAAAAGGGCACTGCCAGGTCCAAGAGGACTCCGATGTGGCTTACAGGAGCTGTTCGGGAAGTGATCAAGAGCAAGAGAAGCTCATTTAGAAGATGGGAGGCTTGTCCGAATGAGGACAGCAGGCAAAAACATAAATTCTGGCAGAACAAATGCAAGGCAACAATCAGGAAAGCAAAGCAAGACTTTGAGGAGCGTATAGCTAAAAATACTCAGAGAAATAACAAAGACTTCTTTAAGTACATTGGAAGTAAGAACCCAACTAGGAAGGCCATTGGACCATTAGATGACAATGGAAGGCAAGGGGTTATTAAAGAGGAAACAGAGATTGCAGAGAGACTCAATGAATTCTTTGCTTCAGTATTCACTGAAGAAGACAGAGACCACATGCCCAAAACAGAGCCTATCTTCGTAGGGAGGGAAACCGAAGAATTAAGCCAGATAGAAATAACCAGGGAAGTGGTCCTTGCATATCTTGTTAAGCTAAACGCTAACAAATCACCAGGACCAGATGGCATCCATCCACGAGTTCTCAGGGAACTTAAAGATGAAATTGCTGATCTCCTAGCCAAAATATATAATCTTTCCCTCAAATCAGGCTTTGTGCCTGATGACTGGAAGGTAGCGAATGTAACACCAATTTTCAAAAAAGGATCCAGAGGTGATCCAGGAAATTACCGACCTGTTAGTTTGACATGTGTCCCAGGTAAAGTGATGGAAACCATCCTAAAAGATAGAATTAATAGGCACATAGAAGAGAAGGCACTGCTAAAGGAGAGCCAACACGACTTTTACAAGGGCAAATCATGCCTCACTAATCTGTTGGAATTTTTTGAGAGTGTCAACAAGCATGTGGATAAGGGGGATCCAGTTGACATTGTTTATCTGGACTTTCAGAAGGCTTTTGACAAAGTCCCACACCAAAGGCTCTTGAATAAACTTACCAGTCATGGAATAAAGGGACAGGTCTTGTCCTGGATCAGCAACTGGCTAAGGGACAGGAAACAGAGGGTAGCACTAAATGGACACTTCTCCAAGTGGAGGGAAGTAAAGAGTGGGGTCCCCCAAGGTTCAGTACTGGGACCCCTGCTTTTCAACCTCTTCATAAATGATCTAGAGGTAGGAGTAAAAAGCAAGGTAGCCAAATTTGCTGACGACACTAAATTATACAGGGTAGTGAAAACTGTGAGAGATTGTGAGGAGCTCCAGAGGGATCTGTTGACACTGGGGGAGTGGGCAAAACAGTGGCAAATGAGCTTCAACATCAGTAAGTGCAGAGTGATGCATGTTGGGGCAAAAAACCCCAATTACATTTATAAACTGATGGGGTCTGAACTCTCTGCGACAAACCAGGAAAGGGACCTTGGTGTCCTGGTGGACGAGAGCTCAATGAAGGTGTCAACCCAGTGTGCCTCAGCAGTGAAAAAAGCAAACTCAATGCTAGGGATTATTAGGAAGGGTATAGAAAATAAGTCAGCAAGTGTCATTTTGCCTCTTTATAAATCTATGGTGAGGCCCCATCTGGAATATTGTGTACAGTTCTGGTCGCCATACCTCCAGAAGGATATTATGGAGTTGGAGAAAGTACAGAGGAGGGCAACCAGAATGATTAGGGGACTGGAACACCTTCCTTACCATCTGAGGCTGCAACGGTTGGGCCTTTTCACTCTTGAACGACGGCGTCTAAGAGGTGACCTTATTGAAGTTTATAAAATCATGCACGGTGTGGACAAGGTAGATAAGGAAAAACTGTTTTCCCTATCGCACAACACTAGAACTAGGGGACACTCCATGAAACTTTTGGGTACTAGTTCTCAAACAAATAAGAGAAAGTACTTTTTCACCCAGAGGATTACTGGTCTATGGAACTCCCTGCCAGAAGAAGTGGTGACAGCTGTCAGTCTTGACAGCTTTAAGAAAGGATTAGACAAGTTCATGGAGGACAAGAGTATCAATGGCTATAATTATGGATACTTAAGGACAACCTCCAGGTTGAAGAGATAGGCAGGATATCTCTCTATATCATTTCCAGGGAATCCTAAGCAGGTGAAGGCATCTGCTTGGGAATACCCTGAAGGAAATGGTGAGCCACTGTGTGAGACAGAATGCTGGACTGGATGGGCTTCTGTGGCCTGTTCCAGCAAGGCTGTTCTTATGTTTTTATGTTCTTATAATCTGTCTGAGGGAGCATGACCCGGCCCCCGGCTTTAAAAGGTTGAGAACTCCTGCACTAAGCTAATGGTATCCATCATGGATAGAGGTGATAGTCATCGAGTCTAATTTCCATTTCTGAAGAAGTGGACTTAATTCTCAAAAGCTCAGGTTAAAATACAGCAGTTAGTCTTTCAAGCGCTGCAACATTTTTGTGTCTTGTGTGTTTGTCAGATACACTATATTTTGAGAAGGCTCCATGAAGGCTCACTTTGAGATTTATTTATTTATTCTTCAAATTTCTATTTGCCGCCCAACTCGGCAACAACTCTGAGCAGCTAACAATTAAAAGCAACATCAAACTTATTAAACAGCCCTTTAAAACCCCACTAAAAATTCTAAATAATTTACTTGCTCACCCCATCCATTAAAAGAGGAAAAATCTTTATTTATATAACAATTACTTTAAGCCGCCATGCCATATTTTTTCCCCAATTTTTTTTATTTATGTAGATATGCTTGCACTAACGAACACAGGTGCTTCGTTGGAAATTCAGGATCCTATATAGATTTTTTAAATTTTCTCTCCGCATCCTGAAGGACTTTTCTTGCTTGGATCTTCTACTTGCCTCAGGAGGGGTTTTGTTGATATTGAAAAGGTGAAAGAGCGAGCCCTGTAAATATCATAATTCTCTGCACTTCTTCCCATGTCCCATGGCTGTGGACGGATTCCCTCCTCCCGGCCAGGCACTGGGTCTTAATGTGACTTTGTTTAAACATCTCCTGCCCTGTACCTTATTTACTCCTTCCCATCAGGCTGAGTCAGTGGCTGAGGAGGAACAGCTGGTTGTTTTAAAAAGTCTCAGGACAAATAGTTGGAAAAGGACGAGCATGTGAGATCTTTCTTGGTCCTGGTATGTGCGTGTCTCCTTTTCATCATAACAGCTTTATTTGTAAACACGTACAAAAGATCGCTCAGGGGGTTGGTTAGGTCTCTGGCTGCGGAGCCAGAGGTTGGGCATTCGATTCCCCACTTTGCATCTCAAGAGAAAAGCCAGCCTAGGTAACCTTGGGTTCAATATACACTGTCCCAAGAGCTCCCCCAGAGGGGAGGGAGTAGGAGAGGGAAACCAATCTCCATATATTCTTTCCCTGGAAACCCCCCAAAAGGCCAACATGAGTCAGAATCGGCCTGAGGATACACCATTAAATATGAAATAAGTTATCCTGCTATAGTAATAGAGTAGACCCTACTGCCAGCATCTCAAAGCTGAGTTTCAGGCGGTGGTTAACTAACCTGGCAACCCTGAGGACTAACGGCCTTGGGTGCCGAAGTCCACAGGGAGGGAAGGGTGATGGTCCCCAAGTGGATTAAATCCCACTAGAATCCATCTCGAGGGAGGGCAGCAGCTTCATCCATCCTGGCCTGGGGTTGAGGAGGACGTTGTGTGCCAAAAGGGCTCAGGACCAGAAAGCGACTCTTTGAACTGGATCAGTGGTACGGGGGTCATGCTGCTATGTGGATGGCAAATGGAAGGCCACTGCATTATATTCTCAGGACAGTCTTCATGGCTGATTGCCATGAGGATCACCAGTATTCGGATACGAAATGATGATGATGATGATGATGATGATGATCATCATCATCATCATCATCATCATCATCATCAGCAGCAGCAGCAGCAGCAGCAGCAGCAGCAGCAGCAGCAGCAGCAGCAGCAGCAGCATATAGACTTGCCCTGGTATTGGACTACTGTTGATGTAAACAGTTAGCAGAGTGGTATGCACAGTGGCCAGCAAGAAGTTTGCACCTGGCAAGGTGGTCCCTTGTGAGAAAAACAGGCAGACAGATCTTGGTGCAGAAGAAAAACTCAACGTAGTAAAAAGTAAAAAGGTGTGAGTATATACAGTGCAACAACTGAAGCAAATGGTGAGCCACTGTGTGAGACAGAATGCTGGACTGGATAGGCTGTGGCCTGTTCCAGCAAGGCTGTTCTTATGTTAACTGTAACACAAAACATATATATTCTCTTGGGCTGCTCAGTTGACCTCACTGAGACAGTTCAGTTGTGCTATATACAAGTCCATTAACAGTTCAGTAGCCGTCCAGTCCAGCAGGGTTAATGCAAGCTGTAGTGACAGACCAAGCCAAAGAGTTTTACAGCTTCTGTCCTCCTGGTGGAGGCTTACACCCAAGTAGTCCTTCTTTAAGGTCCAGTAAGCGCAGATGGCATATCAGGCAAAAGCCATCATCAGGATCAGTGCAAAGCATTCAGTCCTCGTAGCAGGTTCTGGAAGACACAGGAATCTTCGTCCAGACTGTCAGGAGAGGACAGTGAGCATTGTAGCTCAGGCGAGTTGAGCATTGTAGCTGGAAGTCTGCAATCCTGCACTGACCTAAACACACTGGCCCATGGAGCACACCAGGAAAAAGTCCCAGCACCTGTATGCCCCTGCAGTAGGGTCTCAAAGGCATCACAGGCACAATATACCTTTCAACCAGTTAGGGTGTGAGGCGAAGATTTACATCCCCTAACAACTACAACACACCCTTTCTCCATGCCCATGCTTAGCTGGTGGAGGTTGGGACACTGGAAGCATTCGAGAGAAAATTGGAAAGCAACCATCTGTCAGGTCTGCTTTGATTTGGATTCCTGCAAACTTATTTTTCTTCTTTCATGTCCAGATCAAACCCTGGACTGTCAAAATGAACGTGTCTGGAACATAAGGTTTGTTGTTGTTCAGTCGCACAGTCGATTCCGACCCTTTGCGACCCCATGGACCATTTTCCTCCAGGCACCTCTGTCCTCCACCATCCTCCTCAGCCCGTCCAGCTCTGTGCCCACTGAGTCTACAATACCATCTATCCATCTCATCTTTGGGCGTCCTCTTCTTCTCCTGCCCTCTACCTTTCCCAGCATCAGAGCCTTCTCAAGTGAGTCCTCCCTTCTCATTTGATGTCCAAAGTACTTCATCTTCATCTTCACTATTTGTCCCTCCAATGAACAGTCAGGTTTGATTTCCTCCAATATTGACCTGTTTGTTCTCTTTGCTGTCCAAGGGACTCTCAGGACTCTCCTCCAACACTACATCTCAAAGGCATCTATTCTTCTGCGCTCAGCCTTCCTAATGGTCCAGCTCTCACACCCATACATTACCACTGGGAATACCATTGCTTTGACTATGCGAATTTTTGTTTTCAAGGTGATGTCTCTGCTTTTCACTGTATTTCCCAGGTTTCTCATCGCTTGTCTCCCTATAATCAGTCGTCTTTTTATTTCATGGCTACAGTCGCCATCTGCAGTGATCTTAGATCCCAGGAAAGTAAAATCTGTCACTGCTTCTACTTCTTCCCCATCTATTTTCCAGGGACTGATCGTACCTGTTACCATTATCTTGGTTTTCTTTGATATTGAGTCTCAGGCCAGCTTTTGCACTCTCCTCCTTCAGCTCAATCAAGAGGTTCTTTAGGTCTTCCTCACTTTCTGCCATTAGGGTGGTATCATCTGCATATCTCAAATTGTTGATGTTTCTCCCAGCAATTTTGATCTCATATTGTGATTCCTCCATCCCTGCATTGCGCATTATGTGCTCTGTGTATAGATTGAATAAGCAGGGTGATATAATGCAGCCTTGTTTCACTCCTTTTCCTATTCCAAACCACTCTGTCATTCCGTGTTCTGTCCTAACTGTTGCCTCTTGGTTCGTGTACAGATTTCTCATGAGGCATATGATGTGCTCTGGTATTCCCATCTCTTTAATTACTTGCCACATCTTGTTGTGGTCCACACAGTCAAATGCCTTAGTGTAGTCAATAAAACAAAAGTACACTTGTTTCAGGTATTCCTTTGTTTTCTCCATGATGTTGGCAATGTGGTCTCTAGTCCCCCTGCCTCTTCTGAAACCGGCCTGCACCTCTGGTAGTTCTTTCTCCACATGTTGCTGAAGTTTATCCTGTATTATCTTGAGCATCACCTTGCTGGTGTGTGGGATGAGTGCAATTGTTCGGTAATTTGAACATTCTTTGGCATTGCCCTTTTTGGGGATTGGGACGTATACTGATCTTTTCCAATCCTGTGGCCACTGTTTTGTTTTCCAAATCTGCTGGCATATTGAATGCAGTAATTTGACGGCATCATCTTTTAGAGCTTTGAAAAATTCCACTGAGATTCCATCATCTCCACTAGCTTTGTTGTTTGCAGTGCTCTTTAGGACCTTTATGACCTCACTCTCCAGGATGTCTGGGTCTAGTTCAATTTCTTCATCATTGTGACTACCAGGAGTGTTGAGGTCCTTTTTGTAGAGTTCCTCTGTGTACTCTTTCCATCTTTTCTTAATCTCTTCTGCATCAGCTAGCTCTTTTCCGTCTTTGTCCCTTATCATGGTCATTTTTGCTTTAAATGTTCCCTTGATTTCCCCGATTTTTTTGAAAAGATCTCTAGTTCTGCCTCTTTTGTTGTTTTCCTCCATTTCTTTGCACTGTTCTTTTAGGTAGTTTTTCTTATCTCTCCTTGCTTTTCTTTGAAATTCTGTGTTCAAATGATTGTATTTTTTCCTTTCTCTTTTGACTTTTGCATTCCTTCTTTCCTCTGCTATTTTAAGAGCCTCATCAGACAACCACTTTGCTTTCTTATGCTTCTTTTCTTTTGGTATGGTTTTCTTTGCTGCTTCATGCATGATGTCCCTCATCTCTGTCCATTATTCATCTGGCACTCTGTCTATCGAGTCTAGGCCATTAAATCTGTTCATCACCTCCACCGTGTATTCTTTAGGGATGCTGTCTAGGTGATATCTGTCTGGTCTCCTTATCTTCCCTATTTTCTTTAGTCTAAGCCTGAATTTTGCAATCAGTAGGTTGTCATCTGAGCCACAGTCTGCTCCAGGTCTTGTTTTTGCTGACTGTATGGAGGTTCTCCATCTTTGGCTGCAGAGTATATAGTCAATTTAGTTTCGATGCTGGCCATCTGGTGATGTCCATGTGTAAAGTCGCCTCTTGTGTTGCTGGAAGAGGGTGTTTGCTATAACTAGTGCATTCTCTTGGCAGAACTCTATCAATCTTTGCCCTGCTTCATTCTGTGTTCCAAGACCAAACTTACCTGTTATTCCATTTACTTTTTGATTTCCTACTTTGGCATTCCAATCTCCTAAAATAATTTGGACATCATTTCTTGGTGTCTGTTCTATGAGGTGTTCTAGGTCCTCATAGAACTAGTCCACTGTGGATTCATCTGCACCAGTGGTTGGTGCGTATATTTGGATCACAGTAACATTGAAAGGTTTGCCTTGAATTCTGACTGACATCATTCTGTCATGGTTGTCTTTATGCATGGTTGCCCAAGACTCAAACGTTGGACATTGGCTGAAATCCTGTTGTTTCGTGTAGAAGGTTGTGCTAGAGTAGGCTCATTGCACCCATGGGGATTTGGGATTGAGGGCGGGACCTGTAAGAGGTTGCCAGGCCATGTTCTTCTTTTAGAACTGTAGCATTTCTTGAATTTAGTTTCCATAGAGATACTCTTTGTTTTTTTTAAAAAAGTTTCAAGTCCTCTTGGTTGTATCACTTTCTTTCTTTATTCGTGTCAGATGCGCCACCAACATATAATAACATACGATGCTAAAATTAATACATCTAAAAACAAAATAGAATTTAAAAGGGCTAGATGACATCTGCCCCATATCGGGCCACTTCAACAGCATTTCCTCTTGCCAACATAAGGTCCTCCTCAGTGCCCGTTGAGGGGCATCATGTCCACTGTATCCTATGGGAGATTATTTATACTTCTCCGCATTCACGCAGGCTGTCGTCTGCAGCCCTTGATCTTCCTACCCTAGCACACAGTCTATTTAAAGTTTTCCACACAGGCCATGGTTGTTCTTGGGCAGGCAGTAGAGAATCGTGTAGTTCTGCCCAGTTCTCTGGTAGCTTCTTGCTCACTTTCCATAGGTCTAAGACGGTATGTGGGGGCTGGTTGTTTGGAGGGGCAGAAGTTGTGAGGAAGCAATGCCTTGATTTCAGTCTCCGTTTTGTTGGTTGGTGATCAAATAGCAGCTGTGTTTCCAAGGATCTTGCTTTGACCCACTCTTTCTGAGCAGCATCACTTTTGTGTCTTGCACGGAAGACAAAGAAGGAGTCGCAGGAAGGACTAACACAGGTTTATTCATTGATGCTCAGCACGAACATGAGGTAATGGGGCAGATACATCTCATTATATACCATAACACAATACACTTGAATCTTGTTGCACGGTAGCTCATTGGCTGCTACCGGCGTGGCCTCGCCCAGGTCACGCCTCTCTTCTGCAGTTGTTTTCTCTTCTGCAGTTGTTTTCTCTTCTGCAGTTGTTTTCTCTTCTGCAGTTGTTTTCTGTAGCTCCTGATCATGTGGGGAATTTCCCGCGGCTGTTTGTGATTTGGGCAATGTGGACCATGTGAGACTGAACGCTCGCAGCTGCCCTCTATGGGCGGCTTGCTTGCGTTCCTTAACAGCTGAGATACATTGTGATTGTGGACTGGTTACATTCATATATTTAAAGTAACATTGTACATGCATACATAACATCCCTCCCCCCTAGGATGGGACGAAGTCCCTCAACCATTGTGGCTTGCCGCATGTGCGCCTGGGGCGTGCGGCCGCCTGACTTAACACAGGGGAGCCGGAGGCTCCTGGTTCCGTGGAGTCCTGCCCTGCAATGGAAAGGGGGGACTCATTAGCGGCTCGGTGTGGTGTCTGTGGCACCCTTGCATTGGGGGACGGGAATGGAATGAATAGTTGGGAAGTGAATCCCTGCCTGCCGCTTGAGGAGTTTGGGGACCCCCCCAGTACGAATCTCGGGACCGACAAAGAGGCCCTCGTGGCCTCGCCACCCCCCGCTGCCTGTCCGGGCGTTCTAGAGACTGTGGTGGGCGGACTCGCCCCTGTTGCCTGTCTTGGGGGTGTTGGTCTCCGGGGGGCAGGAGCTATTGCATACTCCAAAACAAAAGGGCTAGGGGGACTGGAAGTACCAGGGGCTGAACTGAAACCCCTCTTCTCGCTAGGACGGGTGGGGGACCACTCCGCTACATCCCCCTGGTACTGCAACTCATAATCATCATCAAACTGATCCCTCTCTTTGAAAGTATCCTCCTCTGTGTCTCCCCCTTGGGTAATGCGGGTGGGGGAGGACCCTAACGCTGACTCCCCCTCGCCGGTGACTCGCCTTCGGAGTTGGTCGGCGTGCCTTCTCCAGAGTAGACCTGAACTAGTCTCGACCCTGTAGGATACTGGCCCCGTTTGCTCAACAATTGTCCCTGGCACCCACACTGGCCCCGAGGCCGCGTAGTTTCTGCAGTGAACCGGGTCCCCTACTGCAAAACTTTTGGAGCTCTCTCCCCCTATGCTTATGTTTCTCCCTTCATCCTCCACCCTGGACGGATCCATCCGGTCAAACAGTGTTACCGGACGCCTCCTCATGAGGAGTTCGGCTGGGGAGAAACCTGACGCTAAAGGGGTTGTCCTGCAGCAGATGAGGAATTGGCACAGATGCAGGTTCAACTCACCGGGACCCATGCGCCGCAGTGCGTCTTTCATAGTGCGCACTTGGCGCTCTACCTGACCGTTTGTGGCGGGGTGAAACGGGGCAGCGGTTATGTGCCTGACGGCGTTCCTCTCCATAAACGTCTTGAACTCTGCCGACGTGAAGGTACTCGCGTTATCGCTCACAAGGACGTCTGGCAGGCCGAAGCAGGCAAACAGCTTTCGCAACTGTTTAATGGTTGCGGCAGAGGACGTGCTGTTCATGGGGATTACCTCCAACCACTTGGAGTAGGAGTCGACTACCAGGAGAAACATGGACCCGCGGAAAGGGCCGGCGAGGTCGACATGGATCCGGGACCATGGCCCGCGGGCCGTATCCCATTCCCTATGGGGTAACCGGGACTCCTCGGGCCGAGAGCTCTGGCAGCTCTCGCACATGCCCACTAGGCGTTCTATGTCCCCATCTATCTGGGGCCACCAAAAGAAACTCCTGGCCAGAGCCTTGGAGCGCACGATCCCGGGGTGGCTGGTGTGCAGTAGCCTCAGCACCTTGGCCCTCAGCTTCTCTGGGATAACCACCCGCTGGCCCCAGAGTAAGCAGCCCCTTTCCAGACAAAGCTCTACTCTGCACCTGAAAAACGGCTTGAAATGTTCCTCGGGGGGAGAGGTGGGCCACCCTTTTCTAACCCAGGAACTAACTTGGGCCAGGATCTTGTCGGCCGCCGTGGCCTTGGCGAGGTCGGCCGGCACAATTGGGGGTGAGTCGAGAGACTCAATCAGCAGGACTTGGTGTTCCTGCTCTACGTCACACGTGGGGTCCCCTAAACTAGGGAGAGGGGATCGGGACAGGGCGTCCGCATGGGAGATCTCCTTCCCTGGGCGATAGACCAGCTCATATTGGTAGGCATTGAGAAAAATGGCCCAACGCAGCATCCTGGGGGATAGAATTTGTGGGGTTGGTTTGCCGGTCGTGAAGATCCCCAGCAGCGGCTTGTGATCCGTCACTACCGTAAACTCGCAGCCGTATAAGAAATCGTGGAACTTCTTGGTTCCCGCGATTATTGCTAGGGCCTCCCTATCTGTTTGCGCGTAATTGCGCTCAGCTTTCGAGAGGGACCTTGAGTAGTACGCCACCGGGGCTTCCCTCCCGCTCTCCAACACGTGGCACAGGACCGCCCCCACCCCCACCGGGGACGCATCACAGACTAGCACCACTGTTTTTTTTGGATCAAAATGGGTCAGGACCGCATCCAAAGACAGGAGTGACTTAAGCTCCTTGAATGCCCTCTCCTGCTTGTCCCCCCACCGCCAAATCGCATCCTTCTTAAGTAGCGCGTGCAGTGGCTCCGCGACCGATGCCTTCCGAGGCAGGAAGGAGTGATAGAAATTTAGGAGCCCTAGGAATGACTGCAGCTCCGGTTTCGCGGTGGGGCGAGGGGCATCTCTCACGGCCGCTACCTTGGACTCGGAGGGTTTGATTCCGTCCGGGGTTACCTTAAACCCTAGAAACTCTACCTCCCTCGCGAAGAATACGCACTTGTCCTTCCTCAATCGAAGTCCTGCCCTCTCGAACACTGAGAGAACCCCATCTAGCCTCTTGGCTAACTCTAATTCGCTCCCCGCTGTTATCAACACGTCGTCGAAGTATGGGAGGACGCCTGGAAGCCCCTTTAAAAGGCGTTCCACGAGGGACTGGAAAATTCCGGGGGCCGAATTCACGCCAAACTGAAGGCGCGTTACCTTAAACGCCCCCTTGTGCGTTACGATCGTTTGCGCGGCGGCGGCAGCCGGGGTTACAGAGAGCTGCTGATACGCTTGGGCCAAATCTAACTTGGCGAAAAACCTCCCCCCATGTAGCGTGGCCAGCAAATGGCTGACCACGGGCACCGGGTATGCATTTGGCCGAATGGCCTTATTTATCGTACATTTATAGTCCGCACAAATTCTGACCTCCCCATTTGACTTGAGGGCTGTAACAATCGGCGTTTCCCACTCCGCCGAGTCAACTGGAACCAAAATCCCCTGCCCCACCAATTTGTCCAGTTCCGCCTCAATCTTGTCCTTGAGGGCGAAGGGCACTCTCCTTGGCTTGAGGCGGATGGGCCGGATTTCTGGGTCCAGCTCAAAGGAAACCGGGGGGCCCTTGTATTTCCCGAGCCCCTTCCTGAAAATGTCCGGGTGTGCGTCGCACACGTCCCGCATTGGGTCAGTCTCGATGGCGTTAATGCCGGACGGTTCGATCCCCAGGGGAGCAAACCACTGCGTTCCCAAAAGGCAGCACCTCCCCCCTTTTAGGACCACTAGGGGCAGTTTCTCGGAGTAGTTCTTGAACTTCACCTTGAAGTTCCCCACCCCCAACACTGGGATCCCATTTCCCTGCACGTCCCGTAGGTTGGATCTCATGGCCCGCAGTTTGGGCCGTTTCTCTGGGGGAATGCGCATAAACTCTTTTTGGGACAGGATGGAATAGGAAGACCCCGAGTCTATCTCCATCCTCACTGGGACCCCCTGCAACAGTACCTCTATGAAGAACCGCCGGTGCTCCAGGCCCACGCGGTTCACACCGTCCTCGCTGCGGCCGGCTGAGACCTTCCTGGTGCCGGCCGCCTTTCGTTGGTTTGTCTGGGAATGGCCGGAACTGCCCTTGTCCTTGACTCGTCCGCGCCTGCATACTCGGGCGATGTGTCCCTTTCGGCCGCAGTTGTGGCACTCGGCCTTCCGGAACGGACACCTCGTGCGGTCGTGGGCCGCCCCACAACCGTCGCAGCGGCGGTCCTGCCGTTCTCGGGTCTGCCGCTTCTCACCTCGCTTCTTGATCCTCTGGACGTCGTCGTCCTCGCTGGAGTAGGGATCCGCTGTCGTGGAGGACTCCTCGGACGACGTTGGTGCGGCGGTGGGCGGCTTGGGGGCCCGCCAGGCCATCTTCGCTGGTGTCCGCCGGGCCGCCTGCACTGGTGACTTGGCCCTCTCGGACGTGGCCCCTCGAGACTTGAATAACCGGACGCCGCTCATGGCCTCCTCGGCTGCTTGCGCCTCCCGCAGTACCTCGTTGAACGTGAGGCGATGGTCGCGGGTCATGAGCCTCCTCTGAAGCTCCTCGTCCCTCAAGCCGCACAGCATGCGGTCACGGAGGGCCTGGTCCAGGTCGTCCCACTGGCAATGCACTGCTGCAAGCCTGAGGGCCGCCGCATAGGCGGACACGGATTCGCCCGGTCGCTGGTCTCGCCTGTGGAACGTGACCCGGGCTGGGAAAATCGAGACGGGCGGCTGGAAATGCTCACGCAGTCTCTCCAGGATACGGTCGATGGGCACCTCATCTACCTTCCGGGGGGCCACCAGGGTCATCAGGATCCGCAGCGTGGCCGGCCCCACCTGAGACAGGAAGTGGGAGCGCATCTTCGCGTCGTCGTTGACGCCTGCAGCCTCCATGGCGTGCCGAAACTGGCACTCGTAGAGCTCCCATTGTTCGGGCTCGCTGACATCGAACTGGTACAGCTTGACCTTGGGATTCGCCATCGATCCCACCTTCGTCGCCAATTTTGTGTCTTGCACGGAAGACAAAGAAGGAGTCGCAGGAAGGACTAACACAGGTTTATTCATTGATGCTCAGCACGAACATGAGGTAATGGGGCAGATACATCTCATTATATACCATAACACAATACACTTGAATCTTGTTGCACGGTAGCTCATTGGCTGCTACCGGTATGGCCTCGCCCAGGTCACGCCTCTCTTCTGCAGTTGTTTTCTCTTCTGCAGTTGTTTTCTCTTCTGCAGTTGTTTTCTGTAGCTCCTGATCATGTGGGGAATTTCCCGCGGCTGTTTGTGATTTGGGCAATGTGGACCATGTGAGACTGAACGCTCGCAGCTGCCCTCTATGGGCGGCTTGCTCGCGTTCCTTAACAGCTGAGATACATTGTGATTGTGGACTGGTTACATTCATATATTTAAAGTAACATTGTACATGCATACATAACAATCACTTGACAATGTGTGACTAACATTTGCTGAAAGGATGGTTGCATGATGCGTGCCTGGAGTTGAGGGCAACATTTTCACATCCTGCACACCAGCTGATGATCTTACAGCCTTGCAAACTGCTAAACTTTGGTGCGATTTCATTGCAGAATATGAGCAAGAGAGAATATGCATTTGCTCAGCAAGTGTCATTTAGTTGTATAAAATGAGGCATGGAGGGATGGACATGTGGGCTTGCCTGGGAGTAAGCTCTGTCGAGCATTGTGTGACTTTTGGTATGTACACTGCAGGGTTGTGTTAGGAAATCGGTTGTTTTGTTATTGTTGTTTGTTGGTTTACTTTTCTTTAAGCCCCAAGGATGTTGATGTCTTTCAGTCTTCTAACTTGGCTCAGAAATGTCAGAGGAATGCATTCTGGCTCTTTAAAATGCAAAGCCTAGAACCGTGATGGAGAACATGGGCACTCCAGATGTTCTTGGACTTCAATCCCCAGAAGCCCCAGCACCCTGTGAATCCACATGAATGGGTTTACTGCGATTCATCCTGGAGCAACGAGGGAAGCGTGGGCCAGATGAATCGCAGTAAACCCAGTTGTGTGGATTCACAGGGTGCTTGGGTTTCTGGGAATTGAAGTCCAACAACATCTGGAGTGCCAAGGTTTGCCATCACGGGCCTAGAATGATAATTGTAATTCTAGTACACATAGGTTGTGCCAGAACGCCTGTCATTCAGTTCAGCTTTCCATGGAGCAAAGTTTGGGGAACTTCTGTTCTTTCTTGAGAGATCTTCTCTCCTTAGAGCAGTGGTGGCGAACCTTGGCACCCCAGGTGTTCTTGGACTTCAATTCCCAGAAGCCCAAGCACCCTGTGAATCTACATGAATGGGTTTACTGGCACTCCAGGTGTTCTTGGACTTCAATTCCCAGAAGCCCAAGTCTCTGTGAATCCATACAAATGGGTTTACTGTGCTTACGCAGTAAAGGACAACCTTTACATTTACTGACTTAGGTAAAGGTAAAGTTTGCCATTGCTCGAAAGCCAGTCGTATCCAACTCAAGGGTTCAGTGTTCATCTCTATTTATAGCCAAAGAGCCAGAACTGTCTGCATTTGCAGATGTTTCCATGGTCATGTGGCAGGCATGACTAGACACCAGAGTGCACGGACGGAATGCTGTTACCTTCCCACCAAAGAGGTCCCTATTTATCTTCTTACAATTTCTTGCTTTCAAACTGCTAGGTTGGTAGGATCTGGGACAAAGACGGGAGCTCATTCCGTGCTGCAGCACTTGGGTCTCGAACTGCTGACCTGCCGACCTTCCAGTCATTAAGTTCAGCGTCTTAACCACTAAGCCACTGCAGTCCCTGTCTCCCACCGTGGTACCCCAAAGGATTTTCTGGACAAGTACTGTTTTATTTCCTGCTCCTACCATGGAACTGGCTGCGTCAAGAGCCCGAGGCCGGTATTGCTGTTCTCTATCAAAGAGAGAAGACAGGTGGCTCTCAACATGGGTGGCTGCTGTGTGGCCAGCAGATGCCCATAAATATCCTTTAAGCTCCTCTCTCCAAGTTACTCCTCTCTGATGGACTAATTCTTGGGTGGAGAAAAGATGAACTGAAAGAGAAACGAACTTGGAGGGAGGTGTGCAGGAAGAGGATTTATGTGTGCAAATCTGTAGTAGGAAAGTAATTTGGAGGGGATCTGCCATGCAGAGGAGACAGAAGTCTGTATTCAATTGGTTCAGGCTTTGGGGTGTGTTAGATTCTCTTAGCGTAAAAGACAGAGCTTGGAAAAGCTGCCCTTATTTGGATTACAACACTGTTGTGTTCTAAAGCCTGTGCCTTTAAACAATGTACCTATCCATGTGTATCCAATGTAACCTTTCTACGTGTAACATTATAACCTTCAGCTGTATCAATGTAACCCTAATAGGACGCGAGCTAGTGACCACCAGATGGCAATAGCGAGCGTCCAGCTCATTGGTCCAGACTCACCTAAGAACAACAGAGCGGGAAGATTCCCGCCACCACCTTCACCTGGACAAGAAGGGCATGACCTGCAATGACGTCACGCGGACAGTAGCCAATAGACTGTCAAGGAGCCACATTCAAATGTATAGCCACTGTATATATTGAGCTGTTCGTCCGCCATTACCGCATGTTCCCTCTGACCAGCATGTAATAAAGTTGTGTTAAGCCAGCTCTTCGGCTGTCCCGGTGTCTTGGTTCCCATACACTAAATTGGCGACGAGGATGGGATAATGGCTTCCCACGGGACCAAGACATACGCCGGTTTTGACATCAACAAACCGGAAGATTGGGAACTCTTCGAAATGGATTTCCAAGGTGCGCTGGTGGGTTCGAGGTCACGGACGAGGGAAAGAAGAGAGCCATCCTCACCAGAATGCTCGGGCACGCCGGCAAGAGGGTGCTGGTCGACCTCATCGCACCGAAGAAGGTGGGCGAGTTGAAGGCCAAAGAGCTCCTGAAGGCGATGCGCGACCACTTCCAGCCCTCGGTGTCGATGTTTCCAGCTCGGGACGCCTTCTGGAGAAGAGTCCAAGCGCCGGGTGAGTCGGTCGCCGCTTTCGCAGCGGCCCTGCGGCTGGCTGCCGGCCCATGCAAATGGGAGAACCTGGAGATCACCCTCAGGGACCGCATGCTGTGTGGCCTGCGGGACGAGGAGGTTCAGCGAAAGCTGATGAACCAGGAGCCGCCCCCGACACTGCATGAGGTCGTGAAGGCAGCACAGGCCGCGGAAGCCACGAGGGCCGGAGTGAAAGAGCTCCAGGGCTGGCTCCCACAGGCCGACCAAGCGGCGGGCTCGGTGCATGCGGCCCGGCGAGCGTCGAAATCTTCCGCAGAGAGCAGCGATGAGGAAGACGTCCGGAAGGTCCGAAAGGGCGGCCGGCGTTGCGACGGCTGTGGAGCGGCCCATGACCGCGCGAAGTGCCCGTTTAGAAAGGCCGAGTGCCACAACTGTGGCCGCCGCGGGCACATCGCCAAAGTCTGCAGACGACGGCGCGAGGACCGGAGGAGCTCGCCAGACCGTTCGGCGAAACCGGACCGCTCGACGAGACCAAAGGATGGCGCCCGCCCACGAGGAAGCAGGACGGCGTGGGCCGCATCTCCGATGACAGCGGCGACGACGTCCCAGTTTTCAGCGTGTCCATGGGACACCCCCGTTACTTTGTTGAGGTACTGGTGCAAGGGGCCCCTGTTAGGATGGAAATTGACTCGGGCTCCTCATATTCAATCATTTCCCAGAGAGAGTTTTCGAGAATTGCCCCCCGCGCACGGCCCAAGCTCAAAGCGTTGAGGTCCACGCTTTGGGATGTGCAAGGGAACAGTATCCCGGTGTTGGGGGTGGGAAAATTCCAGGTCCAATATAAACAGCACGCCGCGGAGCTTCCCCTAGTCGTCCTTAAAGGGGGAAATTGCAGCCTCCTCGGGACTCAATGGTTCCAACCCCTGGGTCTGTTCATTGGGGGGGGGGTGCACGCCGTTGGGACTGACCCGATACAGAAGGTGTGCGACGCGCACCCCGAAGTCTTCAAAAAGGGACTTGGGAAGTTCAAGGGACCCCCAGTAGCGTTCGACCTGGACCCGGAGGTCCGCCCAATACGACTTAAACCGCACAGAGTGCCTTTTGCACTAAAGGACAAAATAGAGGCGGAACTGGACAAATTGGTGGGCCAGGGGATTCTTGTTCCTGTTGATTCTGTGGAGTGGGAAACTCCAATTGTCACGGCGTTGAAGGCCAATGGGGAGGTTCGCATTTGCGCCGACTATAAGTGCACCATTAATAAGGCAATTCACCCTAATGCGTATCCGGTGCCGGTGGTCAGCCATTTGCTAGCCAGATTACATGGGGGAAAGTGTTTCGCTAAGCTCGACCTGGCGCAAGCCTATCAGCAACTCTTGGTAACCCCTGCTGCAGCTGCTGCACAGACCATAGTCACGCATAAGGGGGCGTTCCAAGTAACGCGCCTACAATTCGGCGTGAACTCGGCGCCTGGAATTTTCCAGTCGCTTGTGGAACGCCTCTTAAAAGGGCTGGACGGGGTTTTGCCATATTTTGATGACGTATTGATAACGGGGGGGAGCGAGGTCGAGTTGGCCGAAAGGCTGGACAAGATTCTGGCGGCATTCGAACAGGCGGGGTTGAGGTTGCGAAAAGACAAATGCGTCTTCTTCGCGAATGAGGTTGAGTTCTTAGGGTTCCGAGTAACACCTGAGGGGATCAAACCGTCCAAATCCAAGGTGGCCGCCATTAAGAAAGCCCCTCGCCCCACCTCCAAGTCCGAGTTACAGTCATTCCTAGGGCTCTTAAATTTCTACCACTCCTTTCTTCCCCGGAAGGCGGCGGTGGCTGAACCGCTTCATAAGTTGCTCAAGAAGGACGCGGCATGGAAGTGGGGTGACGATCAGGAGAGGGCATTCACTGAACTGAAACAACTCCTGGCGTCTGACGCCATTCTAACCCATTTCGACCCCAAACGGCCGGTGGTACTGATCTGTGATGCATCCCCGGTGGGGGTGGGGGCAGTGTTATGCCATGTGCTGGAAAACGGGAGGGAGGCCCCAATAGCGTTTTACTCCAGGTCCCTGTCCCAAGCGGAGAGAAATTACGCCCAGACAGACAGGGAAGCGCTAGCGATAATTGCGGGGACCAAAAAATTTCATGATTTTCTGTATGGCCGCCCCTTCACCATAGTGACTGACCATAAGCCCCTATTAGGCATTTTTACCGCGGATAAGCCCACGCCGCAGATCCTGTCCCCGAGGATGTTTAGGTGGGCCATTTTTCTCAACGCCTACCAGCACGCGTTGGTGTACCGGCCCGGGAAAGAGATCAGCCATGCGGACGCCCTGTCGAGGTCCCCCCTTCCTCAGACACAGAGCCACGGGGGCGAGGAGGAGCGAGACCGCCAGGTGCTCATGATAGAAGTCTTGGATTCGCCCCCCATAGTACCCGCCGACATCGCTAAAGCGACAGGCAGGGACAGGACGCTGGCGGCGGTCAGCTCCTGGGTACAGAAAGGGTGGCCAGCGTCGTCCCCAGCGGAGGAATTCGCCCCATTTTTCAGGAAAAAGCTGGAGCTGTCCCTAGAGAGGGGGTGTCTCTTGTGGGGGCAGCGGGTGGTGATCCCTACGTCCCTTCGGCCGCGGGTGCTTAAACTGCTGCACGTCAGCCACCCTGGAATTGTGCGCTCCAAGGCGCTGGCCCGGAGTTACTTCTGGTGGCCATTGCAGGAACTACGCCAGCGCGGGGCCAGCCTGGGTACCGGGGGTGGTCGTGGAGCAGACCGGTCCCGTCTCGTACCGCATGGAGACCAACACAGGTCTACTTTGGCGGCGGCACGCGGACCAGCTCCGGAGCCGGGTCCCAGGAAGGCAGGGCGCCGAAAGCACAGACACGAATTCAGCGTTAGGGTTCTCCCCCACCCGTTTAGCCCAAGGGGGAGGAGAGGGGGGTCGAGGGTCCCCACCGAGGGGGGAGGAGAAGGAATTTGTCCTCATAGATATCCCGCGGGATCCCCCAGCAGAGTTTAATTTTGAGTTACAGAACCGGGGGGGGGGGTTTCGGAGTGGTCCCCCACCCATCCAAGCGAGAAGAGGGGTTTTACATTAGCCCCTAGTGCCCCCGGTTTGGCCACAATGGAGTTTGTCCCTTCCCCTAAAGCTGCAAAACCGCAGCAAGCCACTAACGAATCTCCCTCTCCCGTTACAGGACAAGGGACCAGGGAGCAAGGAAGCAGCAGCGCCCCCCGGGCGGGCCAACCCACATCGCGGCCCAAACGCGGGTGCAATAAGCCATCTTGGTTAAGAGACTTCGTCTCATCCTAGGGGGGAGGGATGTTGTGTTCTAAAGCCTGTGCCTTTAAACAATGTACCTATCCATGTGTATCCAATGTAACCTTTCTACATGTAACATTATAACCTTCAGCTGTATCAATGTAACCCTAATAGGACGCGAGCTAGTGACCACCAGATGGCAATAGCGAGCGTCCAGCTCATTGGTCCAGACTCACCTAAGAACAACAGCGCGGGAAGATTCCCGCCACCACCTTCACCTGGACAAGAAGGGTGTGACCTGCAATGACGTCACGCGGACAGTAGCCAATAGACTGTCAAGGAGCCACATTCAAATGTATAGCCACTGTATATATTGAGCTGTTCGTCCGCCATTACCGCATGTTCCCTCTGACCAGCATGTAATAAAGTTGTGTTAAGCCAGCTCTTTGGCTGTCCCGGTGTCTTGGTTCCCATACACTAAAAACACCCAGAATCCCCCAGCTCAGGCATGGATTAGATCGAGTCAAGGAGTCACGTTTTGTTTAGCACCCAGTCTATTTTCCAGGAACCAGTCAAAGCCTCTTGAAACGCCTGATAAGGGGATGCCGGTATAGCCTTCTTCCATCATTTTATCCTCTTCTATTAATTCTGTTTACATTTCCTACCGAAGTGGTACCTATTTATCAACTTGCCTCTAAATGGCACGTTGGAGGACTAGACACCAGAGTACACAGAACAGTGTTACCTTACCCACTGAAGTGGTACCTATTTATCAACTTGCAATTTCTTGCTTTCGAACTGCTAGGTTAACAGGACATGGGACTCGAGTCTCGAACTGCTGACCTGCCAACCTCCCAGTCATCAAGTTCAGCATCTTAATCACTGAGCCACACAGTGTTCTGTGCACTCCGGGTGTCTAGTCATGCCTGCCACATGTCCATGTAAATGTCTGCAGACTCACACAGTTCTGGCTCTTGTCTTTGGCTATAAACAGAGGTGAGCACTGAACCCTAGCGGCAGATATGACTGGCTTTCGAGCAAGGGTGACCTTGACCTTTACTATTATTAATTCTAGGCTTCTGGTATGCAGAGGTATACTGCTTCTGAACATGGAGGTTCCATGGTAGAAAATAAGTATTGGCTCATGTGTCTTATTCATTTCAACATTCTTGGAACCATGCGCCTTGTTCCAATTAATTCTGTCCATTAATTTGGGAGTTGAGTGCAATGGTATTTTAGAGCCAACATTTGCAAGATGATCGTACTAGAGATTGTTGATTAGCAAACCTCCTTTTGCCTCCATTGCCTGTTTTTTTCTGGCCTATCTGGTATCTTTAGATTAGAAAAAATATTTCGATTTTTAGACAATCATGCATTTTTTAGCTACATCCCTGAAACATAGAACCTAAATGGTGGTCAGCACTCAGTGGTTAAGATGCTGAACTTGACAACTAGAAGGTTGGCAGTTTGAGACCCGAGTGCTGCATGATGGAGTGAGCTTCTGTCTCTGTCAAAGCTCCTGCCAACCTAACCGCTCGAAAGCAAGGAATTGCAAGTAGATAAATAGGCACCACTTTGGTGGGAAGGTAAGCAGCATGTTTCTGTGGTCATGTGGCAGGCATGACTAAACGCTGGAGCACACAGAACACTGTTACCTTTCCCATCAAAAGTAGTCCCTATTGATCTGCTTGCAATTTCTTGCTTTCGAACTGCTAGGTTGGCAGGAGCTGGGACAGACGAGGGGAGCTCACTCATTTATACAGTTCTTGGGTCTCGAACTGCTGGTCGTCAACCTCAGCCTTAACCACTAAAGCACTGTGGCCCACACCTACCATTATATCACCGTACAACAGGGATGCCCAAACTTTTTAGGCCATGGGCCGGTCATGTGGTTCAGGGATCCAGTCACTATGGCCCGGGGGTGGATGCGGCTCCCAAGGCCAATTCATCCGGCCCACGAAGCCCTCGTCGCTCCTGTAAGCGGAAGTAAAACGCGCCCGTACGGGCGCGTTTTACTTCCGCTTCCAGGAGCAACGAGGGCTTCGTGGGCCGGATGAATTGGTCTCGGGGGCCGCATCCAGACCCCAAGCCATAGTTTGGGCTCCTCTGCTCTACAACATCTACATGTGAATATTTCTTCTTGCCAATCAAACCCCATTTTTTTTCCAGATTTATGTGGATATCCCTAGCCCTAGTTTACATTTACATATCCCTTCCCATGTTTTCTCTTTCTATGTTGTGATCGAAATAAACAGTTTCCTTTTTTTAGAAGTTTGAACGAGAGCCCAAAAGCTCTGGTTCCAACATTTCAGCAGCTTTTTATGGCAAGGAAATTGCCTGCCAGTAGCAGTGGAATAGCCGATGATCCCATGAGACCTTGGGCTAAAACGTTGAGGGCATGAACTATAGCAAAAAGGCCCCCATTTTGGATCTTCCTTTCCCTGGGAACTCATAGGATGGCCTTAATTAAGTCGTTGTTTCTCAGACCCCCCTCTGTCCCCTTCTGGAGGTGGGGGTTGATATACTTTCCTCTTTTCTATTCATGTGCCTTGAGCCCGGGTTCCCAACCTTTTCAAGCCAGGGGCTGGGTCGCACTCTCTCAGTCAGCTTCAAGGCCCACACAGACGGCCATTTTGCCCTGCCTGCACGATGGGGGCGGCCATTTTGTCCCAACAGGGCTGGCCATTTTGCCCTGCCTGCACCATGGGGGCGGCCATTTTGTCCCAATAGGGCTGGCCATTTTTCTTCTTGAATGCCGTTAGAGGAGTGGGGACTACATGAAATGGCACCGTGAGCCGGATCTGGCTCTAGGCCTTAGGTTGAGAACACTGGCATTGAGCTTTCCTTCTGAAGCTTCCTTCGTTGTACACCGAATGATCAGTAACTGATGCAAAAAACACCTGGAATTTGGGCTCCCATTATTACGGAAGAGATTTCTTTGCTTTTCCTAAATTAAAAAGGAAAGAGGGGGCAGTTGTAGTACAATGAGTTTTGCCCTTTCTTAATGAATGGGTTGAAAGAAGCCAAGCCACTTTCAGCCTTGATATTGTAAGGATTCCTGGGAGGATTAGATCAGGGTGCCCAAACTATGGCCCATGGGCTGGATACAGCCCCCAACACCAATTCATCCAGCCTGCACCACCCTTGTCACTCCCAGAAGCGGAAGTAAAACACACATGCACAGGCGCATTTTATTTCCACTTCTGGGAGCATCGAGGGTGGCACAGGCTGGATGAATTGGCAGCGGGGGCCAGATCCAGCCCACAGGCCAGTGGTGGGCATCAGCAGGTTCGCACCTGTTCACCAGAACTGGTAGCAGAAATTCTGGCTGGCCCCACTCATCCAAGTTTTGAAATAAAGTAGTCCTAATTCAGGTGCAACGCAGGGCTTTCTCCCTGGCCACGGCCAGCATAGTACGCCCACAGTGTGGTAGTAATTTTTTTTGGAGCCCACCACTGCCACAAGGCCATAGTTTGGGCACCCCTTGTTTAGGCAGAGAAAATGGCAGCCTAAAATCTATCTCATCCTGTTGCAAAACATATGTTACAAGGCATGTCTTAATTCCGCTTCCAGTGGGAGGATTCACATGACCAGCCCACTGAACCACGTGACTGGCCCACAGCCCAAAAAGTTTGGGGACCCCTGGATTAGATAAACAAATGGACATCACTAGAGATGTAAAATTTCCAGAAATTCTGAAGCCATAAGGAAAACTGTGTTTTTTCCAGAGGTTTCTTTCCACACACACAAAAAAAAGATTTTTTTTTTTATTATTTTTTTTTTGGGGGGGGATTGAAAAAAATGCAACATTAGCACTTTTTAAACAGATTGAGAGTCTGTGGGCCATTTCTCCAGGCAGGGCAATTCTTCTCAGGGCATTGTGAAGTCATGCCGCTAGTCCTCATGGTTCCACCAGTGTGCTGTTTAGGACGTGGGTAAAGACCGTGGGTACAGAGGGTGGCACTTTCAACACACGTTCCTGTTGCCATCTCAAATCTGTCATTCTCTCCACTATCGCCTTCCACCTGACCCCTGAAGGGCAAGGAACCAAGGGCAGATGTACACACACATGTGCATGTACTCTGGCAGGCAGCTTGGATTATGTGCCTCCCATAAATTATCCAGACTTGCCTCCATTGGGAAGAAAACCCTTGACGGAAGCCACGTATTTCTCCTGCTAAGTAAACATGAACTCGGCCATACGGCTGAAATCTGTTTCTGGACGTCCTGTGGCTCCGTCAACTCCATCATTGACCCCTGGGTGTTGTGAAGGAAGGTGGTTGGGAGTCCATCTTCAGATTGCTGAGTTTACTGAAAATGAATGGGGTCCACGCTGTCCTGTGTCCATCGCAAGAGCCCCTGGGAGGAATGTCCAGAGCAATTCCATCTTGCTGCCCTTTGGGGAAGATTCATTTGAGAGCATTAGAAGCATTGAATGGCCTTAAAGTCGCCAGAGGAATGGAGGAAGATGCAGGAGAAATTGATCCTTTTCCAGTCAGTATTATCAGTAAGAAGCCCTTCGAGGTTTCAAACAAGATTATTTCCTGAACATGGATATGCTGGAGATTGGCCAGAGTTCGTTTGCATCCAGGATGATACAGAGACTTTAATGCACAACACAGTTCATGACTTTAATTGGTGTAGCAACGAAGTTCTGTATCATCTGAAATGGCACAGGAAATGGCCGGAGGCCTGGTGTCTGTGGTTTGGCCAGCCGACTTGCGTCAGGCGGCTTTTCCTGCCTCCTCTCCTCTCCTCTCAGCCCTTTGGAGAAATCCAAAGACTCATCCTTAGTCCCGTTTTATCGTAGTGGGGTTTGTTGTGATGCGACTCGGCAGCCTTAAAGGGTACGTGTTTCCGCATGCCTGTAATGCTGGAACAGGCGCCTGTGGGGAGAAATACTTAATATACCTTTTTTAAATCTCCTGTGTGAGATGGCTAATAGGATTCAGGAAGTCCCAGGTTTAGATTTTACAGTCGTCATGAATGATGTAGCCATTGTACTAAGGCTCCAGGGACCTGAGTTCAAATCCTCGCTTGCCTGGGAAACTCATTGGCTGTCCCTTAGCCAACCTAATATCCAGTGGCAAAGCGGCGCAGTGTGATAGAAGGCGCAGCAGGGGCAGAACCAGGGCCGTAGCCAGGATTCTAGTTTTTTTTGGGGTGAAACATTTTTCACGAGGGGCAAAAAAAATTCAGGGGGAGGGTGGCAACTGTCACATTCACATATATAACACTAGCAGATTGCCCGGCCTTGCTCGGGGCAGCCTCTCTCCCTCTGTCTCTCTCTTCCCTCACCCATCCTGCTTCCCTCATCCGTCGACGGTCACTTACCGCCCTTATCCTTCCCATACATTTGTCCACAGCCCCTGCCAGTGGGGATGTCTCCTTGGCATCCCTACCTGGGACTATAACAGTAACCAGCTCAATTACATCACGATGATGTCACAATCTCAACCTACCTGAGTTAGCATCACTATGACATCACTGGGCAACACATACACACACACTCCTGTCGGGTATGCCCCCCTTTGCAGATCAATTTTAGGGCTACATCCCCCCATAGGGCTCATGACCCCCACAGTACTGATCTCATCAATCTAAGGTACGTATGTGCCGAATTTCAGCACGATCAGTCCAGGGGTGTGGATTTCTAAAGAGCACATACAAACTCACACCTCTGTTTTATAGATATAGAAGATGACATCACAGGGTAGGTTGGGGGGCAGGTTGTTAGCTCAGGAGGGCTTTTGCCCCCCTGGCCCCTCTCTGGCTACAGCCCTGAGTAGAACAGAGTATGGTTGTGAAGATAAACCGGGGTGGATCGTAGAAATAATACTGAAATGCCTTGAAGTGAGGATAGAGCAAAGAAACCTCCGTAATACTCATGGGCTGGAATATAATAATAATAATTTCATGTCAGAAATTATTTTCATCTCTGGTTATAGCCAAAGAGCCAGCACTGTCTGCATTTGCAGATGTTTCCGTAGACATCTGGCAGGCATGCCTTGACACCCGAGTGCATGGAATGCTGTTTACCTTTCCACCAAAGTGGTCCCTATTTATCTACTTGCAATTTCTTGCTTTCGAACTGCTAGGTTGGCAGGAGCTGGGGGCAGAGACAGGAGCTCACTCCATTGTGCAGCACTCAGATCTCAAACTGCTGACCTTCCAGTCATCAAGTTCAGCTTCTTAACCACTAAGCCACCACAGTACCCACTCATTGGCTACCTAACTGCTAACTAGTACCCTGTTTTTCCTTGCCAGATCCGTGCCTTCAAAAACTATTTTGCGCCCGATGAACATTACGAAGAAGACCTTCGGGCGATGCGGTTCTTGTCCGTCAACTCCATCATTGACCCCTGGGTGTTTGCTATCCTCCGTCCTTCCGTCCTCCGAATGATACGGTCCATGCTCTGCTGTCGAATGCCCTTCAAGCCCCGGACTCAGAAGGAGCAAAGGCCTTCCCTCGCTACACCAAAGCCTACCCAACAGGCTATCACAAACAATTCGTCCTTGGTTGTTTGCAGACAGTAGCCTTGCAACCTCGTAAAGGAAGGTGGTTGGGAGTCCATCTTCAGATTGCTGAGCTTGCTGAAAATGAATGGGGTCCTCACTGGCCTGTGTCCATCGCAAGACCCCCTGAGAGGAATGTCCCGAGCAATTCCATCATGCTGCCCTTTGGGGAAGATTCATTTGAGAGTGGTAGAAGCATTGAATGGCCTATAAGTAGCCAGAGGAATGGAGGAAGATGCAGGAGAAATTGGTCCTTTTCCAGTCAGTATTATCAGTAAGAAGCCCTTTGAGGTTCCAAGCAAGATTATTTCCCAGCTGAACATGAAAACGCTGGAGATTAGCCAGAGTCCGTTTGCATCCAGATCTAGGGATTTACTGCTAGAATTTTTCTCTCTGTCCTTGCGTGGAACAGAAAGAGAGCAAGAGAACCTTTGATGAACCTGAAGACCATTGAGTCGCATTCTTAAATCTTAAGCAAAAGATTCTGCAGCCATCTATACCTGTTTCTGTCTTCATACAAAGTCAACAACGATGGACACACAATCCATGGTTGTTTGGTAACACTTGAATATTTTCACCAAACAACAGTGAGATGGACATCTATGGGATGTAGTCTGGTGCTGCCATCATGCTTTGGGTTCTTCTTCTTCTTCTATGTCTAGGTCAGATATTAAATTGCCAAAATGAAGCCACCTTTGGTGAAGTCATTCTGTAGATCCTTTCGCTTGACCTAATATAAGAAAGATTAGCCGGCACAACAAGGTTGTTGTTGTCCGGAATACACCCGATTGTGGTTAAAAAATACCACAAACTTCAAGGAAGTTTCTCTGTCTCCTTCTATTTCTAGGCCAGACATGAAACTGCCTAAGTGAAGCCACCTTTGAGTAAATTCATTCTGCAGTTCCTTTCCCCTGACCTAGTGCTTGAAGGGACAAAATCCAGATCAGCAGATGATATCCGAAGTGAGCCTTAAGCTCCATTGTTTAAACAACCAAATTAGCAGTTTTGCTTTCTTAGGGGCCCTGGGATTGCTCTTCAGAGTGTCTATAAGACATCTGCAGTGACAGCGTAGTTCAGAAGTGTTAGAGCACAGATCCAGTCTTTGTGGTCTTGCTAGGTGGGGATGAGGAAGCTGTTTAGATGACAAGGTATCTCACTTCACTTCCATCTTGAGTAAGGTGGACAGCCTTGCTGCATAGGGAGTCCTGTTGCTTTTTCGAGTTGGAGAGGCAGGCATTTGATATGTGTCTGAAACCCAGAGCCTTTACTCTAAGGGAGCGTTTCCCATACTTTGGATTGTGGACTTCAATTCCCAGAAGCCTAAGTCAATTCCCCAAAGCACTGATCAGCCAATGAACTGACTTAGGCTTCTGGGAATTGAAGTCCACCTGTGTTCCGCGGATCATAGCTTGGGAAACGCTGCTCTAAAGACAGCCACAGTGAGCAGACTTTGAGTTGATGGAGCCCTTTTCAAAAGAAGCATAATCCTATGGTCCAGGAATGAAGTCTAAAGTCTGGGTTAGTTTGCTGGACCTTTATTGGACTGCTAAAAACTTTTAAAAGTGCACCCCTTTTTTTGAGCCTACAAGGCTCTTCATTATAGAATAATTGAGTCGGAAGGGGTCAATGAGGCCATCATGAGGTCCAATGCCCTGCTCAAAGCAGGAATCCTAATCAAAGCAGATTTGACAGATACTTGTCCAGTTTTCTCTGGAAAGATTGCAGCATTGGGTGTTGCAGGACCTGAGATGTAGGAGGCAGGAAGTGAACAGAAAAATCCCATAACCATCTTGGCCAAATTGGGAGACTCTGGGAGCTGGGAATTCAAAAAAGGGAATTTTTGTGAGTTTTTAGGAGCATATCTTTTGGCTCATGACCCCATTTGGACTGCTTGTTCCCAGAGGTCTGCCTGAGTCTCTAGGTTTTCTAATGACAGGCATTCTGTAATGTGTAGTTTGACACACCAAATATATGGCATTGAACATCAGTGTGTTTGGATCTCTCAATAGGTAGCAATCACTGGAGCATCCATGCATATATACTAGATACTAGATAGAACAATATGGGAAAAACTTCACATGTCTCTGCTGCTTATGAGCTCAACCATGATGGTGAACCTTGGCACTCCAGGTGTTCTTAGACTTCAATTCCCAGAAGCCCAAGTCTCGGTGAATCTACACAAATTGATTTACTGGCTTCTGGGAATTGAAGTCCAAGAACACGCGCATAAACCCATTCGTGTGGATTCACAGAGACTTGGACTTCTGGAAATTGAAGTCCAAGAACAACTGGAGTGCAAAGGTTCACCATCACTGTCCTAAGACACTGATGGCCAACCATGGCACTCCAGCTGTTCTTGAACTTCAATTCCCGGATGCCCTGGTCAGCAGGAGTGCTGACTTGGGCTTCTGATAATTGAAGTCCAAGAACACCTGGAGTGCCAAGGATGGCCATCATGGTCCTTGGAGCATCTGTTCTGTTGAAGCTTGAAGCAGGGAATCCGTTCAGTGAAGCAATTCCTCCCTTTGAGGTTTACAAAGCTCAACCAATTGGAAACCAAAGCAAACACCTCCATTGTTTTTCTTTTAAAACACTGGGATCCAAGACAATGCAATTCAAAATTCATTGGAGGAAAGTTCCCAAGAGAAAATCATCTCCCACCTCCAATGACCTGAAATTGCTTAGAAGGGGTTCTGATGTTCCAGGGACACTTAAGGGTTGGAAGTGAAGACTTTTCTTTTGTGGACTTCCCTATGTTTACCCATATTCAGAAGCTGCTGTTTGACCATGCATATTAATTGAACACAGTTGAGGGGAGCAGCTGTATGAGACAGAAAACTCCTCAGTTGTTTTAAATTTATGCCTATTTAAGGGGTATCGTAAGACTCTTGGATATGAACTTTGTTTCAGGGGTTGTGTGTTTTTATTTGTGATTTCTTCATGGAAGAAGAAACTTCTGTCTATATATGCTACTCAGAAATAAGCTGCCTTGAGTTGGAAGGGTTTAAGACTGAAGTCAGATGTATGGAGATCTTCTGAATTCTACTTATTTGCAATACTAATTGTGTGCCTTCAAATCAGTTCTGACTTACGGCAACCCTATCCCGGGCTTTTCTAAGTAGACTGCTCAGAAGTGGTTTGCCATTTTCCTTCTTCTGGGGCTACGGAGTTTGCTTTTGACCTTTGGTATAGCCGCAGAGGGAGATGGGAAAACACTTCCAAGAAGCCCAGTGTGGGAATTGAATTCCGTACCTCTGGCTCTGCAACCACTTACTCCTAAACCAGTGATGGAAAACCTTGGCATTCCAAGTGTTCTTGGACTTCAATTCCCAGAAGCCCAAATCCCTGTGTATTGCGTGTACTGCGTATGCGGAGTAAACCCATTCGTTTGGATTCACAGGGACTTGGGATTCACAGGGACTTCAATTCTGGGAATTGAAGTCCAAGAACAGCTGGAGTGCCAAGGTTCGCCATCACTGACCTAAGCCATTGAGCTATCCAGTCCAGGGTTCAGCAAAATTGGCTCTCCAGGTGTTCTTGGACTTCAATCCCCATATGTCCAAGTCAACACTCCTGCTGATCAGGGTTTCTGGGAATTGAAGTCCAAGAACATCCGGAAAGCCAAGTTTAAGTTTACTGACCCCTGATTTCCCTTCTGTCCTGCATGTCTCTAAAAACCCTATAATGCAGCTCTTCTTTATACAGTACTCAGGTTCTTTATGTTGAAGTTCTCCAAAGACAGGAGTCCAATTTGTTTATTTGTGTGTGTGTTTCACAGAGGTCAGTATTCTGCACATGAAATCAAGTTATCATGTAATATGCAGTAACTTATAAGCGTTGCTACAACATAAGGAATTTTGACTTGTACAATAGACAAATTCATGAAAGATTGCATTATATAGGGACTCAGCTGCATTGATGAAACATATGTAATTGAGTTGTTTCGTTTTCCTTTGTGTGTTTCTGTATATTATAAAATGATCATTATAATAAAGATTTGTTTTCGCAATTCTTTGGTTGGAGGGCTACGCATGGCATCTTGCCTTGGGTTGCTTGTTTGGCTCATGGAGCGGATCTTCTCAGTGAGCATCACATTCCTATTTTGGAACTGAGATTTCTTGCCCATTACAAAGCAATACTTATAATGTTTGCCCCAATAATAGGAACAAGCAGAGAGTTGTGTTATCCAGATATTGCATGACGGTTTGAGCGTCCGTCTTTGTCCCAGCTCCTACCAACATAGCAGTTCAAAAGCAAGAAATTGCAAGTAGATAAATAGGGAGCACTTTGGTGGGAAAAGATCTTGTGGAGATGAAAGGAGCCTCATTCGGGCGTCCACTGAGAAGAGTTTCTCCAGCAAAAATCCTTCCAATCCAGAATAATTTCTGACATGAAATTATTATTACCACCCCATAGGGCTTAGTGTACTCTCTGGGTAGTTCACAAATTAATTAGCATTTTGCCCCCAATGTGCTTGGGGGTGATCTTTTTACCGACCTCAGAAGGATGGAAGGCTGAGTCAACCCTGAACCTTGGTCAGGGTTGAACTCACAACTTTCCCGCTGCAGTGCAGCATTTTAACCAGCGCGCCCTCAGGGCTCCTAATCAGAATGCTTAGAGAACAAGTTCCTCCAGTTGGTTGACCACAATGACTGGCGTAGCTGTTCCCTCGGTGGCGTAGTAGTTAAGGCACTAGGCTTGGAGACCGGAAAGATGGGGTTCGATTCCCGAGAGCTGCATTAGGATGGGAGCCTCATTAGGGTGTCCCGTGCAAAAATCCTTTCAACCAAAATCCTTTCAACCAAGAGTCGTGCAAAAATCCTTTCAACCAAAAGTAATCTCTGACAGAGAAACAAACCAATCCAAAAAAAGTAACATTTCCAAGTATTGATTGAGGTTTAAGTTAATTTTCTTAAAGAGGTACATAGGTTGTCATTCTAGACCAGCTAAACTGGAAGTATGTCAAATTAGGTAGAGCCAGAGGTTATTTAACACTTTTAAAAAAAACCCACTGAAAACAAGAATACTACCAAGGGGCTTATCTATTACTACAGTCTATAAAAATATTTCCCACTGTGTACTTTGGCCAGCATGCACGTCAGCACAATGTATCACCTTTAGAAAGCCAGTTATTCATTGACGATAGCCATCTGCCTGGATGGGAGTTCAGCTGGCCGTCAACCAGAATCTTCAGGATGGATGCAGGCCTTCAGCTTGAACATGGGAGGTCTCTTGTGCAGCCAAAGTAGTTGCCGGGGTGGTGGTGGTGGTGGTGATGCATGAACATTTTGTTGGAAATGTGGCAAATGGGACTTGGTCTTATAACTGAACTCAGGTCTACTTCAGAGAGGAGGAAATTTCCACAACTATTCCATAATTTCCAGTAAGGAAGTAGTCTTTTGAACAGCAATTGATGATGGACATGTCATGTGCTGCTGGAACATACCTGTCAAGTATCCTGGATTAGCTGGGATTTCCCGTATTTCCGTGCTGCTTCCTCTTCTTCCCCGCTGCCATCCCGTAATTTGACCGGCGGGGAAAGTAGTTACTGCGCTGCGCATATGCTCAGAACCCTTCTGTGCATGCGCAGAAGGGTTCTGCACAGATAGATTCTGTACAGGTCCCATATTTTCCGGAGCCGCCCTTAATGGGTATGTGCTGGAAGGTTAATAAATGCTGCTCCAGTTATTTTATAAGTTTTGAAACCATCTTCTATAGCAAGGGTTCGCAACCTTTTCAAGCCGGGGGCTGGGTCATGCTCTCTCAGCTTCGAGGGCCGAATTACCTGCACAATGGGGGTGTCCATTTTGTACCAACAGCTTCAAAGGGGTGGCTATTTTGTTTCTCAAATGCCCCAGTCAGAGTGGGGGCCACATTTAATTTAATTTAATATTTCGACTTGTTCGCCGCCCACTCAGGCAAGCCCGGCTCATGAAATGGTGCCATGGGCCGGGTGCAGCCGATGGCCCTTAGGTTGGGAACCCCTGTTTTACAGGCTGAACTAAATTAAATATTTAAGCTATACAGCTCTTGCCAAGTCTAAAGCTTGCCTGTTTTGGAATTAGAAGAGGTTTAATTTTAGGGGTGAGATGATTTAACCTCATTCACGTGGGGAGTCTGATCTGCAGCTTTAGGGAATGGATGCTTCTTTGCCTGGTTTCAGTATAGCAAGGAATTTCCCCGTCCTAAACATTTTTGCGGGATTCATTTTCTCATTCAGCAGTTACTGAAGAGTTGAAACAGCCATTCATTTGTGTTTTTCCAGAACTGTTTAGTTTACTTGATCAAGATATCGAGGCTTTGCTTTGGTTTTCCTCATTACCTTCTTAAAGGTAAAGTAAAGTCCTGGGAAACTGGGGCAACTAGGGGTTTTTAAGGGGAGATATTTTGGGGTCTCCAGGGGTGACCCCTAGGGCTGTTGGATCTGGGCCGCGAAGCGGGTTGTGCAAGCTGGATCGGCGCTGCGGAGTGGATGTTGAGTCCCGGAGGAGACTGGTCAAGTAACGACACATGAGGCAAGATGGAGCGAAGACCAGTGATTTAATGAAGACCAATCATCAGTATTTATCATGTTTAGGCTGCATGTAAAAGCATTGCGATACTGGAAGGTTTCACACATAATGTTTACACAAGTTAATTGGGGAAGTCTACAGGGGAAGTTAATTAACCAACTTAATTAACGGCAGAGGGAATACATTGTTCCGTGTTATTCGGGGTAAACAAGTGGCTAGTATTGGTTCTAGGGCTTAAGGTAATCCGCAGGCGTGAGATTACCCATTACGTGCCTAGCATGTTAGTCATTAGCTCTCTATTGTCCGAGCAGTTTGTCAGATCAGCTATTGATGAATTAAACTATCTAATATTCTGCTCCCCCAATTTCTGTCCCCTCAGGAACCCCTGGTAACGATGTGATCACCCATTACCGGGGTTCTGTCAGGGCCAGTTATGCCAATTGTGTGCGCGGATCCCACATAGGGCCCCCAAGTTTTGGATAGGTTGCTGTGCTTCCACATAACCAATGCACTATGGTATGGTAGCTGGCTGGCACAAACAGTCCTTAAAAAGTCACCTTCCAAGTAGAGATACGGAGTGGAACAGGTTCGTGGGAAACCAATTCATAAGTTATTTTTAAAAGTCCTTAGATTATGAGAAAACAAACGGTCAGTTATTCCCAAGCCTCAAACTAGGGTGCAGGTGTGCCTCCTCCCCGGGAGTCACTCTGGCAACCTTATCTTGCTGCAAAGGAAGAAGTTCTATTATGTTTCTCACTCGTCTCTACAACCCTCTTGGTCCCAGAATCCCTCAAGGTTGTATCCGTGTGAAGCATAGCCTCAGGGCTAGGTTAACCACTCCACCTTTCATCTCCAAGAACGAGGCTTGCGGTGTCCTTTCAAAGCTTTATTTGCAGAAATGTATTCAAAATCAGATACAAAGAATAATAATAGATGCACAAAATCTAGCTAAAATAACTTTTGCCCTGATTACACTATCAATGTCCATTGGTAGGACCCCTATCCTATCCTATACTTTAACAATCTGATAAAATCAACTTTCTAAGAAAAAAGCATTTCTTCTCTTTGCCTTGGTTTGCATTTGGTAAAGTCTTAGAAAATAAGTTGGGCCAAATGGCACCCATAGCCTTCCTTAGCTGATGTCCATCGTGACAGAGCTCCGCCTGTCCTGGAGAAGGTTCCTCCCTTCCTCCTTTTGGCTCCCAATTTCGGGGTCTTAAATATAATTCTAATGGGTACCCTCTCCCCTTTTGGAATGGGAGTTATGTGGGTTTCCATAAACAATTATGTCACATTGATGTCATGTTTTCCACAAAGGTGTGTTTCCCCATGATGTAAGATTTTCCATGCAGGTGTTGTACTTCATGTGACTTTTTACCTTTCTCTGTGATGGCGAACCTTGGAACTCCAGGTGTTATTGTACTTCAATTCCCACAAGCCTAAGCCCCAGTGAATCCACACGAATGGGTTTGCTGTGATTCATCCGGCCCAAGCCACACCACCCTCATCGCTCCTGGAAGTGGAAGTAAAACGTGCCCTACGAGCGAGGAGGGCGGCGTGGCGTGGGCTGGATGAATCGCAGCAAACCAATTCGTGTGGATTCACGGGTGCTTGGGCTGAACATCTGAAGTGCCAAGGTTCTCCATCATGGCCCTATCTGATAATGTGAAAGTGTAAAGTGTCTGTCAAAGTTGATGTGTGACAGGTGAAACAGTTCCTTCCGTAGGAAATGGGTGAGAATCCCTCCCACCTTTGGAATGTGTTTAATGACATCTTGTGAACTCTGAGTTTATTTGAGTTCAGCTCCCTTGTTATGCAAATGCGCATGCTTCGGGAATCTTGCAGGTGTCTGTCTGCTAATGACCTGTCTGTGTCTGTGTTATGTGGAATGTCTGTCACTTTCCCTTGCTTTCTCTGAGAATCAGGCTTTCACAAGCTACAGAAATCACACTATAACTACTGAATAAATGAATGCATTAAAAAGTTATTCAAAGGATTTGTAACAATCCTTTGAATTCTCTGACAAGGTCACCCTTGCTCAAAAGCCAGTTGTATGTGACTCTAGGGCTCAATACTCATCTCTGCAGATGTTTCCATGGTCATGTTTCCATGGTCATGTGACAGGCATGACAAGACGCCAGATGCTGCTACCTTTCCCACCCAAGCATTATACCTTTACTAAAAACCAAATTGGCGACGAGGATGGGATATGGCTTCCCACGGAGTCAAGACAACAGAGATAGCCTTTAGTAGGTTAACACATCTTTATTGCATGGTATACAGAACGAACACAAGGTAATGGCAGTGATACAGCACCTTTTATACAGTGACTATACATTTGAATGTGAAACCATGGTAGCCTATTGGTTACGGTCAGCGTGACGTCATTTGGGGTCACGCCCTTCTTCACCAGGTGTGTGTGAGGCGGGAAGAGTTCCCGCGGCTGGAGGTAGTTGGGGAATGTGTACCACGTGAGCCGAATGCTCGCTGCTGCCATCTCTGGTAGCAAGCTCGCATTCTCATGCAGCTGAGATACATTGTGTTCTATTACAGATTGCTTAAGGATACATTCTTTCCTGAAGTAGTTACATTCATCTTAAAGGTATAATGCAGCAGTTACATTCCATACACAACACCCCTCCCCCCTAGGATGGGATGAAGTCCTTCATCCAATATGGTTTCCCGCAAGTGCGCTTGGGACGTGCGGCTGCTGGGCTTGGTTCGTGGGCACTAGGGCTTCCCTGTCCGCTCAGTTCTTGCCCTGCAACGGGAGAGTTAGACTCATTAGCGGCCTGCCACGTTTGCGCAGCCCCTGACTGGGAACGTGGGGGAGTGGGGGTGAATTCTAACCCTGAGAAACCGGGGGCACCTGGGGCTAACTCAAACTCACTGTATAAAAGGAGCTGTATCACTGCCATTACCTCGTGTTCGTTCTGTATACCATGCAATAAAGGTGTGTTAACCTACTAAAGGCTATCTCCATTGTCTTGACTACTGAACACCAAAATACCTTTTTATCTACTTGCAATTTCTTGCTTTTGAACAGCTAGGTTGGCAGAAGCTGAGACAGATGACTAGCACTCACTCCATCGTGCAGCACTCGGGTCTCAAACTGCTGACCTGCAGGCCTTCCAGTTGCCAAGCTCAGTGTCTTAACCACTAAGCTACTGCAGTTCCCTGCTCTTTGCGATACACACTTCCTAAATCCCATAAATGATGGTCACGTGGGAATTTTGGATATTATTATCCAGGAAAATAACTTTTCCCCCAGTTTTGAGTATGGTGTGTTGCAACCCTCGTAGAAGTGTCTGGAGATCACTTAGGAAATGTGGGAAGAACATTCATCCAACATGAGAGGAAATGCAAGGGATGTGATGGGGTATAGAGGAAGTAAATCCAGATGCAAAGTTTGTCTGGGTCCCTGCCAGCCGTAGCACCAGGAAGTACAACTCCCAAGAACCATAAACTTTGATATTGGGGCTATTAAAACAATGCCCTTTATACTGACTCAGTAATGGTCTTCCTAGCCTACTTGGCTGGACAACTTTAGATCTGCTCCCTCTAACCCACTTGGCTCAGCTGGGGTTAATACCAGATCTTTCCTTCTATTTCACCTCCTCTTTTTATTACTTCCGCTTGGAAATGCAGTTCTCACCTTTCTTCACCCTTTCCTACAGTAACTGTTTCCACTTGTCAAAGGTAAAGGTTACCCTTGCTTGAAAGCCAGTCGTATCTGACTCTGGGGTTCAACGTTTCCGTGGACATGTGGTAGGCATGAGTAGAGACACTGGAGTGCACAGAATTCTGTTTACCTTCCCACCGAAGTGGTACCTATTTAACTACTTGCAATGTCTTGCTTTTGAACTGCTAGGTTGGCAGGACCCAGGACAGAGACGGGAGCTCACTCCATTGTGCAGCACTCGGGTCTTGAACTGCCTACCTCCCAACCTTCTAGTCATCAAGTTCAGCATCTTAACCACTAAGCCACTGCCTTAACTTCCATCTTAAATTGAACTGATAATTATTACCACAACCAGATGGTCTGCAGAAGCAGCAGTTACGAGCAATGACATCTGCATTTATGAGGACAGACTGTGCTTAGAACAAGAGGCTTTTGTTCCTGCACTTTGATCTACAAAAATGAAATGCCAACAAAGATGCCATCCAATACCTTTTTGCTTTCACAGTGATTCCAGGCAGATCTGAGCATTATTTCAGCCCTTAAGTAAGGTATACAACGACAACTTCATTTGAACTCTGAATGTGCACTTCTGACATATGTTTATCTATATCTATAAAGCACAGGTGTGGGTATACGTGACCGGTATAGAAATCCACACCCCTTCACCAATCCCTCCCAAATTTAGCACACATGTACCTGCCATTTTGGAGCCCAACTCTGTAAGGGTCCCGGGGCCCAAGGTGGGCCGTAAGCCCACCAACAATGAAAAATGTGTGTGCACATGTGCAAGTCCTGGAGCAGAATGGTCGCGCACACAGAGAGCTTTCAAAGTGGTGATGCTTTCAAAGTGGATTAAATCACACTTCAATCCATCTTGATGGAGGACAGCAGCTTCATCAATACTGGCCTGGGGCTGAGGAGGACTTTACCTGCCAAAAGGGCTCAGGACCAGAAAGCGACTCATGGAACTGGATCAGTGGTATGAAGGGTGCTGCATTATATTGTTCACAGGAGAATCTTCACAGCTGATTGCCATGATGATAGTCAATATTTGGAATAGGATACGGCACAAGAAGAAGAAGAATCAACACATATAAATCACTATATTTTTATTCGGAAAAGGGACAGGGGTGGCTTAGCGATTAAGATGCTAAACTTGATGACTGAAAGGTCGGCAGGTCAGCAGTTCGAGACCCAAGTTTTGCATGACTGAGTGAGCTCCTTCTCTGCCCTAGCTCCTGCCAACTTAGCAATTCCAAAGCAAGAAATTGCAAGTAGATAAATAGGTACCGCTTGGGTGGGAAAGGTAACAGAGTTGTGGGCACTCCAGCATCTAGTCATGCCTGCCACATGTCCACAAAAACATCTGCAGATGCAGACAGCTCTGAATCTTTGGCTATGAACAGAGATGAGCACTGAACCATAGAGTCGGGTACAACTAACTGGCTTTCTAGCAAGGAAGACCTTTACCTTTACCTATTCCAATTGGATGCAAACTTTCCTTCTTTTCTTCCTTCATTTATTATATTCCCATTCCACCTTTCCTCCAAAGAGATCAAAGCAGCACATGTACAGTATTTCTCTGCTTCTGTTTTGACCCTAACACTGTCCTTTAGGCTAAGTCAGGCTCGAAGAGAGCGGCTATCCTATAGCCATCAAGTGATGACTTTGAGGCATCCTTTAATCTCAACTCTCCCATTGACCCATTTTTGACAATGGAATTTGTCAGTGATTTCTTTTCTGTGGCTAATCCTTGTTCAGTGGTGTAGAAGCAATCGTAGCCACTGGATAATGTGCGTTCCCTCCTCCAGTTCCTACAAAACCAAACAATGGGAGGCAATACGTTTAAATTATTAGATCTAAATTAGATTATCAGATCTGGTTAGACGCAAGGTTACTTTAGGCTTGCTTCTATCAGTAGTTCAGCCCTTGTGGAATAGAAGATAACAAACAAGTACAACACTTGTCCAATTAGATGTCTTATCAATTGCCTCAATTACTGGCTGCAAATGCAAGCGAGGAGGGAGAACTTTATAATTGCCCTAACATCAAGACAAATTAGACTAAATGCACAGCTCTTAAACCGCAGTAGGAGAGACACTTGACAGCAATCACAACCATTGAGTTTAAGCTGAAGCTATTCCATTAATGTCAAAGGAGCTTTCCTGGTTTGTGATTCAGCCCTGAAGCCAAAGGGAGATCCCATAATTATCATCGACCCTACAATCTGACCCAACCCATTTTAGTCCTTGTTGTGTAATGAAATTAGTGTACAACTCACCCTATAGCCTCTGTGATCTTTGGAGAGATGGGTTATTATCATTATCTAATTGGTTGTGGGTATTTTTGCCAATAAGTGCTTGTATTATATCGTTAGGCTTAATACCCTTTCTCTCGAAGGCAGAAGCTCAGGTGTGTGTGTGTGGGGAGTAAATCAGGGAATGGTCTATACCTATGATGGTGAACCTTGGCACTCCAGGTGTTCTTGGACTTCAATTCCCAGAAGCCCAAGCCTTTGTGATTCCACACAAATAGGTTTACATAGAGAGAGAGAGAGAGAGAGATCCTGTTTTCAGCACTGCTGCCTTTAAATAAGACACACACAGGCACAAAGAGATCTGGCCCCAGATTAGCCATGTTTCATGTAGTTAGACCCTAAATGTTTACAGAATGGAATGGATCACAGAAGGCAACACTGGCTGTTAAAAGCTTTTTGGGCAGCAAAACTGGAGAGGCTAAAGGGATTATTAAGAGGTGAGGAATTCCAAACATGGGGAAAAGAAGAGGGAAGAAATCACCAGGCAGGAAGGAACCGTAAACAGAGGATGATAAAAAGCATAGTTAAAATTTGATGACTCTGGACCATCTTTTGAAATAAAAGGTAAAGGTCACCCTTGCTCGAAAGCCAGTCGTATCTGACTCTAGGATTCAGTGCTCATCTCTGTTTATAGCCAAAAAGCCTGCACTATCTGCAGGGTACTGCAGTGGCTCAAGTCGCTAAGACGCTGACTGGGAAGCGGAAGGTCAGCAGTTCGATTCCCAAGTACTGCAGGACGGAAATGAGCTCCCGTCTTCGTCCCAGCTCCTGCCAACCTAGCAGTTCGAAAGCAAGAAATTGCAAGTAGATAAATAGGGACCACTTCGGTGGGAAGGTAACAGTGTTCCATGCGCTCCGGTGTCTAGTCATGCCTGCCACATGACCACGGAAATGTCTGCAGAAGCAGACAGCGCTGGCTCTTCGGCTTAGAAACAGAGATGAGCATTGCACCCTAGAGTCGGATACGACTGGCTTTCGAGCAAGGGAAACCTTTACCTTTACCTTTATCTGCATCTGCAGACATTTCTGTGGACATGTGGCAGATATGACTGGACACCAGAGAGCACCAAATGCTGTTTACCTTCCCACCCAAGCTGTATTATTTATCTACTTACAATTTCTTGCTTTCGAACTGCTAGGTTGGCAGGAGCTGGGACAAAGCCGTGAGCTCATTCCATCGTGCAGCACTCAGGTCTCGAACTTCTGACCTGCCAACCGTCAAGCTCAACGCTTTAACCACTTGAGCCATCACAGTCCCCTTGAAATAATACAATTGTGTAAAATAAATGTGGATAATTGGTTTTTATGGGATTTTTCTTCCATCAACTATTTTGTGGGGTACACAGAATGAGCCTCCTCAAGGATTGTGTTATTTTTTTTGATCACACTCGGCGTATCCTGGGCAATGGCAACCTCATTGTGCCAGCTAATCTTTCTTGTGGGATCCGCGCACACAATTGGTATACTGGCCCTGACAGAACCCCGGTAAGGGGTGGTCACATCGTTACCAGGGGTTCCTGAAGGGACAGAAATTGGGGGAGCGGAATATTAGATAGGGTTTAATTCATCACTAGCTGATCTGACAAACTGCTCGGTCAACAGAGAGCTAATGATTAACAGGTTAGGTGCGTAATAGGCAATCTCGCGCCTGCGGATTACCTTTAGCCCTAAAGCCGATACCAGCCACATGTTTACCCCAGATAACATGGAACAATGTATTTCCCCTGCCGTTAATTAACTTAGTTAATTAACTTCCCCTGTAGACTTCCCCAATTAACTTGTGTAAACATGGTGTGTGAATTCTGCCAGATCGTGGTGCTTTTACATGCAGCCTGTACATGATAAATACTATTGATTTGCCTTCATTAAATCATTGGTCTTCGCTCCATCTTGCCTCGTGTCTCATTGCTTGACCAGTCTCCTCCGGGACCCAACAACCGCTTCACGGTGCTGATCCAGCTTGCGCAATCTGCTTCACGGCCCAGGTCCAAAATATGGTGACCCCGAGACATGATTCTACTCGTGAGTAAGTGATCTTCATGGTCCAGTTCTATGCCAGAACCGTGTCCGAATCGTCCCGGAGGACAGCGCGGCAGCTCTAGTTGGAAAGCCATCCGATCTGAGTGACAGCTACGCAGCGAGGCATTCCAGAGAGGCAGAGCATGCTCCAAAGCTCTGAGGCAGCTTGCTCAGCGGGAAAACGTGTTCCGCTCAGGGTCGGCTGTGAAACCCTGACTTCAGCGCAGAGGCCGCAGAGGGCCTGTGGCAGCAGTCCACGTTCCGAGTTCCTTCCCAGAGGTTCGTCATGCCAGACCTATTACCTAAAACTCAGACGCGTCGCTTCATCCCGAGGAGAACCACTTCAAAGGACCGGCAGGTAATATGGGGATTTGTCCTCAGAGGCAATGTCTGACTGCTAACCAGAGAATTCACTTAATGGAACTCAAAGCCCTGGCCAGGGTATACCATACACACATTCACAGCGCCCAGTTAGCGGATCTTTTGGTGTACTTGGGGGATAATTGTCTGCTTTATCCAGAAACAGGCATGCTTAACCTCCAACTTTGGGACAGGATAGGAGCCTGCATTCAGCAAGCACCTAGAGCTCCAGATAGCATAATCAGCATGTGGAGCAAGTGTAGGAAGCTCTTAGCAGAGGTAGACCCAGTCCGGATAGAGACCCAGGAACGCCCAGCGCAATCAGAGCCATCAGCCCCAACGGCTCTCTATCCGTCATTTCAGCTCAAGCAGGGTAGTGTAGGGAGCTTTCCCTCAGTGACAGCTGCAGACGTCACTGATGGAATGCATGGAATGAGAAGCGCTGGCGCTTCTCTGACAGTTACAGGTTCCCAAGCTACCAAGAGTTCCATCCAGCGCATGGTTGAGGAAGAAACCAACAAGGGGGAGTTGCCAGCAGAAGAACTAGCTGTGCTTAGGCAGATATGCCCAGTTCGCATAGAGATAGATGCCCCCATGGGCCAGCAGCAAACAGTCCATTCGCCAGTTCCGTATAAGCTGCTTATGGCTATACGGAAGGCAATCACAGAGACAGGACTTCAGAGTCGCTTCACCAGGGGCACGCTTCAGCAAGTGTGCGAAACCATGATGCTCATTCCGTACGACTGGAAAGCCGTCATGCGAATGATACTCAACCCCAGCCAGTATTTGCTATGGGACAGCGAGTATCGTCTCGAAGCACAGGCAAGGGCTGCCAGGATGGGCGGAGCAGTAATCCCTGACCAGCTATATGGTTCAGGTCCGTTCAAATCCGTTGATGCGCAGACTGCCTTGCCAATCACCACCCTTCATTTGGCAGCTGAGACAGCCTTCAGGGCTTATCTCAAGGTCCCGGCAGCTGGCAAAGCAGCCAAAAATTACACAGCAGTCAAACAGGGTGCCCAGGAGTCCTATATGGACTTTATCGATAGGCTGGAGGAAGCAGTCAGTAGACAGATTGACAATGAGCAAGCCCAACAGGAGCTCATGATAAAATTGGCAAAAGACAACGCCAACCTTGACTGCCGTAAGATCTTGCAGTCACTGGGCAATCGTCCCGATCTGACTCTCATGGACATGATTAGGGCTTGTGCCGACGTTGGTACAGATTCCTACAAAATGGGTCTGTTGGCAGCGGCGGTACAAGGCGGTAAGGAACCCAAGAACAGGACCAAAGGAGCATGTCACAATTGTGGCAAGATCAGTCATTTCGCTAGGGAATGCCGATCCACCAAGGGCAGCGGCCAAAACGCCGGCCGTCCCAAGGCTCCGACCACCCCATGTCCAAGGTGCAGTACAGGCTTCCACTGGGCCAGGAACTGCCCGAACTCGGGAAACCGAAGCGCGGGCTTGTCTCTGGCCCGTTCCAAATAGAGACCTCAATTGCTCTGGGAGAGCCAGAGCTGGATTAAATTCCGCTCACATTCCCTGCATTCTGGAGGTGCAAGCCAGCCCTAGAGGTAGTGCGGGACTATATTTGACTTGCCAGGCACAGTCTATCTGGTCAATTCCCAGTACATGGGACACCTGCCTAAAGGCTACATAGGTTTAGTTTTGCCCCGTAGTGTTGCAGGAATGCGCAGAATTCTTGTAATTCCAGGAGTCATTGACTCCAATTTTTTGGGTGTTCTCCAAGTTCAACTCTGGACACACCTACCCCAAACCATTCACAAGGGAGGCACGTTAGCGCAACTGATCATGGTTTCTTGTAACTCGCCAGCAAGCAGCCAGGAAAGGCTCAGGGACAGCTCAGAGTCCGGGTCGGAAGACCACTTGAGCGCAGAAGGGGCAGTGCAAGGATACCAGGTCTTAGCGGCAGTGGAAACCAACATAGAGTGGAGACGGCGGCCAGTCATAAAGGTATTTTTAAATAAAAAAACTTTTGCTGGGCTGCTAGATACCGGAGCTGACGTCAGCGTGGTCAGCCAGAGTCAGTGGCCGCGTGAGTGGGCTCTCGAGCCGGTCTCCCCTGTGGGGGAGGGGGTAGGCGGTGTTCAAGAAGCATTTAGAAGCCTAGATTAGGTAGAGGTCATGATCCCCGAAGCTGACGGCACAGCGATCATCCGGCCGCACATTCTGGACATGCACGTCAACCTTTGGGGACGCGACATTCTGCAGCAGTACCGTGCCACTCTTACCTTGGGGTAATGGCTCTACTGCTTAAATGGCTGACCAACACGCCAGTCTGGGTAGAACAATGGCCGGTAGTAGGGGAGAAATTAGTCGCCCTGAAACAGCTGGTAAAAGAACAGCTAGACGCAGGACATATAGAACAGTCCACCAGTCCTTGGAATTCGCCCATATTTGTTATCAAGAAAAAGTCGGGGAAGTGGCGACTCCTTCACGATCTGAGAGAGATCAATAAATGCATCCAGCCAATGGGTCCGCTTCAATGCGGCATCCCGAATCCGAACATGATCCCCGAGGGTTGGGAGATCTTGGTCGTAGACTTAAAAGACTGTTTTTATACAATTCCCTTAGATACTAGGGATCAGGAAAGGTTCGGTTTTACAGTGCCAGTCGTGAACCACAGAGAACCTACACAACGTTACGTGTGGAAATATTTGCCACAGGGGATGCTCAACTCGCCCACCCTGTGCCAAATTTATGTTCACAACGCACTGGAAAAGTTCCGAAACCTTCACCCCACAGTCTTAGTGTGTCATTTTATGGATGACATCCTAGTCGCAGCGCTGCAACTCGGCAGTGAAATGTTTAAAAACCTCCAGGCCATTCTGGGGGGGAAAGGGTTACTCATTGCCCTGGAGAAAGTTCAGAGAACTGAGCCATTTTCATACTTGGGCCATCGGCTTCTCCGTTCTTTTGCAGTGCCAGTTTTGCCACAGATCAACTTAAAGGATTCAGTCACCCTTGTAGAATTGCAGCAAATTCTAGGGAATATTAATTGGGCCAGAACGTATTTCAGACTAGATACGGATCTTTTGAAACCGCTCTTCTCGCTGCTAACGTTAGGTAAGCAGCCGGCAGACTGAATACACATTCCTCGAGAGGCGCGCTTGACTCTTGAAAAGGTCAACCAAGTTCTCAGCCAGAGATGGACAGGATTAGTCAGGGGCCATATGCTCCAATTCTAAACCTGTACATCGTTCGGACCGGATCCATGTTTACCGGAGCCCTAGGGGTGGACTCCGAGCGGGGGGCGAGTATCGTGGAATGGGTGTATTTACCACACACCTCTTCCCGAAACATCGTTCCTCCGCAGGAACTGGTCTCTGCGGTGATTTACCGAGGAAGGCTGAGAGCAAGGGACATCTCAGGGCACGATTTAGCAAAAATCGTGGTCCCATTCACAAAAGAGCAGATTCAGCAACTGATGCAGCTCGGTAACTCGCTTCTGATTGCATTAGAAGAATTCACTGGATGTTTGGCATACCATTTGCCGAAAGACCCCAGACTCGTCTCGCTTCAAACGCAGACAGTCAGTTTGTGTGAGTTAATGTCACTGGTTCCGCTTCAGGGGGCTAGGACAGTTTTCACTGATGGGGGTCGTACATATGGTGTTCTTACTTGGCAAGAGGACCAAGCTTGGCGCACGCTTCTAACTCTTCTACGGAAGTCCGCGCAGCGGGCAGAGTTGGCAGCGGTGAACCTCGCTTTGCACACCTTTGCCAAAGAACGCTTAAACATAATTACTGACAGCCAGTATGTTAGGAATTTGCTTCACAGTCTACCGGGAGCGTACATCACTCCCGTGATAGACAAGAATTTGTTGAGTCTTTTCCTCACGACTCAATTTCACTTGCGAAACCGCACCGAAGTGCTCTATATCGCCCACATCAGAAGCCACCAGGACTTGCCTGGTCTTATTTCCGTGGGCAATAGCAGAGCGGATCAGCCGCAAAGGAAATTCAGCAACAGTCAGTTTTGGTAGTCTTCACAACTCCAATTCAAAGTCATGCATTCTTTCATCAGAATGCCAAAGCACTCGCATGGCAGTTCAACCTGCCACTTTCCCAAGCCCAGGGCATAATCCGTTCCTGTCCACATTGTGCAGGGGTGGTAGGGGGGCCCTCGTGGGGGGTCAACCCACGAGGGACAGAGGCCAACCAGGTGTGGCAGATGGACATCACACATGTTCCGCAGTTTGGCAGATGGCAGTACATGCACGTTTGCATTGATACCTTTTCACAGTTCGTTTGGGCTACAGCACAAAAGGGAGAAACGGCTTCCCATGTGGAGCAGCGTCTCCTTTCCTGCTTTGCGGCCATGGGCAAACCACGGCACATGAAGACCGATAACGGTCTGGCTTATAGCTCCAGGCAGCTGGCCACCTTCATGGCCACTTGGGACATTAAGCATACCTTTGGCGTTCCGTACAATCCGCAAGGGCAAGCGATTGTGGAACGGGTCAATCGGATGCTCAAGTCCTACATTGACAAACAAACAGAAAGGGGGGAACCACCAGCCCTCCCCAAAAATCAGGGTCAAGCACAACATTGTTTGAACAAGGTATTGTTTACGTACAATCACCTTAATGTTTTTTCAGATTACACTCCGCAGGAGAGGCACTTCCGTCGCACGGAGGCTCTCCCGCGGCCGATGGTGCGTTACCGAGTGCCACCGGATCCTTCCTGGAAGGGCCCTGCGCCACTCATAACCTGGGGAAGAGGGTATGCTGCAATTATGTCTCCTACAGGCGTCACCTGGATTCCAGACCGGTGTGTCAAGCCTCACTTCGAGTCCAATGGCGTGGACCCACGCAGTTCCGGACCCGATCCTGGAGATGGACGAATTGACCCTGACGGGAAGAGCCAAGCAGAGGAGGCGGCGACAGCAGATGACAGCGCCGAAGATCACCTGGGGGATGGCCAAGTCCCTGTGCCAGGAGGCGACGGATGCCATTCGGCGGGAGGACAAGGAGCTGACACCGGAGAACATCTTGGTTGCAGCCTTTTCCCTGATTACAGCTAATTCCATGATGACCACCATCATTTTGATCCTTTCCCTGCTTGCTGGGGGAGGCGTTCAAGCAGCTTCGCTGGAAGCCAACAACCTGATGCCAGGCGGAGATCTCTCTGTCCGGCTGCATACAACATTTGGGAAAGATTGGCAAATCTCATCAATCAGTCCGATTTTTGCCTGAGGCAGACCACCGCTTCTGCCTCTATTCTGAGTACTTGTCTCATCCCAGTGTGTGACTCCCCAGATGCGTGCATCAGGAGCGGTGACTGGTTGGTGAAGCGGATATTTGGTCCGTTTTACAAGACTGCCTTTTCAATGTATGCGCATTGGGGAACTCAAGTCACCAAAGTCTTACCAGCTGATGCGGCCACTCTCTACACTCCCCGAATGGTGGTCAGCCCGAACTCTATTTGTGTTCGCATGACCGGCTGTTCTGCGGTCGAAGGGCCACAGCGCTGTTGCCTCGACCCCGGCAACAGCAATTGGACTTGTAATAACCCAGAGACAACTCAATGTATGCTCACGTTACCTTGCCTTCAGGATAGTTTTTTACATGTAATCAGTATACTTGAGACTACATTCCTGCAAATGTATCTGATTCCCTTTGCTGTATCAGTCATTTGACATTGTTGCTTCCCACTAGAGACATGGTTGCCCCAAGCATAAATGTACCTTCACACATACAGCACGCTCGTGCCACCCAGTTAGACAGTTCATGTGATAGCAACATCAGGATTCTGAGTAAAGCTGAGTATGTTTCATTAGCAGTCAGCTTGTTTGGTGTGCCAGGCTTAGCCGTAGGCAACGCTCGGAGAATTAGTCAATTGGCTTGCGCTTTGGCAAAAGCCATTAACCACACCTCCTCGGCGATAGCGCTGCTTAATCAAGAGCAGACAGAACTTCGTCATGCCATATTGGATAATCGAGATACCATCGATTACCTCCTACTGTTACATCATTTGGGTTGCGAGTCTGTCCATGGCATGTATTGTTTTAACGTCACGGACAACTCGCGTAAGGTACAGAGTCAACTCACAGACCTCCGTACCTTGGTTAAAAACATCAAGGAAGATGCTACGTGGGCATGGTGGAATTCGTTATGGTCTTGGTTCCCATGGGGTTGGCTACAAACGACCCTCAAGGTGATTGTGGGGGTGATAATATTGGGAACGACTGTGTGTTGTTTCATGCAATGTATTCCCTCACTGATGTCAAGATGTCCCCCATGGAGGGAACCCCGGAATGTCCTCACTCCACGTCAGCTGATGCCGCTCCTACGCCAAGCCGTCTGTCAGGTCCAACTAAACAAATAAAGGGGGAGTGTGGGATCCGTGCACACAATTGGTATACTGGCCCTGACAGAACCCCGGTAAGGGGTGATCACATCGTTACCAGGGGTTCCTGAAGGGACAGAAATTGGGGGAGCGGAATATTAGATAGGGTTTAATTCATCACTAGCTGATCTGACAAACTGCTCGGTCAACAGAGAGCTAATGACTAACGGGTTAGGTGCGTAATAGGCAATCTCGCGCCTGCGGATTACCTTTAGCTCTAAAGCCAATACCAGCCACATGTTTACCCCGGATAACATGGAACAATGTATTTCCCCTGCCGTTAATTAAGCTAGTTAATTAACTTCCCCTGTAGACTTCCCCAATTAACTTGTGTAAACATGGTGTGTAAATTCTGCCAGATTGCGGTGCTTTTACATGCAGCCTGTACATGATAAATACTATTGATTTGCCTTCATTAAATCATTGGTCTTCGCTCCATCTTGCCTCGTGTCTCATTGCTTGACCAGTCTCCTCCGGGACCCAACAGCCGCTTCGTGGTGCTGATCCAGCTTGCGCAATCCGCTTCGCGGCCCAGATCCAACACTTTCTCACACTAGGTCAGGCCAAAGGAACTACAGAATGAATTCACCCAAAGGTGTCTTCATTTGGGCAGTTTAACATCTGACCTAGACACGGAAGAAGAACTATTGTGTGTGTGTCCCACTAGCCTTTGCTATCATAGTTCAGAGAGTTTCAAAAAGTTACTTTCATGGGCTACAGCTCCCTGAATCTGCTAGCCCATTGTTTCTCAACCTCTTGGGACCCCAGATGTTCTTGAACTTCAATCCCTAGAAGCCCTAGTCAGCAAGTGTAGTTACTTGGGCTTCTGGGAACTGAAGTCCAAGGACACCTGGCAACCCAAGGCTGAGAAACCACATGCTGGCCAAGATGGCGAACCTTATACCATAACATCTAATTATTGTCTGATGTGGGATAGCTAAACCAGTTTGAGTTTAGCTGGGGTGTGCACAGGACAACTATCCAGAAATACTTGGGATCCCCCAATGTAAGCCCAAGGAAAAAATCTTGCCTGGACCCTTGGAGAGCTTTTGATCATGGCTGAGGGGCTGCAGCCCACCAAAGGACTACAAAACTCATAAACCCTCACCACAGCTGGTGGCTGTGGTTGGTAGCCCCACAGCATCTGAACTGTCACTGATGCCTCTCCATGACTAGACAGTTCAGTGATCTCAGTGTAAGTCCATGATGGCGAACCTTGGCACTCCAGATATTCTTGGACTTCAATTCCCAGAAGCCCAAGCACCCTGTGAATCCACACGAATGGGTTTACTGCGATTCATCCGGTCCATGCTGCCTTTGTTGCTCCTGGAAGCGGAAATAAAATGCGACTGTATGGAGGACGGGTTAACCCGGAAAAGCCTTAACCGTACTGCTGCGTTTTACTTCCGCTTCCAGGAGTGACGAGGGCAGCACGGGCCGGATGAATTGCAGTAAACCCATTTGTGTGGATTCACAGGGTGCTTGGGCTTCTGGGAATTGAAGTCCAAGAACATCTGGAGTGCCAAGGTTCGCCATCATGGGGATTGCACCTTAAATCATAATCATGCATGGATCTATTTTATCTTCTTCTTTTTCTGCCATATCTGAATCCGAATATTGGCAATTCTCATGGCGATCAGCCATGAAGACTGTCCTGAGAACATAATGCAGTGGCCTTTCATCTGCCTTCCGCATCGCAGCGTGACACTCATAGTACCACTGACCTAGTTCTGCAAATCACTTTCTGGTCCTGAGCCCTTTTGGCATGCAAAGTCCTCCTCAGCCCCAGGCCAGGATGGATGAAGCTGCCTGCTACCCTTCATCAAGATAGATTCAAGTGGGATTTAATCCACTTGGGGACCATCATCCTTCCCTGTGGATTTTGCCACCCAAGGCCATTAGCCCTCAGGATTGTCAGGATAGTTAACCATTGCTTGACACTCAGTGATGAGTCACTGACAGTATGGTCTACTCCAGGGGTTCGCAACCTAAGACCCATGAGCCAGATCTGGCCTGCAGTGCCATTTCATGTGGGGGCCCCACCCCTCCAAGGGCATTCAAGAAACAAAATGGCTGCCCTTTGAAGCTGTTGGGACAAAATGGTCACCCCCATCATGCAGGCAGGGCAAAATGGCCATCTGGCCCTCGAAGCTGACTGAGAGAGCGCAACCCGGCCCCAGGCATGAAAAGGTTGGGAACCCATGGTCTACTCTATTATCATAGTATTGTAACCTGGTCAGACTGGACTATTATATCTAGAAAATGAAAATTGTGTACAAATCAGGCTATAGGACTCAGGGAGATCTTTGCCCCATTCATGGAGGGTCTGGTGCCCCAGACCTGAAGCCAGAACTGACCCTGGGATTTGTTTATATCATATATATTTTTCTCCCTTTCCTGTTGAATCTTTCTTTGGCAGCCAAGATGAAACACGCATGTCCTCTCCAAAGCAAAGTCCCCCAAGGGATTTGGGAATGGCTTTTCCATTAGGCCAGTCTTCTTTCACCAGTTTGGCCAGAGGTCCAGGCAGTAAATGGAGAGCATGGTTTTGTTTTTCTGCCATGATGCCCTTCACAAAAAGCTTTCTCTCCCTTCTTCCTCTGGCCCTGATTTATCCCATCCATCAGAGGAATGTTGCTTACGGTCAAATTAGCTTCCCACATCCTCTAGTGCTGGAAGCAAACAAGAAGCAGAGAGATGCATCAACTAGGATGTTTATCAAGATGAGGAAGCCCTTAATGATATTAAGAGGCTTCTGGGCAGACGGGCAGCAAGCCACAGCAAGAGATAATGCAATTAAAGGGGGGCCGTTTTGCTCACAGACCGGCAGCCGGAGAGCTAGCAAAAGATTCTGGCCACTGGCCAGCTAAAGAGCCGAGATGGGGAAACAGCTGTTTTCACAAAACATGTTAAGAACATAACAGCTTTACTGGAACAGGCCACAGGAGCCCATCCAGTCCAGCATTCTGTCTCACACAGTGGCTCACCATGTGCTTCAGGGTATTATTCCCAAGCAGATGCCTTCACCTGCTTAGGATTCCCTGGAAATGGCATTGAGAGAGATCCTGCCTATCTCTCCAATCCGGAGGTTGTCCTTAGGTATCTATAATTATATCCATGGATACCCTTGTCCTTCATGAACTTGTCTAATCCTTTCTTGAAGCTGTCAAGACTGACAGCTGTCACCACTTCATCTGGCACCACTTCATCTCTCATGTTGACCCATGATACATGGTACATCCTCCCTCCCTGCCAATGCTGGTGTCCTCTTGGTTGGTAAAACTACAACTTCCATCATCACCCTCCTGGGGAGGAAGATGGGGTTGTTGTGAAAATAATGGAAGGGAAGCTGTTTGAGAAGGGAACAGCTTTGTTGTGGGACTTTGGTTTCACTAAGACAGTTATGGCCAACCTTGGAACTCCGGGTGTTCTTGGACTTCAATTCCCAGAAGCCCAAGTCAACACACCTGCTGATCAGGGCTTCTGGGAATTGAAGTTCAAGAACATCTGGAGTACCAAGGTTGGCCATCACTGCACTAGGGTGATAAGTTTGCTTCTGGTTCTAATGTCACAAGAGCTCTCCGTGGTGCTGAAAATTCACCAACAGGCTCAGCACCCTGGAACAGGTTCCTTAAAGTGCCCGCCAAAACCCGGAGCGACTTCACAATGTCAATGTCAACAGTGTACATTGGTGGAGAAGGTAGGGAAATCTCTCTCATACCTGTCAAGTTGTCTCTGTAGAAATCCAGGAACTTCTCCGGGTGCAGCGTGCATGTGCAGAAACCCCTTCGTGCATGCACAGAAACCCCTTTGCGCATGCGCAGAAACCCCTCCGCACATATGCAACACTGCCTCTGGGGGGCACATGCACGAAGGGGTTTCTGTGCATGTGTGAAGAGGCTTCTGTGCATGCGCACTGCTGCCTCTGGGGGCACGCATGTGCAGAAACCCCTTTCCCTGGCCGCCCCAATACGGGATGACGGTGGGAAAGAGGGGGAAGGAGGGGGAAAACGGGATTTCCTGGCCAATCCGGGATACTTGACAGGTATGCGCTCTCTCTCTCTCTCTCTCTCTCTCTCTCTCACACACACACACACACACACACACACACACACACACACACACACACACACACACACCCTTCAAAGAACCGAATAGTGGCCAGAAAAACAGCCTTCATTTCAATGGGCCAGCAGAAAAACGAGGCACATTCACTTGTGGGGCAGCAGTCAAGAGTTTAATTGAGTCCTGCTTCAATGACCCCACAAAGTGTTAGATTTACAAGTAAGGTAATCTGTATTTCAGCTCTTTAAGGTATTAGAGGCCTCTAAATTAAAACATAAAAATAAACATTGTATTAAATTGCAGGCTAGCTTTCTACTCTGCATGAGTTTTCCTCCGTTTCGGCATTACATTGCTGAGGGTAGTAATTAATACCCTGTTTCCCCGAAAATAAAACATACCCATAAAATAAGCTGTAGCAGGATTTCTAAGCATTTGCGCAATATAAGCCATACCCTGAAAATAAGCCATAGTGATAGGCATGGCTATGCAGCATACTATGTTGTACCATACTTAATAAAAATAAGACATCCCCTGAAAATAAACCATAGTGTGTCTTCTTGAGGAAAAATAAATATAAGACAGTGTCTTATTTTCAGGTATTCAGACTGAGGAAGACGCCTAAAAAGGTAAAAGTTAGAGGTTTAAATCCTTTGAAAGCACGGCCATAAACGGGCTGCGGTGGCTCAGTGGTTAAGAAGCTTACCTTGTAAGATGGAAGGCTGGCAAGACATCAGTTTGAGACCCGAGTACTGCATGACCAAATGAGGGCCTGTCTTTGTCCCAGCTCCTGCCAACCTAGCAGTTCCAAAGTAAGAAATTGCAAGTAGATAAATAGGGACCACTTCGGTGGGAAAAGATCTTGGGGACATGACAGGAACCTCATTCAGGCATCCCCTGAGTGGAGTTTCTCGAGCAAAAATCCTTTCAACCCAGAATAGTTTCTGACATGAAATTATTATTATGGCCATAAATTGGAATTAACTTGACAATACATTATTGTTGTTGTTGTTGTTGTTGTTGTTGTTGTTGTTATTTGCTTCCTCTTTTACCCCATCAGGTGTTGAGGGATTATTATTATTACTAAAAGTGCCACAAACCTTTGTTTTCTGATTATGTAGGAGGGGTTTCTGCGCATGCACGAAGGGGTTTCTGCACATGCTCGCTGCACCCGGAGAAGTTCCTGGATTTCTACAGACAACATAATCAAACCTTTTTTTGTTGTGAATTTTAAAAGGTACATAACATTTGTATAATACAATTATTTAACAGTTGAAAATTAATTTTTTAAAAAGAGGGAAAAGCTGAATGGTCCTTGCACATGATTGGCAAATGAGGGGATGTGATATCTTTATTATTAACAATAATGTGTAACTAAATTAGGAACATTTTATTATCTTGTTGGTTAGCTAGTAAAGGTAAAGATATATGTGCTTGAAAGCCAGTCATATCTGACTCTAGGGTTCAGTGCTCATCTAAGAGCCAGAACTGTCTATGTCTGCAGATGTTTCTGTGGACATGTGACAGGCATGCCTCAACACCAGAGTGCGCAGAACACTGTTTACCTTCCCACCAAAGTGGTACCTATTTATCTTCTTGCAATTTCTTGCTTTCAACCTGCTAGATGGCAGGAGCTGGGACAAATGATGGGTGCTCACTCCGTCATGCAGCATTTGGGTCTTGAACTGCTGACCTGCCAACCTTCCAGTCATCAGTTTCAACATCTTAACCATTAAGCCACCACAGTACCTCATTGGTTAGTTAACTCAGTGTAAAGTGCAGTGCTGTAAGTTGTTGTTATGTTGACCCTATGAATGAGAGATCTCCAAAATGTCTTGTTTTCAACTGCTCTGCTCCTATCTTGCAAATTCAAGCCCGTGGTTTCCTTTAGGGAATTTATCCATCTTACATTTGGTCTTCTTCATTTCCTCCTTCCTTTCTTTTGAGGATTTAGGAATGGCTTTACTGAAATCACCACAGATGCCAGAATAAGTTTAGAGGTTTTATTGATTACACATCTCCTCTCTCACAGTGTCCTCAGGGAGGACGCCATTAGACAGGGGTACCTCATGGTGAGGTGAGCCTTCTTTTTATAACCTTTTTCAGGAAGGAGGGGTTAGGGTGAAAGGTCAGAGGGAAGCATGAGGTCGGTGTTCAGAGGGTAATGGTACATTGTGGTCATTGGTGATGAAGGGCAGTGAGGCATTATCTATCTGACAAAATCCCCTTCTAATGCCTCATTGTATCTTCATCTACAGTTCTCAATTCATGTCTCTCGATGATAAGTCCCATCTTGTTTGTAAGATATTGATGTTGGTCTGATGGGAGAGGTGAGCCTTCTTTTTGATTTGCAACCTTTATTCGGAAGGATGTTTTTGTGAATGAGTTGAATAGGTCTTTGTTGCATGAAGTGTGTATGGTCGCCCCTGAGTCTTTCAGCCAATATTTTTTGATGTGCAGGCCGCCGGTGGGGTACATCCTGCCTTCTGTGTTGTTTATGGAGTTGAATTCATGCTTCTGGTATCTGTGTCCCCTCCCGGGGCTGGGCGACCTGTTCCGCCCGTGTTCATATTTGTACCTTGCGTTGTTTTCAGGTGTGCATTTCCCCCCTTGTGTGTGGTCTTGGGGCAGTTCCGTTTGATGTGGTACCTTGAACCACAGAAGAAACACCCTTGTTGCTGGCTGTTTGGCTCCGTGAATTCCACCATTCTACCTGTTTTGGTGTCTCTGTGTATGATTGATCTGTCCCTCCTCATGTTATCATGCGCTATGAGTTTTCCTGCCAATGTGTCCAGTGGCATGTTTTCACAGTCTATTGCGTCAAGTTGATCCAAGAAATTATTCCAGCTGGGGTCCAGGGAGTTGAGTACTATGCTGACCATGCTTTCCTCGGCGATTGCTTCACCACGCTGTAATAGCTGGGATCTCATGGAGTTTAATCTCCGGAGGTGTTCATCCATAGGGGTGCCAGGTTTCAATCTCGCAGAGTGGAGTTGCCTGGAGATCCGGCTGGTGGTGCTGTGGAACAAGGCATTCAATTTGTTCCATATATCAAAAACAGTCAGTTCATGGGGTATGCTTGGGTAAATGGCTGGTTCAAGGGAGCTTAGGAGTAGGTGGAAAGCTTTATGGTGTTTGCGGTCTGTTTCAATGGACCATGGTTCTTCAGGAGGGTCTAGGATAAAGTACAGTGCATCATGACCCATCAGCAGAATTTGAAATCGTTGTGCCCACTCTGGCAGATTTTCCCCAGTAACATTTAATTTTGGGAAGTCATTGGGTAGGTTGGGTTGCTGGTTGGAGTTATTCTTGGATTCGGTCTGTTGTTCTAGGTGTCCCTTTTGGTACTGAAAAGGGCAGAAAGGCATAGGTATGCAAGCGGTCGCTTTTGGATTTCCCATCGGTCCTTTTTGTCTGTAGTGCGCATGCGTGAGGGTCATTTTGCTCAGGTCTTCATTGGGGAAGTACCTCCGCTCCCCTGGTCTAGGGTCCGAGTGGCTGGGCAGAAGGTGATGGCCAGCGGGTGCTCCTCGGGGCTTGGAAAGTGGTGGCGGTGGTCTCTCTTGGTATGGGAGGGTGCCCACGCTCCGGGGTTCATTTCCGGAAGCCTCCGGGAGTGAGTAAGTTGCTGCGCAGTCGGATAGTACTGGGTTGTTGGGAATGCCTCTGTCTTCCGATGGGGGCCACGGGGGTGTTCGTCCCTGGCTGGATCTATGGCTCATATGTTGGTGGCCGCTGCGCTGTGGGGTTCTTCGCGGGGGGTTGTTTTCATGTGGAGGGTTTATGCATGGAGGGCCGAGGACAGCTGAAAGTATGTCTATGGCTTTTGAAACTTCTGCTTCTGGGTAGGGTCCCCTATGATCTCTGTGATATTTCTCTTGTCTGGTTTTGTACAGTTCCCAGAGATCATTTCTTATTTCCTCCACTTCATTTTCTTCGCTATTGCTGGGTTCCCCTTCTGTGCCCTGTTGCCGCGGGCGGGTCTGTCCCTGGCTCTGGAATCCCCCCCGCCTCCCGGCTAGGCTGGTTTGGAGTCCGGTGGCTATTCCCATTGATTGCCTGGATCCCATTGTTGTACCGTCGCTTCCCCTCTTGGGGTGGCTTACCGCATTTCCTCTTTGGATCTCCGTTTCGATCTGGCCATGGCTCTCTCCCCCGTCTTCTCTTTCGCTTTGAGTTAGATGGGTGTTGATTTGCGTGCGGTGTTGGAGAGAAAGCTCTCGGATGCTTTGCTCCACTTCGGCAAGTTTTATTCGAATTTCCTCAGCCATTCTCTGGACCAGCTCGCCCCCTCCTGTTGCTCCGTCCAGCTCTCCTTGGGGGCTGGTCTCTTGGGGTCGATTCTTTTTCGACTTCTTTATTCTGGGCATTTTGTATTTTTGTACGTTTTGTGGTTCATTCAGCAAACCATCCTCTTGCTACCATTTGTTGAGGATTTAGGAATGGCTTTAGTGAAATAACCACAGTCGCCAGAATAAGTTTAGAGGTTTTATTGATTACACATCTCCTCTCTCACAGTGTCCTCAGGGAGGACGCCATTAGACAGGGGTACCTCATGGTGAGGTGACCCTCTTTTTATAACCTTTTTCAGGAAGGAGGGGTTAGGGTGAAAGGTCAGAGGGAAGGATGAGGTCGGAGTTCAGAGGGTAATGGTCCATTGTGGTCATTGGTGATGAAGGGCAGTGAGGCATTATCTATCTGACACTTTCTCCCCCTCCAGCAGTGTGGTCTTTTCCATAGAGTCTTGGCTTCTCATGATGTGCCCAAATAAATTGCAATGAATTAACAAGTCCCTGCTTTTAGCCATCGTCACACTCTATTTGCGTGAGTTGGTGCATCACAAGGGATATATAAATGGCAATTCATTAACAGTAGTCTGTGCCATTACATTTACAGCATGGTAATTAACTTACAGGATTCTGGCGCTTGCTTCTGTCAACAATGCACTCCTTGTTAATGCACATTTTATTGGTAATTCTCTAGGGCTTCTTAAACATAATATCACTTAAGCCACAGCTTCCAAGATTTCAAAAAATACAGAGACTCAAAATCTTCTCAAAATACTAAGCATATATATGGGACCTTGCCAGCAGAAAAATTCTTGTCAAAGCTCAACAGCCTTGTGTTTTGGAAATAAGAATAAACATAGCTTGGAAGCAAACTATTATTGCATTGTTGTTGTTGTTGTTTTAAACTCAGCCCAGCAGATCTATTATGTTCATGTATTCTGAGGAATGGTCAAAGAGATTAACATACAGTGCATTAAGGCAAACCAAAGTTTGGGACAGTTAGCTACGCTCTTACAACCTAAGGCATTACTGACCAACACAAAGAAACACCTCATACAAAGCATATTCGTTCCCACCTTATGTTACCAGTGCCAAACATGGACATGTACAACAAAACATAAGCAAAAGTTGGTCACCGCAGAAATGAGATATCTGAGGAAGGTTGCTGGAATGACTAGAAGGGATAAAATCAGGAATGAGGTTATAAGGGACAGAACTGGAACAGAACCAATTTTGCACTACATACAAAGACCACAAGCAAAGTGGTTTGCCCATCTGGAGATAATGTCTTGGAAGTCCACACCAATTCAAAGCACCATATGTGGAGAGAGGATAAGGACAAAGACCACAAGGCAGACCCAGAGGAAGGTGGAGAGATAACATCAGAGAAATATTACAAGAACACCAAATAATACCAGTTATTTGGAGGCTGCTAGAATAGAGTTGCCATATGTCCTGGTTTTCCAGGATTTTCCTGGATTCAAGCTGTCCTGGCCAGTTAAAGAAAAAACATGTAAAAGTCCCGGATTTTTAAATTTGAACAAAGGAAGCAAGATTACCCCTCACCAAGGGATTTTTGCAAAGAGTTAATTCACTGTCTCCCTGCTGTTCTTTCAATTATCCTGCTTGAAAATGACGAAGGCAAAACAGCACCCTGAGAAGCCCACCGGGGAGGGGAGACACTTGAAAGAAAGGCACGGAGGCAGTGAAATAACACTTTCCAAAAATCTCTTGGCTCACCTTGAGGTTTGGGGGACAAGGAGTCTTCCTCAGCCCTTTTCCTTAAAAGCTGGGAGGGAGCAAGAATTACCATATCTAAGAAACCAAACCTCCACCATACACTGGGATGGAGGATTCCTTCTTCACGTGACCACAAAGGGTTAATTGCATAGGGTTGGTATTCCTAGAGAAGAAAGGAACAGGGTGGACAGAAAGTGAAGAGTCCTCCATCACAAAGGTCCTCTTCCAAAATAAGTCCCTTCCTGTCTCCTACTTTTCTCCTTCCGGAGGGAAACTGAGGCACCATGGACTGCATTGCCATTCTGGGCCCCTCTTTAGAATTTTCTTCCAAGGGATCCTCACATGGGGTTTGAGGGTGAGTCAACTCCAGTGGCGTGTGTGTGAAGGGGAAGGTGGGGTGACCTCAGGGGGAAGAAGGGTGGTTTCAAGAGTGTCTCAAGAAATTTTATTCAAAAAATTAAAAAATTTAAAATCGAACCATCAAGAAAAGTCTTTTGCAAGAAGAATCACATGGGAAAAAAACCTCTTGACTACAGTTTATTTTCAACTGATGAAGGCTGTCCACCCTGGATGGGAATTCCATGGGGTCTTAGAGCCATGGTCTCCCTGACAGCCCCGTCCAACGCATGCGCAGTTTGAAGAATGCAATGATGTAACGTGACTGTCCCGGTTTGGCGGGAGAGAATTATGGCAACCCTACGCTAGAAGCACCAGGGGAAAAACCTTGTATCTCCCCTGACACCCAAAGGGATAAAAGAGGAAGCAAAGAAAAAGAAGATTCCGAGGAAGAAATCAAAACAGGTGTGTGTTTTTCACCCAAACATTTATCCTTCTAAACAAGGTTCAATAGTCCCATTAGAAAATTCACCAAAGAGAAAAAGAGATCAAGGAACAACGAGCTGCAAAGAATCCTAGCCTAAATTTAAATTCAAAATGATTGGATGTATATGTTTGGAAAGTTACTTGTCGAACGTCTGCTCCCTTAACCCTTCAACCAAGATTCAGATGGGGGATTGTGTCAATTTTGGTTCAAAAATAGATCAATTTGAGATTCTGATTCAATATGAAATCTTAATTTTGGAGATCTGCTGAGACTAGACATATGTCCCGAAAGAGAGTTCCTGTTTGAAACATGAGCTGTACAATAATCCAGCTATACAATAATCCAAGTCCTGCAGATATTTTGTCTTGCTTTTAAAAAAACCTTTATATCCTGCTTGACCAGAAATTATTGTAATGAAGGCTTGATTGCCTTTTCCAATTCATATTCTGCCTTCTTAACAGTGACCAGATGTCTCCAGCTGTTCTGCTCATCTGTTTTATTCCAGAGATATGGATAAACAACATAAAAAAACCCAGTGTGAGCGAAAATGAGGCTATCTGAGCATGAGATCAGCTGTGTTGCCGAAGAGATCAGAAAATTTAGAAAAATTAGTTTGATTTGGGATTTTGTAGCCAAGCTCAAAGTTGTAACAGTGGGATAATCACATTGATTTGTACAGTGTGTTAAATTTGCTCCCCCCCCCCCCGCCCAATCTCCCCTGATGTGTTTGTATCCCAAGATGAAAAGCAATCATGAACTGTGTAGCAATCATGAAGCAATCATGAACAGGAATACTGTGTACAGTTCTGGTCGCCATACCTATCTCCAGAAGGATATTATGGAGTTGGAGAAAGTGCAGAGGAGGGCAACCAGAATGATTAGGGGACTGGAACACCTTCCTTACCATCTGAGGCTGCAACGGTTGGGCCTTTCACTCTTGAACGACGACGTCTAAGAGGTGACCTGATTGAAGTTTATAAAAGCATGCACGGTGTGGACAAAGCATCTGTTTTCCCTATCGCACAACACGAGAACTAGGGGACACTCCATGAAACTTTTGGGTACTAGTTCTCAAACAAATAAGAGAAAGTACCTTTTCACCCAGAGGATCACTGGTCTATGGAACTCCCTGCCAGAAGAAGTGGTGACAGCTGTCAGTCTTGGCAGCTTTAAGAAAGGATTAGACAAGTTCATGGAGGGCAAGGGTATCAATGGCTATAATTATGGCTACCTAAGGACAACCTCCGGGTTGGAGAGATAGGCAGGATATCTCTCAATGCCATTTCCAGGGAATCCTAAGCAGGGGAAGGCATCTGCTTGGGAATAATACCCTGAAGCCAATGGTGAGCCACTGTGTGAGACAGAAGGCTGGACTGGATCATGGGCTCCTGTGGCCTCTTCCAGCAAGGCTGTCCTTATGTTCTCATGTTCTTATGAACATAGATGGTGAAGCAAGCTTTTTATCTGGGGATGTTTTAAGGCAGGGATTCTCAACCTGCAGCCCGTGGGCCAGATGCGGCCTGCAGCACCATTTATGTAGCCCCCCACTGCCTCCATCAGACCCGGAAGTGCCATATAATGAAAGAAGGGCAAAATGGCCATCCGGCCCCCGAAGCTGTCTGAGGGAGCAGGATAGATAGATAGATAGATAGATAGATAGATAGATAGATAGATAGATAGATAGATAGATAGATAGATAGATAGATAGATAGATAGATAGATATAAAATTTTAAACTACAACACACAAAAACCTCAAGACAACATCTCCAGTCTTTAAAAACAGGGGCTCCCAACTCATGGGCCTGGGGCCAGATGTGGCCCACAGCACCATTTCATGTAGCCTGCATTGCCAGCACTGCCTCACCGGAAGCGGAAGCAGACACATTTACAACAGCCATAAATGTGTCTGCAGCTGTCATAAACACACTTATGACAGCCACAGGCACTTTTTATGGCTAGCGTTTACCAGTCCAGCCCGCTCAGCTGTCCGAGGGTGTGGTCCAGCCCATGGCGTAAAAAGGTTGGGAACCCCTGCTTTTAACTTTATGAGAAGTGTGGCTTAGAAAAGGAACTAAAAGGTTGTTTTCAAGTCTGTCCAAACACAGGAAAATAAACAAAACTTTACTTCTGAATTTCTAGGTACGAGTACCTGTATTTTCCTGTGATTCAAAGGTGTTCAGATTTGAAGCTTTGGACTTCAACTTATTTATTTGTTTACATTTATACCACTCTCTTTAGATGCAAGCACCCAAATATACAACATGTATTAGTAGCAATAGTAATTACACAGTATAATTAATAATGGAAGTTGACAATAATCAGATAGAATGGAATAAGAAGGAATATGATTATCATATTTGTAAGAGCTTTGAGATTGATTATTGTTTCAAAAATGAAAAGTAGATTGCGAATTTGAAATGGACATTTGTTAGAAAGAGAGATGGGATATAGCAATAAATGATAAATTAACATGTGAATTAAAACGTCTTCCACGTCTAGGTCAGATGAGAAATTGCCATAATGAAGGCACCTCGTGGAGAGTTCATTCTGCAGTTTCTCTCACCTCACACAAGGTTGCCGTTACCAGGGTACACCTGGTTGTGGTTCAAAAATACCACAGTCTTTGAGAAATATGGAGATAATTTATAAATTTTATTATTATTATTATTATTATTATTATTATTATTATTATTATTATTATTATTATTATTATTATTATTATTATTATGTGTCAGAAATTATTCTGGGTTGAAAGGATTTTTGCGGAAGAAACTCCATGCAGGGAAAGCCCAAATAAGGTTCCTTTCATGTCCACAAGAACTGGGACAGAGATGGGTACTCATGCCGTACCCAGGTCTCAAACTGCCGACTTGCCAGCCTTCCAGCGAACAAGGCAAGATTCTTAACCACTGAGCCACCACAGCCCCAACCTGATGGTGCTTAATCATTATTATTACATTTACTATAAACCTTCCATTAGCAACAAAAGAGGTTGTTGGCCAGCTAAAGTTGACCAAAAGATTGTGGAACCGAGCCAAGTTCCCTTTGTGAATTTACCTTATCTGCCGATGTTTGTTTTGCTTTGCGCTAATCATAAGTCAGTTTCATCTTCTGTCTCCTCCCCTAACCTTGGCACTTAACACACCCTTAACACACCTGTTGTTTGGACTCCCTCTTCCTAGGAGTGGTTTGGGAAGTCCAGAACAATATTTTTTTTCTTAGAGAAAGGAACGCTTGCAGGTTGGCATCCTCTTGATAACAACCTGTTCCATCGTTTCCAAAGGTACAGGTGAAACTGGTTGTGGTGTGTGTTGCAAACAGCTGCCTTTCTCCTCAGAAAGCTGTGCACAAACCTCAGCACTCTTGCACATAATGTTTTGGTCACCCATTATTTAGCCGCTATTTACAGCCATGCATATAGTGACAGGATGCCTCAAACCTACACCAGTTGAGACAAACATACCCTTTTGTTGGTATTACTCCACCTAAGATCAGGAGAGAAGTGGCAGCGGATACCGAGAGAACTAAGCAAGAGAAAATGACCCTCAACATCTTCTGAAGAGATATGAGCCTCAAGTCCACTGGCTCAGATCTAGGAAGAGCTTTATGGAAAAAGCAAACATTCTTGAGGGTAGGCAAGAGCAAATCCAAATTAGAAGGTGGAGGAAGGAGCTCAATGCACAAGGAATACCATTAAAGGAGGAGATGATGGAGGAACTCAATCTCCTCAACCTCCCTAAGAACACTGGCTCTTTGGATGCAAACAGGGATGAGCACCGCCCCCTAGTGTTGGATATGACTGGTTTTTGAGCAAGTCCAGGATTTGATTGGGACATGAAAGAAGAAATCACAAAGCGAGTCAAATGGCTGGATCAGACCAAAGACCTCTGAAGGCTGACTTTCTGCTCACACTCTGGCTAACATTATCTACGAGGAACTGACTGGTTAATTGTTGACAAGCATTACAAATCTTTGGGCAACTTTCTCCAAGGGTTGGGGAGGAGGAGTTAAGCAGAACATGGTTAACAGTTTAGTTAACTGTTTGTGACATTGACAATTTGGGATTTCTGACAGTAAATTAATGTTAGGTTGCAATTTAGGTTAAACTGCTAGTAGTCTTAGCAGAAAGTAGGAAAGCATCTTCATTCCACATGGGCTGTCCAGCCTCTTTTTAAGGATATACAACAAAAATTATAATCTTAGAATGGAGAATGGCTTAGTGGTTAAGACACTGAACTTGGCAACCAGAAGGCTGGCAGGTCAACTGTTTAAGACCTAAGTGCTGCATGATGGAGTGAGTGCTCGTTGTCTGTCCCAGCTCCTGCCAACCTAGCAGTTTGAAAGCAAAAAAATTGCAAGTAGATAAATAGGTACTATTTTGGCAGGAAAGGTAACTGCGTTCCCCTTGCGTTGGATACGACTGGTTTTAGAGCTAGGGAGACCTTTACCTTTCTATATTGCTCTCTAAATTAGGCACCAGGATGTGCTGCCAGAAGTTGGGAGTTCAATTCCCAATAGCCCTCTTGTTTTACCCTTGGGGCAAATGCCACAGCACCAGGGCGCCCCCTGCAGGAGGGAATGGTGAACCACATCTCTGTATTTTCTGCCTAGAAAACTCTGGAAAGGATTACCATAAGTCACAATTGACTTGACAGCACACAATAATAACAGTTATTATTATGCATAAATTTTACTGCTTCACAAAGCTTCCTTTTCCAATTGGCTACCGTCCCAGGTTTTACTCAGCTCTTTATGCTGCCTGAAGCAAAACAGTAAATGGTGCTCTTTGCTCTCCGGAGTCAAGAGACAGAGAACCTTGAGCCATCCAAATTTCTCTGGCACTTGAGGCAGGAAATCTCATGAGCACCTGTAACCTGCCAGACAGCAGAAAGCCACTAATGAGAGAATAAATCACAAATAACCTGCTTCCCTTTCACAACACCTGAACAATTTCATCTCATATCAAAGCAGAGCCTGCGTTGGGTCCTGCAGGTATGTTGAACTCCAACTCTGACTTGGCATGATGGAACTTGTAGTCCATTGCATCTGGAGGGCCCAGGTATAGGGAAGGATTTTACCATTTCCCAAAGCATTTAATACAGGGGATCCTAAGGCCTGTGGGCCGGATCTGGTCTGTGGCGCCATTTCATGTGGCCCCCTGAACCTCCAATGGCATTTGAGAAACAAAAAGGCCATCCCTTTGAAGCTGTTGGGACAAAATGCCCACCCTCATTGTGCAAGCAGAGCAAAATGGCCATCCAGCCCTCAAAGCTGACTGAGAGAGCATGACTCGGCCCCCGAACCTGAAAAGGTTGGGAACCCCTGCTTTAGTATGTCCTTCAGCTAATTAAGAATACAGATAATGTATCCATATATGTTTAATGTCATTCTCCAAGATAAAAATTAATGAGCAGGACCAGGAGTTTCACGAGAGCCCATAAAAGCTTTTCAGTTACATCTTTCCAAGCACACAAACACAATTTACATTTTATAGACAGACCTACAGCTAGACTGGCTGGCCCAACGCCATTAAAGCTGTCCGAACATCCTAGGGGCACTTGTGTGTCATGTGGCATCTGGATCGTTTCCACGTTCAAGGCAAGATCAAGATATGAAGAGGCTGTGTGTCAATTATACATAGGGCTGTGCTTCAGATATGGACAAATGCCAAAGGGTTAACCGAACCGGGGTGTTGATGCTGACTGGGTTTGCCATGGATCAGAGAAAAGAGCTATGAAGAAGCTTCACTGATCTCACTAATAAAATATAGGATTTGCAGGTTAAATGCATGTTTTGGAAGAAGATGGGAAGCAATACATGTTAAGGTTTGCAGCAGTTGCACAAGAAAAGTGGGGCAGAGTTTCGGCTTAGTATTAAACCAAGTCACTCCAAAGTTCCCTGTTTTCAGCCCACCTAAAAAGTCTGCAGACAGTGCTGGCTCTTTGGCTATGAACAGAGATAAGCACTGAACCCTAGAGTCGGATACGACTGGCTTTTGAGCAAGGGCATAATTACCTTTAATAAACTCTCAGGGGACTGCAGTGGCTTAGTGGTTAAGATGCTAAACTTGATGACCAGAAGGTCAATGGAAGTAATGGGTGTGTTTTTCTTCTACTTCCAGGAACGGCAAGGGTGATGTGGGCCAGATGAAATGGTGTCAGGGGCCAGATCTGGCCCACAGGCCATAGTTTGTGCACCCCCGCCTTTTGGAAAACCGAGAAGATGAGAAGGCAGGCATCAACTGCTTTGATTCCTTGACTCGCAAAAACTGGGGGAAACCCCAAGATGAGAAGAGTTGATGGAGAGGGTTGGATCACAGCTCCTAGAATCTCCCAGCCAGGGATTCTGGGCGATGAGTCCCAAAAAAGGAACTTTCCCATTTCCAATTGTGTTTAGAGAAGGAACAATACTAATTCACCAGGGAATTCTGGCTAAGATATTTGATAGAAGGGGGTCCTTGACATCTAAGGTGTTGTAGCAAAGAAACTTTGCGATCGGTTTAAATAGCATCGTAGCCATGCTTTTAGAGTCGTAGCAGTATACTGTGGTTTCTCATCTGGGAATTACCACATGCATGCAAGGATTTTATAGACAACTAGTGACAGGCTTGTGTACTTTCTCACCTCTGCTAGTTTCAGAGATAGACTTTTTACATTGAAGACAGTCTCTCCCACTCACACATCCCAGGACTGAAAATGAGAACTTGATCCAAGGGAATAAAGATAAACATAGTGAGAAAAGATATTGCTACTGTCAAAAGATTGCCATAGACTACTCCTCCCATAAAGAGAGTGCGTTGAAATATGTTGCACATAATCTGGTGTTACAGCTTTGCTATAATTAGCTCCCCTCAACAGCCATGATTTTTGAGATTCAGAAGACTTTCTGTCTGGCTTCACAGGGGTCAGCTAAATAGCCCCACTACTATTAATTTTTTTTTAAATAGGTAAAGGTAAATGTTGTCAGAACCGGGGGTGGCAGGGTGCCCACAGGGTGCCTAAATTGTCCGTGTCTTGCCAGCCGGGAAGCTGGCTTTGCGTGGCTGTGTGTGAGGCTTATTCGGGACGTCTGGCCCATGGCAAACCTCTCTGTCCAGTAGCTACTGGCTCATAGGCTTGAACCCTGGGCTTAACAGGTGTCTGGTAGCTTCCTGAAGATAGCAAATTAAATTGTGCCAAGTTATCTAGCCACCACCCCTTCTGGAGTCTAGCAGAGGTCTGGTTGGCCAAAAGGCTATGGGGACGGATTAGGGGCTGTTACCTTCTCAGGCGTAAACCAGCTTGATCTGGTTTCAATCTCCTTGGCCTAGAAATGAAAGTTACCCCAATGTTCCTTGGTGTCGCTGACCGCTCCCCCTCAACCAGGATGGAGAATAAGGCGGCGTCCGTGACTTCTTGCCCTTCATTTTCTGGCTCCTCTAATGTACCTCCCATTAATGTCAGGAGTAAAAACACTGCTAGCAAGTTCCTTTTAGCAGCATTTATTAAACAGAATAAAAAGATAGAATGTGCGAAATAATATTTCAAAAGAAAACATAAAATAAAGAGACTAGCGCCTTAGCTAAAAGCTATCTAAGTATGGGCGACTTTGCCCCCATTGATGGATCAGGGCTGCATCACGAACAGAGCTTCGCTGTATCGAAATGCGTGTCTCTAGCTACTGCTCTGGGTCCCCAAATTTATACCATTTTGGGGTGCTCTCCCCCCTCCCACAAGAATCCCAAAGATCCTTTGATATATGAATGTTTTGGCGACCCCGTTCCAGTGTCCTTATCTTGATTTTTCCCATCTTTGAGATGTCTCGTTCACATGATTGATTGACAGCTCGGACCTTGACCTTGGATACTTGGCAAGACCTTTTGTCCTTAATGAGGTCATTAGCTAACCATTGGCGTACTTAAGAGAGGTGTGCCTACAAAATGGCTTTACAATGGCTAACTCACAAGAGTTAGGATACTCAAACTAAGGCGAATATAAACCTTCTACAATGTTACCTAAACGATTATAAAGTAACTTAACTGAAAAACAATGGCATCCCAACGGGATCCCTGACAAATGTCACCCTTGCTTGGAAGCCAGTTGTATCCGACTCTAGGGTGTGGTGCTCATTTCTGTTTACAGCCAAAGAGCCTGCGCCGTCTAGACATTTCTGTAGTTATGGAGCAGGCATGATTGGATCACATGGAATGCTGTTACCTTTCCTGCCAAAAGCGGTACCTATTTATCTACTTGCAATAATATCTTGTTTTGAACTGCTAGGTTGGCAGGAGCAGAGACAGAGATGGGACCAACACTCAGGTCTCAAACTGCTGACCTTCCAGTCTTCAAGTTCACTGCCTTAACCACTAAACCATCACAGTCCCTGTTTTTTATATACACACAAAATCACTCCAGTATTTTTTCCCCAACAACCTCTCCACTCTCTGCTCTCTCTCATGCTCACCTACCCATCCCAAACCAGTCCGCCATATTCCAATCCTTTCCTGCTGGGAGGGCCTTTGCAAGATGATCCACAACCAAGACCCCAGCAAGCATCACAACTCCACGTGTCGCTTGGCCTGCTTCTCCCTCGTGGCCAGTCGTGGAGCCGTCCCGCGCAAGTCCCCTCCTCTTGGCGGCTCTTTCTTAGCTTCTGCCCCCATGGCACTTTCTGCCATGGGGGTCTTCTCCATGGGTGCCCTCACCATCTGTTCAGTGGAGACCTCCGTCTTCCCCTGGTGGCTACTCATGCTGCCCCCACTGTAAATAGTAAATTCTGGCAGTGTGGGCTCCATCTTGCTCAAGAAGTCATAGGCTGGAAGGCGGGGCTTCCACTCTTCATCGGAGAGGGTGGCTGCGGAGGAAGAAGAAGAAGAAGAAGACAGGTGGCCAAGTCAACTGACTGTTTACGCCTATGACAAGAGGTTCCTAGAGCAGGGATGGCCAACCTTGGCACTCCATATATTTGTGAACTCCCAATCCCAGAAGCTCTGATCAGCAGGAGTGCTGACTTGGGCTTCTGATAATTGAAGTCCAAGAACACCAGGAGTGCCAAGGTTGGCCATCACGGTCCTAGAGGATGCATGAAGCAGAGGTAGGAAATGTTTGGGTTTTCTGGACTAAAAGGTAAATGTCTCCCTTGCTCAAAAGTCAGCCATGACGACCCTGTTGCTGTACTTCTGATGGTGGGGGGCATCATCAGCCTTTTATAAACAGTGTAGTGCAGTGGTGAACGTCTTGGATTGGGCCTCATGAGAACTGGGTCCAAACACCCACTTGACCAAGAAGCACACTGAGTAACCCAGAGGGAAAGAGAATGGCTTTAATCAAAAGAGGAAGGACCAGTGCTGACAATACTAGGGTAGACTATGGTCTATCTCAGTCTAAAGAAGGGGTTCCCAACCTATGACCTGTGGCACCATTTTCATCCGGCTTGTCACCACTGCACCTGGAAGTGGAAGTGGATGCATTTATGTCAGCCATAAAATGTGCCCGTGCATGCATAAACACACCTGCAGCTGTCATAAACACAGACGTGGGTGCATTTACAACAGCTGTAAATGTGCCCGCTTCCACTTCCAGGGGACGTAGTCAGGCCAGCTAAGCTGTCTGGGAGCATGGTCGGGCCCAAGGCGTAAAAAAGTTGGGAACCCCCCTGGTTTAAAGCACTTCCTTTGGTTGAATTCGATCTGATGAATCCTCCGAAGTGCCCAGGCAGGTTTCTGGACAGATTATCCTACTATGATAATAGAGTAGGATAGATCTTACTGCCAACAACTCAACACCAAACATCAGGTGGCGGTTCACTGGCCTGACCACCCTGAGGACTAATGGCCTTGGCTGCCAAAGTCCACAGGGGAGGGTAACGGTCCCCAAGTGGATTAAATCCCACTTGAATCCACCTTGATGAAGGGCAGCAGTTTCATCCATCCTGGCCTGGGGCTGAGGAGCTCCCGTTGACATCTGGCGGTCGGCTCTTGGCCACGCTCAGTCCTATGGTGGATGCAACAGGGGATGATGGCAGTGGTTGATGGTTGGTGTGGGCAGCACGGCAGTGCTTCAGCCATTTGCTCCAGCTTCACTACAACAGGTATGGTGGGAGGAAAGGGTCTTCATGCCTTCAGGTCTTTCTTTCTACGAGACCCCCTCCTCCTCTCTGTCACCCTCCCAGACCCTGAGGGGACCCCCAGACCCCATCTTCTTCTTCTTCTTTAATTCATTCACTTCTATATTAGTAGCATCATCTCTAAACAAAGAGTCTGGAAAAGTTACTTTGCTAGGCTGTAACTCCCAGAATGCCCCAGCCAATAAGGCTGCTGGTAGAATATTCTGGAAGATGTAATCCGGTTGCACTTCACAGTCAGTATCACACTGGCTGGAAAATTCTTCTGGAAGTTCTCCTCTAAAAAGTAACTTCTCCAAGCTCTAAATCTATGCAAGAGCAGAAGGGATAGGAAAGAAATGGCCTTCTGCCTTTGTGGGGAGAAAGAAAATGGTTTTCTGTCACCCTCTGGTGGTTAAATCATGCTAAGTTTCTCCTTTCCCTTTACTGTATTTTTAAATAAAATTTAGCTTTATACCACACCCGTCAAGCGCAGCTCCGGAAAATATGGGAACTGCTCCGGCCCGGGCGCACATGCGCAGCAACAACTCCTTTGTGCATGCGCAGAACCCTTTGCGCATGCATAGAACTACTTTGTGCATGCACAGAACCACTTTGCGCATGCACAGAGCCCATTTGCGATGGGCGCGCATGCGCAGTAACTCCTTTCCCCGCCATTCAAATACAGGATGGTGGTGGGAAAGGGGAGGAACCAGTGTAGAAATACAGGAAATCCCGACCAATACGGGATGCTTTATACTCTTGACAGGTATGCTTTATACTCTATCCTGAAGGGACTTTGCTATTATTGTTCACCTGCTGGTTACCGTAATTCCACAGAATTCAAGGGGTCCGAATCATGGGCTAGTCATGCAACAGAACACATCACATCTGAAACACCCACCTCCGACCCAAGTTTGCCATTCCCCATTTGGAAACTTATGGATAGTCAAGAAACCTGGCAAACACATCTGGCTATTATTCCTGTAACTTCTATTTTGTTGGTTTTTGTCCCCCCACAACACCCACAGACTGATGGAGATCTGTACAAGGTCAAAAGCTAGCTTTTGTTTGTGACATTTTAATGGTCCAAGACAGGGGTGGCCCGGAGGCCAGATGTGGCCCCTGACACCAATTCATCTGGCCCTGGAAGCAGAAGTAAAACACAACAATACAGGCATTTTACTTCTGCTTCTGGGAGCGATGAGGACAGCATGGGCTGGATGAATTGGCGTCGGGGGCTGCATCTGGCCCCCGGGCCGTAGTTTGGGCACTGCTGGTTTTAGCAAAGAAAATGGCAGCTTAAAATCTATCCCATCCTGTTGCAAAATAAACTGCAAGGCGCATTTTACTTCCACTTTCAGAAGGAGGAACCACGTGACTGGACCGTGGCCCAAAAAGTTTGGGCACCCCTGCTCTAAGAAATGTATCCCTAGCCCTTTGGATTATGTAACAGGGATCATAAAACTGGGTTTGTTCTTTCAAAGCTGCTGTCTCTATTGTGTGCCAGTTATTAGAGTTGGCATGATGAGGTAAAAGATAAAGGTCGCCTTTGCTCGAAAGCCAGTCGTATCCAACTCTAGGGTTCAGTGCTCATCTCTTATAGTCTGCAGACTTTTCCATAGACATGTGGCAGGCATGCCTAGACACCAGAGTGCACAGAGCTTCCAAACAAAGTGGTCCCTATTTATCTACTTGCAATGTCTTGCTTTCGAACTACTACGTTGGCAGGAGCTGGGGCAGAGACAAGAGCTCACTCCATGACGGGCGTGTTTTACTTCCGCTTCTGAGAGCGACGAGGGCATCGCGGGCTGGATGAATCGCAGTAAACCCCTTCATGTGGATTCACGGGGGCTTAGACCTCTGGGACTTGAAGTCCAAGAACATCTGGAGTGCCAAGGTTCACCAGGACCGTCTTAGGATACGGGGCAAATTGCAGTGCACTTACCACTCGGAACGCCTTGGCCGGATTTCAGCTTCTGGATCCAAGCTAGGATGTTCGGTTCGGAAAGGGCTTGATCCGATGGGAAAGCAAACACCTGGCCTTCAGAATGGTGGTTGATCCAGAGTAGAAGCGGCAAAGGTGGGAGGGGGCTTCCAAAATAGGCCTTCAGGATTCCCCTGCCGACGGGGGTTTTCTTGCTGTGTTAAAAAGAGCAGCAAATGGGCAGGATGTGGTCTTTTGAGAAATAGAAACAGTTTGTTCTTGTTAGGAAAGAACCAATGAACTGAACTGAGATCCTCATTAGATTGGTCCATCTGCTTCTAGGAGCCTCTTGGTTTCGTCTGAACCGCAGCCACAGCTGCTAAACAATTAGCAATTAGCCATTAGACTTCTATACCGATAAAGGTGTCAGCTAGCAGTCTGGACCTGTTCTCCCTTCTGGAACCGCAGGTCAGCTAAGTGGGGTTGGGTACTCGGGCAATGAACCTGACCAGTGCATTGCTCCAACTTGGCCAACTTTGACATAAGCCCAGCTAGCTGTGTTGTTGTATTTAAAATGGCTAAAGGAGCATCATGCGCAGTCCCCCATGTGCCATTGGACCCTGCCACAGTAGCGGTAGGACCTCCCGATGGTGAGAGGCTGCTAAAATCTCAGGGATCGGAAACACTGGGAGACGATGCTTCGATCCACCACGTCAAACTAGACGTGTGAAGTACGGATCAACCAAGTAACCAAGTAAGTTCCAATTGACATGAGCAATTGGGAAGTTTGAAACCTGGCTTGGAATGCATGGCTCCTTTGATATAATTCAAGAAGGGGATGTAGGTGATTGCCTGTATTGTTATCACTGCTACAATCATGCAATGCAACTCTCTAAGAAATTCCTATCAATATCCCCCAAAGCTTGCCCTTTAAAGATTACTTTTGGAAATGACACCTAAATAACCTAAGAGTTACACCTAAAACGTAACTTTGAAAATACTAGTTACACTAACTCGCTACCCAAAGGTAAGAAGTAACACGTAACTATTTTATGCATTAGCACATTGCAAACAAAAATTCGTATAGTCAAAGCAATTGTATTCCTGGTGGTAATGTATGGTTGTGAGTAGAGCTGGACCATTAGGAAAGCTGAGCGCAGAAGAATAGACGCCTTTGAGATGTGGTGTTGGAGGAGAGTTTTGAGAGTCCCCTGGACAGCAAGGAGAACAAATAGGTCGATCCTAGAAGAAATCAACCCTGACTGCTCCATAGAAGGTCAAATAGTGAAGATGAAGCTAAAGTACTTTGGACATCAAATGAGAAGGGAGGACTCACTTGAGAAAGCCTTGATGCTGGGAAAGGTGGAGGGAAAGAGAAGAAGGGGGCATCCAAAGAAGAGATGGATAGATGGTATTGTAGACGCAGTGGGCACAGAGGTGGACGGGCTGAGGAGGATGGTGGAGGACAGAGGGGCCTGGGGGACGATGGTCCATGGGGTTGCAAAGGGTTGGAATCGACGGTTTGACTGAACAACAACAGTTGCATCCAAACTCTCTTTAAAACCAAAGGAACACACAACAGTTGCAAGGTGGACTAAAATCTCACTCAGTTAAGCCTTACTTGAAAATGGGGCAAATTAACATTTTTCTATGACGAAATTAGCACTGAGATAATAAAGTTTCAACTCAAGCAAGGGGGAGGGGCTGTGATTATACCATATTTAATTTATATGTTATTATTTTACCTTTGTAAACCACCCAGAGTGGGAAAGTTGCTCAGGTGGGCAATATAAAAATTCAATCACTCAGTCAGTGGGAATTGAAGAGCCGACATTTTGAGCATCCTGAGCCCCAGGCTCCCGTCGGGGACACTGGGCTCCGTTAAGACTTTTTGTTATCTATTTTCCATTGATATTTTAGTGCTCAAGTGTGTTTTATTGTATATCTTGTACTGTGTTGCTTTTGTAGATTGAATTTCTGTATATTGTGTATTGCATTATTGTGTATTTATTTTGTATTGTTGATTTATGTTGTGAGCTGCCCTGAGTTGGCGTATGCTGAGTTGGCGGCATACAAATTGAATAAATCAAATCAATCAACCAAGTCCTGTCTTGGAAAGGAATTCAAGAGGGGCACATCTGGTGCACTTACAGGTTAAGCCAGCAGGTGAGGAAGTCTTTTTGATTCTCGCCTTCAGCGACGTGTCTCATTTCTCCTTCGTCATTCTCCTTCAAAGCCCCGCTGCTGAACAAAAGGAGCAAAGGTTTCTCCAGACGGAAGTACTCCGGCAGGTTTCCCACAGTGATTTCTGGCTGTGACAGGCAGAAAGGAAAAAGGTGAATGGAGTACAGGTAAAAAAAAAGGAGACAGACACCTCCAATTTTGGTATCTGCATAGCAGAAAGCTGTTGAGAGTTAACACAAGACGTACTATAAGAGGCTTAGGTCCAAGAAGAGCCCTTTCTCTCATTCTTCAAACCTGCACAGGTGTCTTTGGTGGGAAGACAGAAGAGAGGACCTTCTCTGTCTTAACCACTAAGCCACCACAGTCCCCTAAAGGTGCTTCTAGTATTGCTCTTATTTATTACTAGCCGATTACCCGGCCTTGCTCGGTTTTTTTCTTTAACGTAGGCCAGCCTCATGGTGTGTGTGTGGATCATTCCTGCCTCCCTTCCTCCGTCTCTCTCTTCCCTCACCCATCCCGCTTATCCTTCCCGTACATGTGTCCGTCCCTACCTGGAACTGTGACATCCCTTCCTCCGTCTCTCTCTTCCCTCACCTGTCCTGCTTCTCCGTCGACGGTCCGCCTTTATCCTTCCCACACATGTGTCCCCTTTGCGTCCCTACCTGGGACTGTGACATTAGCCAGCTCAATTACATCACGATGATGTCACAATAGGGTTACCTACCTGGGGCTATGACATTAGCATCACTATGACATCACTGGGACACGGACACACCCTCCTGTTGAGTATGCTTCCCTTTGCAGATCAATTTAGGGGCATACACACACACCCCATGGGGCTCGTGACATCCCCCCCACTCAGTGCTGGTCTCCGGAGGGCAAGGTACGTATGTGCCAATTTTCAGCATGATAGGTCCAGGGGTGCAGATTTGTATAGAGTACATACAAGACCACACCTCTGTTTTACATATATAGATTCTTAATATAATATTTGTTTAATTTTCCTTTTAATGTTGTAATATTTGTTTTTAGCTTTCATATTATAAACTGCCTTGGGTCTTTCTATAGCAGAAAGGTGGGATAAAAATATTTTTAAATAAACAAAACTTTAGATAGATGTATTTTAAACAAACAAATAAACTGTTGATAATAATTGTACTATTATCCAACAACCCATTGGATCCTATATGGCAGGGGTTCTCAACCTTTTCAAGCCATGGGCCGGGTCACGCTCCCTCAGACAGCTGAGTGGGCCTGACTGGTGGTTCCTCCGCTGTAAACGCTGCCATAAAATGCATCTGCAGCTGTCATAAACGCATTTACGACAGACGTAAATGCGGGCACGACTGTTTCTGTCGCTTCTGGCAGCAGCGGGAGTGAGGGCAGCGGGCCACATGAAATGGAGCTGTGGGCTGGATCTGGCCCATGGGCCGTAGGTTGAAAGCCCCTGCTATATATTTTCTGGCTTATAAGATGCACACACACACACACACCTTAAAATACACTGGGAAAATGGCGTGCATCTTGTGTGCAGGCAAGTGGCCTCTAGTGTGCCTGGGTATAAATCCTCAGAAGTGGTTTATTGTTTCCTTCTTTTAGGGTACTCTGGACCTCCCCTACAGCTTGCTCAAGGCTACACAGGTTGGTTTTCCCCCATGGAGACACTGTTGGAACTTGAACTTCCAACCTCACCCACACGCACAACTCACGGAGCTATCCAGCCAGTGTCATGCTCCATGATGTTACATTGGTGAACTACAGTTCCCAGAATCCTCTGACTGGCACAGCTAGTGGGAACAGTAGTCCAAAAAAGTAACTTTTCCCAGCTAGAGAAGGGAAACTCTGCAGTTCCTTCTCCCACTCAACCAGCTCTTCTACAGCAAACCCAAGAAATAAGTCACATTTCCAGTGCAACAGAAGAAGAAGCAGCAATCTCACAAAGATGTCCAGTAACCCATGGCGGATGGAGTCAACGATGTCCCCAGGACTGATCTTTGAGAGAGGGATGTGGCTTCTCTTCTGGGTTTCAGACTTTGCCAACAACAGGCCTGGCAGGGGGATGCCATATGTGTGGGATCTGGGAAGAATCAAGAGAAAACACACGCATCTTCAAAGATCCATCCAAATCACAGTTACCAACACATTAAAGTCAAATATGAGTAATTTCCACTGGCTGACTGAGTGAATACATGTATGCTTGTACAGGAATAAAGCAATATTTCTGAATTAAGAACCTACCTGTCCATCCGTCCCTCTGTCCATCCATCCATCCATCCATCTTTCTCCTTAATGTTATTCAGTCTGTCTGTCTCCTTAATGTTATTCCACCTATCTTTTCTATTTTATTTAACCTCACACAATTGTCACAAGCAGTGAAGACTTCTGCTGTCAAAACCTAAACATTTTCTTTGGTCTGGATCATGCATGTTGTGTGTTCCAAGAAATAGTTTTAAAAGCAATGAAGGAGGAGGTGGAAGGACTCTTAATCCAATTGCACGTCCCACCAACACATTTCATCATGCAAATAAAATATACACCTACACACAGCTAAATGAAGAAACCTGTTGTGCTCTCAGTCTGGGACATCTTTTTAGACAATAACTGTATTTTCCATTTGCAAATATATACCAGAGTTTGGGAAATTTCCTTTTAAAAGTATTTTTAGACTGCTGGAATGCCCCTTGGTGAGCAGAGATTTTTTTAACCAATAAACCCCCTCTTGTGCCTTCTAGTAAATAGTCGCCCTTGCTCAAAAGCCAGCCGTATCTGACTATAGGGTTCAGTGCTCATTTCCATTTACAACCACAGAGCCAGTGCTGTCTGCATCTGCAGACATTTCCATGAACACCAGAGTGCACGGAACGCTGTTTACCTTTCCTGTTGAAGCAGTACCTATTTATCTACTTGCAATTTCTTGCTTTCGAACTGCTAGGACAGAGACAGGAGCTCAATCTGTTGTGCAGCATTTGGCTCTGCGTCTTCTAATGGACAAAAATATATTATTTTTTTAATTGTTGGGGTGGATGGATTCTGGATCCTCAGAGGAGAAAGGTCTGCCTCTTCTTGGCACTAAACATCACCTGCTCCTGGAGACCCAATCCATATTTATGGACAAGCGTGAGATGAGATATGAGTACCTTTCTGAGTCAACAGAAGAGGGCATGTTCTTCCCGACACCCTCTCATTCAACACACAGTCAAGCCACCCCACGTGGGATTCAAGCCAAGAAAGGAACCAACGTACAGAACAGCAGCATCCTCTTGATCGTAGATCCCCATCCGGATGTATCCATTTAGGACTTTTGCAGCTTCAGTGAAGGCTTCTCTTGCTGTCAAAAATGAGGGAGGAAATGGAGGAAAAATAAGTGAATTATGCCTCCTTAGTAAAAACCTGTATATTCTTCTTCAAGTGCTGTATCTGGTTCTGAATATTGGTTATCCTCGTGGTGATTGTCCTGGGAACGCAGTGGCCTTCCATTTGCCTTCTGCATTGCAGCGTAACACCTGTACCACTGAGGAAGCAAGGAAACATTGGGCAAAGCCTACAGGTAGTCAGCCTCAGACCAGAGCTACGAAAGGTTACTTTTTTGATCTACAGCTTCCACAACCTCCCAGTGAGCATGGCTACTACCTAATTCAGTTCTGACTTGTCTCTTCATGGGCAGTTTCCCATCCTTGCCTCTGTGGGGTCCCAATAGGGTCATGACCCAATCTTTGGGTTCTGTTCTTTGTCACAAATCAAAAAGTGTCTCCTTCGTATGCAGTCCTGAATTTTTGTCAACCAATTCTATGGGGTGACTTGAGTACCCATAACATGGGAGAGGGATGCAATCCTTAAATACATTTCCTCCCCCCCCCCACACACACACACACACAAATAAATTTGTGATAATTATATCTTGACACTACCAACCTGTAACTTTTGTAAAAGGCAAAGAAGAAAGGCTTTGAGACAGACTAAGACAATGGTGGCAAACCTATGGGATGTGTGCCAGAGGGGGCGCTCAGAGCCTTCTCGGGGGGCACAAACATTGTTGCCCCAGCACAGAGTTCACCACGCCCCTCTGCCTAGTAGCCCAATGGGAGCATTTCCTACCTCCCCCCAGCAGAGAGTTCACCCCGCCCCTCTGCCCAGCAGCCCAATAGAAGAACTTCCTCCCTCCCCCAGCACAGAGTTCACCCCACCCCTCTGTTTGGGCACTCAGTCTCTAAAAGGTTAACCATCACTGGACTAGGATAAATGAAAGCAGGCAATGTTCTGTTTACATTTTAAAGAATATTAAAAAGAAATATTGCTTCCAACTACTTGAGACTTTGTCAACAATATTTGGAGACCAGCCAAGGAATGAGTTTACCTTCCGTCATGCTTGAGTCAAACAGCCCCAGAACGGAGGCACTGGGATACAGGGAGCATTCGATGCTTAAATATTCTTCCACTTCTTCAGGTGTCATTAATCTCACTGGACATATCGCTCTGCCTCTGGAGAGGTAAGTGAAATTGGATTAAAGACATCTGGCTGGTCTCCCTCTCCTTCTTGGTATCATTTTTCTGCCTACAGTTGGAGTTACAGTATCTCATTTGTGTTGCACCACCAATGTTCTTTTTCTTTTTCCGTATCCGATTCCGAATATTGACGAGCCTCATGGCGATCGGCCATGAAGACCGTCCTGTAAATATAATGCAATGGCCCTTCATCTGCCTTCCGCATCACAGCATGACACCCACAATACCACTGACCCAGTTGCGCAAGTCTGGTCCTGAGCCCTTTTGGCACGCAAAGTCCTCCTCAGCTCCAGGCCAGGATGGATGAAGCTGCTACCCTCCATCAAGGTGGATTCAAGTGGGATTTAATCCACTTGGGGACCATCACCCTTCCCTATGGACTTCAGCACCCATGCCTGTTAGTCCTCAGGGTTGTCATGTTAGTTAACCTCTTCCTGATGATCAGCGTTGAGTTGCTGGCAGTATGGTCTACTCTATTACCATAGCAGGATAACCTGGCCAGACTGGGAGTTGTTGACCAAAAAACCCCACACCTTTCTGGATGTCATCTATTGGAGCTCTCTCTATTTGACACTAGTCAGACCACTTCTAAAGTACTGTGTCCAGTTCTGATCACTGTATTTTAAGAAGGAGGCAAACAGACTGGAACAAGTTCAGTCGAGGGCAACAAGGCTGGTCAGGAGACTGGAAGCCAAATCCTGTGGGGAAAGGCTGAAAAAAAGTGGACATGTTTAGCCTCGAGAAAATGAGACACAGAGGGGATATGATGATGATAGCACTCTTCAAATACCGTATTTTCCGGCATATAAGATGCATCGGAGTATAAGACGCACCCCATTATTACCAAAATAGCCCACTAAAGGCTACTATATACAGTACAAGATGCACTCCATTTTTCCAGTGTATTTTAAAGGGGAGGAGAGAGTGAGTATTATACACCAGCAAATACGGTACTTGAAAGATAGTCATAAAGAGGAGGGACAGGATCTGTTCTCCATCATCCCAGAGTGCAGGACACATAATTATGGGCTCAACTTACAGGAAACCTGATATAGGCATAATATCAGAACAACTTCTTAACTGTTAGAGTAGTACAACAGTGGAACCCACGACCTCGGGAAGTGAACACTCTGATGCTGGAGTCACTCAAGAGAAAACTGGACAACCGTCTCTCAGATCTGCTTCGATTAGGATTCCTGCTGGGGTCTTGGACTCAATGGTCTTAATAGACCTCTCCCAACTCAGTTGTTCTGTAACTCAACATATCCTGCATGGAGTAGACCCTCTCTAAGTCACAAACTTCATACTAACAACAAATTAATCTAATGAAGCAGATGAAAGTGGAAAAGGTAAAGGTAAAGGTCGCCCTTGCTCTAAAGCCAGTTGTATCTGACTCTAGGGTTCAGTGCTCATCTCTGTTTGCCGCCAAAGAGCCAGCGCTGTCTGCATCTGCAGATGTTTCTGTGGACATGTGGCAGGCATGACTAGACACGAGTGCATGAAAAGCTGTTTACTCCCCCCCCCCCAAGTGGTCCCTGTTTATCTATTTGCAATTTCTTGCTTTCAAACTGCAGCACTCGCGTCTCAAACTGCTGACCTGCCAACCTTCCAGTCATCAAGTTCAGTGTCTTAACCACTAAGCCACCGCAGTCCCTTGGGAAAGCTGGAGAGCTTCAAATTCCAGTGAGTTAAGTGTCTCCGCCAACCTTCCAAGTTTTGGTCCATTATTTTCCAGCCATTGTCCTTATGATTTTTTAGATGTATAGAGAATTTGGCCTTTCCTTCCCAGAATTCTGCACCTCATCTTCTAGCTCTTAGCAGGCATCTAAGTGGCTTGGAAGTGAACAATTAATACTGAAATTTCAGAGAATGACCAAAGAGAGTCCCAGCTAGTAGGATATATGACTTAAGCACCCCAAATAACAGCTTCCCCTTCTTCCCAATCCTATGTCCTCCATTCCCCGACAACCACCTTGGGCCAATCCTGAAGATAATTAGGGATTCCCAAGTCCTTGGAAGGGACCCACCTGCCCACCCTTCTCCTAAGACCATGATGGCGAACCTTGGCACTCCAGATGTTCTTGGACTTCAATTCCCAGAAGCTCCCATGAACCCTCACGAATGGGTTTACTGCGATTCATCTGGCCTACGGCGCCTCATCACTCCTGGAAGCGGAAGTAAAATGCGCCCATACGGTTAAGTCTCTTCTGAGTTAACCCTTCCTCCGTACGGGCGCGTTTTACTTCCGCTTTCAGGAGCGACGAGGGCAGCGTGGACCGGATGAATTGCAGTAAACCCATTCATGTGGGTTCACGAGGGCTTCGGGTAATTGACGTCCAAGAACATCTGGAGTGCCAAGGTTCACCATCACGGTCCTAAGACCATTCTCAGATCACAGCTGGATACTCACAGTGTTATGAACTTCAGCATATCCTCCATTCCCCACATCCCAGAGTAGACCAGCCATCTCTCCTCTTTTGTGTACATTTTGAGCATAGGAACTTGGGTCACATTCTGTTCCATGCAGAGTTTTGGCCAGTCCCAGCAATTCACTCTGGCAAGGGAGATTTCGGGATCTACAAAGTATTTATTGGAGATAGAATGAAGAAATAATAATGGCACAAGTCTCCCTGTGAGTTTTTAATCAGTTTGACCTTTCCCAGGTGTGGGTGGGTAGATGTTTCAATTTACAGAGGGGAAAAAGGCATATATATTTCCCAGAAGACTGGATTTTCTGTCAAGTGGATTTTGTGCAAATTGCAGAAACCACAACAAAAGACACGCACAAGTTGGCAACTTAGTTTTGGCATCTGAGTAGAACTAAAATGAACTACTGACTCAGTGTCTACTATCAGTGGCTTAGCACTGCCATGCTGCAGTTCCAGTAAAGAACGAACGAGTCACTGCTAATTAAGGGAAGCAGAGCAAGATCTTATATAAACACAACCTAATGTTTAAAATTAAATGCATTAAATAAATCAAATAAATTACAAATAAACTTCATCTCACAATGCAACTCAACACTGCCCTCTAGAGCACCTGATATATTTTGCATTCAGCCACGCGACCTGCATTTAAAGGGATGTTTTAGTATATTTTTTGCCCTCCAAGATACAGTACATTCGAAGAGTAATCTCTTTTGTACAAGAGCCCACCCTCCATACATCTGATCCATCGGCTTTTCAAACCTATCGTGTTGTGGCCATGATTACATTATGTTTTGCAACAACATGAGATAGATTTTTAGGCTGCCATTTTCTCTGCTTAATAAACCAGGGGTACTGTTATGTATGTACAATGCTACTTTAAGAAATGTATGAATGTAACCTGACCACAATTACAATGTAGTACAGCTGTTAAAGGAACGCGAGCAAGCTGCCCATAGAGGGCAGCTGCAAGTGTTCAACTCACATGGTTCTCATTCCTCAAATCACCTGCAGCCGCGGGAACTCCCCGCAATAGCAAACTACTACTGACCCTCCACTGAAGATGGGCGTGACCAGGACGACGTCACGCCGGTAGCAGCCAATGAGCTACCGTGCAGCAAGATTCAAATGTATTGTACTACTGTATATAATGTGAGGTATCTCCGCCATTACCACATGTTCATACTGACCATCAATGAATAAACCTGTGTTAGTCCTTCCTGCGACTCCTTCTTTGTCTTCCGTGCAAGACACCAAATTGGCGACGAAGGTGGGATCGATGGCGAATCCCAAGGTCAAGCCGTACCAGTTCGATGTCAGCGAGCCCGAACAATGGGAGCTCTACGAGTGCCAGTTTCAGCATGCCATGGAAGCTGCAGGCGTTGACGACGACGCGAAGGTGCGCTCCCACTTCCTGGCTCAGGTGGGGCCGGCCACGCTGCGGATCCTGATGACCCTGGTGGCCCCCCGGAAGGTGGACGAGGTGCCCATCGACCGTATCCTGGAGAGACTGCGTGAGCATTTCCAGCCGCCCGTCTCGATCTTCCCAGCCCGGGTCGCGTTCCACAGGCAAGACCAGCGACCGGACGAATCCGTGTCCACCTACGCGGCGGCCCTCAGGCTTGCAGCGGTGCATTGCCAGTGGGACGACCTAGACCAGGCCCTCCGTGACCGCATGCTGTGTGGTTTGAGGGACGAGGAGCTTCAGAGGAGGCTCATGACCCGCGACCATCGCCTCACGTTCAACGAGGTACTGCGGGAGGCCCAAGCAGCCGAGGAGGCCAGGAGCGGAGTCCGGCTATTCAAGTCCCGAGGGGCCACGTCCGAGAGGGCCAAGTCACCAGTACAGGCGGCCCGGCGGACACCAGCGAGGACGGCCTGGCGGGCCCCCAAGCCGCCCGCCGGCGCACCAACGTCGTCCGAGGAGTCGTCCACTACCGCGGACCCCTACTCCAGCGAGGACGACGACGTCCAGAGGATCAAGAAGCGAGGTGAGAAGCGGCAGACCCGTGAACGGCAGGACCGCCGCTGCGACGGTTGTGGGGCGGCCCACGACCGCACGAGGTGCCCGTCCCGAAAGGCCGAGTGCCACAACTGCGGCCGAAAAGGACACATCGCCCGAGTATGCAGGCGCGGGCGAGTCGAGGACAAGGGCAGTTCCAGCCATCCCCAGACGCACCGACGAAAGGCGGCCGGCACCAGGAAGGTCTCAGCCGGCTACAGCGAGGAAGGCGTGAACCGCGTGGGCCTGGAGCACCGGCGGTTTTTCATAGAGGTACTGTTGCAGGGGGTCCCAGTGAGGATGGAGATAGACTCGGGGTCATCTTATTCCATCCTGTCCCAAAAAGAGTTTATGCGCATTCCCCAAGAGAAGCGGCCCAAACTGCGGGCCATGAGATCCAATCTACGGGACGTGCAGGGAAATGGGATCCCGGTGTTGGGGGTGGGGAACTTCAAGGTGAAGTTCAAGAACTACTCCGAGAAACTGCCCCTAGTGGTCCTCAAAGGGGGGAGGTGCTGCCTTTTGGGAACGCAGTGGTTTGCTCCCCTGGGGATCAAGCTGTCCGGCATTAACGCCATCGAGACTGACCCAATGCGGGACGTGTGCGACACACACCCAGACGTTTTCAAGAAGGGGCTCGGGAAATACAAGGGGCCCCCGGTTTCCTTTGAGCTGGACCCAGAAATCCGGCCCATCCGCCTCAAGCCAAGGAGAGTGCCCTTCGCCCTCAAGGACAAGATTGAGGCGGAACTGCACAAGTTGGTGGGGCAGGGGATTTTGGTTCCAGTTGACTCGGCGGAGTGGGAAACGCCGATTGTTACAGCCCTCAAGTCAAATGGGGAGGTCAGGATTTGTGCGGACTATAAATGTACGATAAATAAGGCCATTCGGCCAAATGCATATCCGGTGCCCGTGGTCAGCCATTTGCTGGCCATGTTACATGGGGGGAGGTGTTTCGCCAAGCTAGATCTGTTTCGCCAAGCTCTCTGTAACCCCGGCTGCTGCCGCCGCGCAAACGATCGTAACGCACAAGGGGGCGTTTAAGGTAACGCGCCTTCAGTTTGGCGTGAATTCGGCCCCCGGAATCTTCCAGTCCCTCGTGGAACACCTTTTAAAGGGGCTTCCAGGTGTCCTCCCATACTTCGACGACATGTTGATAACAGCGGGGAGCGAATCAGAGTTAGCCAAGAGGCTAGATGGGTTTCTCTCGTTGTTCGAGAGGGCAGGACTTCGATTGAGGAGGGACACATGCGTATTCTTCGCGAGGGAGGTTGAGTTTCTAGGGTTTAAGGTAACCCCGGACGGAATCAAACCCTCCGAGTCCAAGGTTGCGGCCGTGAGAGACGCCCCTCGCCCCACCGCGAAACCGGAACTGCAGTCATTTCTAGGGCTCCTAAATTTCTATCACTCCTTCCTGCCTCGGAAGGCATCAGTCGCGGAGCCACTGCACGCGCTACTCAAGAAGGATGCGGTTTGGCGGTGGGGGGACAAGCAGGAGAGAGCATTCAAAGAGCTCAAGTCACTCCTATCTTCGGATGCTGTCCTGACCCACTTCGATCCGAAAAAGCCAGTGGTACTAGTCTGCGATGCGTCCCCAGTGGGGGTGGGAGCGGTCCTGTGCCACGTGTTGGAGAGCGGGAGGGAAGCCCCGGTGGCGTACTACTCAAGGTCCCTCTCGAAGGCAGAGCGCAATTACGTGCAAACAGATAGGGAGGCCCTAGCCATAATTGTGGGAACAAAGAAGTTCCACGATTTCCTATACGGCCGCGAGTTTACGGTGGTGGGGATCTTCACTACCGGCAAACCCACCCCGCAAATTTTATCCCCCAGGATGCTGCGTTGGGCCATTTTCCTCAACGCCTACCAGTATGAGCTGGTCTATCGCCCAGGGAAGGAGATCTCACATGCGGACGCCCTGTCCCGATCCCATCTCCCTAGTTTAGGGGACCCTACATGCGAGGTGGAGCAGGAACACCAGATCCTGCTGATTGAGTCTCTCGACTCACCCCCAATTGTCCCGTCTGACCTCGCCAAGGCCATGGCGGCCGACAAGATACTGGCCCAAGTTAGTTCCTGGGTTAGGAAAGGGTGGCCCATTTCTCCCCCCGAGGAGCAGTTCAAGCCGTTTTTCAGGCGCAGGGTAGAGCTTTCCCTGGAAAGGGGCTGCTTACTCTGGGGCCAGTGGGTAGTTATCCCAGAGAAGCTGAGGGCCAAGGTGCTGAGGCTACTGCATACCAGCCACCCCGGGATCGTGCGCTCCAAGGCTCTGGCCAGGAGTTTCTTTTGGTGGCCCCAGATAGACGGGGACATAGAACCCTTAGTGGGCACGTGCGAGAGCTGCCAGAGCTCTCGGCCCGAGGAGTCCCGGTTACCCCATAGGGAATGGGATACGGCCCGCGGGCCATGGTCCCGGATCCATGTCGACTTCGCTGGCCCTTTCCGCAGGTCCATGTTCCTACTGGTAGTCGACGCCTACTCCAAGTGGTTGGAGGTAATCCCCATGAACAGCACGTCCTCTGCCGCAACCATCAAACAGTTGCGCAAACTTTTTGCCTGCTTCGGCCTGCCAGACGTCCTTGTTAGCGATAATGCTAGTACCTTCACGTCGGCAGAGTTCAAGATGTTTATGGAGAGGAACGCCGTCAGGCACATAACCGCTGCCCCGTTTCACCCCGCCACAAACGGTCAGGTAGAGCGCCAAGTGCGCACTACGAAAGACGCACTGCGGCGCATGGGTCCCGGTGAGTTGAACCTGCATCTGTGCCAGTTCCTCATCTGCTACAGGACAGCCCCCCTAGCTTCAGGTTTTTCCCCAGCCGAACTCCTCATGAGGAGGCATCCGGTAACACTTTTTGACCGGATGGATCCGTCCAGGGTGGAGGATGAAGGGAGAAATATAAGCATAGGGGGAGAGAGCTCAAAAAGTTTTTCGGTAGGGGACCTGGTTCACTGCAGGAACTACGCGGCCTCGGGGCCAGCGTGGGTACCAGGGACAATTGTTGAGCAAACGGGGCCGGTATCCTACAGGGTCGAGACTAGTTCAGGGCTACTCTGGAGAAGGCACGCCGACCAACTCAGAGTCACCGGTGAGGCGGAATCAGCGTTAGGGTCCTCCCCCACCCGCATTACCCAAGGAGGAGATACGGCGGAACCCGCAGATACAAACGCATATCCTGGGTTCCCAACCACAGAGGAGGATACTTTGAAAGAGAGGGATCAGTTTGACGATGATTATGAGTTGCAGTACCAGGGGGGTGTAGCGGAGTGGTCCCCCACCCGTCCTAGCAAGAAGAGGGGTTTCAGTTCAGCCCCTGGTACTTCCAGTCCCCCTAGCCCCTTTGTTTTAGAGTATACCATAGCTCCAGCTCCCCGGAGACCAACACCCCCAAGACAGGCAACAGGGGCGAGTCCGCCCACCACAGCCTCTAGAATTCCCGGACAGGCAGCGGGGAGTGGCGAGGCCACGAGGGCCTCTTCGTCGGTCCCGAGATTCGTGCTAGGGGGGTCCCCAAACTCCTCAAACGGTAGGCAGGGATTCACTTCCCAACTATTCATTCCATTTCCGTCCCCCAATGCAAGGTTACCACAGACGCCACACCGAGCCACTAATGAGTCCCCCCTTTCCATTGCGGGGCGGGACTCCGCGGAACCAGGAGCTGCCGGCTCCCCTGTGTTAAGTCAAGCGGCCGCACGCCCAAGGCGCACGTGCGGCAAGCCACAATGGTTGAGGGACTTCGTCCCATCCTAGGGGGGAGGGATGTTGTGTATGTACAATGCTACTTTAAGAAATGTATGAATGTAACCTGACCACAATTACAATGTAGCACAGCTGTTAAAGGAACGCGAGCAAGCTGCCCATAGAGGGCAGCTGCGAGTGTTCAACTCACATGGTTCTCATTCCTCAAATCACCTACAGCCGCGGGAACTCCCCGCAATAGCAAACTACTACTGACCCTCCACTGAAGATGGGCGTGACCAGGACGACGTCACGCCGGTAGCAGCCAATGAACTACCGTGCAGCAAGATTCAAATGTATTGTACTACTGTATATAATGTGAGGTATCTCTGCCATTACCACATGTTCATACTGACCATCAATGAATAAACCTGTGTTAGTCCTTCCTGCGACTCCTTCTTTGTCTTCCGTGCAAGACACCAAAGGTACCCAAACTACGGCCCAGTTTGGGCACCCCTGGCTTAGCTGGATGCTTTGACATCCAGTTCATACCTGTCAACCGCAGCTCAGGCCAATCCGGGACCTGCGCAGAACGGTTCTGCGCAGGTCACCTTCTACGCATGCGTAGAAGGGTTTTACGCTTGCGTAGCCCCCTTCTACGCATGCGTAGCCTTCTACACATGCGTAGAAGGGTTCTACGCAAGCGTAAAACCCTTCTGCAGAAGGGCTGCGCAGTACCTCCTTTCCCCCACTACCAAATTCTGGGATTTCAGCAGTGTGGGGCGGGAAATCGGCGCCGAAAACCGGAAAATCCCGGCCAATCCTGGAAGGTTGACAGGTATGATCCAGTTATGTCAGAGGGTGCCAGGAACGGAACGGCAGATGGTGAACTAGTGGAATAAACAACTCAATTCAGTCTGAATTGCGTTTAAACGTTTTGCATATGCAAGTGCTATCAAAAACAAAACAAAGGAGGGATTTGTGGATAGAATTTGAAAGCTTCCCCTTGGATTCACTAAAGCCTCTTCTAATCCAATGAGACCTCTTCAACTGACATCCATAAATCCATCCCCCAACTGGTTGTTTTGTTTTGTGTTTCAGGCAAAATCTTGCTTTCTCAATGATTTGTGGCTTTTTAGGCAAACATGTATGGTATTTTTTAGACAAGTACTTCCAGCTTATTTATTGCCGTGTTTTTAATACAGTGGCTTATATGTAACCTACACAGCAGGCTCTGGAATGCAGTCCTGGCAGCAGGGGAAATGTGTTGAGGATGGGGCAGAGAGTTAGCAAAGCTTGGAAATGTTGTTTATCCTGGACTGCCACTCCCAGAATCTGTAAACGTGGTAGCCAAAGAAAGTAAGGTTTTGACACTCTGGGATACATGATTCATTCTTTTTCGTGTTGGAGATTACTCTGGTTTGAAAGGGTTTTTGCAGGGGATGCCCGAATGAGGCTCCTTTCATGCCCCCCATCGTGCAGCTCTCGGGGAATCGGACCCATCTTTCCAGTCTCCAAGCCTAGTGCCTTAACCACTACGCCACCGGGAGAGCTTGGATATATGATGACCAGCAGAGACGCCCTAAAACCGTGATGGTGAACCTTGGCACTCCAGATGTTCTTGGACTTCAATTCCCAGAAGTCCAAGCCCCCATGAATCCGCATGAATGGGTTTACTGTAATCCATCCGGTCCGTGCCACCCAGAAGCAGAAGTAAAACGCACCCGTACAGTTAAGGCTCTTCCGGGTTAACCCTTCCTCCAGACGGGCGCATTTTACTTCCCAGGAGAGACAAGGGTGGCACAGGCCGGATGAATCACAGTAAACCCATTTGTGCGGATTCATGGGGGCTTGGGCTTTTGGGAATTGAATTCCAGGAACATCTGGAGTGCCAAGGTTTGCCATCATGGCCCTAAAAGAAAGATCAGAGCCTTCTCGGAACTTCCTGTCTTTCAGCTAAAGGAGGGAAGAAAGCTGCACTAGAGAAACAAGGTGTCTACTTGGTATCCAGAAGGATCTTGGTTCAAGTCCCAGCCTCTCCAGCTCAAGAAAAAAAGCCCCACACATAGGATGTGTGACCAAATATATTTTGCGGGGATGGGAGGGTCTCTCTTCTGCAGTGTCACTGCTAAACCCAACAGTGCAAGATGGAGAAACAACCTGACCTGGCGTAAGGCAGTTCTCTTTATGGGCTCTCTCAATAAATGTTAAGAGAGAGGTAAAAGTCTCCCTTGCTCAAAAGACAGTAATGTCCAACTCTAGTCTAGAGGTTGGTGTTCATCTCTGTTTACAGCCAAAGAACCAGTGCTGTCTGCATCTGCAAACATTTCTGCGGGGGAAAGGAAGTACTGCGCAGCCCTTCTGCACAAGTCGCCTTCTACGCATGCGTAGAAGGGTTTTACACTCATGTAGAACCCTTCCACGCACGCATGGAAGCCTACGCCGCTTGCGTAGGGGGCTGCGCAAGTGGCATAGCCTAAGCCTTCCACGCATGCGTGGAAGGCGACCTGCGCAGAACAGCTCTGCGCAGGTCCCGTTTTTTCCAGAGCCATGGGTTGACAGGTATGGTGGCAGGCATGACTAGATGCCAAAGTGCACGGAACGCTGTTACCTTTCCTGCTGAACTGCAAACCTTCCAGTCGTCAAGCCAAAAAATAATGTATACTTCAGAGCCCATCCAATGGGTACCTAAATCTAAGAAGCTGGTAAATCAATGCTCACCTCCCATGTGCAAAATGCCAGGGAAGGAGCGACATGGATGCTCCAGGTGGCATATGTGGGAGAGACGTTCACTGTATGAGTATCTGTCTGAGAATGTATTTCTGGGGGCAGATCATGAGAAATGGACAGAATGTGGATAAAATTGTCTATTTGGGGGAGTATGTTCAATGAAAATTGAGATCCTGAAGTAGAGATTAAAATACGAATAGAAAAAGCAAAATCCACCTCCAGAAAAATGCAACACTTGTTATGCAGTAGAGATCTAACTCTCGCTATAAAGATCCAAATAGTGAGATGTGATGTATTCCCAGTGTTGCTGTATGGAGTCAAAGCATGGACATTGACTAAAGCATCTGAAAAGAGAATCAAAGCTTTTGAAATGTGGATCTACAGATGGATGCTAAGGATATCATGGGTTGACCAAATATATAATAATGTGTAAGCCGCCCCCTGAGTGGTGTGGTGCGTGCATCAAAAGGGGTTTAAATGTAAATAAATAAATACCTTTCAGAGAAACAGCCACCTCAGCATAAGACTGCATCACGACCAAAGAGACGGCTTCCCCTAGAGTAGAAATGAAAAACAGACAAACCACCTATTATTCCGGAGACCAAGAACTTCACTGACTCTTGTCTGCTCAGCAACCAACCACACCTTCTGCAGAAGGGGAGGACAAGTGGATTGCCACCAGAAGCCATGCTCTGCAAGCCATGTAAGATACACAAGTCAAATCTCAGGGCACAATCCTCAAAGTTGCACGCCTGATTGCACCAGAAAAGATCAGTGTGAAAAGGTCACTTTGCGGCAAGCAATCTCCTTTAAAGTTACCTTTCTGTCTCCAGCTCAGCCCTCAAAAGCCATAGCCCTATTGCTAGACTAGAACAGGCCAGCTTGGGTACAGATTTGGGTTGATTTTGCATTACAAATGTGAACACGCCCTAATCCTACTACCAATGTACTTCTACAGATAGTATATTGAGGCTGTGCTTGTATCTGCTCCTTATTCCTCTGCCCTTGGCAAGGGGACAATCTTGCAACCCTGGGCAGAAGGAGGGATGCAGAACCTTAAGTCTTCTGGGTATTTTGGATTAAGGTACCCACAATCATCTCCATAGGCTAAGCAATTGCTTGTGGGTCTTGTATGCCAAAGCATCGAGGGAGGCTCATCCCTGGAATAAAGATTGTGTTGGTCCCCCCGCTGTGAGCCCTTGGAAGAACGAGGACAGGAAAAGCTAAAATATCTTAAAGAGAGTTGGGTTTTGTGAAATGGGTCATGCACAGAGAATATGCCAGATGAAAATTGCATGGTAACTGAGTTATAAGTCTCTCTTGAGGTCTGGATGGAAAGGGGAATCAAGACCTGTTGAACAAACTAGAGCATTGTGGCTGGATCAAACCAAGTCTACTACCCTGTACCTCAGAAGACTCATAGTGTTCCTCTGTGAGTGTATTGACAGATAAAACTAGAAGGTGGAAGAAGGAACTCACTGGACAAGGAATAACACAAAAGGAGGATATAGCTGAGGAACTCAACCTCCCCTACCTCACTTGGAGGACCCTGAATAGGCTGAGGGTTGGGGTCCCTAAATCCAAAACCAACATGCTCAAGTGGAGACTGCTGGTGAACAACAACACACTGTGTGAATGGGAGAGATACGGAATCTGGCTCATTTACTGGTCTGCCAATGACTGCCAGAAACATGCACTGTGAGGATTTGAGTTTGGCCAATGACAAAGCCAAGATAGTGTCTTCATTTTGGCAGTAGAAAGTTTGATCTGGACGCAAAAGGAAACAAATTACATTTGATTGTGAAGGCTCCACTTGGCAACCCCAGCTAAACAACCAAATGCAAACCACGTATCGTCCTCATTTTCTTTCAAAGCCCCGTCTAACTTCAATTTTCCTGCTCTTATCCAGTGTTTCACAGGCTTCCCCTCCTCACCGCAAATGCAGGTCTTCTCTTGCGCAGCTTCAGTTGTGAACTCCATGTCCTCACACTCAGCCCCACCTTGGAACAGCCACGCGTTTTGAGACTAACAGAGTGGGAATCCAGAACAGCAGCAAGAGATATTGGTGCCATCCCAAGAACTGTGACATGGGTTTGCACCATACTGACTTACAGCTTGCATAGAAGAGCACGGCCGTGTGGTTGGCTTCAGCCAAAGTCATGGCAAAGGACTCTTCGGTCAGGGTCTGGATGCGTCCTAGGAAGAGTTCGCGCTTCCGGTCTCTCAAGAGAGATTCCATCACTTCATCGTCTTGAATCTCTGCAGGGAAAATAAACACACAACTTCTGGTGAGCGACTTCAATAAGATTCATTCTGAAAATTTCCTTCATTACTACTGTTTGTATAAACTGATTTTTAATAACAATAACAATAATGATAATAAAAATAATAGAACTATACAACTGGAAGGGACTCTATGGACCATTTAGTCCAGCCCGTCAAAGAGGCACAGTGAGGAATCAAACTCCCAACAACCTAGACAGCTAAATCACAGAGCTACTCAGCAGTTCTTGTTTTAAATATATATAATTTCTATTTTTATAATAAAACAAAATATACAACAAAGTTGAAAAAATACATATAAACAAAAATATAACACTAAAATTATAAAAGATAACATAACATCAACACATACATGCATTCACCACCAATGGGAGATTTTAATCTTACCCATGTAATCTAATAAAAAAAATGTTTTTGAGTTATAATAGCTCATTCAGACCAGGGTCATACACCATATCCACATAGTTTTATGGCAATGTTCTTTAATTCTCACTGACATATCTTTCATAATCCTTTGTTCCCATATTCTTTACCAGTCATCTTCCTTAATTTCTTCCCTTAAACCATACATGCCAAGCACGGCTCCGGAAAATATAGGACCCGCGCAGAAGGCTTCTGTGCAGAACCCTTCTGCGCATGCATAGAACCCTTCTACGCATGCGCAGAAGGCTTCTGCGCAGAAGGCTTCTGTGCATGCGCAGAAGGGTTCTGTGCAGAAGGGCATGTGCAGTACTACTTTCCCCCGCTGGTCAAACTATGGGATGATGGCGGGAAAGTGGAGAAAATGGCGCGGAAATACAGGAAATCCCGGCCAATCCGGGATACTTGACAGGTATGCCTTAAATCATTCTCCCATGTCTCTCTTGGTGTTTTCTGTGCTTCCCTATTATACATTAAAAGTGTATAAAATCTTACTTTTTTATCATGCCAGAAGCACACAAAGGTGCTTTCTGGGTTGAAAGGGTTTTTTCTGGAGGAATTCTGCCTGAATAAGGCTCCTTTCATGCCACCAAGATCTTTTTCCCACCAAAGTGGTCCCTATTTATTTACTTGCAATTTCCTGCTTCTGAACTGCTAGATTGTCAGGAGCTGGGACAAAGACGGGCGCTCATTTCATCATGCAGTACTCTGGTCTTGAGCTGCTGACTTGCCGACCTTCCAGCTAACAAGGCAAGCTTCTTAAACACTGAGCCACTGCAGTCCCAAATAAATCTCACTAGCTAACCCTTTTGTTGAAATTTCTTTTTGTTCTAATTGGATTAGTATTTCTTCAAATCTTGTTATCTCTCTGCAGGATCCATATTTTTTAACCCAATCATTAGTCCAAATCTCCATTTGTAGTCTATTAAACCAATTCAATTTCTTTTCTATATATCCCACTCTAGGGTTCAGCGTCCATCTCTATTTATAGCCAAAGAACCAGCACTGTCTGTGTCTGCAGACATTTCTGTGGACATGTGGCAGCCATGCCTAGACACTGGAGTGCACGGAATGTGTTTTACCTTCCCACTGAAGTGGTACTTATTTATCTACTTGCAATTTCTTTTGCTTTTGAACTGCTAGGTTGGCAGGAGCTATGACAGAGACAGGAGCTCATCTGTTGTGAAGCCCTCAAGTCTCCAACTGCTCACATGCCGACTGCCAGTTCAGTGTCTTAACCACTTGAGCCACCACAGTCCTTGGGAAGCCATAAATCTATTTGAGGCTCCCTCTGAGTCTGTTTTCCTGACCCTCAATTAGGAGCTCCATTCAGCCTGGGGATCCCTTCCTCAACAGCAGATGCTCTACTTCCATGATAGCGAACCCTGGTACTCCAGATGTTCTTGGACTTCAATTCCCAGAAGCCCAAGCACCCTGTGAATCCACATGAATGGTTTTACTGTGATTCATCCGCCCTGTGCTGCCCTCGTCGCTCCCGGAAGTGGAAGTAAAACGCACCCGTACAGAGGAAGAGTTAACCTGGAGGAGTCTTAACCATCCGGGTACATTTTACTTCTGCTTCTGGGAGCGACAAGGGCAGTGTGGGCCAGATGAATCGCAGTAAACCCATTCGTGTGGATTCAGAGGGTGCTTGGGCTTCTGGGAATTGAAGTCCAAGAACATCTGGAGTGCCAAGTTTCACCATCATGGCTCTACTTCATAGCTACAGCTGTTCCCCAAGAGAAGAGAATTGGGACCATCACAACACGGGCATCCGAAGAGTTCAGTAAGACAGACCCACATCATGGGAAGAAGGATTGGGCCCCTTTCTAGCAGCATCAGAATAATTTTCTCCCAGATTTCTGAAAATCTGAAAGTGAGAAGACAAAATCTATACAGTACAAGGACTGCATGAGTCATGTAACACCTAAGAGGGAAAGGGGTGCTAAATTACCCTGTTCATTAATCTCATCATCTTCCTCTTCATATTCTTCTTCCTCTTTCTCCTTGTACTCCTGGATTGGTTCACTTTCCTGATGCATTTCCACCAAAGCTACAATTTCATCTGTGTCTTTCAAAACCAAGTATTTCACAGGCACACCCTGCAAAGACCCCAAAAGTTTATATTGTTGTAGCTTATTTAACTTTTTTGTACACTGCCCAGAATGGGAAATATCTAAGATGGGCAGTACAGTGGTACCTTGGATAAAGTCCGATTTGGATAAAGTCCGATTTGGATAAAGTCATGGTTTTCATGCACACGTGATGCATCGCATGAAGTCCAAAACCGCTAAAAAATGGACGTTATCCGAGGTATTTGGTATAGGAACATCCATTTTTGGGACGTTATCTGATGCATCACCCATTTGATTCGGATAAAGTCCAAAATCGGATAAAGTCCAAACTTGTGGAATGGAGTTTGGATATTATCTGAGGTTCTAAGATAATATTCATTCTAAGAATGGAATGAATGAATGAATGAATGAAACCAACCAAGCTGTTCCTCAAAGTTGAATTCAAGAGAAAGCCCCTGGTTTCTTCTGAGCACTGGCATCTCTTGACAACAACAAAACAACAGCAAAACAAAACAACAACAAGAACAACAACATGGAGAAATGATCTGGGACTGAATTCAGCTTGCCAAAGGCTACAAAGCTGGCTCTTCTATCACTGGAATCCCAATGGGGGAATTGAACTCCTGACTTCTGGCTTCCCAATCAGAGCCCTAACTCACTGAGCTATACAGCTGTGAAGTCAATTCAGGCTTAAGTTACATCAGGATGTGAGTAACGACAGAACAGGTTCCATCACAGCTTTTCCTTGGTGACATATACACTGGCTAAGATCTTGTTGGTACAGTATGTTACACTAGAGTAGACCCATTGGAACCAGTGGAGATAATCTGAATTTTGACACACCTAATGCTACAGTCCTTCGCACCAGGGATGAGTGATGGTGGACGTTCATGTGTTTTTGCATAACTGCAACCCCCAGCACTTTCCCACGGACTCTGCTGTTAATGAATAATGGGAGCTATAGTCAAACAACACATGTCACCTCCTCTTTCTAGGGGCACCTGCCTGGAAATAAATCTCATTCGATGCAAGGGGACTTACTTTTGAGTAGACACATCTTGGATTGCACCGTTAAGTAAGGAGGTTGGTCTTAACTCAACAGTGGCGAGAGACTAACCTCTTCAGCTGTCTTGATGGCCACGTTATGCTGGGGAAGAACATCCTGACCGACCGAATCCCTTTCAAGACATAAACTATACGTTAAACTCCAAAATACAGTACAGTAAGGCTAAGGCTGCACCGTGACAGGTGGACCTTTGCACCCCTGAAGGCTTCTCTATACAGAAATCATTCCTAGCATGTAGGGTTGCCATAAGTCCTGTTTTTCCGTAATTTTCATGGATTCAAGCTGTCCCGTCCATTTCATGGAAAAACATGTAAAAATCCTGGTTCAAATTAAAATTTGTAAAAAGCTATGGAGGATTCCTTCTTCACATGACTGCAAATGGTTAAGTGCATAGAGTCAGCATTCCTAGAGAGGAAGGGAACACTGTTGTCTCTCACTTCCTATACAGTGTTCCCTTCTTCTCTAGGAATGTTGACTCTATGCATTTAACCCTTTGCAGTCATGTGAAGAAGGAATCTTCCATAGCTATGCATTTAACAAAGGACCTCTTCTGACCAAAACAAGTCCCTTCCTTTTCTTCTTCCAGGGGTTGCATTTCCGTTCCAGACCTCTTTCTTCCAAGGGATCCTCGTCTGGGGTTTGAAGGTGAGTCCAACTCAATTGGGGGGGGGGTTTTGACCTCAGGGCAATTTCAAGAATAAGGGAACAGCCTCTTGACTGCAGTTTATTTTAAACTGACGGCGACTACCTGCCCGCCCCTCCATCGGGGATCCTGCGGGGTCTTAGAGTTTGCAGTGTCTAGTCAAGCCTGCCACATGACCACAAAAATGTCTGTAGAAGCAGACAACGCTGGCTCTTCGGCTTTGAAACAGAGATGAGCACTGAACCCTAGAGTTGGATACAACGGGCTTCTGAGTGAGAGAAACCTTTACCTTTACACATGGCAGTCCCAGTTTGGGGGGATAGAATTATGGTAACCCTACTTGCATGTAGAGATACAGCAGGGCAGGGAAAAGGCTAATCTTGAACCCTTTTACTCAGAAATGCTAGACATAAACACTTCAAAATAAATTATAAAGAACATAAAAGCATAGGATCCCCTACTAAACCTGATCTCTTTCTCTCTGAACCTCAGTCAATGGCCAAAAAGCTAAAGTGGACCATATATAACCCATTTATCAACTGGAGCTGGTGAAAGTCAGAACTTGGGAAAGTTACCCGTAGGATTGTAACTCTCAGAAGCCCCCAGGAGCTACCAGGGATCCTCGATGGAATCAGGGAAGGAGAGTTCAGATCTTGCTGAACATTTTGCCGGCCCCTTCTCCTTTGGGTCAGGAAAACACATTACAATCAGTCTCCATACAGAATCAATACGACTGCCTTAGAGACAGACCCGGTTCTCTTCCCACTAACCTCCTTCCTCACCCCTAGCATGCACAGTCTTGTCAAGGTCAAGGTCTCCCATGCTCCAAAGCCAGTCATGTCCCATCTAGAATGTGGAACTAATCTCCATTTACAGCCAAAGAGCCCATGCTGTTTGTGTCTGCAGACATTTCCATGGACATGTGGCAGGCATGAGTAGACACCAAAGCCCATGGAACACTGTCACCTTTCCTGCCAAAGTGGAACCTGTTTATCTACTTGCAATTTTTTGCATTTGAACTGCTAAGTTGGCAGGAGCTGGGATAGATGACGGAAGCTCACTCTGTCGTGCAGCACTTGAGTCTTGAACTGCTGACCTGCCAACTTCCAGTTATCAAGTTCATCACCTTAACCACTGATCCAAGTAAAGCCCGGGGCTCTGAACTTGCGAGTTATGGCTCCACTCCCCCTTTGGGAACTGTGGTTTAAACAAGCATCTTTCCCAAGTTTCTCTGTAGAGCAGTGATGGTGAACCTTGACACTCCAGGTGTGCTTGGACTTCGATTCCCAGAAGCCCAAGTCTCTGTGAATCCACATGAGTGGGTTTACTACCTGTATGTGCCAAGGTTCACCATCACTGCTCTATAGGAAAACCACCAGTGTTTCCATAGAGCCCTTCCACTCTATTTGATTCTCACTGGTTCTCCTCTCATATTCTACAACAATGGTTTTTCCTTATATGTCCCTAAGACTATATCAAAGCACCTCCTGGTGGTAGAAAATGTGCCGCCACCATCATTCCATCAGCCCCAAATACAGTACAGTACATCTACTCCATGCCTATGGAAAAACCCTAAGATCCATCCATACCAGAGCTTGGTGCAAAAGACACGGAAACAAAGAAAAAAATATTTGGAAACAGGGGCAGTTGAATGGTGGGATTCAATTGCCAGAATATGTGGTCATGGCCAGCAATTTGGGAGGCTTTAAGAGAGGGAGGACGGTGCTCTTTCATGGAGAGGATGCAGCTCCCCGTTATGATGGACCACCTACTCCCTAGGGCATTTCATCACCTGCTATTTCCAAGTGCAAGGAGGAAAAAGTTGTGCCCTGACCACAACCTTGCTCTTGGATCACCTGCCTTGCCACCATGAAGACAGATTGCAAGACCAGGTAGGCTTTGGTCTGACACCTTCGCGCTGTTCTTAGGCTCTTCCGAAGGAGGGCCCCAAAACAAGTGGACTCTGATCTACACAAGCTCACCTGGAAGCAAAAGACAAGAAATAAACAAACAAAAGTAAAAATAACCACAAAAACGTGGTAGCCCCTTAACAATCCTCTTAGGTCTGAGGAAGTGGACTTGACCCATGAAATATATGGATCATGTTGGAATACATCAGTTAGTTTTTATGGTGCCACAAAGTTTGTTTGTTTTAATTTTGTTTTGTTTCTTGTCTGATTAATGCACAGACTAACATGAATACCACCTCGAAAACTGCAGGAAAAAAAGTCTTTATTCTTAAAAGTGCTACAACCGTCTTTCTTTCCTTCCTTGCTTCCTTCCTTCCACTAACATGTAAAGACAGAATAACATGGACATTTCTTTGAGAATTCTTTCTAGGGATGGTCAGCTCTTGGATTCTTGTCCATCTTTAGTAAAGGTAAAGGTTTCCCTTGCTCGAAAGCCAGTCATATCCAACTCTAGGGTTCAGTGCTCATCTCTGTTTCAAAGCTGAAGAGCCAGCGCTGTCTGCTTCTGCAGACATTTCCGTGGTCATGTGGCAGGCATGACTAGACACCGGAGTGCAGGGAACGCTGTTACCTTCCCACCAAAGTGGTCCCTACTTATCTACTTGCAATTTCTTGCTTTCGAACTGCTAGGTTGGCAGGAGGTCCATCTTTACCTCCCCCCAATTCCAAGAACATGTTGAGCTACCTGGATAGGAGACAAACTCCTGCCTTCCCCAACAATCTCCAGGCCACTGACTCCGCGGTCCTTTTATCGGCTTCAAACGTCTCTTCTCGGCTCAGAATGAAGATGAGCGGCAGGCCGAGCTGGAGGTGAATGGTGGAAACCTCTTCTGGATCTTTGGCGACCTCTTTCTGGAGGAGAAAAGTAGATTCAGCAGACAGCCAACACTGTTTGCACTCAACCACTCCTGTGTGTGACTGGGTTCGTTTTAAGCTGGGAACCATCGTGAGCAAGAACAGCAGAAAATGCTTTCAGAAAACCAACAATGAGCCTAGGATTGAGTGGGAGACTAGCCACAATTGTCATATTGTCTCATAAGTGGGCTTAACCTCCCCCTTCAAAATCTCTTATTTTTCTTGCAAGTAAACTGTAACTGCTAGGTGAGAGCCTTGTCGAGGTGCCGGGGCTTGAGCAGTCTAACTAGGCAGTGTTGCCCATCTCTTGTCAATGATGTTAGGCCAGTGATGTTAAAACTCACCAAAGTGTCCTCCGTAAGATCACTTGGGCCAGGTGAAAGCAGAGGGCAACATGTCATGGTCCGCCTAGCCAGCAGGTGACGTGATATCCAAATGGCTAAAAAGCCACATGTCGATGGACTTGATTTCTCAAGTCCATTTGCATGTGCAGAACGTCATCATGGAGATGTCTACCATTGCGTGGACTCTAACGACTCCAAGTTATCCAAGGTAAACTGTAACATTCTACCCAACCAGGTCTGGGAGGGTGTTAAGAAAAATGCAGTTTTGCCACTCAGTTGCCTCTTTGCTGTTCTACCCCATTTTTCTACACCCCACTAGGGTCCAGAGCTAGGAACAGTTACATTTTTGACTACAATTTCTAGAAATCCCACCCCTAATAAACAGTGGCCGCGAAGGCTGCAAAATTTTGGCATCTGGCGCCCAACACAGCTGCAACACCAAATTTCTACCTATGACACCTACATCTGGAAACAAAACCAGGAAAAGAAGAATGTGGGGAAGGGGGAAAGGGGGCCTCTATCAACCATACCATGAGGGGTTGCCCCATCAGCTTTAGGAACTTGTGGATGTTCAACGTGGTCATTGCCTGCTCCATCAGAGTCCTTCGGCATGGCTGGCCCGGATCTGTGGCCACCGTGCAGTGGCAGAAAAAGAGTTTGGAGGAAGGAACATCGGGTTCCCCAATGCTGTCGAAGGAAGACAGAAGATGCTGTTGACTTATTCCTACAATCCTACTTGGGGATACTCTCTAGATGTGGGAGAATAAACGAGCATAAGCTTTATACCCTATGTGCCAGGACATGTGTGGCTTGGATGGGCATATATGGCAACTCATGCGCAGGAGCTTCTTCTATCAATTCCCTTTTATCAATTTCTCTTCTTTTGATTCATGTTTTATATCTGCTCAGGACCACAAGAAGCAGCCTTTGTAGAGAGTCAGACCCATGGCCAATCTAGTCCCCCACCCCATCCATGGGAAATGTGTTCCAAGATATTCTACAGATGGCTGAAACCAAGGAAAACAGCAAACTCTGTATTATAGGGCACATATCTGAGTCATACAAGTCAATGGCAATGGTAGAAATGCCTCCGTCGATCTTCATATGCGCTCATGAAACTTCTCCAGGGAAAACAGCATTCATTAAAACACCATTCCTTATTAATATTACATTGTAAATTGTGTCCTCTAGTGACCACCTCTGGTAATGCACCTTAGGTATATTTTTACATCTTAAAGATTATCTGTTTTATTTCGGTGTGAACTAATCTTTAAAGTGCCATAAGGTTTTGGGATTTTATTATTATTATTACTATCTGATGGGAACCGGGTGGGGAGATTCATTCACAGCAATGAATACAAGCCTCCTTAACTACAGTTTGGAAGTCATAAATTCAGAAAAGGGCTGCCGTTTCCATAGGAAAATCTGCTATTCCTGCTGATTGCTCCTAGGACCTGTAGTTCACAAATTAGCTTTCCAGGTCCTGCTCCCAACTAGACATAGAAAATATTTTAGATTTGACAGAAATCACACAGACGTATCTCCTAGATAACCAGGTAGATGGTAGGCAACTTAAGACTATATTGACAGATGGTAGCGAAGGGCTTCGTAGTCCTAAAAGATTCTCTCCATATCAGACCCTGTAACTCTGAACAGCCTCTTGGCTGTCAAATACCTACCTAATCCTCCTCAGAAGCATCACTTCTGTGGTTAAGGCAAACTTAAATGAGCCATAAACGAAAGCCGTCTCCATCAATGCTCTGTGCTCTAGGAAGAGAAAAGATTTACTTTGCGTGATGTCTCCCCTTGTGCCTTTTGCCCAAATGGACAAATTATGGTGTGCAAATTGTCATTTTGCTGTTAATTGATAGGACTGGCAACAATTTAAAAATTATCCTCAAAGCCGTTATTCTGTTTGGGAATTCAAGAATATAGAAGTTTAAAACTGTGAAGAAACAGCTTTTGTCTATAACTCAGTTCTGATATTTAGTAAAGGTAAAGGTTTCCCTTGGTCGAAAGCCAGCCGTATCCAACTCTAGGGCTTAGTGCTCATCTCCCTTTACAGCCAAAGAGCCAGCACTCTCTGTGTCTGCAGATGTTTCCATGGTAGGGTTGCCATATGTCCCAGAAAACCGGGATTGTCGCGGATTCAAGGTTGGAAAAATTGTTGTTGTTGTTCAGTCGCACAGTCGGTTCCGACTCTTTGCGACCCTATGGACCATTGTTCTCCAGGCGCCTCTGTCCTCTACCATCCCCCTCAGCACTCCCAGTTCTGTGCCCATTGTGTCTACAATACCATCTAGCCATCTCATCTTTGGCTTCCCCCTTCTTCTTTTGCCCTCCACCTTTCCCAACAGGGAAATATCATTATATTATGTTTGTTTTTAAAAATGGCTATTTTGTACTTCTGTTCTGGTTTTGTGAGAGAGAATTATGGCAACTCTATTCTGTGGCCATGTGGCAGGCACGACGACACTGGAACACATGGAACACTGTTACCTTTCCTGACAAAGCAGCACCTATTTATCTACTTGCAATTCTTTGCTTTCGAACTGCTAGGTTTGCAAGAGCTGGGGCAGACAATGGAAGCTCATTCTGTCGCACAGCACTCAGGTCTCAAACTGATCACCTGCCCATCTTCTGGTCGGCAAACTCAGTGTCTTAACCACTGTGGCCCTTACCATGATCTCAATCCTTTGACTTTAGCCTGAATTGCAACTGAGAGACCATGTCACTTAAACAGCCACCTCAAAGAATTCAGAGCTGGAGGAGAACAAACTGAGTGATACCTCTTTGGCTGGTCAAGAAACCTAGTGGATTACCTGCTGTCCCAATAGCTTGGACATAGGCAAAAACAAGATCCGTCTGACCTTTCAGGGAGTCTTCCAGATTCTGGAGGTCAGCCAGAGTGGACATATACTTCACTTCATGGAAGAGGAGGGCGCTGGGAATAAACCACGGGGATAGGAGTGAACAAGAGACACAATCATTCACCTTTAGTGCAAGAGGAAGCTAAACACAAGCATCCCTTTCCCTGTGCTCCGCTGAAAACTGTCCCTGCAGTGTTGACCCACTTTTGGCCTTTCAGAGGTTGCCAGGTCTTTGGACTGGAGTCTGCTGGTCATGTCAAGCTTTCATGGAGTCTTGAACTACAGACACCAAAGCTTGGGCTCGTGCCCACTCACAGGACAGGAGCTCAAGAGAGGAACTGCAAAAAAAGACCAGCCAGAACCTCCTGAAAGCCAATAGTTTTGCTGCTCCAAAGTAGCTGGCCGCTCCTTTGAAAACAGTTGCCTTACATCGTGGTTGAAGAGGACATGTGACTCCAAACGATTCAAGATGGTGACTCCATGTTTATGTTGAGTATTCTAACACAACCGCGGTTTGCAGTGATCAGAGAGACAGGAAAGCCAAGCCTGACCTAAAGGAAGTTGTTTTGCATTGTTTGCCTGTGATTGCAATTAGAAAGGTTCTTTCCTGCCTCAGGGATCACCTGACTCTATTTGCATGTGTTAAGGCCTTCTCTCTCTTGCTTTCTGTTTTGGAAGAGGGAAGATGTTCTTTTTGAGCTCCTCCATCTTCCAGGCCTCATGGCTGGATGAAAGATTTTACTTCTTTCTAAACCAACTTAATGCTAATTAATGCTAATTAACTTGTGAACCACCCAGAGAGTGCACTATGGGAGCTGTATATAAGTGTGATTACTCCTACACAGATGTATCCTCTGACCTCATTTTGTGAGTAAATGATATTTTTCTTTCTATCAAGTATCTAATCCAGGTGTGTTTATTAGCTGGGCTAAAAGGGAGTGAACTGGGAGACTTACATTCTAACATAAAATTACCTAAAACCTGCCCTGCTTTGCTGTGCAGCTGCCACAAATAACTTAACAGTTTTAAGGTGTTAAGCGGTCGGAGAAGCCCTCCTCGTGGGCAGAACTAGCCCAAAAGGAAAGGCAAGTGCGCAAAGATGCAGCAGTGGGACTTACAACAGGACGTTAGCCACAATGGCGTCCACGCTGAACAAAGCATCTGTCGGGAGCTCACGCAGGAGGATGTGGCCCCTGTGGAAGGAGAGGGCAAGTGTCACTGGAATCTTCTGGGAAAACACTGAAATAAAGGCTATGATTTTTAACCTCTGTGCATTCGCACACATGCACAGACATCACCCATAGTTCTCATATAGCTGTTTTGGGCTGTTTTAGGCCTTGAAAGGCTTTTTCCCCCTGCTTTCTTTTTTACCACGTGACCAGCCGATGGCCCAAAATGTTTTGGCACCCCTGGATTAAGAGGTTCAGTCAATTTCCACAGGGAAACTGAACCACAATCAAAGCTTTCTTCTCCTAGATTTGCTCCATCAACCTTTTGATGTTTTTGTCTCAAAAACCCTTCCATTTCAGCACAGTCAGTGTTATTTTGCTGATCCAATTGCAACTAGATGAACTATTTACCTGAACAGGTATGCTTTCGCTGCAACACTGTCCTCCCTGCAGTAACCTGATCCACTTTGATAGCAATTTACCTGTGAAGGATAAGAGAGCATTGATCATCACCTTGCTAGTCCATTTCCAGATTGCATAATGAAGGGCTGCAATGTACATTTGCCCAAGGTGCCATGAGACTATGGAAACTGCAGTCCAATACACTTAGAAGACACCAAGTTGTGTATCCGAAAGTACCACAATCCCATCTTAACAATACTGGGGCTACTTTTTATAAATATTACCGTATTTGCTGGCGTATAAGACCCATTCCCCCATCCCTATAAAATACGCCTGAAAAATGGAGTGTGTCTTGTGTGTCAGCAAATATGGTATTCACTGTATATAGTGGCCTCTAGTGGGCTATTTTTATAATAACAGGGTGCGTCTTATACTCCGATGCATCTTATATGCTGGCAAATACGGTAAATATACAAATGCATTTAATATATCTGAGTTTAATTTGCTTAAAGTAATGTGGGGCGGGAAGTCAGATTGTAACTACTGGAAGGCTATTGTAAAGTTGTGCTTCTACCAGATTTTCTCCAAGGACATAGCTGCAATTAAACAAGAACATGTAACCCCATGTCACATTAAACTGAGGAAGAATTACAGTAGACCCTCACATAACGATGTTGCTTGGTTCCCCAAGTAGTGTAGGTATAAGGGAAACATCGTTGTGCAGTTTTCAATGGCAGCTGCGCCGTCTAGCGGCAAAAAACTGTCATTTTCCGCACAACGACGTTTAAAAAAATGTCGTTATTCCACACAACGACAGTTTTTTGTCATTGTGCAGATAGTCACGTGGTGAGTGATGATGCGTCGGTAAGCGGAAATGACGCTATTTGAACGTGTCGTTAATCAAGGGTCCACTGTAGTAGCAGCTGTTTGGTAGTGGCCTACTCTAGAAGGTGCTGGGCTCTCCTTTGTAAATTGAGGCTTCTAAACAGAGGTGAGACAACCACCTGCCAGGAATGTTTCAGCTGTGAATTGCCTATTTCAACAGCACTTGGTGTTGATGATCCTTGGACTCTATGGTGCTATGATTCCAATGGGGCATTTAATACCCTGCCTAGATTGGCCTTCCACACATCAGAAAGTTGGTTTGATCTAATCTCTCCATTACTTCCTGAAATCTAGGTTCCAAGTGTTGTCTACCTCCAAAACCTCTATCTCATCACACATCTACCTCCTCCTCTGTTCCATCTGCATCACACAGGGCAAGCTTTCTGAGCAGAAGTTACCCAGTTTAGCAATTGGGAATTCCAGCTGTAAAAAGGAGGAAGCAGTATGGGATTTGTTGTTGTTCAGTCGCACAGTTGAGTCTGACCCGTTGTGACTCTATGGACCACAGCATGTCAGGTTCCTCTATGATCTGCCATTCCCCGGAGTCTATCCAGATCTACACCCACTGAGTCAACAATGCTATCTAGCTATCTCATCCTTTGCATAGCTGTCAAGTCTCCCATTTTGGCCAGGAAATTGCTGTATTTTACCCTCTTTCCCGCCGTCTCCCGCCGTCCTACCGTATTAGTTAGACTGCAATGCACTAATGCCGCCGCTACTAGAGGGGAGCACAGGATAAGCATAGCTGTCAAGTCTCCCGTTTTGGCTGGGAAATGCTGGGAAATTTCCCTTATTTTCAAATCCAAAACTTGACAGGTATGATCTTCTGCCGCCCCCTTCTCCTTTTGCCTTCAATCTTTCCCAGCATCAGGGCCTTCTCCAGTAGATCCTCTCTTTTCGTTTGATGGCCAAAGTACTTGAGCTTCAGTATCTGTCCTTCCAAGAAGCAGCCAAGGCTGATTTCCTTTAGGATGGACTGAAGGGAACTGTCGTTCTATGAGATGGGGATGGGTGAATTTAACTCCAGGGATGATTATATCTGATTATAAGGAAAGAATTCCTTATAAGAAATGGAGTGGCCCTAATAGTCAATAAAAGGGTGAGGAAAGCAGTAATGGGATACAATCTCAAAAACAGGAGAATGATCTCAGTCCGAATTCAAGGAAAACCTTTCAACATCACAGTAATGCAGGTTTATAGTACCCCAACCACTGATGCAGAAGATGGAGAAGTCGTCCAGTTGTATTCTTCTTCTATCTGGGCCAGACCTCAAACTGCCAAAATGAAGGCTTACAACGCCTTCTAGAATGGACACCAAAAAAGATGTCCTTATTATCATAGGAGATGTGAATGCTAAAGTAGGAAGTCAAAAGGTAACTGAAATAATGGGTACATTTAGCCTTGGAGTACAAAATGAAGCAGGGTAAAGGCCATGGGCCATGGGTCGTCATGTAGTTGAGCAGGCCAGTCACGTGGTTCCTCCCACCGGAAGTGGAAGTAAAACGCACCTGCGCATGTGCAAATCACAGCCGTAAATGCACCTGTGGTTGGTTTTACAACAGCCGTGGGTGCATTTACGGCCATGTTTTGTGCATGTGCATTTTACTTCTGCTTCCAGGAGCAGCGAGGGCAGTGTGGGCCAGATTATTAGGTACCGTGGGCTGGTTCCAGCCCACAGGCCATAGTTTGAGCACCCCTGCTCTATACAGTCAGCAAAGATGAGACCTGGAGTGGACAGTGGCTCAGATGATGAGCTATTTATAGTTTGGGATTAGAAGATTATTTCTCCACCCACTGTACAGTCTTGCCCGAGGTTTGCCTTGGCTCAGGATAAGGCAGCCTCCCCTCTGCTGGCTTTTTGCTTTGGGTGAAACTGAGAAGGCATGCACAACTTTGGCCTCTATAGGGTGCTAGGCCATAAGCAAGAGAGTATCACCACCCTGCAGGACTAGATCAGAAAATAGCATTTACCTTTAAAACAGAGATTCCATAATCTTGCAGCGGTTCTATAGACTTCTCCAGTTGCTCCAAAAATACCTCGGCTGATGGAGAAGCTGGGAAATAAACAAGGGCTTATTTGGATTTATGAACATAACCATCACTGATCTGTTTTACCCTTTCCGGGGCACTGATTGAAGTATCTCTAGTGATGCAGTGGTTAAACTGCTGTCCTGCAGCCAAAACTGCTGACATACTAAGTTCGATCCCAATGGGACTCAAGGTTGACTCAGCCCTTCATCCTTCTAAAGTCAGTAAAATAGATGCTCAGCATGTTGGAGGCAAAATGTTAATGACCTTGTGAACCACCCAGAGAGTGCATTAAGTGTCACGGGGCAGTACATGTGTAATTGTTATTGCAGTTCATAAGGTTATCCCCTTTAACTCTCCGGCAAACACTCAAATACACCCAGGACTTAAAGGCAAGCCTTTTGTGATCCTCCCATCGTTTTCTTCCAGGGCAATTGTTTTAAAGCTTTTTACATGAACCTAACTGAAATTCAATACCAACAAATGATGACCCACTCTGCGAGTGTCAGAACAGGACTCAGGAGACAGGTTCAAATCCCAGTTCGAGTCTTGGAGGTTCACTGGAGAGGTGGGATGGGTAAACCATCCTTGACAATCTCATATACCTTGATAATAGTAATTTCGTGTCAGAAATTATTCTGGGTTGTAAGGACTGCAGTGGTTCAAGTGGCTAAGACGCTGACTGGGAGCAGTTCGATTCCCGAGTATTGCAGGACGGAATGAGCCCCTGTCTTTGTCCCAGCTCCTGCCAACCTAGCAGTTCGAAAGCAAAAAATTGTAAGTAGATAAATAGGGACCACTTTGGTGGGAAAATAAACAGTGTTCCGTGCACTCCGGTGTCTAGTCATGCCTGCCACATGACCATGGAAATGTCTGCAGAAGCAGACAGCGCTGGCTCTTCGGCTTTGAAACTGAGACGAGCACTGAACCCTAGAGTTGGATACGACTGGCTTTCGAGCAAGGGAAGCCTTTACTTTTACCTAAGGATTTTTGCTGGAGTAACTCTGCTCAGGGGATGCCCGAATGAGGCTCCTTTCATGTCCCCAAGATCTTTTCCCAACAAAGTGGCCCCTACTTATTTACTTGCAATTTCTTGCTTTCAAACTGCTAGGTTGACAGGAGCTGGGACAGAGACGGGTGCTCAAGCTGCCATGCAATACCCAGGTCTCGAACTGCCAACTTGCCGGCCTTCCAGCTATCAAGGAGAGCTTCTTAACCCCTGAGCCACAGCAGCCCCCTATATACCTTGATAATCCTAGGAGAGACCTCGTAAATTGGGATCTACATGTTGGCAGATAAAAAGAGAGACAATGACACCATATTGGAGTGAAGAGTGAAGACGTCTCATGGTAAGCTCTCTGGTTTTATTTTTTTTGGGGGGGGGTTGTTTTGGGTTGAGGGGGGATCTGTGTGTTTTTTCTTGTTTGTTTTTGGCTGTTTTTGTGTTTCCTTTTTGTCTTCTTGAATTTTGATTTTGAGTGTTTTTTATTGTTTTTGGTTTGTGTTTTTGTGTTTACTTTTTTAGGGGCGGAGGGTTGTCCCTCAGGGTTGGCACCTGGAGCTGTGTAGTCTGTGATGAATGGGTGATGTGGGGAGTTGTTCTGAGGGAGAGATGCTCTGATAGATAACAAAGTTCCAAAACATATAGGGCCTTATATGGTAACACTCATTTCCAAACTATTTTAATTTGATAGTTGATTCTGATACTGTATTTCTATGTGTCTTTAGGTTTATGGTTGTTTTACTGTGAGCTGCTCACAGTGGCCTTTTTGGTGAGATGGGTGATCTAGAAATGGAATGAATGAATAAAATAAAATAACCAAAGATAATTTTTTTTAAAAGGCAGAGAGTAACCGTACTCACCCTCTTTCCGGAAATATACTAGTGATGCTTTAGACGCTTGCAGGGTACCAAAATATGCCTCGGGGCTTAGCTCTGGAAATGCTGCATCTTCTCTTCTGTTTGCCATAGAAACATAAAAAGACCAGAAGAATAGGAAGAAGGAGAGGAGAGACGGCGCTCCCACTCGATTCATTTGTGGTGAGGCCATGATTTCAGCTGTTTACTATTGATTCAGATCTTAAATCCAAGGTCTTTCTTTGCTGCTATAAAAAACCTCTTCTGGACTGCATTTCTCCAGAGCCTTCCAGAGTCATAGCTGTTTTCTAGAAAGAAATTATAAACCCAAGGTGCAAATTAATAACACGTCACTCTATATCACAATTAATCATGATTAGCACTCCTTACTCCTTTGTTTAACAACACATGGAAATATTACTCTTTTTTTAAACTACAGCTAGGGGCTGTGGTGGTTTAGTGGTTAAGATGAAGAACCTGATGAGTGGAAGGTCGATATGTCAGCAGTTCGAGAACCAGGCACTGCACTACAGAGTGAGCTCCTGTCATCTTTCCCTGCTCCTGCCAACCTACCAGTTCAAAAGCAAGAAATTGCAAGTAGATAAATAAGTACCACTTTGGTGGGAAGGTGATAGTGTGCAGTTTACTCCAGTGTCTAGTCATGCCTGCCACATTACCACAGAAACATCTGCAGATGAAGACAGAGCTAGTTCTTTGCCTGTAAACAGAGATGAGCAAGATACCTTAAAATTGGATATAGATGATTTCTGAGCAAGGAAGACCTTTGCAAAACTACAGCTAATGACTGGGAGATTCTAGGAACTATAACTCAGAAATATCATTGCCAAGCTCAGATTTAACTGAGATTGCCACATTGCACATGTGAATCTTAGTTAGAACAGGAAGGATTTCACTCCAGCAAAGGGGAGATCTAGGAGGTAAGCCATGTGGTACAGAAGCCTTGTTCTCCAAAATTCTGAATATAATGGCTAAAAAAATATATTGTGTAGTAGCAGCTAGGGACGTAACTTCCTAACCTGTAGTGACTACATGGGAAAGCTATTACAATGGACAAAATCCTGTTGATGTAAGTTACACCACAGAACTCCAGTGACATCATGAGCCAGGGCTATGCCAGGGATGTTTCAAGGGGAAAATGTTAGTGGCAAGACTAGCAACAGAAATTTTCTGGCTTCAAATTATTCCATACTTCACTCTACAGCTCCTGAATGCTTCCTAGGATGAAGAGATATCCCCCACAACCTCACCGGGAATTGGGCAAAGAGTGGGAAGATTTAATTGTCCTGAAATGACTATGGCTGTTGACATCACTGGAGTTCTGCAGAATAACTTATGCCAACATAACTATGGCCTTTGCAGTAAATAATAAAGTGCAATTTAAGTGTTACATTGCACATAATCCGAGAGAAGGAGAAAAATTTTAAATTACCATTCCACATTCTCTATACCATTTCAGCAAAAGCTGACTTTTTATAGAAATAAATTATTTTTCCAGAGCAATAGACATTTGATTCACTGTAATAAAAATCATGTTCAGCATATTTCCTGCAGGACTGTTACAAAATGTACCCCCACCACCACCACCATCACCACCACCACCACCAAAGTAACCTTTGAGTCCTCTGGAATTACCACTACCATTTTAATTATTGTGATAATGATATAGCTGGAAAGTTAAAAGTAGCACAATCAAATCGATTAAGACTGGTATTTGCACAAAGCAACACAAATAGCACAGAAATGATGGCGAGTCCAGGATTCAATTTACAAAGAATCTCGGCTTTTGTTTTTTAAAAAGCAAATTCCTACTTGTTCCTTCTTCTCCTTGTGCCGTATCCAATTCCAAAGATCGGCAATCATCACGGCGATCAGCCATGAAGACTGTTCTGAGAATATAATGTAGTGGTTAGTGAACTGTCAAGAGGCCTATAAACAAAACCCAGACTATGATAAGGGAAGTAAAAGTTGCCCTTGCTCAAAAGCCAGTAGTATCTGACTCTAGGGTTCAGTGCTCATCTCTGTTTACCACCCAAGAGCCAGTGCTGTCTACGTCTGCAGATGTTTCCATAGCTATGTGGCAAGCATGACTAAACACAGGAGTGCATGGAATGCTGTTACCTTCCCACCAAAATGCCACCTATTTATCTACTTGCAATGTCTTGGTTTCAAACTGTTAGGTTAGCAGGAGCTGGGACAGACAACAGGAGCCCCACTCCATGCAGCACCCAGGTCTCAAACTGCTGACCTGACGACCTTCGAGTCATCAAGTTCAGTGTCTTAACCAGCAAACCACTACAGTCCCTTGGGAAGAAGGAAACCAAGACCTAAAAGATCAGAGGAAATGGGGGGAAATGTGGAATTGTTGAAAAACAAAGAAAAGTTACCCAGATTGGCACCAGGGAGAAAATTCCAAAATCAGAGGAGGGAATCACTGGGAAAATATCCTTTCTCTGCCTTCCACTAGCCGCATATCAGATCCTTTATTGATATTTTGATGGGGCATCGTTGCTTATGTATTCAATTTAGATCCTCTCCCATGCTCCAAAGAAAGTACAGTAAAACTTCTACTTACACAAAAGGTCTGTTCCGTAGGCTTTTATGTAAATCAGTTTTTTACTTAACTCGAAGCAAACCCATAAAAAAATGATTTTTTACTTAACACAAAGCAAACCCATAGGAAAATGATTTCTATGTAAATCAAAGCAGCCCGATAGGAAAAATAATTTTACTTAACTCAAAGCAAAGCCATAGGAAATTGTGTTATGTAAATCAGGACATGGTTTTAAACATGTGCAAAAATCATTATGAAAGTCAAATTTTATGTAACTTGAGGCATATGTAAGTCGGAGTTTTACTGTACAGGTTAATTCCCTTCTCTTTTATTCCTACAATTAGGTTTATGTCTGAGTGCAGCTGACTGACCCAGGTTCGCCCAGGGAGTTTCAAGACCAAGTGGGTGTTTTGAACCCATGTGTCACCAGTCCTAGACTGACATGCAGAGGTGATCATTGCCACCTCTCTTAGGATAGGGAAAGTCACCCCACTTTTCTGTTCTGGTGGAACCTTTTACGTGGGATGTCTATAAGGGGTTTCCTCAAAAACTGTCTGAATGCTCAAGTTCAAACAATTGGTTACATTCCGATTGTCAGGTGTAAAGAATTCTGTCATGGTGCTTTCTGCAACCCAATAATGTAGGGCACGGCAAATTCCTATCCGATATCTCCGATTCTAGACTCTTGCCGAAACAGGTTCAGAATGTTGAAAATGGAAACAGGGTAGTTCCCTTTTCACTGCCATATTCTTTAGGCCAGTGGTGGCGAACCTATGGCATGTGTGCCAGAGGTGGCACTCGGAGCCTTTCTGTGGGCACCCATGCAGTCACCACAGCACAGAGTCCGCCCAGTCCCTCTGCCCAACAGTCCAATGAGAATGCTTCCTCCCTCTCCCACAGCACAGAGTTCACCCAAACCATTGCCCAGTGGCCAATGGGAACACTTCCTCCCCCCACCACCACCACCACAGAGTTCACCCTGCCCCTCTGCCCAGCAGCCCAGTGGGAGAGTTGTTATGTTGGCACTTTGCGATAAATAAGTGGGTTTTGGGTTGCATTTGGGGCACTTGGTCTCTAAAAGGTTCGCCATCACTGCTTTAGGCCAATAACATAGGCCAGCTTTCACAGTCTTTGTTACCAGAAAAGCAGAACTAGTTCTGGAGACCAGTTACCTGGAAGAGATAAGATAGTGAACAGATAATACAACCTGTTCAGGAGGTTTGATTCCTTCACTTTGACAGAGGTGTATTGTGTTGTTTGTTTCATGGAAAAGTTCTTATCTTTCCCTCTTACTTACTTACTTTTTTGTCCTTATTTCCCTTCCTGGTTTTTTAAAGCCTCTGGAAAACACCTAAATTTTTGGTAATCACAACCAAGTTAAAAATTAACCAACTGCCTGAATTTATGGCTGGCTACTCTGGCACTGACGTTATCTGTCTTACCACTCTGACCTGGAACTCGGTGTCACCTGTGACTCTGCAGGTCTTGTATCACCTTCACTGTCGGGTGCAAAAGCAGCCAGTTTCCACCTCTCACTGGTAGCAAAGACAGGCTGGAGTGAAGGCTTGTGGGCAAAATCTAGAGGCTTCCAAGAAGCTAAGCAGGAGTTAGCCTGTTGGAAGGGGCTTTTTAAGCCATGGAGTCCAACCACCTGCTCAATGCAGGGATCCGAATCAAAACAGATATGATAGATCCATGATGGCGAACCTTAGCACTCTAGATGTTCTTGGACTTCAATTCCCAGAAGCCCAAGCCCCCATGAATCCACACAAATGGGTTTGCTGCGATTCAGCCGACCCATGCCGCCCCTGTCATTCCTGGAAGTGGACGTAAAATGCACCCATACGGTTAAGGCTCTTCCGGGCTAACCCTTCCTTCATATGGGCACATTTTACTTCCGCTTCCAGGAGCGACAGGGGTGTGGGCTGGATGAATCACAGCAAAACCATTCGTTTGGATTCATGGGGGCTTGGGCTTCTGGGAATTGAAGTCCAAGAACATCTAGAGTGCCAAGGCTCAGTATCACAGTGATAGATGGTTGTCCAATTCTCTCTTGAATGCTTCCAGTGTTGGAGCGCTCACCACCTCTCCAGGTCATGGGTTTCATTGTCATACTGCTCTAACTGTTAAAAAGCTTTTCCTAATATTCAGCCTATATCTGGCTTCCTGTAGTTTTAGCCCATTATTACACATCCTGCACTCTGGGATGATAGAGAACAGATCATGCTGTTCCCCTGTATGGTTATCTTGCATGTATTTTAATAGATCTATCGTCATCCTATCCCCTCTCAGTCATCTTTCCTCAAGGCTAAACATGCCCAGTTCCTTCAGTCTTTCCTCCTAGGGCTTGGTTTCCAGTATCCTCTGACCGTCCTTGATGCCTTTCTCTGTACCTGCTCAAGTTTATTTGCAACTTTCTTTAAATGTGGTGCCCAGAATTGGACACAGTGTTCTAGATGTGGTCTAACTAGTGATGAATAGAGGGGGATTATTACCTCATGGGTTTTGGAGATTATACTTCTGTTAATGCAGACTAAAACAGCACTGGCCTGAGTTGCACTGTTGACTCACATTTAGCCTGTGATCAACAACAATTCCAAGGTCCTTCTCGGTTGTAGTATTACTAAGCCAAGTATCCCCCATCTTGTTACGGTGCATCTGGTTTTAGTTCCATAGGTGTAAAACTTTACACTTTATCCCTGTTAAATTTCATTCTGTTGCTTTTAGCCCAGTTGTTCTAGCCCAGGGAGGGGGGTCATCAAATCTGGCTCTCCAGATGTTCTTGGATTTCAATTCCCAGAAGCCCTGATCAGCCGGAGTGCTGACTTGGGCTTCTGGTAACTGAAGTCCAAGAACACCTGGAGAGACAAGTTTGCTGACCCCTGGTCTAGTCTATCAAGATCTCTTTAAAGCTTTTACCAGCCTCTACTAATTGATATAATACATCTGCATTATGCTTGGCTTGTTTGGCTTGACTACAGTTCTGTTTAATTACCAAGGTATGCGTAGCAATTAAAGCAGACTACTCTGTCCACCCTCTAGATGGGATAGAGACCCATGATCCCCAGGTAGCTGATTGCAATTCCCATGATCCCCCAGCCAACTGATTGCAGTCAGGCATATCTGGACTTTATGGAAATCTGGGCTAGAGAGCCAACTGGGGAGATCTAAGTTCCCAGCAGCGGTGGGGGTTCTGGAAGTTGGGAGTTCAAAAGGTAACATTGTCAAGTTATCTCCATAATGCACTGATGTTCTCCTTGCTGGGTGTGGTTCAGAAACACTGAGATTCGGGTACGGGGGAGGGGGTCAAAAAGAGGCTTCCAGAGCATTTTTGCAATTTTCCAGGTTCACAAAAGCCCCCAGTTTGGGAGTGAGGAATGATAGGATTTGTAGTCCAACAAAGTAACACCTGCAATTTGTGTGACTGATGTAAAGCTTCCTCTGACGTTTTCCCGCGTAAAACGGGATGGTTGACAGGTATGGCGCCGCGGTGGTAGCTGGCCTTCCCGCCGCGGCCCAGCTGGTGCTCCTCCTCCTCACCCCTGGCTGGGCGTGGGGTCACCGGGTCCGGACGGCCCCCGCCCGGCTCCGGACAGAGGCCACGCGGCCGCGGCAGTAGCTGGCCTTCCCGCCGCGGCCCAGCTGGTGCTCCTCCTCCTCCTCCTCACACCCGGCTGGGGGTGTGGTCTCCGGGCAGCCCCTGCCCGGCTCCAGACCAAGGCCATGCAGCCATGGCGGTAGCTGGGCTTCCCGCTGCGGCCCAGCTGGTGCTCCTCCTCCTCACCCCCGGCTGGGGGTGTGGTCTCCGGGCAGCCCCTGCCCAGCTCCAGACCAAGGCCATGCGGCCGTGGTGGTAGCTGGCCTTCCCGCCGCGGCCCAGCTAGTGCTCCTCCTCCTCCTCAACCCCGGCTGGGGGTGTGGTCTCCGGGTCTGGGCGGCCCCCGCCCGGCTCCGGATGGAGGCCACGCGGCCGCAGCGGTAGCTGGCCTTCCCGCCGCGGCCTAGCTGGTGCTCCGCCTCCTCCTCACCCCCGGCTGGGAAAATAAGGGAAAATACGGGGACAATAATAAAACGGGAGGGGCGGGAAGAGGGGTAAAAATAAGGCGTTTTCCCGCATAAAACGGGATGGTTGACAGGTATGGCACCGCGGCGGTAGCTGGCCTTCCCGCCATGGCCCAGCTGGTGCTCCTCCTCCTTACCCCTGGCTGGGCGTGGGGTCTCCGGGTCCGGGCGGCCGCCGCCTGGCTCCAGACAGAGGCCATGCGGCTGCGGCAGTAGCTGGCCTTCCCGCTGCGGCCCAGCTGGTGCTCCTCCTCCTCCTCACCCCCAGCTGGGGGTGTGGTCTCCGGGCAGCCCCAGACCGGCTCCAGACCAAGGCCATGTGGCCATGGTGGTAGCTGGCCTTCCCGCCGCGGCCCAGCTGGTGCTCCTCATCATCATCATCATCCCTGGCTGGGAAAATACGGGGAAAACGGGAGTGGTGGGAAGAGGGGCAAAAATAAGGGGTTTTCCCGGGTAAAATGGGATGGTTGACAGGTATGCAGTAGATTCAGCCCTAGATTTTGCTGTCCTTGAAGTTTTAGTGTCCTGCAAATAAACAGCCCAGTTACACTGCCATTCCACCCCGGTGACAGCCCTACAAGTAATCCGTAACTCACCTGCAGACATTTCCTTGCAGAGTTCCCATCTTCCATAGGGTTTGCTTCTTCCCTCTTCCCAAGGGAGAAGGGTGGCAAGTCTAGCTAAACATCTAGGAGGGCTTGTGCTATTGTTGGGCTCCTCAAATTGGCCTTTTTTTGCCTACTAACCCTACAAGGCAATGGCTCCCCTTTTCGCCCGAACCCCGATAAGTCCACCCAGTTGACCTGTCCAACCCTGATCCTCCAGTTTTTTGCCACTGAATATCCCCAACCCTGGGAAATCTAATTTCCTAGAGGACATCCAGCCTACAGAGACACTAACCTTGCTGTGCCAGCCAGGTCCAAAAACACCCCAAAAGGGAAGCCTCCTTCCCTAACCAGCTCCATGCATCTGGAGATGGAAAGGGGGAAAAAGGCTTGCAGGGATCAGAGTGGCAGAATATCCCAGTTGGGTGGAATATAAAGGGCAGTGAATAAATAAATAAAATTAAACAAAACTTCAGTGGAGTTGCAGGTGGGGAGAGGGAAGAACCTCCAACCACGAGATCAAATGCAAAAAAAGGGGGGTAATAATAAAGCCCTGCGCTGCCCAGCTTGCAAGGAAGGGATCAAGCCGCCAGAGCCCCCTCCCGAGACATCGTCAGAGCTATCAGCAGGCGGTGCCTCGGGATCCTCCTCGCCTGGTCCGTAAAGGATGCCCGAGGGCTCGGCTTCCAGTCTCTGCTTCCGACGCCTTCCTTCCAGCCTTTTTTTCCCCCAAGCGTTACAAACGGTTTGCAAAATCGTTACAAAACGATTCCAGCAATAAACAAGGGATGGAGCAAATAATATATTTGGGGTTTTTTTATATATAAAAAAAATCTCTGCTATGGTCTCCACTGGGGTTGGATTTTCCCCTTTCTTCCTGGCTGGCGAAAGTAAGCGAGAGGGAGGAAGAAGAGGAGGAAGAGGAGGAGGGAGGGGGAGAGAGAGAGGGGGGGAGGAGAAGAAAGTGCCCGGTCTGTGTGTGTGTGCGTGACCAATCCGAGGCGGGCGGGTGACGCCAACCTAAGCAACGCGCCCGACGGAGCGGACGCCCCCGGGGAAGCCGAGGGGCGGGGACATTCTCGCTGAGTGGCAGCCGGCGAGGGGGTGGGCGGGGCGTGGGCGGGGCGCGGCGGCGGCCAATGGCAAGCTGTAGTGGGCGGCGGGGACACACACACTCTCTCTCTCTCTCCCTCTCCCTCTCAGCTGATCGCAGACTTGAGCTAGAGAAGAGGAAGAGAAAAGCGCTTGGTTGCAGGAGAGGCGGCGGGCGTGGAAGCGAAGCGGGCGGGCGGGCGGCGGAGGCGGCGCCCGGGGCTGCAGGCGAACCGGGTGGGATTCCTTCCCCGGGCTCTGAGTCTGAGCAGCCTTGCCCGGGAAGGGGGTCGCGGGGCGCCCCGTCCTGCTTTGCACTTGCACTTTCCTTGCACTTTTTTTGCACACACACGCACACACACGATCGTGCCCATGGGGGCGCTCCAGGGGGCTTCTTCTGGGGCTCCTCCTTCTGCTGCTCCCCCTTTATCATCCTCCTCCTCGCTGGGCCTGGGGCTGAGCCTGCTGCACGCCACCCTGTACGCGGGCGCCTTCCTCTTCGCCTACCTGCAGCTCTGGCTGCTCTTCGCCTACCGGGAGCGCCGGCTGAGCTACCGCAGCGTCGGCCTCTTCCTCTGCCTGCTCTGGGCCGCCCTGCGCACCGTCCTCTTCGCCGCCTACCTCCAGCGCTCCCTGCCCGCCGCCGCCGCCGCCGCCCCCCCCGGGCAGCCCCTCCGGCTCCGGCTGCGGCTGCGGCCTTTCCCCCACTGGCTGCTCTTCGGCTTCCCCGTCGGACTCCTCTTCGCCACCGCCTGCCTCCTCCAGCTCTACCTGGCAGAGGTAAGAAGGAGAGAGGAAGGAAGGAAGGGAGGGAGGAAGACCCCCCCCCCGCCGCGGTGGAGGGTCGGTCGGGGTCGGGGGTCGGCTCTTCCCTCTCCCCTAAAACTCCCATTCACACGAATACGCCCGACACGCGGGCACGCCTCCTCCTCGCTCGCTCGCTCGCTCGCCGCTTCTTCCAACCCTCCCTCTCGACGGCGTCCTCCTCCTCCTCCTCCTCTTGTCTACCGCCTTCTGGGGCAGCTGGCAGGAAAAACTTAGGAATGGGGGGGAGAATGGATTCACAAGCATCAAAACAACCCTCAACAATCATCCTTTCCTTCCCCCCCCCCCCCCCCCCAGCAATCATCTCCCTGCCCTCCTCCTCCTGTCAAACAAAGACCTCTCAAGGAGCCCGGCTCGATCGGGGTTAGCCAAGAGATGCCCAACCATGCTCGGTTTATTTGCATTTGTAGCTATATAGATAACTGAGGATGGGGGGTGGTGAGGATGATGGGGATGATGGGGATTCTTTCGTCCAGGGAGTAGCAACAGCCGGCGCCGGCTCAGCCAGCCGGGATAGGCGCTGCTGTCACACCATTACGTCATTGGCTTGGGTTAGAGACTCTTCTTTCTCCTCCCATTGTGGCTGCTGCCCCTCCCCCCCTCTTATGTTTAAATTTCCCCAAAATGTTGTTACTCCTTTTAAAAAGAAAGCGCTCCTCTTCCTCCTTCGCCCATCACATGAAACCGCTCTTCATGTGCAAAGCCGTTTTATGGCTTGGCATCTCAGAATCCCAAAGGAAACGGTGCTCAAATATGGGTTGTGAATTTTACACATTGCCTTGGATGGGTTCAGACCTTCCACCTGCGCACACGTACGCACGCATGCACACAACCCACTACCACCACCACCACCACCTTCTGCAGAGCTCTTGGAGATCCTGCAGTTTATCAGCCCCTCAAACTGTCTATTTCCCCCTTTTTTTTGCCCGCTTCCCTCCCTTGAAAGAAAACAAATTTTGAGTCCTGTCGGCCAGGTCTGGTCAGATGATCTTTTAAGAGCCCACATTGCAATTATTTGAGTGCAAACTCAGTGGGATTCCTCTGCTGCCGAAGAGAGTCAGCTGGGTGCCACTTTGGACTCTTTCTTTAGGCTCTGGGATTGTGGACTGGGAAGAGATGCTCCCTTGGCAACTCTGAGCATCTTCTTACTTTCTTGCACATATTATTTAATGGGAGGGAGGCAGCCTTTTGAATCCTAAAAAGACGTCAATACCCGCCTTTCCTGCGCACTGAGAAATGGTCTCATCACTTAGGTAGCGGTGTCAACAAATGACTTCATTCTCCCTGCAACCCTAGGAGTGTTCTCATCATATCACCACCATAGAGGTCATCTTCTTGCTATTTAAAACAAAGACACACTCATAGAAGCTTTTAAAAAACATAGAAAAGGTAAAGGTCACCTTTGCTCAAAAGCCAGTCATATCCGACTCTAGGGTTCAGTGCTTTTAGTGTATGAGAACCAAGACACAGGAAACAGCCATGGGCTGGTTTAACTCAGGTTTATTGCATGGTGGACAGAGGGAACATGAGGTAATGGCGGATGCAAAGCTCTATATATATACAGTGGTAAACATTCGAAAGTGGCTCCACGATAGCCGGTTGGCTATTGTCTGCGTGACATCATTGCTGGTCACGCCCTTCTTGTCCAGGTGTAGGTAGTGGCGGGAAACTCCGCGCTGTGGCTATTGATGAGTATGGACCAAGAGAGCTTGGACGCTCGCTGCTGCCCACTGGTGGTTATTAGCTCGCGTCCTAATACAGGGTTTATGGTGATACAGCTGACGACTATATTGTTACTTGTAGGAAAGGTTACATTGTTATCACATGAATAAGGTTACACTATTAGAACACAACACTCCTCCCCCCTAGGATGAGACGAAGTCTCTCAGCCAAGATGGCTTATTTCGAACACGCTGGGGTCTCGGTGCGGGCTGCCCTGCCCCGGTTTTGCTACCTTCTCCTTGTCCCCTGGCTTCCTGTCCTCGACGAAGTAATGGGGTTGTCCCGCGGACACACTGAACACGGGGGCGTCGTCCTCGCTGTCGTCCGAGATGCGGCCCACGCCGTCCTGCTTCCTCGTGGTCCGGGCGCCATCTTTGGACCTCGGTGGACGGTCCGGTCTGGCCGAACGGTCTTGTGAGTGCCTCCGGCCCTCTTTCCGATTTCTGCACGCCTTGGCGATGTGCCCCCGACGGCCGCAGTTGTAACACTCGGCTTTTCTGAATGGGCACTTCGCGCGCTCATGGGCCGCTCCGCAACCATCGCAGCGGCGCCCTCCTTTCCGGACCTTCTGGACCTCCTCGCCGTCGCTGCCTTCCGTAGACGACTTCGAGGTTCGTCGGGTTGCGTGCACCGACTGTCCGGACTTGCCGTGCACCGAATTTTCCGCTTTGCCGGCCCTAGGACGCCACTCACGCCACTGGTGCATTTCGTCTACCCCAGCATTCGTGGATTCCGCGGATTCCGCGGCCTCCACAACCTCTGCCAGCGTGGGTGGCGGCTCCTTGTTCATCAGGCTGCGCTGCACTTCCTTGTCCCTCAGGCCACAAAGAACGCCGTCCCTTAGGGCCATCTCTAGGTTGTCCCATCTGCAGGGGGCGGCGGCTATTCTCATGGCTGTTACGAAGGTCTCAACCGACTCATCCGGCGCTTGGACTCGCCTCCAAAACGCGCTCCGAGCGGGAAACATTGCCCTCGAGGGTCGGAACCGGTCACGCAGCAGTTTCATAATGTCCTCGGTTTTGAAGTCACTCATCTTCTTCGGTGCAATAATGCTCACCAGCGTTCGCTTGGTTTCTATCCCAAGCATTCTGGTGAGGATGGCCCTCTTCCTTTCCTCGTCGTCTTTGACTTTGAGTTCCACCAGTGCCGCCTGGAAGTCCATCTCAAAGAGTTCCCAGTCTTGCGGTTTGGTAATGTTGAAACCGCTCTATGCCCTGGCTCCTTGGGGATCCATCATCCCACCTTCGTCGCCAATTTAGTGTATGAGAACCAAGACACAGGAAACAGCCATGGGCTGGTTTAACTCAGGTTTATTGCATGGTGGACAGAGGGAACATGAGGTAATGACGGATGCAAAGCTCTATATATACAGTGATAAACATTCGAATGTGGCTCCACGATAGCCGGTTGGCTATTGACTGCGTGACATCATTGCTGGCCACGCCCTTCTTGTCCAGGTGTGGTTAGTGGCGGGAAACTCCGCGCTGTGGCTATTGATGAGTATGGACCAAGAGAGCTTGGACGCTCGCTGCTGCCCACTGGTGGTTATTAGCTCGCGTCCTAATACAGGGTTTATGGTGATACAGCTGACGACTATATTGTTACTTGTAGGAAAGGTTACATTGTTATCACATGAATAAGGTTACACTATTAGAACACAACAGTGCTCATCTCTGTTTATAGCCAAAGAGCCATGCACATAGATGCATGTAAAAGCCTAGGCTGCAGTTGACTTGCAAGCTTAACTCCGTAGTGAATCTCCTTGGAACTGGTGGAATTTCATCTCCTAATAGAAGCACATACGGCAGAACAAGAAGAAGAATAAAAGTGCATAGGCTGGGTTTGCAGCCCTCCTTGACAGAGCTGCGGGAAGTGAGGCAGAAGAAAGAATGGCAGCTGGCAGGTAACATCTGGCTGCCTTTTGTAAAGCATCCTTTGCCAACCTAGTGCCCTCGAGATGTGGCTGGGGACTGTAGAACTGGAGTTCAGCATTTCAGGAAGACACCAATTGGGGAACGGGCTGCCAAAATACAGGTCGCAGGTCCATAAAGGTGTCATGCAGGTGACTGTCAGATGACTCAGTTGGTAGCACTAAAGTAGTTTCAGGGTATGCCAGTCCTGAGATTGGAGGTTGTTTCTTCTGTTGCGTGTCCATAGACAAACTTTAAACTGCCAAAATGAGAGCTTTGTCATTGCCCAAACACAAGTCCTCATCGGTATAAGTGCAGTAATTGGCACACCAGCAAATGAGCCGGATTCTATATCTCTCCACATTCACATTGTCCACCAGCAGTCCCCATTTGCACATGTTGGTCTTACATTTAGGCACTCCGACCCTCAGCCTATTCAGGGTCTTCCAAGTGACGTAGGGGAGGTTGAGTTCCTCAGCTATCTCCTCCTTTAATGTTAGTCTTTGTCCAGTGAGCGCCTTTCCTCCATCTTCTAATTTGGTTTTGCTCTTGCGAACTCTCAAGAATGTTTGTTCTTGCCATAAAGCTCTTCCTGGATCTGAGCCTGGGAAATTTGGGTCTGCTTTGTACAGTCAAAGGCCTTATGTTGCTGTTGACTCTTTGCTTTGATTATTTACATGTTGGCTTTTTTTTAAAAGTATTTGCCTGTAGGCTATTCAGGTTAGTTTCTCAAGATTGAAATCTAAATCTTCATACATTTTTAAAAAAATATAGGGAAGAAAGCATTGACTCCAGGTGAAATATGGCTGAAACCCTCACCCACCACCCCCAAAGCAAGGAAACTCAAGCATAGTAATCCTTCTCCAAATTATGTACCCTATGTACTTATGTCTACCTCAAGTAATCACAAGAAGCGAACCCCACTTTTTCATTTCTTAACGAGAAAACACTTCACCCCTCTAGGACTAATCCTATCAGAACAAGACTTCCTTTCCCCAAATTGACTAACAGGGCTCTGTTAGTAAGATTTAGGTGATTGTAGCTAGGATTGGGCTTGCACGTCTTCTGTTTTATGGGTGTTGACACTGTTGACTCTTCCACACTGTTAAAGATATACTTTATACACAGAATGGTGTGGCAACTGGAATGTTGCTGCCCTGTTTATGTGGCATGGAAATTAAGGTACAAGAAAGGTCTATCAAAATGTCCATGGTTTGGGATAAGGAGGAATTTTATCTATGATCTGAATTTTGGAGTGTAGAAGCACTTTCCTGGCTTAATTGGAGGTGGGATTTCCCCCCAGTTTTGGGAAATATTTGACCTATTGTTTAGTGCAGAAAATTGCACGAGAGTAGATCTAATGGACCAATGTAGATTTGCCAGGTCAACTCCACCCAAAGTCCCATGGATTCAGATGGACTACTATAGTTGCAGCTTGCTTTAGGATATTAAGTTGCCATCAAAGTAGACCCATTTGAATCAGTGGAACTAAAGGAAGAGCTGACTCACTAAATCCCCATTGATTCAGTGGGCCTACTCTAGTGCAATTTACTGCACAAAGCAACAGAATTTGGGCTGACTTGTTTGAAGATTATTTTGTGGAATTATTCTTAGGGGCTGCTGGTGGGGGGGGGGGGGTTTGAGGAGCTGCAATCCAGAAAAGGGAAATTTCCAAACTGTGATTACCCTGCCATAAAATGAATTTATATGTCCAAGGTATTCCACTGTAAACCAATGACATCATCTTCTCATCACCCCTTGATCTGGTGCTGCATTGCATATTCTCCAAAGTGGGGAATATACTTGTGCAAATACAATTGTCAACACCGGAGGCTCAAATTAGAGCATTCCTTTAAAGTGGCAAGTTTAGTCATCTTCGTTTTATAATGCAAGCAGTGCTAAACCTTTAAAAATGACCCACTGCCCAATGGTTTGCTGAGAATTGAAAAACAAACAAGGTTTGATCCTATAACAGCATCATCTCATGGGAGGGCTACCCTCTTTAACAGGGTTGCCCAAACTAGGGCTGTGGGCCAGATTTGGCCCCCAACACCAATTCATCCAGCCCACGCCCCTAAGCAGAAGTAAAATGGGTGTGTTTTACTTCTGCCTCCGGGAGCGACGACGGTGGCATGGGCCAGATGAATTTATGTCAGGGGCCAGATCCAAACCATGGGCCATAGTTTGCGAACCCTTGGTTTCAGCAGAGAAAATGGCAGCCCAAAATCTATCTCATCCTATTGCAAAACAGATTCGGAGGAACCACGTGACCAACCCACTAAACCATGCAACTGGCCTGCTGAACCACATGACCAGCCCACAGCCCAAAAAGTTTGGGTACCCCTGCTCTTTAAGATCGATTTATCTCATTCCCCCTTTTAGCAAAATCCATTGATTCAGCTTAGCAAAAATGGCAAAGAAGGTATGTGCTCTTTAGAGGTCTAAAGATCTCCTGAGGAAAGCAAGATGTTCTAATGCATGTTCTCTGTTCCGGCTTGAAACCTGAGAGCTACAGGGCATCAGCAGCTTCTGCAAAGTCATTTCCATTTGTTGAGGAAGTCCTGGGAGATGCTTATAAATCAACATTAATTCTCTTCCCCCCCCCCCTCCGAAAAGCTGCAGGAAGCCAACATTCTGGGAAAGAGTTTTGAAGCCCACGTGGTCATTCTGACACCCATCCCAGCAGTCTCCCTGATTTTGCTGTCTTCCAGAGGTGTTGCTGCCAACATGCCCAGTTGGCATTTCTGTTGGCATGAAAGGTCTAGCACAGGGGCTTAGCCAAACATGGTGCTCCAGGTATTCTTGGACTTCAATTCCCAGAAGCCCAAGTCAGCACACCTGGAGCCACCAAGGTTAGCCACCCCTGTGTGTAGCATGTGCGATTAGAGTGGGCATGAAGCTCAACAGCATAGGATATGAAGCCCACTTGACAAGTAAGGAATGACGAGCTCAAGGACTCCATAACATCTGTTCAGTTTATGCCACAGGACAATTAACCAGAAGTTGCAGCCATCGCAGATCCTTCTAAAGCAGGGATTCTCAACCTGCGGCCTGTGGGCTGGAAGCAGCCCACAGCACCATTTCATGCGGGGCCCCACTGCCTCTACCACACCAGGGAGCGCATGGAATGCTGTTTACCTTCCCACCGAAGTAGTACCTATTTATCTACTTGCTGTTGATGTGGTCTGATATTGGGCAGATGCCAGTGGTGGGCTCCAGCAGGTTCGGACAGGTTCGGGAGAACCAGTGGTAAAACTGGCTGGCCCTGCCCCACCCACCTCCTCCTCCTCCTCTCACCCCACTCTGGATACGACTCCAACATCCTTGCTGCTGGGTTCGGGCGCCCGGAGCGGGATGAGGCGGAACCAGCAGTTACTCTGCTGCAGTTGCTCTTTAAAGGAAAATTAAAGCATCAAAGTGTAATTGCTAACTAATGGTCTGATGAAGTGGACTTGATCCACAAAAACTCACATTAAAATACAGCAGTTTAACCATGCCCACTAAGTCACCTGGCCATGCCCACAGAGTTGGCCACATCCACAGAGTTGGCTACGCCCACAGTGTGGTAGTAAACATTTTTGAAGCCCCCCACTGGCAGATGTCATCTAGCCCTTTTAAATTCTATTTTGTTTTTAGATGTGTTAATTTTAGCTTTGTATGTTACTCTATGTTGGTGGTGCCTCTGACATGAATAAAGAAAAATCTACTTGCAATTTCTTGCTTTCAAACTGGTAGGTTGGCAGAAGCTGAGACAAAGACATGCAGCATTTGGGTCTTGAACTGCTGACCTGCCGACCTTCCAGTCATCAAGTTCAGCGTCTTAACCACTAAGCCACCACAGTCCCTTGGGCTTGATTAAAACGATTTAATTCAGCCCCATGCTTCACATGGAAATGGCTCCTGCCCATTCCATGGGGCTGTTGGGGCTTGAGTAGATCATTCTGATCAAGCCCCAGCACTCAAGGCCGATATCAGGAAGCGGTTTAATGAACGAGCCACTTTCAGATGTCGGCAAATTAATCCTGTCGGATATTTTAAAAAATGATTTCCACCACCCCCTCTGCGTCACCATATATATATAGATACTGATGTGATCCTAGGCCCATGATGGCGAACCTTGGCACTCCAGATGTTCTTGGACTTCAATTCCCAGAAGCCTCCATGAATCCACACGAATAGATTTACTGTGATTCATCCGGCCCACATCACACTCATTGCTCCTGGAAGCAGAAGTAAAATGCACCCGGACGGAGGAAGGGTTAACCCAGCAGAGTCTTAACCGTCAGGGCATGTTTTACTTCCGCTTCCGGGAGCGACGAGGGCGGCGTGAGCCGGATGAATCGCAATAAACCCATTTGTGTGGATTCATGGGGGCTTTGGCTTCTGGGAATTGAAGTCCAAGAACACCTGGAGTGCCAAGGTTCGCCATCACTGCTATAGACACGCCCGGACGGTTAAGACTCTTTCGGGTTAACTCTTCCCCCATATGGGCACGTTTTACTTCCACTTCCAGGAGCGACTATGGTGGCATGGGATGGATGAATCGCAGTAAACCCATTCATGTGGATTCACAGGGGCTTCTGAGAATTGAGTGCCAAGGTTCTCCATCACAGTCCTAGGCAATTGGACACGGGGGAAATGTCAACTTTTTTTTAACAGTACTTCCTACTGTTTCAGCAATGGGGGATACAGTCGGATAAACCTCTCTGAAGCCGACTTCTATGGCAGATGGCTCACCAATTCAGGCTGATCGGTTTTCTTTCTGGAGGGCTGTTTATTGTCTGGAAACCCTGGTTTAATGAAGCGCTGCAGTGTTGAGCTTGTCAAGACCAAGTCTAAAGGATCAGATACAGAAGGGACTGGATCCGGATTTCTTGGCTTGCTCTCCAGCTGGCCTGGAAATGGCCAATGTTAGGTTCATCGTAACATGGGGCTTTCCAAACACTTGGGATAGATAGGGGCATAGGGTGAATTATTCTTCTCCAAACTTGGTGGTGGTGGTGGATCAGCCATGTGCAACTCTTGGAGGCGGTGTTTACCTCCGTTTACAACAGGGGTTTCCAACTTTTTCTAGCCAGGCGCCAGGTCACGCTCTCTCAGTCAGCTTGGGGGGGGGGGGGCAGAGGGCCATTTTGCCCTGCCATTTTGTTTCTTGAATGTCCTTGGAGGGGTGGGAGGGCAACATGAAATGGCACCATGGGCCGGATCCAGCCCATGGACCTTAGGTTGAGAACCCCTGGTTTACAGCCAAAGATCCAGCGCTGTCTGCGTGTACAGACATTTCAATGGTTATGTGGCAGACATGACTAGACAACAGAGAGCATGGAGCACTTACATTTCCCACCTAAGCAGTACCTATTTATCTACTTGCAATTTCTTGCTTTCGAACGGCTAGGTTGGCAGGAGCTGGGACAGACAACAGACCCTCACTCTGTCGTGCAGCACTCAGGTCTTGAACTGCTAACCTGCCAACCTTCCAATGATCAAGTTCCGTGTCTTAACCACTAAGCCACTGCAGTCCCCCCCCCCCCCTTACCTAAATTTTCCCATTAAGAACCTGTTTCCTTCAGGAATAATTCCCCCATTGTCTTTTCTTTTTCTTATAGTAAGAATGGAGCTCAAGTCGTTCTGAATAAGGTTGACTTCAATAGGAAATCTGAAGTGTTTAGCGCAAGAGATTTTACATTTTCAGCCAAATCCTGTGCATGTAAATTTGTCCCACTGTAACCGCAGTTTGGCACTGGGAATGTTTATTTTGAACTCACAGATTGCTTCCTTTCAGCCTCCCTCGGTCTCTCTTTTGCCCTGGGAATTTATGCCAAGAGAACTTTGCCCAGTAACAGTGAATTAGGAGGTGGCTTCTTCTTACGGAAGCAAATGGGTGGACATAAAGCATTGTTTGTCAGGTGTTGTACAAACAGCTTTTCAACACTTGTCAGGAATGCAGCTGCCTTTCCCCTTAAATTTAAGGAAATTATGATGGGAGATGTGCATAATGCAAAAATTTAAAGGCTGATCATTCAACGATAACAATTTCCAGGATAAGATCTAGACTTGTTTGAGTGCATCGTTTATGCCAGATGACACACACTTTAATCAGCTGTTCAAATATTTATGGCCTCAAGGGCCACTGAAAAGTTTTATTTAATTAAAGTATAACAACTATATGAGCGCCCGTCTCTTAATGGTTAAGACACTGAACTTAACGACTGGAAGGCTGCAGTTTGAGACCCAAGTGCTGCACAAACGAGTGAGCTCCCATCTCTATCCCAGCTCCTGCCTACTTAGCAGTTTGAAAGCAAGAAATTGCAAGTAGATAAATAGGGACCACTTCGGTGGGATGGTAAAAAGTGTTCTGTGCACTTCGGTGTCTAGGCATACCTGCCACATGTCCACAGAATTGCTCTTTGGCTATAAACAGAGATGAGTACTGAACTCTAGAGTCGGGTACGACTGGCTTTCGAGCAAGGGTGATCTTTACCTTACCAACTATGCACACAAAATCGGATCATGGCATTCACTTTGGCTCCCCAAATTACTTTGTGCTTTCTAGACAGGCGTTTTTGTCATGGTTTGAAAGCCCCTCTGGATTCCTGCCACCCTGCAATTGTAAAGGGGAAGGAGTCAGGTTGGGGGGTAACGAATGACATTCTGCGTCTGGGTGGGTTTAACCTCCTTGATTTAAGGCAGTAGAATTTTTCCTAGAAAAATGCACAATGCGGAAGAGTCCGGGAAATCTCCACCGTGGTGGTGCTAGAAGAAATGCTAGCCAGTTCAAAGTTCTACCTGAGGAAATTATAAACAGTTTATGACAGCTTTTTATGGAGGCTCAAACCTCATTTTGCATATGATAGATCCCAGCTCCTGCCAACCTAACAGTTTGAAAGCAAGAAGTTGCAAGTAGATAAATAGGTACTGCTTCAGCAGGAAAGCCAGCTGCCAATTTCAGGTGTTGTGTTTAGGCTGAATTTGGTCATTCGTTACATCAACTCAGATCAGCATTTTCCTAGCCGATCTATGTCCGGAAATGCATAAAATGCACCAGTACTGTGAGGGACTGCGGTGGCTCAAGTGGTTAAGAGACTGGCTGGCAGGTCAGCAGTTCGAGACCCAAGTACTGCACGATGGAATGAGCGCCCGTTGTCTGTCCCAACTCTTGCCAACCAACCTAGCAGTTCAAAAGCAAGAAATTGCAGTAGATATATAGGGGCCACTTCAGTGGGAAGGTAAACAGCATTTCATGTGCTCTGGTGTCTATGCATGCCTGCCATACGACCATGGAGATATCTACAAATGCAGACAGCACTGGCTCAGATGGAGATAAGTATCACCTCCTAAAGCAGGAGTTCTCAACCTTTTAAAGCTGGGGGCCGGGTCACGCTCCCTCAGACAGCTTCAGGGGCCGGACGGCCATTTTGCTCTTCCTCCACCACTTGGCACTTCCTGGTGTGGCGGAGGCAGTGGTGGGGCCACATGAAATGGTGCCACAGGCCGCATCTGGCCCACAGGTTGCAGGTTGAGAATCCCTGCCCTAGAGTCAGACATGTCTGGCTTTCATTCAAGGGAGAACCATAATGCAGCAACCAACATTGTTTTCTCATTGCCCAGATAGGAACAGGGTTGAACATATTGAAATCAAGAAATCATGTCAAGCTTTTAGACAAGTAAACTTTCCCTTTTAATTTCAGCTGCTCAGTTTCTATATCACTTGCTAACTGGATTTCAATACTTGTTCTTCTCTTACCCGAAACTAGGTGTGCAAAGCATGTAGAACCATTAAGATGCAAAGTTGTTGTTCCAAGTATCCAAAATAAAGGCTTTAAACCAGTGTTTCCCAACCTTTGGTTCTTGGACTTCAATTCCCAGAAGCCTAGGTCAGTACATTGGCTGATCAGTGCTTTGGGGAATTGAAGTTCAAGGACCACAGATTGGGTCTAAACTACATTCAGTTCAGAAAGGTATGGATGAAAATGTAGGAATGTGGAAGGCAACAGGAAAAGAGGAAAATATAATGTGAGATGGATTCCATCAATAAAGGAAGCCGTGGCCTTGAGTTTGCTAGAGGGCTTCTCAACCTTGGGCATCCCCAGATGTTCTTGGACTTCAGTTCCCAGAAGTCCCGATCCGCCGGTGTGCTAACTTGGGCTTCTGGTAATTGAAGTCCAAGAATCTCTAATGGCCCAAGGTTGAGGAAACCCTGTAAGACCATAACAGGAATTATAATGACAGGACCTTTTAGTAGAGAACCAGACCAATGTCCTAAGTCTGTGATGATGAACTTGGCACTCCAGCTATTCTTGAACTTCAATTCCCAGAAGCTGAAGTCAACACTCCTGCTGATCAGGGCTTCTGGGAACTGTAGTTCAAGAACACCTGGAGTGCCACGGTTCACCATCGCTGTCCTATGCACTCCAGCTTTTAACCAGACACAACCCTTGCCAGTGAGTCTGAACACAAAAGCCATAAGCCATGAGTGTGGGTCTGAGTTTAAAAGGTTCCTTTCCTTGGAAAATGATGAATAGCATCTCTAGAAAAATTCCAAATACAGTACTGAATTCCAGCCTCTTGTGAAAAGGGCAGCGCAAGTGCGCAGAAGGGCTGCTTGTTTCCTAGGGTGGTAAACAAGATTCAACAAAAGAGAATTTTATTCCTAGGCCACCGTCTTGTGATGCTGGCTATCAAAACAACACTAATGCTGCCTGCCATCCCTCACTCTGGCTGCTCTCGTTTCTGTTTGGTACCCAAATGTTTCTATGTTGGAAGGACTCGGTGGCCATCCAGAAAGCTTATGGGTTTTCTCTTTCTCAACAGGTCATCTTTAAAGTCAAGTGTGCAGCAGAATTCAACAAATATAAGTAAGTATTACCCTGGAACGGTTTGTTGTAATAAGTTTATCACCAGAAGGCTTAAACAGGGATTTTGAAACAATGGACCAATGGACCTGCCTCAAGCATAGATTTAAGCAGGTTCTGATGGGGGTTTATCAATGGTCTTTAAGGCTGAGGAAGTGGGTTTTGCTTCCTTCCTTCCTTCCTTCCATCATTCATTCATTCACATGGTGCCCACAAAATGCATTAGAGTCCAGTGGTGGCGAACCTTGGCTCTCTGGGTGTTCTTGGACTTCAATTCCCAGAAGTCCAAGTCAGCACTCCTGCTGATCAAGGCTTCTGGGAATTGAAGTTCAAGAACAGCTGGAGTGCCAAGGTTGGCCATCACTTCAAGACTATACCCACTCAACCCTGACCAGAAACTGGAAGATGATGGGAAGAGATGTTGGACTTACCTGCATGGGGTGGAGTTTTGGAGGTTATTCCAGACCTCAGAATGGCTTGATACTCCAGAAAACCTCCCCTACTTTTTTATATAGGCTCCAGAGGTTTATGAAGGCCACCGATGTTCGTAGTGACTCAACCCTGCCTCTGTGTAAATGTGTCACTCTGTATTTTGCAAGAAAAGATTCTAGGACTTGTCTTTTCAAGGCAAAGCTGTGTTTGCCCTCTCCATAACAGGAAATGCAAGAGGTGTTTGGAGTAGGTGCTGCTCAGCTAAGCCCTGGCCAGAATCCTCTTGCGAAATACTATGTGCCTGAGGGAAGTTGCTCACACTGTTTTGTGCAATTTTATGGCCATTTATCACAAGCCCAGAGGATTGCCTGGGTGTGTCAGAGTGCACAATAAATGCCAGGAACGATCATGCCACATTGCAGTCTGCAATTTTGGGTTGATGCTGCAGGTTCTGGCCAGAACTGGACTGGCTAGGCATGAGTCAGAAACCCGACTCGTGGGTAACTGTGGCATATTTATCTCCCATGCAAAGAGAGGAGTACAGAGGCCTTAGTCATCATTTTCCTCACACGAAAACAACATGTCAGAAGAAGAGGCCCTCTTGTAACAAGGAAAGTTGTATACATAAACCAGAAACATATTTTTCCTCCTTCTATATCAGGGGTGTCCAAACTTTTTGGGCCTCAGGCCAGTCACGTGGTTCAGGGAGCCGGTCACTATGGCCTGGGGGTCAGGTCCAGGGCCCAACATCAATTCATCCGACCCATGAAGCCGTCATTGCTCCCGGAAGCGATGAGGGCTTCATGGGCTGGATGAATCGGCATCAGGGGCTGGATCTGGCCCCCGTGCCATAGTTTGCGCACCCCTGTTCTACATCACATGGAGACCTCTCAAATTCTAGCCCCATATCCATGGATAAGAACAATGTTTTCACTTGAAGGAAGCCTGGTTAGAACAGCCTGCCCACCTTGCATGTGGTCTACCCGCGTTTCTGTAACACCCGAATAAAGTGAGAGGGAAATCGCTCTCTTCTACCGTCCTAAAAGTCTTGAACTTATTTCTCAGCTTTAAAAAAAACCTCCTACACTGTGGTCTTGTCAACTAAGTCCTTTTCTTTCCCCATTTACTAAAGTCTCCTTGGATATTTCTCTCAACTTCCCCTTGATGGAGCAGTACAACAGTGCAACTAACTGTCTTGAGAGTTGGCTCCAACGCCAGATTTGTCATGGTTTGTTATGATTTTGGATTCCTGATTTGAGCAGGAGTGGGTTGGGATCGCCAGCCTAAAAGGGCCCTTCCAGCTCAGTCATTCTATGACTTTATCATGTGCAGTGTATGTGATATTGATCTTCTTTCGTGTCCCGGTCAAACTTTGGACTGCCAAAACAAAGCCACATTCTTGGCTTTGTTGTTAGCCAAATTTAAGTCCTCATCGGTGCGTGTTTCGGGCAGTCATCGGCGCACCAGTAAGTGAGTTATCGAGGACAAGGTATGAACCTGAACATGTTCTGGTAAAGAATAGAAAGCAGGAGATCTTTGTTGCTAGTAGAGAAATAAGAGAGATCTTGATGCTTTCTCTCCCCAGGGCCCTTTTGTATATGGGTTCTATATCCACTAGTCTTCTCTTCATCATTGTGAACCTGACTTGTGCGTTGTTAGCACACAACGAGGGTCCAGAAGGCCAACTGAGGGGGACGGTTCTCACCCAAGCCCTGGTGAACGACAGCCTTTTCATTCTCAGTGCCATCCTGCTAGCTTGCTCCATGTATAAACTCTCCAAAATGTCATCTGCCAATGTTTACCTGGAGTCCAAGGTAAGGGAGTGCAAAGTTTTGCCTTATTTATTTTATTTTATTTTATTTTATTTTATTTTATTTTATTTTATTTATTTATTTATTTATTTATTTTATTTTGTTTATTTTATTTATTTATTGTTTAGACTTCTATACCCCTTTCTTCCCGTAAAGGGAACTTTTTTACATTCCGGATTCCGGGAAGTTTGGTGACTTCAAGTAGGGAGGTTGTGGTGGGTCCCATTTTATGGATGAAAAGTTTGAGATGGCAGCAGGTTTCCAGTGGGTAGTGATATTGGCTGGTGTGGAGTGGTAGATACTTTTATCTGTAAATGGATGTTGCTCCCATGTCAATAGCTATAAAATGCTGCGTTGTAATGGTGAATTCATGCAAGGAATAATAAATTGTTCTCTTTTGCCATGGACATGAACTGCAAGACTGCCAGGGTAAAAATGGACCGGTATTACTGAACTAGTAATACTAACCAGTCTGCTATGGTAATAGAGTAGACCCTGATACATGCAACTCAATACCAACCATCAGATGGCAGTTAACTAACCTAACAACCCTGAGGACTAAAGACCTTGGGTGGCAAAATCCACAGGGAAGGGTGATGGTCCCCAGGTGGATTAAATCCCACTTGAGTCCATCTTGATGGAAGGCAGCAGTTTCGTCAATCCGGGCTTGGGGCTGAGGAGGACTTTGTGTGGCAAAAGGACTCAGGACCAGAAAGTGAGTCGTGGAACTGGATCAGTGGTATGGGTGTCACACTGCGATGCGCAAGGCATCAGAAGGCCACGGCATTATATTGTTCACAGGACAATCTTCATGGCTGATTGCCATGAGGATAGCCAATATCCAGAATCAGATACGGCACAAGAAGGAGGAGTATGAACTGGAGTCCTGGTTGCAGAACCAAGAGTTAGCCAAGTTCATATCCTTGCTCAGCCGGCGTGATGGTGTCACCCCAGAGAGTTTGTCACTGCTCTTTTGCAAAATTTAGCCAGCCCATGAATATTCTATGTCTGAGAGCTTCACTTCCTCAGGAGAATCGTTGTGAACGTTGTTGCATGATGTTACAGCTGTTTGCTCTGCTCTCTCCGCTTTTGTGCCTGGTTGCAAAAGAGGCACGATGCCTGTATAGAACCCATCAAAACAGAGCACCTCCGAACACGTTGCCTGGAATAGTAAAACCAGATTACTTATAGGCTGCCATCCGCATGCATGATGCTTTCCAGGCTTTAGGTAAGCAAGAACGGACAGGTCTTTGCCCCCAGGGAATTATCTAGTCTAAAATCCTGCACTGGGGGAGGTGGAAGGAGGAGTAAGAAATGTAGGGAAGATTGAATAGAAGCAAGTGCATATTAAAATGCTCATTAAACATGCAGATCCTCTTTGGGAAGAGATCTTAATTGGCCAGAAACAATCGCTACAATTGGCACACCCAATGGGTAAACCAAATTTGTTCCCCAAATCCCTGGATGGAGGGCTTTTCATGCCATGAGGTTTTGGGACTTTCCTTTAACATTTTCCTACCCTATCCACAAGAAATGGGTGCATGCCTAAAGAAGTGATCTTGAATCGTGAAAGCTTGCGCAATGTTTGATTTTTTTAGAAAAGTAATCCTATAAAGATATTGCGCTTCCTCCTGCATTAATTGGCCAGAGGCTTCCTAGGGGATTTATAGGGCTTGGAAGCGTTACCTTTTGGACTGCAAGCCCCAAAATGTTTCACCCAGCAGTCTTAGATTGGGTTGATGCTCCTAAAGAGAAAAGAAAAACCATTTTTTTCCTTTCAACCTCTGGGTAGGACAGGCGACTTCCCTGCAACTACATGCAGCCCTTTTCTCCACCCCCCACCGCCCCACCCCGGGGTACACAAAAGAGCCTCTTCAAAGATTGAGTTGTTTTTGAACCACAATCTGCCGTACCCTGGTAACGTTTCTAACACTAGGTCAGGCGAAGGGAGCTGCAGAATGAACTCACCAAAGGGTGCCTTCATTTTAGCAGTTTCACGTCTGGCCTAGACATGGAAGAAGGAGGAGAACCCCCCACCCCCACCCCATACATTTGCCTTCCCAGTGCCTTTATTCTTAAAACTGTGCATATGCACAAGCATGGGGGGTGGGGCAAGAGTGATGTTTCTGGTGGCACAGCTGTTAAACTGCTGCAACTGCAGCCAAAACATTGTGCATTCAATCCTGACGGGCGCAAGGTTGACGCAGCCTTCCATCCTTCTGAGGTTGGGTAAAATGAGTACCCAGCATGTTGGGTGCAAAATGCTAATTATTTTGTGAACTGCCCAAAGAGTGCACTAAGCCCAATGGGGGTAGTACAGACGTGTAGCAATATCAATAGAAAAGGTTTCCCTTGCTCAAAAGCCCGTCGTATCTGACTCTAGGGTTCAGTGCTCATCTCTGTTTCAAAGCCGAAGAGGCAGCATTGTCTGCTTTTGCAGATGTTTCCATGGTCATGTGGCAGACATGACTAGATGCCGGAGCGTGCGGAGCGCTGTTCACCTTCCCACCGAAGTGGTCCCTATTTATCTACTTGCAATTTCTTGCTTTCGAACTGCTAGGTTGGCAGGAGCTGGGACAAAGACGGGAGCTCATTCCGTCCTGCAGTACTCGGGAATCGAACTGCTGACCTTCCACCTCCCAGTCAGCGTCTTAGCCACTTGAGCTAAGTGTAATTGCTATTGCTATTCACTTGGCTTTTGGCTGTTGCTTCTTGTTTTGCATTTATCTTGAAATTTTAAACATTTAATTAATTGTGGGTATGTATAGTTTGTGCTATTTTATCTGCTATATTTTGTGCTATTTTATCTGTTCATATTTCATGACATTAATTGTGTTTTTCTATGTATTCTTAAGATACCTTGAACTCAAATGACGAGAGGTCTGTCTTTGCGCTACCGATCTAGCAGAAAAAATAAAAACGTTTCCTGCCTATGAGGAGACAGATGCCTGCTTTGTCATAGCTGATCCGTTTGGGCATCATGAACTTTGCATGCTCAACTATTTAAAAGGCTGGGTTTAAAAATACATGGCAGTTCTCTCAACAGGCCATTTGCCCTGCCCAAAACAACCACTTAAAGGGAAGATTTGTGTGCCAGCTTCTTGTATTTTTAATGCGCTCTGCCTGCGTGTGTAAGTGTGTTCTTTCCCCAAACTAGGGCACGTCCGTCTGCCAAGCCCTCCTGGTGGGCTCCGTGGTCGTCCTCCTTTACTCCTCGAGGGCTTTCTACAACTTGGTGGCGGTGGCCATTTCTCCGGACTACGTGCCGAGCCCGTTCAACTACGGCTGGGACAACCTTGCAGATAAGGTCAGGAGAGGCCTTTTGTGTTTTTGGACTTCCTTCTGGAGCGAGAGTATCCTCTGTCACAAAACAGCTTCTTCTTCTTTCATGTCCCAATCAAACCCTGGTCTGCCAAAATGAAGCCCGTGATGGCGAACCTTGGCACTCCAGATGTTCTTGGACTTCAATTCCCAGAAGCCCAAGCCCCCGTGAATCCACACGAAGGGGTTTACTGCGATTCATCCGGCCCACGCCACCCTCGTCACTCCCGGAAGTGGAAGTAAAATGCGCCTGTACTTATTTATTTTATTTTAGTTATTTATTCCAATTTGTATTGCCGCCCCCTCGCCTGGGCGATGCTGGGCGGCAATACTTCCGCTTCCGGGAGTGATGAGGGTGGCGTGGGCCGGATGAATCGCAGTAAACCCATTCGTGTGGATTCACGGTGCTTGGGCTTCTGGGAATTGAAGTCCAAGAACACCTGGAGTGCTGAGGTTCGCCATCATCTTTCTAGGCTTTGTTGTTGGCCAAACTCAAGTCCTCATTGGTGCACGTTTCTGGTAGTAATTGGCAAACCAGTAAATTAGCTGGATTCTGTATTTTGCCCCATTCACACAGTAAACGGGGTAACTCCAGGATTTATTGTCTCCTGTTGTATGATGAGAAAATGGAAAATCACACGAGTATTCCCATCGAGAAAGCACACCTGTGAGAACCCAATAAGGTCATAATGACCTATCTACTGTAGAAGTCATTTGAAAAAAGCTTGGAAGCAAATTAGGAAGATCAAAGAATAATAAAGTAAAATGGGTCTATTAGGATGTATGTAGGACAAATTTCCTGTGAATGTGGAGAAATTCAATCTATCCAGCATTTATGTGCATGCAGTTTATGCCCCAAGGGGACTGCGGTGGCTTAGTAGTTAAGATGCTGAACTTGACGACTGGAAGGTCAGCAGTTTGAGACCCGAGTGCTGCATGTGAGCTTCTGTCTCACCTGGTTTGAAAGCAAGAAATTGCAAGTAGATGAATAGGGACCACTTCGGTGGGAAAGGTCAGCAGTGTGCCGTGCATTCCAGTGTCTAGGTATGCCTGCCACGTGTCCACGGAAACGTCTGCAGACGCAGACAACGCTGGCTCTTTGGCTATAAACAGAGATGAGCACTGTACCCCAGAGTTGGATACAACTGGTTTTCGAGCAAGAGTGACCTTGACGTATAACTTTAAACTGTGCAAATATAAATAAAGGGGGGAGAAAAGAGTCGCTGCTTTCTTGCCCACCCATGGGATCCTAGGACTTGAACACTTCTTCTGCCCCTGCAGGTTCGAGGGGAGAAAGTCAGCAGTGCGGAATACGTGGTTTTTGGAGTTGTGCTTTTCCTCTGGGAGTTTGTTCCAACTATGTTTGTCATCCTCTTTTTCCGGGCACAACGGCTGTCACAGAACTTGGTATGTGGTGGGTCGGGACTCCCTTGATCCCTTTGCTTTTTGTCTTTAAAATGGAGTGCAGTAAAAGAAATGTGGCCCAGCTGGAACGCATCATATCTCGGGTCAGCCTAACCTCCTGTTTGGAAAGCCATTGCTCTGAGGGTTGGTGGGGAAGTTTTCTTTTCAAAGAGCAAGTGCGCCACTTGGGGGTTTCTCTCTGGTTTACGGATCTGTAAGGTCTTGGTAGGTGACTGCCGTGGCTCAAGTGGTTAAGATGCTGAACACGCTGACTAGAAGGTCAGAGTTTGATTCCTGGGCACTGCATGACGGAGTGAGCTCCCATCGTCTGCCCCAGTTCCTGTTCACCTAGCAGTTTGAAAGCAAGAAATTGCAAGCAGAGTCATGCCTGCCACATGACCACAGAAACGTCTGCAGAAGCAGACAGCGCTGGCTCTTCGGCTTTGAAACAGAGATGAGCACTGAACCCTAGAGTTGGATACAACTGGCTTTTGAGCAAGGGGAACCTTTTACCTTTACTAAATAGGTACCGCTTCGGTGGGAAAGGTAAACAGCGTTCCGTGCCCTACGGTGTTGAGGCATGCCTGCCACATGTCCATGGAAACATCTGCAGATGCAGACAGCACTGGCTCTTTAGCTATAAACAGAGATGAGCACTGAACCCTAGAGTCGGATACGACTGGCTTTCGAGCAAGGAAGACCTTTAATTAAGGTCTTGGTCTGGCAGTTGGGACTCTCGGAAAGAAGAATTTTGGAATTTGTGCTAAAAAAAGCGGGGGTTGTGGTGGCTTAGTAGTTAAGATGCTGAACTTGATGAACAGAAGGTCCGGCAGGCCAGCAGTTCAAGACCCAGGTGCTGCATGACGGAGTTAACTCCTGTCATCTATCCCAGCTCCTGCCAACCTAACAGTTCAAAAGCAAGACATTGCAAGTAGATAAACAGGTAACTCTTTGGCAGAAAATGTAAGTGTTCCGTGTGCTTTGGTGTTTAGTCATGCCTGCCACGAGACCACAGAAGCAACTGCAGGCGCAGACAGTGCTGACTCTTTGGCTGGAAATAAATCTGAAATGCACATCCCTGCTGTTTAGAGTTGTTGCATTTGAGATCCAAAGCATCACCGTAAATGTGCCAACCTGAAGCAGGTGCCGATTTTTATTCAGAAGGTCTTCCTTTTCCAACCTGCCATCTCCAAAGCACATACACACAGACACAACCCACCGAGCCCTTCCTGTGAGTAAGTCCCACACCAAGCTGTGGTCTCTACAATCCGCCACTATTTTTGTCCATCAAATTCTAGGACAAGGGTTCCCAACCTAAGCCCCGCGGGCTGGATCTGGTCCCTGATGCCATTTCATGTGGCTCCTCCCCACCCCTCCAAGGGCATTAAAATGGCTGCCATTTTGAAGCTGTTGGGACAAAATGCCCCCCTCCCCCAAACACACACACACACATCATGCTGGCAGGGCAAAATGGCCATTGGCCCTCAAAGCTGACTTGAAAATGTTGGGAACCCCTGCTCTAAGAGGTTGACTATGAGAAAAGACTTGATGGCACCTAGTTATTGTTATTAATGCTCTTGGTTTACCCCCTAGGCTCCTGCCGGAATGATCAACAGCCACAGTTACAACTCACGGGCCTACTTCTTTGACAATCCGAGACGCTATGACAGCGACGACGACCTTCCGAGACTTGGTGTGGGGAGGTAAGTTGGCTGTCTGTGGACTGGTGGTGGAGCTCTGTGACTTCAGATGTCAGAAGGATCTTCTTGGCAGAACTCTTGGTGGTGTTTATTAGCTGAAATCCTGTTGCACGGATCTGCCTGCACAATGGGGTCGAGGTCATCGGCAGTGGCGGAGTGGCGGTTAAAGGCTTCCTTTCGTGATTTCAGGACATGCATGGCTTATATGCAGTGCGACATGTTGGGTTGTTCCCAACAGAGATACCTTCCTGTGAGAAAGGAGAAGTGTTTGATCAAAGATCTATGCACCAGCCTGTTGAAGGCACGGCTGGAAGTAAATTGGCATCCTGTGCCGACCCCTTTAAAGTCAGCCTCACATGTTATTTGTCCTTCTACCAATCTGACCGCCACATATTGAACTAGTTACAGCATGGGTTCCCCACCTTTTCAAGCTGGGGGCCGGGTCATGCTCTCTCAGTCAGCTTCGAGGGCCAGATGGCCATTTTGCCCTGCCTGCACAATAGGGGGTGGCCATTTTGTCCCAACAGCTTCAAAGGGGGTGGGCATTTTGTTTCTCGAATGCCCTTGGAGGGGTGAGGGGCCACATGAAATGACCGGCCTGCAGGCCGTATGTTGGGAACTCCTGAGTGTTACAGACTTGATGCTAGCAACAAGCAATAACAACCACATGTATACATCGCCCCATATAAGCGCTTAGTGTACTCTCTGGGCAGTTCACAAGGTAATTATCATTCCCCCACCCACAAACATGCTGGGTCCTCATTTTACTGACCTTGGAAGAAAGACTGAATCAACCTGGATCCCTGTCAGGATTGAACTCAGATCGCGAGCACAGTTGTCTTCAGGCAAGACCCACGCAAAACATATATTGCAGTAATCTCAATGGATAGTTAGCAGGGCATGCTGCCAAGTTGTCCATGTCAAGTCAAGTTGAGTCTGATCTTCTCGGCTCTCCAAATCCCTATCACCATCTTAGTCTTCAGTGGCAGAGCTGGATTGAAGTAATGCTTGTAATTTTATTTTTTAGAAGGCAACACCATAAAAAAAGGACTCGTGTATGTGGTGCCTCAAAATGTCCAAGCTGTTCATTGTATATTGTGTTATCCTTGTTGCAACTTTATAAGGGCATCCCACTACGGTAATGGAGTAGACCCTACAGCCAGTGACTCAACGCCGAGTATTGGGCGGCAGTAAATAACCTGACTCCCTAAAGGGGCCAACGGCCACGGGTGGATGAGCCCCTTTGGGTGGGGTGATGGTCCCCCTCAGTGGAGGAAATGCCACTGGAAACCATTACAGTGGTACCTCGCATAATGAACGCATAGCATAGTGAAAAATTCGCATAACAAAGCATTCATTATGCAATGGCGATACCCTGCATGACGAAAACTTTTTTTGTTATGTGGGGTTTTTGATAACCGGAGTATACCCGCTTAATGGGAACCCCGGTTAATTAACTCCCCCCCCCCCCCCGTTATGCGTGGTGTTTCCCATAGGGAACTGCATAACGAAAAAACTGCATAGTGAAGAGCTCCGTGGAATGGAGGGTTCTACTTTATATTGGACACAACGGCAAAATGAGTGGAGGAGGAACCATTTTATTATTCTGATTCCCAACTGTCATGGAGGCGGAAGAGGCCATGCTAGATGGACTGGTTGTGAAAGCACACCGTGTCCATATCCTCAAGGCTGCAGCAGTCCATTGCAGTCCCAGTGTCAAATCCTACATGTCTTATTTCATACATGCCGCAGGAGATGGCTCCGTGGCCACAGTGTGTGGGTCACTTCATGGCAAGCTGGGATCCACATTTAACAAATTCACACCAATGGCATTTTTCCTTAAAATGATTTTCAGGGGGAAAATGTAAACAGTACTACTCTGATACGAGTAGTAGCCGACAACAACAATAAGGACAGAGCAGTCATGGGAGTAGAAACTGTTTCAGGCTGACTGGAACAAACAACTTCTCAGAGCCAGATTGTGGTTGCCTTAGTAAGATACACTATTTCCTAGAACCATGATGGCGAACTTTGGCACTCCAGATGTTCTTGAACTTCAATTCCCAGAAGCCCAAGCCCCCGTGAATCCACATGAATGGGTTTGCTGCGATTCATCCAGCCCGCGCCGTGCCACCCTCATCTCTCCCAGAAGCGGAAGTAAAACGTGCCCGTATGGTTAAGGCTCTTCCAGATTAACCCTCCGTATGGGCGTGTTTTACTTCCGCTTCCAGGAGCAACGCGGGCCGGATGAATTGCAGCAAACCCATTTGTGTGGATTTACGGGGGCTTGGGCTTCTGGGAATTGAAGTCCAAGAACATCTGGAGTGCCAAGGTTCGCATCACGGTCCTAGAACAATAGTTTTAAACTAATTTTTAAATTTGAACTTTTACTTTAAACTTCTTATGTCTGTAAGTAAGTTTTAGGAAAGGTATTTTAATATTTTACAGTAGAAGGGAAATATAAAAACAATATCAGACTTTGATGTCATAGGGAGAGTTGGATCACCCACCCACACCCAACCCGTCATTTATTTTATTTATATATTTCTTCAATTTATATACCACCCATCTGACATATAAAGTCATTCGGGAGCTTGACTGGGAAAAAATAAAATTGACACACGTAGCCCACTAAGAATAAGAAAAGAACATAAAATTAATTAGGCAAATATAACAACTATAAACAAAGAAGAATAAATAAACCAAAGATCACCATAAGTCAAAAGAGACTTTTTAGATCTGAGGAGAAGAACCTGTAGATATCTAGATGATGTTGAATTCCAGCTTTATTAGCCTCAACTTAGCATGGGCTGTGGTTGGCCATGTGGAACCCGTACCTAACATCTGGAGGGCCAGAGGTTCTAGGTCAGTGATGGCAAACTTTGGCACTCCAGGTGTTCTTGTACTTCAATTCCCAAAAGCCCAAGTCAGCACTTCTGCTGATCAAGGCTTCTGGGAATTGAAGTCCAAGAACACCTGGAGTGCCAAGGTTGGCCATCACTGTTCTAGGTAGTATACAGTGCTGCTGATGTACTTTATATCTTGTTCTCAAGAACTTCAGAATTGCTTGTTCACCTTCTCCTCCTTCTCATAGCTTGACCACCCCTCAGGGTTCCGGCTGGCCTGGTTCACTCACAGGCAATGACGGCTGTGCCATGTTGCCTCCATTGGTTGCGCCTCCGACGGACGTCTCTCCACTGCTTTTTACGCATGGAAGCTTGGAGGTGAGAAGTTACCAGAACTCACAACTGATGTTGCAGAACTAATCCCAGGGACTCTCTTGGAAAGGGGCTTCAAAGAAGAGAGAAGACCATTGACTCTCTCCTGGGTCCTGCAACAGTTAGTAGACCCCACTGATTTTATAATTCGGGCATGGAACAGTAGGTGCTCTGAACTTTGGACCATAAGATCAGCCTTTGGTATGTGGTTCCTGCAAAGATGGAAGCCAGTTGAAGTTGAAGCAGCTTCTGGAAACATAATATTGACTTGGTCGGGAGTTTCAGAGGATGCTGTTTTGGCAGCCCACAGCATGTGATGAAAGACCTTGGCTGTTGGACAGATGAATACTTGCACTTTTAATTGGGTGTTTCCAAGAAACAGTTTTCTTTTCTTCCCAGGCTGTCTCTTCTTCCTCTCCCCAACAGCATGAGATAACTGTTCTGGATAACACCTCCAATTGCACATCCATAGCTGGGAAAGTTCTTGAGTTGTGATGGCGAACCTTGGCACTCCAGATGTTCCTGGACTTCAACTCCCAGAAGCCCAAGCCGCCATGAATCCACACAAATGGGTTTACTGCGATTCATCCTGCCCGCGCCGTCCCCATCGCTCCCGGAAGTGGAAGTAAAATGCGCCCATACGGTTAAGGCTCTTCTGGGTTAACCCTTCCTCCATACGGGCACGTTTTACTTCCGCTTCCGGGAGCAACGAGGGTAGCGCGGGCCGGGTGAATCGTAGTAAACCCATTTGTGTGGATTCAAGGGTGCTTGGGCTTCTGGGAATTGAAGTCCAAGAACATCTGGAGTGCCAAGGTTCGCCATCATGGTTCTTGAGTCTTCCTGCAATGATTAGGAGCATCTCCAGGTGCTTAATCGTTTGGAAAAGGAGTTTTGGAGTCAAAAGCCTTCTATGAACTTTTCAAGCTTTTTAGAGATGGTACATTTTAAAGTGTGGGATAGTAACAAAAGAAGGTTAACCTTTGTGATACAAGTGCCATATAACATCACAATTAAGTTTTACCCTCCATTTCATTATCCTGGGACTCCCAAAGCAAATTCTAATCTTGCATGTGGCTTATATCACCTTTTGACTTGGCTGCTTGTGTTGGGTTAGCCTTCTCCAGTGGCAAGGTGTCATTGCAACAAACAGTTAACTTGGCTGGCAAAGAGGAAAGTTGAGCTTGGGGTGGGGTGGGGATTTCTTAACAACCTCCAAAGAGCATCTTGCTCTGTACCTGAGAGCAGCCTTTTGGGATCAGAAAGGATATTAAGGAATATTTCCCCTCTCACTTCTCAAAAATATGGAGCCATGGTCAGTAATCTAGGACTAAGACCATAAACCTGGGGTGCCCAAACTTTTTGGACCATGGGCCGGTCACGTGGTTCCTCCCACTGGACTTGGAAGTAAAATCCACCTTGCAATCTGTTTTGCAACAGGATGAGATAGATTTTAAGCTGCCATTTTCTCTGCTTAAAACACTGCCAGAGTAATCTGTCCCAGGTGTGTCCTTCTGAGAAGAACAGGAAGAGGTTTATAAAGGTTACTTCTTTAACTACAAGCACCAGTGACCAAACTGGCCAAGGGTTTCTAGGAGTTGTGGTCTAAAAAAAGTAACTTTTTCCAGTCACTGTGTTTAGTTGCATCTCCTCACCAGTGGTAAACCCTGTAACCAAAAGGTACTGTCTGGATCAGAGCAGAACATGTGGGGCTCCAGATGTTGTTGAACTACAACTCCCATGATTCTTCATTAATGTGTTGACTAGGGGAGAGATGGGAGGTGTAGCCCAATGTGAGGACCAGCGTTTCTTAATCCTAGCCTAGGCCAGCTGCTTCTATGTCACCCAGCCAGCAGTGGTCTTGTGTGATGTGGTGTGGTGTTCCCCAATCTTTGGGTTTTGGACTTCAATTCCCAGAAGCCCAAGCCCCCTGTGAATCCACATGAATGGTTTTACTGCGATTGTCATTCCCGGAAGCGGAAGTAAAACACACCCATATGAGCACGTTTTACTTCCGCTTCCAGGAGCGACAAGGGCAGCACGGGCTGGATCAATCGCAGTAAATCCATTCGTGTGGATTCACGGGGGGCTTGGGCTTCTGGGAATTGAAGTCCAAGAACATCTGGAGTGCCAAGGTTCGCCATCACGGTTATAGTTGATAGCCAATCCCTGTTTACAATTTGTGGGTGTGTGGGAACCAAAAGTCCAGAACTAAAGTTATAATTGCACATATTGCACAAAAAGGGATTGTGTGTGGCTCTCGAGCTAAAGGCAGTCTTTGCGATCTCCAGATTTCCTGCACAGGTTTTACTCATAACTCCTGATCAGGAACGCGCATGGGTTGAATTTGGATGTTCTCCACACAGAGCTAAATATATGGCTGTTCTTCTTAGGGCTGACTCCGTCTGTTGGGTCCAAAAACTGTTCTATGCTGCCTTATAGAAGTTCCATTGTAGAAGTTTGGGTTGCACAAAGTGTTCTGGTCCAAAATGGGGTTATTTTGCACCCCAGAAGTTGTTTTTTGTTTTTTTTTACTTGACCAAACACACCATTGTGGGGAAATGTCTGGCCAGTTACTAGAAAACCAGTCTTGCTCTCCCTTGGGAGTGAGTGTGTGTGCGTGCATGCGTGCGAGTGCGCATGAGTGAGCGCAAGACTTACCATTACCATATTGCAACTGAGACTAATATTCAGAGGAGCTGCTAGGTAAGATTAAGGGTTCCTGGGATGTGCAGATACAGACAGTGATGTCTCTTTGGCTGTTAATGGAAATGAGAACATCCCCTAGAATCAGACATGACTGGCTTTTGGGCAAGAGAGACCTTTAACATTATTCTGTACTCTCCTCCAGGTACCTAAAACAGGTGCACAGGAGAGAGAATGTGGAGCATTGATCGGGCTGCAGAATGACACAACTGAAGGGGGAGAGAGACGCTGGGCCCCCTTGGGATGATGGTCCCACATCAGGAGGGGAAAGAGGTGGCTCAAAACAAACACAGTTGCTATTATGTCTCCTGGGGCACACATTGTGGTTTTGTGGACAGAGTGATGGACTAAGATGCAAGATATCTGGGTTCGAATCCCTGCCCCACCATGGAAGTTCACTGTTGGGGAACGATGGGATCGGTTTCACTTAAGAGGACTAAACAAAGGTTCCCTTGTGCTTGTGATACACTCAAGCCAGGACTTGAACCCTTTGCCCATCTCACACCAAAGAGTGATGGAGCCACTGTAGCATGGCTTCTGAGACACAACATTTTTCGCTTACGAAGTCTTACAATGTACCCAGAGCACTTTAAGTTTGCGTTTAGGAGTGTGGGGTTGCCATTGATCGATGCAGCTTCCTTGCTCAACTTTTGCACTGAGTGGTACAAGTGGGATTGTATGAAGCACATGAGGAAATGACATCTGGCGGGAATGGGTTCCTCCTTAGTCATCTCATGGGCAGCAGATTAAATTTCTAAACCCCTCGCCAAGCCAGTGCTGTGTTCCGGCAAAACAGAGTTACATTGCAATTATTATATACTGCTATAGCCCCAAACTGCCTTCAAGCAGGGCTGAGGAATGATTGTATCGCTGGGCTGGTGGGCTGGTTCTGTGGCCGTGATGGCGAACCTTGGCACTCCAGGCGTTCTTGGGAGTTCAATTCCCAGAAGCCCACGTCTCTGTGAATCCACATGAATGGGCTTAGTGCACGTAAACAGCTATTCTTGAACTTCAGTTTCCCAGAAGCGCAAGTCTCGGTGAATCCACACGAATGGATTAAAGTTCTCAAGAACACCTGGAGTGCCAAGTTTGCCATCACGGTTCCATGGTCTCCCGTTGGCTGGCTTTCTCTCCACAAACTGGCTGGCTGTTAAAGGAGGATCAGTTCGCGAATGTACTTGGTTGTTTTCTTCACCCAAAGTGTTATATTTTGAAATAAAGAGGCTTTTTTTTCCCTTGTGAGAGTGAGTGTGCAAAGACTGTTTTCTTTCTTGTTCAGCTGAAGTTCACGGAAGGAGGCTGCCCCAGTGCCAACCTCTCAAGCGCATAGAGCCACAGAGTCCCAACTGATTGGACAACATCTAATTATTCCTTTTAAAATCTCTAGCCAAGAGGATATGGCTGAGAAAAGGAGACTGAGGGACGCAATAACACTTTTCAAATACAGTGGAACCTCGGTTCATAAACGGCTTGGTTAACATATCGCAAAAAGGAATCCATAGAAAATAGTGGCTCGGTTTAAGGAACTCTTTTTTGGATCGGATTCATTGGTTTTCAATACATTTCTATGGGAAACTGAGTTTCAGTTCTTATATTTTGATTTTCAATGCATTCCTATAGGAAATTCAGTTTAAGTAATTTTTGCTTTAAGAAACGTCCCGGAGAACGCATTAATTATGGTGACCAAGTTCTTACTGTTCTTGAAAGATGGTCATAAAGAAGAAGGGAAGGATCTGTTCTCCGTCGTCCCAGAATGCAGGTCACGTAATAACGGGTTCAAGTTACAGGAAGGCAGATATAGGCTGAATGTCAGAAAAGACGTCTTGATGGTTAGAGTGGTACAACAATGGAACTGGTGACCTCAAGAGGTGGCGAGCGCTCCAACACCCAAAGCATTCAAGTGAAAATTAGACCACCATATGGCATATCTGATTTGATTTGGATTTTATCTAGAGGGCCTAAAAGGCCCTTTCCATCTCAGTGAGTCTGTGACCATGAATTTTTCAACAAAATTTTGAAATAACGAAAACCTATGCAAGGCGAACAGATAAGTGCATGAGAGATTGTACAGCTCCTCTTATTCGAGTCTACGTGGCAAGTTATGGGGGTGGGGTGGGGAATTAGATATAACCACCCCACATTCCTATTTCTTCCAAGCCATTTTGCTTGCCCTGCAAGGTTACATGTAAAACACCTTTAAAAAAAATGGTGTCAGAAGCACACCAAGGTGCTTTCTGGGTTGAAAGGATTTTTGCTAAAAGAATTCCACTCACGGGACGCCCAAATGAGGCTCCTTTCATATTCCCAAGATCTCTTCCCACCAAAGTGGTCCCTTATTTGTCTACTTGCAACTTCTTGCTTTCAAACTGCTAGGTTGGCAGGAGCTAGGATAGAAACAGGCACTCATTCTGTCACACATCACTCAGGTCTTGAACTGTTGACTTGCCGACCTTCCAGCTAACAAGGCAAGCTTCTTAACCACTTAGCCACCACAGTCCCTAGCTTAAAGGCATTAGTGTATCAGTTGAGCTATACCATACCATCAATTTTGACTTAGGGGCAATGCAACAATTACATGATCTATTTTGGGGGGAAATTGACCCCCTCCCCATGTAGTCCGACTAATTTTTGCTTCAAAACACCCCCCCCCCTAAAATTACGTAATCCAGAGCTTTTGTATCGAAAGTCTAATTTTTAGAGCTTTTCACTATTGGTGCCTAATGCAGCATAATCATCTAATAAAATAAAAACTATCTATGGACCAGGTATTATTTATTTATTTCATAACCAGTATGAGATATTATACAAACTTATGTCAGTTAGAAATCAATTGCACAAGCAATTCAATAATCTCAAATCGGATCAAAATTCCCAGAGATCCATTTTTAAACCTAAAAAAGCGTCATGTTTCTAAACCACAACAGCTCCAAATGGATTATGTAATCTTTGGCCTGACACACACACCCCGGCCCCACGTGATTTTCCATAATTCAGATGGCAGATCCCCTCCCTCCTTCAAGGATCACGTAATTGTTGAATGGCCCCTTAGGGTGACCCTTTCCAGGATTTTCTAGGTAGAAAATACACAAGTATTCCCATTTCCTTCCCCCGGGGGCGCCTGGGGACTCTAGCAGTTTGCCCAAAGCCATATAGGATGGCTCCCCCCCCCATGGTAGTGGGAATTGAACCGCCAACCTCTGGTTCAACAACCAGATACCTAACTCAATGAGCTATCCAGCACACATGCAGATGTTTAGGCACTGGTTCTATGTGTAAGAAATCCTCTAAGCAAGGGGTGGCCAACTTTGGTGCTCTGGGTGTTCTTGGACTTCCATTATCAGAAGACCCAAGTAAGCACACCTGCCGATCGTGGCTTCTGGGAATTGAAGTCCAAGAACATCTGGGGACCCAAGTTTGGCCACCCCTGCTAGCTGAAAGTGGTATGTCTTCATTGCGTCTTCCATGACAATACTTCTCACACCAGCATCATTAAGGTGCATATAGTACAGCGTTTTTTATTCCCATGAGGTTTTACATCATAAATGCATCCCTTCGCATGACCAAAGGTGCTCAGTACATTTGCACAGACAGCCCTCAATTCCTGCTTCCCCCCTTCTTTCTTTGAACGAGGAATCGCCTCTTGCAGAGCTTTACCCGTAGCATTTTACAGTAAGAGCAATTCTACATGCATTTCCCTGAGAACAGAACAGACGTGGGTTCACATCTCCTGGAGCACTGAAAGAAGGTTCAGGATGAAGGAAGGACTGTGTTTCAAGGGCAGGTGGGCTGGAGATTTGGGTCACACAGGATAAAAAGACACACACGCACACCCCTCCACTGCACAAGCTTATGGGCTAATACTTAGCTAGAGTTATGCATTGCTTCTAGCTGCATGGGGTGTCCTGGAACCAAGTATCCTCAATGCTACAACACTAGCCAGATGTTGATCTACCACACAAAGCTGATGCAAGGATCCTCTTTCCTCACAGACAGAAAGAGCCTGAGACGTCACAAGTCACAGCAAACATCCACCCAATGTGTACCTACCTGCCTGGGAAATGGTTGGCTTTATAAAGTGGGACCTCCTGGGGAAATTCTCCCATGTACTGTAGACGTCCTACAGTTCGCTGAGCAAAGAAACTCAACGTTGATGTCCCCCAAGCTCAGTATCATCCTCACCAGCCCTTCCCATACTAGGGAAAGCAGGGTCAACTTAGAAAAGAGAATCCATCTTGGGCTGAGAGCCAGCTTGTAACACCAAGCTCACATTGGCCAGTTCCCTCCACGTAATGTGGGGGAGAAAAATAAGGAAATATTGAACTTCTGCCCTCAATGTACATGGATCACTAAGCTGAGAGGGGGGTAGAGTATTACTTGTATTAACTACAGCTTCCAGGTTTTCCCCTGTTGTGTGGGAGATTCTAGGACCGTGATGGCACTCCAGATCTTCTTGGACTTCAATTCCCAGAAGTCCAAGTCTTTGTGAATCCACACGGATGGGTTTACTGCGCATATGCAAAACCATTGGGCTTCTGGGAACTGAAGTTTCAAGAACACCTTGAGTGCCAAAGTTTGCCATCACTGTTCTAGGAACCGTAACTCAAAACAATTAACTTTTGCCAGTATCTCAGATTGGAGAATACAGGAATTTTGTCAGAATCGGAGGAAGCACCACAGTGACTCTTTAGCATAGTGTGTGTGACTAGATTGTTTGGGTGGATTAAAATAATTCATAAATTTGAGTTTATGGAAAAGCTGGTTAGTGCTAGGCTGAGGCAGGCAGAAGCACTACCTCCACTGAGAAACTTTATAGGGAGAAAGCAGAACACGAACTAATCATGGTTAAGTGCAGATTTTCAGCTGGGATGAATGGATGATGAAGAGTAACTGGCTGCATGATGTGTTCTACATTTTCAAGGGCCATTTTAAAAAACCCTTTTCAAGTGATGGCGAACCTTGGCACTCCAGGTGTTCTTGGACTTCAATTCCCGAAAGCCCAAGTCTCTGTGAATCCAAACGTACATGCAGTAAACCCCATCCGTATGGATTCAGAGACTCAGCAGACAAAGCAAGGAGACTGGGAATTGAAGTCCAAGAACACCTGGATAATAAACCCATTTGTGTGGATTCACAGAGATTTGGGCTTCTGGGAACTGAACCCCTTCTCTGCATGTTAAATAAATGTGCCATGAAAGACTTCAACAGGACTAAAACCAGCCTCTTGACAGGTGCCAAACCTTTAAACTGCAAAGCTGCCCAGGCTGGTTAATACAGTTCTTGCTTCACGAAGAAAAGAAGGAGAAGTGGAAGGAAATAAAAAGAATAATCTCTACCCATTTTCAGCGGGAGCTACAGATTTTGTGCCACTTCATAGCTCGAAGCTTCAAAGAAAACTTTTCGGGAGCTTGGAAAGCTCATTTGTCTTAAGATTACTAGAGTCCCAAGTTGGCTGACCGGTCTCCATTCACAAAGGTCATTTCTCCCCCCACCCCTTCAACCCTGCTCTCTTTTCCTTCTGGGGGGAGGCATGGGCAACTCTGGCATATGTAGGGATCAATTTCACATCCCTAGGATCCCCCATGGAGTGCACCAGCCCTGGAAAATGAAAAAAAGGGCGTGTTGGGGTTTTTTAAAGACAAAATGCAAGTGCAAAACATTTGCCCACCCTTGCTTTAGGTCTACACTTAACTTGGGTTTTCTGGTATTATTGCTTTTCAACAGCATCTGCTGGAGGTTTTCACATCATGCAGGACAAGATATTGGTCACCAGGTGAGTTGAGCAGGAGCCCTGAAATCTCATGTGCATGGCACACCCTTCCTCTCCAGAGCAGAGGTGGGTAGTAAGTTAGCTGTCCACTAGCAACTCAGCAACATATTTTGTGACCCTCTTGTAAGGAAGTTCTTGTTAAAAATGCTATACTGGAGGAAATGACCCAGGGAAACCCTGCGTGCATCTTTTAAAACAGAATGTGGAGTGTGTTTTACTTCACAGTGGGCGGAATCCTACTGCAATTTCATTTTGGAGCCTGTGTTCTCTTGTAACCTGTGACAGCCAATTGTAATGCATTAAGGCAATGCGGGTTACACACCTGGTTACATGCGCACACAACCAGGTGTGTGACCAGCCTCTTGTCACTTCACTGCAATTCCTTGCACACGTTCACTTCTTCTGGAATCAAGTCCCGAAACATTTTCGGCAAAGGCAAAAACTGATTTCCATTTGGAGAGACTCCGTCAAGTTCAGAGCAGGCCGGTGGACCGCAAGGATTCCACCCAGAAAGGAAACGAAGTCAGACTCTCTTTATACCGGACAATTATCCTCCGGGGAGAATTTTGGCCAATACGGAGAGCCAGAATGTAAATGTGCAAACTGGAGAAAGCAGTCAGATGCCCAGGGTCTTCTGCCAGCTAAGCTCCTTGTGCTAAGACTGGAACAAGACTCTTGCGACCGCTCACACAAACCGCTTCGGGAGCCAAGAGGCCATCTCTTATCCAAAGCCACATCACTGCAGAGGCCGCAAAAGGTTCCTGAAGTTTTCCAGTTCTTTAACACTTGTTGAAATCCTGCGTTAGAAGAAAGAGAAAGACGGTTCTTAGGATATTTTGGGTTGCAAGCTATCAGAAAAGATTTCTTTGTTTGTTAAGTTTATTGGGAGAAAGGCAGCTTATATGAGCAAACAAATAAGTACCACTCAGTTAATGATAAACCATTAAAGTGGGTGTTTTACAAAGAGAAAGTAGAAAATTTCCACCCACCATCCCAACTCAACTAACAGAGATTACCCAATAGTAATTAGATTTATGTACTGTCCAATAGTGCTTAGTGCGCTCTCTGGGCAGTTCACAAGGTACTGTATTTTCTGGCGTATAAGACTACTTTTTAACCCCGAAAAATCTGTGCCAAAGTCGGGGGTTGTCTTATAGGACAGGTACTTAACTGCAGCTTGTTTCCCCTTGCTTCATGTGTCCGGCGCATATGGTGGGGGGTGCCGCGGCTGAGTCCCTGCTCTGTGCGGGGAGTATGAAGCAAGGGGAAGCAAGCTGCACACATCTTCCTGTACCTCGAGGAGGAGAATGTGAGCGTGGATTGGCTCTCCACCAGAACCTGCCCATTCGACTAGGAGGGCTGCGCGTCTTCGGGTTGAGTGTGGGTTAATTTTTATTTGGTGTGCATTGGAAAAGAGGTAGTCTTATACGGCAAGTATATTCCAAACTCTATATATTAACTGGAAAAGTTGGGGGTCGTCTTATACGCCCAGTCATCTTATACGCCGGAAAATACGGTCATTAACATTTTGCTCCCAACACACTGGGGACTCATTTGACTGAACTTGGAAGGATAGAAGCCTGAGTCAACCTTGAGCCCTTGTCAGGACCGAACTCGCAACCTTTTGGTTGCAGTACAGCAGCTTTTAAGGACTGCACCACCAGGGCTCCTTGTATATAGTCAGGCATTGAATTTCCAAGTATGGTTAATCAGACAAGTCCCATCATAAAGACCCTCATCTTCCTTAACTGTTACTATTACTGCAATTAGTACCCAGAGGTATACCACCTCAGAACATGGAAGCTCCATTTGGGGACAGTGGCTTGTAGCGACTAATATGGTTTGTTGCACTTTCAGAGTAGGAAAAACCTTCACTCGCAGCCTGCAGGTTATCAGAAATCAGGGTCAGGCTCGTGTTGGCCCGGCGGGATACTGGGATGTCACTGCGTGCCCCTACTTGTAACTCATAGGGCCATGCCACCTTGGCGGTTTCCACTCCCACTTTGGCTCCTCTCACCAGGCTCCCCTCCACCCTGTGGGAGAAAGTCCGAAACGCTTCGGCAGCAGCACAGAGATAATAATAATACGGTTTGGCTTTTAAAAAAACCATAATACTATTATCATCTCTGCACCGCTTCCAAAGCGCTTCGGACTTTCTTCCACAGGGCGGAAGCGAGCCAGGCGAGAGGAGCCAAAACGGTAACAGAAACTGCCAATGTGGCATGGCCCTTTAAGTGATAAGTTATAAGTAGGGGCGCACAGCGACACATCCCAGTATCCCGCCGGGCCAGCATGGGCCTGCTCAGGGTTTGTACTAACAATCTTTTAAGCCACTTATCTAAATCACAGCCTGAAGAAAAGGTATAAAGTGGTACCTCGGATAAAGTGCAATTCAGATAAAGTCCAATTCGGACAAAGTTGCGGTTTTCATGCACACGTGATGCATCACATAAAGTCCAAAACTGCCAAAAATGGATGTTACCCAAGGTACCTCGGTTAAAGTCCAAAATCTAATGCATCAGCCATTTGATTCGGATAAAGTCCAACTTGTGGAACGGAGTTTGGACTTTATCCGAGGTTCTACTGTATTTTGAATTAGAAACCTCAGAACTCCCCAGACATGGAGGCAGCCCAGAAAAGTAATCTGTTCTAAATCTCTGATCTGAATAAACAAATCTTACGCCTACCAATTCACCTTTGAATATTTGTACACTGGACAACACAAGACAAAGTTTGCGATGTAAATAATGGTTAATGGAAACCATGATTTGTTGTGACATCTAAACTGAGCTAATGCAAAAGAGACTGTACAGGAGGAGGAAAAAAAGATCATTATTCAGCAATATAGTCTCACGTTTGCCACCACAAATGGCAGACTCACCTTCCAAAAGCATTGAAGAAAGACACGATCTCTTGCCTTGTCAGATGGAATTTGTGTGAAGGACCCCTTTCCGGCATGTTCTCTATCAGGCTCTGAGAAAACAGGATTTTCAGAGCCGTTCCCAAGCCCTGAGTCTGTAGGCAAGGAGAAGACAACGCTGGTTAAGTCAATTTACAACAAGCCTTTTTCCCCAGAGTGAGCCTTTAGACCAGTGGTTCCCAATGTGGGGCACATGCCCCACAGGGGGACTTCAATTTCCAGAAGCCTAAGTTAGTACACTGGCTGATCAGTGCTTTGGGGAATTGACTGAGGCTTCTGGGAATTGAAGCCCAAGAACCAAAAGTTAGGAAACACTGCTCTGTGAATCCACAGGAATGGGTTTACTGCACAGTACGTAAACCCAGTACAGAGCAGTATTTCCCAACCTTTGGTTCTTGGACTTCAATTCCCAGAAGCCTCAGTCAGTACATGGGGGAATTGACTTAGGCTTCTGGGAATTGAAGTCCAAAAACCAAAGGTTAAGAAACACTGTCTTTGACCGTAAACGGTGGGACACGTAGTCCACCATACCTAGATGGCTGTGGAAAGCTGAGGTAGCACATGACTGTTGCCCAAGATCACCAGAAAGGCATGGCCACCCAATTAGTGCTCCTAACTCAAATGATCTTCCCAAATATGTATCCAAAGAAAAATGCATCTGAAGACAAGGGATACTGCGTACCTGCCCCACCAACTGGCAGCTTTTGGGAAGATGCATTCTCAACCTTTGAACAACCTTTGAAGTCGGAGCACCTGTGGCGGCCCCTCCTGTGGCTTGAAAAGGTTCCATCACCACCGAAGTCCCGGAGGCTTCGCGCTCCTTCCCCCATCCTGGCCAGGTGGGGGTGAAGTCGGAGCACCTGTGGCAGCCCCTTCCGCCGCTTGAAAAGGCTCCATCGCCACCGGTGTTTCGGAGGCTTTGTGTTCTTTCAACATGAGTGGTAGAGGACTATTGCTGCTCCTTCCCCAGCCCGGCATTGGCCGCGGGGAAGTCACGCTCACCTGGTGCTCCAGCGGCGCAAACTTTAAAAACTGCCGCGGTCGCCGCCCGTTCATCTCCTTCCCCGTTCATCTCCTTCCCCGGCCCAGCATTGGCTGCAGGGAAGTCGAGTGCACCTGTACATTGTACTTTTCTGATTTGTATTTGTAATTTGCATTTGGAATTGTATATTTTTTCTGTGTTGGTATACCTATGTAGTACGCCGCCTCGAGTCGCACATGGTGTCAAGTGAGGCGGGATATAAATCCGATAATAAATAAATAAATATAAAATCAGGAAGAATGCCCCTTCTAGCATGAAGTTGACCAACCTGACTTCTTGTTAGTACTTTAATAAAAAATAACGTATTAAACGTATTAATAATGGGGGCACATTTAGGCAAACCAAAAGTCACTTAACAAACAGAACTTACAGGTAGAAGGTATGTCGCATATTATTGTTAGACAACTGACCATGGTAGTGTGGCGATACAGGAAGAAGCAAGCACATCACTGGGAGAAGAAGCAACTTCTATACACAAATGTACACTATAGAGGCCAGCTTTGTGGGTTTTGAGCCACAAATAAACCTAGAGTGTCCCCTCCTTTCACACCTTAGGTCGGTGATGGCCAACCTTGGCACTCCAGGTGTTCTTGGACTTCCCAATTCGCAGAAGCCTAAGTCAGTACTCCTGTTGACTTGGGCTTCTGGGAAATGAAGTCCAAGAACAGCTGGAGTGCCAAGGTTCACCACCACTGCCCTGGGTGAATACCTCCTTGTTTCTCAAACCGCTGGCTGAAATCCTGTTGCTCAGTAGAGTAAGCTGCACTAGAGTAGACTCAATGTTTTCTGAAAGCCTTCCTAGTGGGGCCTCCAGCATCTCTGTTTTTATTTCACAGGATAATGGAGTTGGAAGGGGCCTCTAAGGTCATCCAGCCCAACACCCTGCGCTCAAGGCAGGAATCTAAAATCAAAACAGATGTGACAGATGGTAGTCTAATTCTCTATTGAATACCTCCAGTGTTGGGGCGCTCACCACCTCTCGAGGCAGTGGGTTCCACTGTCGTACTGCTCCACCCAGTTTTCCTACATCTGGCTTCATTTAATTTGAGACCATTATTATGTGTCCTGCACTCTTGGGTGACTGAGAACAGATCCTGCCCTTCCTCTATATGACCACCTTTCAGGTATTTGAAGAGTGCTATCATGTCCCCTCTCAGGCTCCATTTCTCAGTCATATCCTCTTGGGTTAGAGATTTTAAAAGCTGTTGTAAACTCAAGCTTGTGGCCTCTTTTAGGGAGTCAATCCATCTCATATTTGGTCTCCCTTATTTCCTGCTGTCTTCTTTATCTCCCCCCCCCCCAGCCCAGGGAATATTGTATTTATTAGCAAAGCAAAGCAATCACACTTCCATCCCGCCCCATAACACTAAGTGCACCCTCTGGGCAGTTCACAAATTAATTAGCACTTTGCCCCCAACATTTTACCAACCTCGAAAGGACGGAAGGCTGAGTCAACTTTGAGCCCTGGTCAGGATTGAACTTACAACCTTGTATTTATTAGTCTATACCCGTGATGGCAAACCTTGGCACTCCAGATGTTCTTACACTTTAATTCCCAGAAGCCCAAGCCCCCGTGAATCCACACGAATGGGTTTACTGTGATTCATCCGGCCTGTGCTGCCCTCGTCGCTCCTGGAAGTGGAAGTAAAACACGCCCAGACGGTTAAGGCTTTCCTGGGTTAACCCTTCCTCCGTACAGACGTGTTTTACTTCCACTTCCGGAAGCGACGAGGGCGGCACAGGCCGGATGAATCGCAGTAAACCCATTCGTGTGGATTCATGGGGGCTTGGGCTTCTGAGAATTGAAGTCCAAGAACATCTAGAGTGCCAAGGTTCACCATCACGGGTCTATGCTGCATATCAGAGAGTGAACCAAAGCAAAACAAAAATGTTGTAACATTTAAAGACTAACTGCAGTATTTCAATGTTAGCTTTCATGGATTAAGTCCACTTTGTGGACACACGTGCGCATGCGCACACGCACACACAGCAACTATCCCAAGGTCTTCCAGTGAGTTTCATGGCCAAATAGGGGTTTGAATCCAAGCCTTCCAATTGAAGCAATTTACAAATGCTGGCCAAAGTCTTACTGGAACCGTGTAGCATAAACCCCAAAATTGCAAAATCACTGCTTGCAGTCATTCCAGTCATAAGCTTGGTTGCAAACCAAAGCATGCAAATGACAGCCAAAAAAACTGCAAAAACTGCTCTGACAATTTACCTTTATGCAGGTAGCATTTCACAGCAGTATTCTGGCTGTTTTGAAATAAACAAACATATATCTCTGATCTGTAGGACAACAACAGCCAGGCCATTCCCTAGCACCCACCTGATGGAAATGAATGGGTCCTGGCTAAGCCCAATGGCCTTCCGACCAAGGTTTTTTTTTCCTTGCATAGACAATATCTTGCAAGTGGCTTCTGGATGTTAGAGATAAAGCTGCCTTATACCGGAGAGACTGTGGCGGCTTAGTGGTTAAGACGCTGAACTTGATGACTGGAAGGTCGGCAGGTCAGCAGTTTGAGACCAGTGCTGCATGACGGAGTGAGTTTCCATCTCTGTCCCAGCTACTGCCAACCTAGCAGTTCAGAAGCAAGAAATTGCAAGTACCGTAGATAAATAGGTACCGCCTCAGCGGGAAGGTAAACAGCGTTCCTTGCACTCTGGTGTTTAGTCATGCCTACCACATGTCCACGGAAACGTCTGCAGACACAAGACAGCGCTGGCTCTTTGGCTATAAACAGAGATGAGCACTGAACCCTAGAGTCGGATACAACTGGCTTTCGAGGCCAGGGTGAACTGCCTTATATTGAGTCCAACCTTTAGCCTGTCTTTCCCAGTCTTTTCAAGACTTATTGTTAGCCATTTCTCTCCAATGTTTCATAAGAACATAAGAACAGCCTTGGTGGAAGAGGCCACAGGAGCCCATGATCCAGTCCAGCATTCTGTCTCACACACAGTGGCTCACCATTTCCTTCAGGGTATTATTCCCAAGGAGATGCCTTCACCTGCTTAGGATTCCCTGGAAATGGCATTGAGAGATATCCTGCCTATCTTTCCAAACCCGAGGTTGTCCTTAGGTAAAGGTAAAGGTTTCCCTTGCTCGAAAGCCAGTCGTATCCGACTCTAGGGTGCAGTGCTCATCTCTGTTTCTAAGCCGAAGAGCCAGCGCTGTCTGCTTCTGCAGACGTTTCCGTGGTCATGTGGCAGGCATGACTAGACACCGGAGCGCACGGAACGCTGTTACCTTCCCACCGAAGTGGTCCCTATTTATCTACTTGCAATTTCTTGCTTTCGAACTGCTAGGTTGACAGGAGCTAGGATGAAGACGGGAGCTCATTTCCGTCCTGCAGTACTCGGGAATCGAACTGCTGACCTTCCGCTTCCCAGTCAGCGTCTTAGCGACTTGAGCCACTGCAGTTGTCCTTAAGTATCCATAATTATAGCCATTGATAGCCTTGTCCTCCATGAACTTGTCTAATCCTTTCTTAAAACTGTTAAGACTGGCAGCTGTCACCACTTCTTCTGGCAGGGAGTTCCATAGACCAGTAATCCTCTGGGTGAAAAAGTACTTTCTCTTATTTGTTTGAGAACTAGTACCCAAAAGTTTCATGGAGTGTCCCCTAGTTCTAGTGTTGTGCGATAGGGAAAACAGTTTTTCCTTATCTACTTTGTCCACACCATGCATGATTTTATAAACTTCAATCAGGTCACCTCTTAGACGCCGTCGTTCAAGAGTGAAGAGGCCCAACCGTTGCAGCCTCAGATGGTCAGGAAGGTGTTCCAGTCCCCTAATCATTCTGGTTGCCCTCCTCTGTACTTTCTCCAACTCCATAATATCCTTCTGGAGGTATGGCGACCAGAACTGTACACAATATTCCAGATGGGGCCTCACCATAGATTTATAAAGAGGCAAAATGACACTTGCTGACTTATTTTCTATACCCTTCCTAATGATCCCTAGCATCGAGTTTGCTTTTTTCACTGCTGAGGCACACTGAGTTGACATCTTCATTGAGCTGTCCACCAGGACACCAAGGTCCCTTTCCTGGTTTGTCGCAGAGAGTTCAGACCCCATCAGTTTATAAATGTAATTGGGGTTCTTTGCGCCAACATGCATCACTCTGCACTTACTAATGTTGAAGCTCATTTGCCACTGTTTTGCCCACTCCCCCAGTGTCAAGAGATCCCTCTGGAGCTCCTCACAATCTCTCACAGTTTTCACTACCCTGTATAATTTAGTGTCGTCAGCAAATTTGGCTACCTTGCTTTTTACTCCTACCTCTAGATCATTTATGAAGAGGTTGAAAAGCAGGGGTCCCAGTACTGAACCTTGGTGGACCCCACTCTTTACTTCCCTCCACTTGGAGAAGTGTCCATTTAGTGCTACCCTCTGTTTCCTGTCCCTTAGCCAGTTGCTAATCCAGGACAAGACCTGTCCCTTTATTCCATGACTGGCAAGTTTATTCAAGAGCCTTTGGTGTGGGACCTTGTCAAAAGCCTTCTGAAAGTCCAGATAAACAGTGTCAACTGGATCCCCCTTAAGCAGTTTCAAGCAGTGTTTTCTTGTCCACACCTAAGCTTCCCTGGAACGGAACCCGGAACATCCCATACAAAGCAGATGCGCGTTCCCCTTCAAACCTTCTGGAGCCACCCCTGTTCTGTGCCTCCTCTGTACCCACTTCAGCATGCTAGTTAGCTTAGCAAACCAGGATATCATTCCTCTGCCAAATGACGATCTAGTTGACAGGTGCATTCGTCAGCAAACCATCTGAACCCGAATTCCCAAAATGGAAAATCCAGCCCTTTTCTGTTAAAAATCTGCAACCGTAAGCCAGATTCGACATCCTTTGATTTCAAAAATCCATCATATTTGAAGCAAACCAATTTTCGAAAGGCGAGTTGAGGAGTAATAAGAGTGGTTATTGACCTGCAGCTTTCCCCAAAGACGGCATTTGAAACATCCAACGCAGTCCATGATCCTTGAAATGTTCCTGAAATGGAGCCGAAACTCTTCCTGGAAAAAGGAGAAAGAGGAGGTTGCTTGTAAGGAATCCCCCTGGCATCTCATTTACCTAAACATTGCAAAGCATCCAGAGCACATGGAATGCTGTTACCTTTCCTGCCAAGCAGTACCTATTTGTCTACTTGCAAAGTCTTGCTTTCAAACAGCTAGGTTGGCAGGAGCTGGGACTGACAACAGGAGCTCACTTTGTCGGGTCTCAAACTGCTGACCTGCCAACCTTCCAGTTGTCAAATTCAGTGTCTCAACCACTAAGCCACTGCAGTCCCTCTTACGTAGAACTCCTAAAACAGAGTGGACACGCTGTGTGGTACCACTAGCCCTTCACTCCATGGACGTGGATAGTGAACTGAAAGCCATACAGTACATGATTTGGAAAAAAATCCAGTTTTTTTCTTCTTCTTAGAAGGATGCACACCTTAACAGGGAGGGACGCATACAGCATTTCGGTTCTCTGTGGCACACACACCCCGGTCCTCAAAATTCCCTTGTTGTTGTTGTTCAGTCGCACAGTCGATTCCGACTCTTTGCAACCCCATGGACCATTGCCCTCCAGGCACCTCTATCCTCTACCATCCTCCTCATCCCGCCCAGCCCTGTGCCTACTGCATCCATGATGCCATCTAGCCATCTCATCCTTGGCCGTCCCCTTCTTCTTTTGCTCTCCACCTTTCCCAGCAATCAAGGCCTTCTCAAGTGAATAATCCCTTCTCATTTGATGTCCAAAGTACTTCAGCTTCATCTTTGTTATTTGTCCTTCTAAGGAGCAGTCAGGACTAATCTCTTCTAATATTGACCTATTAATTCTCCTCGCTGTCCAGGGGACTCTCAAAACTCTCCTCCAACACATTGGACTGGAAAACTGTCCTCTAGGGAGCATATGAGCATTTCCCCATGTTTTGAAGCTTCCCAAAATCATTGGTTCCCCTCCAACAGTGGCCAACCTTGGCAGTTCAGGTGTTCTTCGACTTCAATTCCCAGAAGCCCAAGTCAGCATATCAGCTGCTCAAGGCTTCTGGGAATTGAAGTTCAAGAACACCTGGAGCGCCAAGGTTGGCCACCACAGCATGATCTTAATGATTAAAATATACTTTTGACATCTAGAGGATGCTGTGTAAAAAAAATAATCCCCCCCAACCGAAAAGCATTATTTGAGGGGGGTCATGGTTGCAGGTGCAGCCAACCAAGGTCCAGGGATTTGTGTGTGTGTCTCCCTCTCAAATAATGACTGCAGTGGCTTAATGATTACGATGCTGAACTTGATGACTGGAAGGTGACAGGTCAGCAGTTCGAGACCCAAGTGCTGCACAATCGCATGAGCTCCCATCTCTGTCTCAGCTCCTGCCAACCTAGCAGTTCGAAAGCAAGAAATTGCAAGTAGATAAATAGATGCCACTTCAGTGGGAAAGCAACAGCGTTCCGTGCGCTCCAGCATATAGTAATATCCATGTAAACGTCTGCAAATGCAGACAGTGTGGGCTCTTTGGCTGTAAACGAAGGTGAGCACCGACCCCTAGTGTTGGACACAATTGGCTTTCGAGCAAGGCTGCCTGCATCTACTCTGAAATGTGATAAAACAGATATTCTCACATTTGGAGCAAAAACCTTAAAATACAAGTACTTCCAGGCCACACCCATAACTCAAGTTTCTTCCCCAGATCGACCTTCTGCTCTTCTCTTCTTCATCTATTCTGCCCGTAGCCCGGTGTTTCCCAATCTTTGGTTTTTGGAGTTCAGTTCCCAGAAGCTTAAGCCAATTCCTAAAAGCACTGATCAGCCAATGCACTGACTTAGGCTTCTGGAAATTGAAGTCCAAAAAACCAAGTCGGGGAACCCTGCTGTAGACACACTCCCCTTTAAGTTGATACATTTCTTCTTATCACCGTTCTGCACTAACAAACACTTCCACTTTCCTGCAGGGCCTGGACAATTTTACTGGACTGAGAACATTTTGCCGCCGTCTGTTTGTTTTCCTGGGCAAACAGTGTGTTTTATGGACCAGTTTAACACATCAGAACTGGAGGTTTAGCTGCCAAGAGGACCATGTGATGTATTGCATTGCTTCCGGGAAACAAGTGAGACCATAAAGCAGGGGTGCCCATACTACGGCCCGGGGACAGTTCCTGCCCCCGATGCCAATTCATCCGGCCCGCAAAACCCTCATCGCTTCTGGAAGCCATACGGGCGCGTTTTACTTCCACTTCCACGAGTGACGAGGACTTTGTGGGCAGAACGAATTGGTGTTGGTGGTTGGATCCGGGGCCCGGGCCATAGTGACCGGCTCCCTGAACCACGTGACTGGTCATGGAATAAAGGGAGAGGTCTTGTCCTGGATCAGCAACTGGCTAAGGGACAGGAGACAGAGGGTAGCACTCAATGGACACTTCTCCAAGTGGAGGGAAGTAAAGAGTGGGGTCCCCCAAGGTTCAGTACTGGGACCCCTGCTTTTCAACCTCTTCATAAATGATCTAGAGGTAGGAGTAAAAAGCAAGGTAGCCAAATTTGCTGACGGCACTAAATTATACAGGGTAGTGAAAACTGTGAGAGATTGTGAAGAGCTCCAGAGGGATCTCTTGACACTGGGGGAGTGGGCAAAACAGTGGCAAATGAGCTTCAACATCAGTAAGTGCAGAGTGATGCATGTTGGGGCAAAAAACCCCAATTACATTTATAAACTGATGGGGTCTGAACTCTCTGCGACAAACCAGGAAAGGGACCTTGGTGTCCTGGTGGACAGCTCAATGAAGATGTCAACCCAGTGTGCCTCAGCAGTGAAAAAAGCAAACTCAATGCTAGGGATCATTAGGAAGGGTATAGAAAATAAGTCAGCAAGTGTCATTTGGCCTCTTTATAAATCTCTAAGTTCATGGAGGAGGACAAGGGTATCCATGGCTGTAATTATGGATACCTAAGGACAACCTCCGGGTTGGAGAGATAGGCAGGATATCTCTCAATGCCATTTCCAGGGAATCCTAAGCAGGTGAAGGCATCTGCTTGGGAATAATACCCTGAAGGAAATGGTGAGCCACTGTGTGAGACAGAATGCTGGACTGGATCATGGGCTCCTGTGGCCTCTTCCAGCAAGGCTGTTCTTATGTCCACAGCCTGAAAAGTTTGGGCACAACTGCTGTAAAAAGACACAGGACAGTTACCTTCAGTTTGGCAGCTTCCTTTTGGTCCCCAGCAAAAAATGAATTTTCGTCAAAGTGCAAAGGGAATGATCTAAAAACAAAAGCAAAAATAATCATTCATAATAAGAGTTCTTTGCTGGAATTCCTTTCACAAGTAACTGGGAAGAGAAAAATAGGGTTAACTGGATTAACAGCTAGTTGTAAATCAGAGTTCTGAAAGGGCTCAGCTTTATCAAAGTATAAAGATTATCAAAAGCCCAATTTTTCCAAAAACATATAAACATTTTTCTGGCTGTGCACTGTGTAACTTCTGCGAGTATACTAACAAGATTTTGAGAAGAATGCAGCCCTGGTGTTGGTTTCCAGAGCTAAATCTTGTATTTTGATGTACTTCTTCTTATGCCTTATCCTAATCCGAATACTGACGATCCTCATGGTGATCAGCCATGAAGACTGTCCTGGGAATATAATGCAGTAGCCTTTCATCTGCTTTCCGCATTGCAGCGTGACCCCCTTACCACTGATCCAATTCCTATGAGTCCCTTTCTGGTCGTCAGCCCTTTTGGCACCCAAAGTCCTCATCAGCCCCCATCTAAACAGGTAGACACTTACTTGGTTAAATGGAGGATTTCTAGAAGGAGGTTCTTGGTTTCCGCGTCTCGACTTTTATCCCCCGTAAAGAGCTGGAAATCGGGGCGTTCAAAGAAGGGTAGGATTTTGGAAAGAGCCCGTAGCTCGATTAGGTAGATGAAGTACAGGTTTTTGAGCCGCCTGGGGCCCTCGCCGTGGGTCAGGACTTCATCAAAGCGTTGCTGGAATTCCGTCACGTTGTAGCCCCACTGGGTCTCAGCCCATGTATCTGGAAAGAGAAGAGAAAGCCAGGGCCCAGCATTAAGACCTGGACAAAACTAGCACAGGACCACTCACATGAGAGTCTGGAAACATCCATGTTTTGGTCTACAAGGCATGCCAATGCAAAGCAAGGAATCACACTTCTATACCACCCCATAGCACTTAGTGCGCTCTCTGGGTGGTTCACAGGTTAATTAGCAGTTTGCCATCAACACGCTGGATACTCGTTTTACCGACATCGGAAGGATGGAAGGCTGAATCAACCTTCAGCCCAGGTCAGGATCAAACTCAAAACTTTTTGGCCGCAGGATAATTTAACCACTGCGCTGCCAGGGCTATTCAGCTTTACCAATCTTAGGCTCACCTCCCACATAGGCAGGCATTATGGTTATGCTGATGAAAGCTGGTTTATCAACAAAGTGGAAAGACTAGCCTCTGGAATATGTTTAGCCTTTGTTTAGAATTTGTTTAGCCTGCGTGGGGGTAAAATTGTCCTTGCAGTCCTTTTAATGTGGGGTGGGGTGGTTTTATTAGTTAGTTTTTATGTGATTTTAATCTGGTTTTAGTTAGGGGTTTGTATTTGTATTTGATGTTTTTACTTAATGTTTTTCAAATTTGTAAACTGCCTTGGGTCACCCCTGGGTGAGGAAGGCAGTATAGAAATGGCGTATGAATGAATGAATAAATAAATAAATAAATATGGCAATAAATGATAGATTAACATCAGAACTAAAAGTAAAAAAAGGAATTCTAAAGAAATCAGATTCCAGAGAAATAGGGGGAGAATTTCTGGATTATATTTTAGTAAAGGGAAAAGGAGTAAAACCAGGGCATTGTTTTGGAAAGAGGGGACAATTATAAGTTTAAAAGGGTCAAAATAAATAGAATGTGCATACAGCATATATAGTGTCCTGCTGGGTGATGGGTGCAGATATTAAGTCTATAATTTGTTAAGATTGTGTTTCTATTAAGATTGTATGTTGTGGTAGTTTTTTTCTTTTCATTTAATTTAGTTTTCTTTTTAATTCTTTGTATTAATAAAACAATGAAAGAACCCTAGCCTCACAATCAGAAAGCTGTGAAATGTCTCCCCTCCAAATGCACAAATGCTTTTGAATTTGCAAATGAGGTTCATGCTATTGAACGGCTAAAATGAGAGCAAGCTAATTCTCATCTGGTACAGCTGAGAAATTGGGGTGGCAGGAAAAATAGGAATTAATTCCTTCAGGGAACTCTGCTTCTAATACTTATAAGCAAGGTTTAGTCTGACCCTCAATCACACTCCAGTCTGACCATGAGAAACAACTCAACAGTAGGATTATGCAGCTAAGAAGGCAGGGCGTGGGAATTTCTTCACCTTTTCAAACCCCAAATCATGTGGGTTATTAATGGCAGGGGTTTGGCCTTCGCCCCTACACTTACCTCCAGGTATACACCTTTGGTTTCCCTCACCTGCTTAAAATTCAATCTCAGAGGAAAGTAAAAAGCTACATTGGAGGACATCGCTCTAGCAGTTTGTGAAGAGGTGGATGCCAATTGGTACGTTTTCTTTTTATTACTATAGCAATTATAGCAAGAGCAATTACACTTATATACTGCTCTGTAGCGTTTAGTGCACTCTCTGGGCAGTTCACAAGGGAATTAGCAATTTGCCCCCAACATGCTGGTCACTCATTTTACCACCCTCAAAAGGATGGAAGGTTGAGTCAACCTTGATTCCTGGTCAGGATTGAACTCAGAACATTTTGGCTGCAGTACAGAAGTTTAACCACTGTGCCGCAAAGGCACTACAATGGCAGGTTGCTTACCTGTAACTGCTGTTCTTCTTCACCGTCCCCTGTGAATCCACACAAATGAATTTACTGCGTGTACACACAGTAACCTCATTTGTGCAGATTCACAGAGACCATGAAGAAGAACTTGGTAGAGCATAGGGGCAGAAATAGACATTGTAGATAATTAAAACATTGTTATAGTTTACAAGGATATAGCAACTCCACTTACATGCCGTCCCATAGTGTACTTAATGCCCTCTCTGGCAGGTACACAAGTTAATTAGCATTTTGCCAACATGATGGGCACTCATTTTACCGCCCTCAGAAAGATGGAACGTTAAGTCAACCTTGGTTCCCCACCAGGATTGAAATCACAACAATTTGGCTGCAGTACAGCAGTTTAACCACTGCACCACCGGGGCTCTTCACTGTTTTGTCTTTTATGGTCTTTGTCTAACTGTCCATTGCTCAGTGAACTCTGGATAATAGTGGACATCCTAGAAATGTACGAAATGTTCAAAAATGAAGTGCATGAGAAAGAGGACGGGAATTGGGTTTGCCCAGAGGATACCCAATTTGATTATGCCGCTGAGCGCACAAGATTTTAAAAATTAGAAACATTAAGCAGGAAGGAGTGATACCAACCTTTCAGAAGATACCTGGCGGAAAGGTGGATGTTAATGCTTGCATGGAGGCCAGAAATGAGCTTGTAGAAGGCTCTCTTTTCCACACAGAGACCTGCAAGAAAACAGAAATTTAAGGGATGGAGTATCCGTTGCAGGCTAAAGATCAGATTTAGCCAAGGCTCGTTCTGACATTATAATAAAAGTGACAGAGAGGTTGACACAGGATTGTGGTACTTTTTTAAAAAATAGTGTTAGAAGCATACAAAGGTGCTTTCTGAGTTGAAAGGATTTTAGGTGGAGAAACTCCGCTTGGGACACCCGAATGAAGCTCCTTTCATGTCATCAAGATCTTTTACATGCCAAAGTGGTCCCTATTTATCTACTTGCAATTTCTTGCTTTTAAACTGCTAGGTTGGCAGGGGCTGGGACAGAGACGGGCGCTCATTCTGTCATGCAGTACTCGGGTCTTGAACTGCCGACTTGCTAACCTTCCAGCTAACAAGGTGAGCTTCTTAACCACTGAGCCACTACTGAGTCCCATTAAGTTACTGAGAGTGAAGCAAGTAAGCAAAAGCCGTTACCTTCAAGCCAGCTGTAGAACAAACGCCCTGGGAAGAAAGGAAGAAATCGAAAAGTCGCAAGGATTCTTCCACAACAGAAAACGGTCCACCCAAATTTCATTTGTTAAATCCAGAAATGGGAAATCTTTGCTGCCTCTGCCCATTTTGAAAAGCCTTTGTTTTTGATCATAAAGAACACTTTAATTCGGGATGGTCCTAAATTTCTTTCTCTCTCCCCTTTTCAAAAGTAAACTTCCAGTTGTTGTTGTTTTTTTTGGGGAGGAAAAACATTAAAAATATGCGCTAAGGAAAGTCCACAGCATTCCAGCCCAAAACAGACCTAGCGCACTACATTCTATGCTGTCAGCTATATACTGACATTAAAGAATGTTATATAGGCTCCTTGCTAACAAGAAGGGATCATTGGGAAGCAAAAGAAAAAACTGGCACAAACCAACACATGACAAAAAATGTCACCTAATTTGCAGTAAAGGATGCTAGACTCAAGGAGAACTACAGGTGAAACTCGGAAAATTAGAATATCGTGCAAATGTTGATTCATTTCACTGAAAAGGTGAAACAAATACGGTATATGAGATAGACTCACTACATACAAAGTGAGAGATGTCATGCCTTAATCCGTTATAATTGTGATGATCATGGCGTACATGAGATTTAGGGGTTGGGGTTTTCATAAGCTGTAAGCCATAAGCATCAATATTATAACAAAGTAAGGCTTGAACTATCTCGCTTTGCATGTAATGAGTCTATCTCATATATATGTTTCACCTTTTAAGTTGCATTACTGAACGAACACCACATTTCAAAGGCATCTATTCTTCTGCGTTCAGCTTTCCTAATTGTCCAGCTCTCACATCCATACATTACTACTGTGAAAACCATTGCTTTGACTATTCTAATTTTTGTTTGCAATGTAATGTCTCTGCTTTTCACTATGTTCCCCAGGTTTCTCATCGCTTGTCTCCCAAGAATCAGTCGCCTTTTTATTTCATGGCTGCAATCCCCATCTGCAGTGATCTTTGATCCTAAGAAAGTAAAATCTGTCACTGCTTCTACTTCTTCCCCGTCTAGGGTCGGAGTCGACTGTGCGACTGAACAACAACAAAAAACTGAACGAACATTTGCACGATATTCTAATTTTCTGAGTTTCACCTGTAAAACGCGCCCGTACGTTAAGGCTCTTCCGGGTTAACTCTTCCTCCATACGGGCGCATTTTACTTCCGCTTCCAGGAGCAACGAGGGCGGCGTGGGCCAGATGAATTGCAGTAAACCCCTTTGGGTGGATTCACGGGGGCTTCTGGGAATTGAAGTCCAAGAACATCTGGAGTGTCAAGGTTCGCCATCACTACTGTAACACAACTCTGGCTTATAGTTACGCCAGAGAGGGCAAGGCAAGAAAGGCCTCAGACCATTCCTGTGAGGGCCAGGATTGGATAACAGCTGTGATTGACGGGAGGGGGTGATGAAATGTTATATAAAAAAGATGCACCACGATGCCACATGTTTGTTTGTTGTTTGGCTTCTCAACTTTCTTTTCTTTTGTCACTTGGGGAATGGCTTGTGGTTCACCAAGCCTGGTTGTGCATGTGTCATGCTGGGAGGCCGGGGCGGGGCGGGAGGCCCTGTTGGCCTTAGTTAGGTTTTATTCTTTTATTTATTTGTTTGTTGGATTTATATAACTGCCTTTTTCATCTAAGCAACCCAAGGCGGCTCACAAAACCAATTAAAACCCATACACTATACCAGTTAAAACCAAATACTATAAAACTCTCTAAAACATCCATAAAACCTCCCCAATCCCATTAAAAGAAGGACATCAGTTTTTGGCACTGTGTGTTGGGAAATGCTCTGTGTTTTGCACTGCAGATAAAAAAATCAGACTACAGAAGAAACTGTGTTTGAGTTCTCTTTGTTCCCGAGGAACACAAGACTGAAGAAAGGGCAAACGGGGCACAGAAAATGCTACCAGCCCAGACTTGAGTCTTATAGGGTTTTCCCTTGCTCGAAAGCCAGTTGTATCCGTCTCTAGGGTGCAGTGCTCATCTCTGTTTCGAAGCCGAAGAGCCAGCGCTGTCCGCTTCTGCAGACGTTTCTGTGGTCATGTGGCAGGCATGACTAGACACCGGAGCGCACGGAGTACTGTTTACCTTCCCACCGAAGTGGACCCTATTTATCTATTTGCAATTTCTTGCTTTCGAACTGCTAGGTTGGCAGGAGCTGGGACAAAGACAGGTGCTCATTCCGTCCTGCCGTACTCGGAAATCGAACTGCTGACCTCTCCCAGTCAGCGTCTTAGCCACTTGAGCCACTGCAGTCCTTATAGCTGAGTCTTATAGCTATAGCTTAAAAAAAAAATTAACAATATGCCTTTAGCAAGGGTGTGAGGACTACCCTCCAGGACAAACAAATTAAAGGAAAGGTTGTGTGTTCTGTCCAAAGGAAGGATGGGTTCTCATGAGGAATGGCAGAGTGTAACTATCAGCATTTTTATGCTGTACCGTAACAGCTTGCTTGTGACTATAGTGGCAGTCACAACATATACATCAAAGATGGAGCAGCTGTGGAGGATTTGGAGCAGCTGGAATCGACTTCTGCCAGCCAAAAGATCTGCCCACAGAGAGATCTAAGCCCAGAGGGACAGCAACAATGGCAGCACATTTTAGGCTAAGGTGAGTGTAATCTGCAATAATTTCTATCCCTCCTAGGCATAAAGTGTTTGGGCTCAGGGCAGCTTCAGTTGGTTTAGTGCCAACACAACTGGCCTCCAGCCACCTTGGCCAGTTAGAGTTGCACACTAAGAAACTAGGAGTTGTTGCAGAGTTACTCTGCTGGGATTTACCCCTTCTTGTTTCTAGCTGGAAACAGACTCACCTTCATTTTCTCCTGCTCCTACAGGACCAGAACAGCATAAGAAGAAAAAAGCAAACAGGGGAAAGTTAGATCAAACTCCAGAAATCAATTCTTCTTGTATTCAAGATATTGCTATGCCATGAAAGCCCATTGCTCCCACTTAAGTCAGCACAAAAGAGTAGTAAAATTAACAATTGGAACATTTATTTATTTATTTATTATTTTCAGTATTTCTATCCCGCCTTGCTCATCACGAGATGACTCTTTGAGCTGTAACTTCAGGAATTCTACATGCACCGTGGCCTCTGGTGATACTGCATAGGGATTCTGGGAACTGTAATCCAAAAAGGCATCTTTCCCAAACTCTGTTATTTATGTACACCTGCAATACTATGCCCATACCCTCATGAACTGGTAACATGTCATATTGATCTTCATAGGGTTTCTGTTTTTGTTTTGCTGAACTATTAACCTACATACATAAGAACTAGAAACTTAAATGTAAAATGAAAACTGACAGTCTTGGGAATCTGAATTCGCTTCCAATCAAGTTGCATTTTGTCTATTATTATTACTTGCTTCATCAAAGGTTTTAGATCCTTTCTCTGCTTTCTCCTGCCCTGAGTTTCTTACAGCCCAAAATCTGCACATCTGCATTTAGGAAAAATGCAAACAGACCTTGTTTGAAATTACAGCAACAGGAGCCATGCCATTTAAACAGAAACATGGAGAAAAGCTTACCTCTACCAGAGGCCAGTGGATTTAAAGGCCTTTTTATCGACTGAGGTCTAGGGAAGAAAGAAAAATAGCCATTATACTTATATACCACTGCATAGCGCTTCATGCACTCTCTGGGCGGTTCACAAGTTAATTAAGATTTTGGCCCCAACATGCTGTGTACTCATTTTACCAACCTCAGAAGGATGGAAGGATGGATTAAACCAGGGATGCCCGTGACGCCAATTCATCTGGCCCACGTAGCCTCATCGCTCCCGGATGCAGAAGTAAAATGTGCCCGTACTTCTGCTTCCGGGAGCAATGAGGGGTTTGCGGGTCGGATGAATTGGCATAATGGGCCGGATTTGGCCCCCGTCCATAGTGACCAGCCCCCCTGAACCACATGATCTGCCTGCGGCCCAAAAAGTTTAGGCACCCCTGGATGAAACATTCTATCCTTAGGTATAAAATATTAATACACAACATATTTCTTATCAAACCTTCCAGATGTCTCACAAAAAATAAAACAAAACATATTACAATCATTTCCCCCAAAAACTCAATCCCAACAAACCAGCTGATCATACGAAAAAGCATTAGGGCTCATCAGTGTAGTTCCTCAGAAAGGAGACTGAGAAATAGAATACGTATATTTTAAATATATAAATACGCAGACCATTGATAGGAATCTCGAGAGTTACAGCTGAGAAAAGGCAGAAGGTGACGTTACTTACTAAAATACCTGAGCATTTATTAATACCTAACCATCTCAGAACTCTGCCACTCAGTCATAAGACACATACTTGAAACAGTTCTCCTCATAAATGCTGTTCCAGATCTTCCATGCTTCAGGCCCTTTGTAGCCTGTGTAACGCTCTGGATTGAGAAGCAGATCTACATATTCGGCCTCTGGAGACTGGATATCTAGGAGAGAACATTTCCCACAGTGTTAGAGAAGGAAAACATGCTCTAGAATAGTGATGGTGAACCTTGGGCACTCCAGCTGTTCTTGGAATTCAATTCCCAGAAGCCCAAGTCCCTGTGAATCCACACAAATGGGTTTACTGCACGTGGGCTTCTGGGAATTGAAGTCCAAGAACAGCCAGAGTGCCAAGAAACCCATTTGTGTGGGTGCATTCACAGAGACTTGGGCTTCTGGGAATTGAAGTCCAGGAACAGCTGGAGTGCCAAGGTTGGCCATCACTGCTCTAGAATCATACTTCTTAAATAATGAACTTATAAGTAAGCAGACCGCCCTTTCTAGTGAACATATTTTTAAAATTCACATTTCCATAATAGTGTAACAAATTGGAAGCTGGCTGGCTAGCTCAGTGGTTTAGTAGAGGTTGGGAGTTCGGATCCACACTGGGATCCAGGGATACAAGAGCCACTCTATGTGAGGTCTCCCTTGTCCGAAAGCCAATCATGCCTGCCACATGACGACAGAAATGCTCAAATATCTATCCATTTGCTTTTGTGTCTAGTCATGCCTGCCACATGACCATGGAAATGTCTGCAGATACAGATAGTGCTGGTTCTTTGGATGTAAACAGAGGAGCACTGACACACACACACACACACCAGAGTCGGATATGACTGGCTTTTGAAGAGAGACCTTTACCTAAAGATAAATTAGAGCTGTCAACCAGCCTATCTATCATCAAGCAACTGGGATGTTAGCAACTTTAACTTATCTTTTCTTTTAGTTCTGTCTACCCACTAACTGCAAACATTTTTATTTATTTATTATTTTATTTATTTATTATTAAAATTTCTATGCTGCCCAATCAGGCGAACCCGACTCAGGGCGGCGCACAACAGGATTAAAACATACATATTAAAAACAATTAAAACCCCAACATACCCACCCACCTATTAAAAACTAACCACATTAAAACTGCACATTAAAAAGATGGGGAGGCTTCATTTTATAAGCCAACAGGTGGGGGCCACTCTTCCATCCGGGCCCCACACCTGCCCCACCAACCAGGTTTTTAATTCTTTTCTGAAAGGCAGCAGCTCCACCTGCTCCCGCAACTCTACTGGCAGGAGGTTCCACAAGGCCGATGCAGACACAGAAAAGGCCCTCCTTTGTAAACACTTTGCAAAGTTCATAAAAGCATTGCACTAAAAGCAAAGCAAAACAATCACACTTATACACCTGTTCCACAGCACTTAATGCACTCTCTGGGTGGTTTAAAAGTTAATTAGCATTTTGTCCCCAACATGCTGGGTACTCATTTTACTGACCTCGGAAGGATGGAAGGATGAGTCAACCTTGAACCCTGGTCTGGATCGAACTCACAACCTTTTTGTAGCAGGACAGCAGTTTACCCGCTGTGCCACCAGGACTCCTGGCTGTCCCAGCTGTAACTGTATGCACATACTTTCAAAGGTGTATTTTTATTTTGTTTTGGTTTTTTAAAAAATCTTGGCAACTGACTGAAACCATAATAGTACAGGCGGTCAAACACGAGACATACCGTCCACTTCACAAAAGCTGTCTGAGGAATCATCGTGCCGAGTCCACTGAAGCAGTGCTTTGGCAGTTTCTTCACTGGAAAACCAAATAGGAACATGTTTCTCATTCAAACAACATGCAGGATATGAACGAACGAATGAATGAATGAATGAATGAAGGCTGCCAGGGGGCAGGCATTCAAATTACCACTGCGCCTCCCAGAGTGACACTGGAAGGAGGAACTAGGAAACCATTTCTGTGTACTCAACACATGGAAAAACCCTGAGAGGGTCACCATTAGTTAGACCTGATTTGACAATATACTTATTCATTATAAGAAAACAAAGAACAGAATCCGCACAGACTGCCACAGAACTTTCCCTTCCTTTCACCCTCCACAAAACCAATGTTCTCAGAGTAACCATATAGACCAGGGGTTCTCAACCTTTTCGAGTTGGGGGCCAGGTCACGCTCCCTCAGACAGCTGAGGGAGGCCGGACTGGTGGTCCCACCATCATTTACAGCTGTCGTAAACACATTTACAACAGCCGTAAACGAGTCTGTGGCCAATTCCAGCAGTGGCTGAAGCATACCTGTCAACCGCGGCTCCGGACAATCCGGGACCTGCGCAGAACGGTTCTGCACAAGTCGCCTTTTACGCATGTGTAGAAGGCTTTTACGCTTGCATAGAACCCTTTTACGCTTGTGTAGAACCCTTCTACGCATGCGTAGAAGGGTTCTAGACAAGCGTAGAAGGGTTCTATGCAAACGTAAAAGGGTTCTATGCATGCGTAGAAGGCGACTTGCGCAGAAGGAATGTGCAGTACCTCTTTCCCCCTGCTGCCAAATTCCGGGGTTTTGGCAGCTCCGGGCGGGAAATGGCGCAAATTGACACCGAAAAACAGGAAATCCCGGCCAATCCGGGAAGGTTGTCAGGTATGGGCTGGAGTGAGGGCAGATTGTTTGGCACCATGGGCTGGATCTGGCCCACAGGCCGTAGGTTGAAAACCCATCGGTATTGACACTACAACAGATCTATAAATGCCCAGTGCCAATTTGACTGGCCAAGCCAGGATGTTTGGTAAACATCTACCTACTTTTTGCAGAAAGGCCAAGGACCATGTTTTCAAGCCACTCATTAGCATTTTTAGCGGAACTTGGGCAGCTATTTTCAGACGAGTTGTGTTGAAACTCTCCATGCTAGTTATACTTAGAGAAAGCTTCAGCTATTTCTCATCCATTCATTCTCACTCACATTTACTGTATATCCCACCCACTCTCCCGCAACCCACACCACCGGCCCAGGATGAGAGACAACTGCGGCCGCCATCGTCACCCTCCTGGCCCTGCCTGGCTGGAGGGTTGAAGGGACGCTAGGGCTACCAGGGTACCCTCCTCTGAGCCACCAGGGCTTGGGTGGCTGAGGTTGCCGGATGCCCCCTCTGAGCCCTCACCACCAGCTGGAGTCGGGGGGCTTTGAAGGGTTGTTGAGAACATAAGAGCAGCCTTGCTGGAAGAGGCCACAGGAGCCCATGATCCAGTCCAGCCTTCTGTCTCACACAGTGGCTCACCATTTGCTTCAGGGTATTATTCCCAAGCAGATGCCTTCACCTGCTTAGGATTCCCTGGAAATGGCATTGAGAGATATCCTGCCTTAATATTGCATTGATTATATTGTAATGTGTTATTTTTGTACCTTTGTGTATTTATTTATTTTGTATATTGTATACTTATTGTATTGTTGTTGTTACTGTTGTTTGCCACTTCGAGTCGCCTTTGGGCTGAGGGAAGCGGGATACAAATAAAAATAATAATAATAACCCGGAGGTTGTCCTTAGGTAGCCATAATTATAGCCATTGATAGCCTTGTCCTCCATGAACTTGTCTAATCCTTTCTTAAAGCTGTCAAGACTGACAGCTGTCACCACTTCTTCTGGCAGGGAGTTCCATAGACCAGTAATCCTCTGGGTGAAAAAGTACTTTCTCTTATTTGTTTGAGAACTAGTACCCAAAAGTTTCATCGAGTGTCCCCTAGTTCTAGTGTTGTGCGATAGGGAAAACAGTTTTTCCTTATCTACTTTGTCCACACCGTGCATGATTTTATAAACTTCAATCAGGCCACCTCTTAGACGCCGTCGTTCAAGAGTGAAGAGGCCCAACCGTTGCAGCCTCAGATGGTAAGGAAGGTGTTCCAGTCCCCTAATCCTTCTGGTTGCCCTCCTCTGTACTTTCTCCAGCTCCATAATATCCTTCTGGAGGTATGGCGACCAGAACTGTACACAGTATTCCAGATGAGGCCTCACCATAGATATATAAAGAGGCAAAATGACACTTGCTGACTTATTTTCTATACCCTTCCTAATGATCCCTAGCATTGAGTTTGCTTTTTTCACTGCTGAGGCACACTGGGTTGACACCTTCATTGAGCTCTCGTCCACCAGGACACCAAGGTCCCTTTCCTGGTTTGTCGCAGAGAGTTCAGACCCCATCAGTTTATAAATGTAATTGGTTTTTTTTTTTGCCCCAACATGCATCACTCTGCACTTACTGATGTTGAAACTCATTTGCCACTGTTTTGCCCTCTCCCCCAGTGTCAAGAGATCCCTCTGGAGCTCCTCACAATCTCTCACAGTTTTCACTACCCTGTATAATTTAGTGTCGTCAGCAAATTTGGCTACCTTGTTTTTTACTCCTACCTCTAGATCATTTATGAAGAGGTTGAAAAGCAGGGGTCCCAGTACTGAACCTTGGGGGACCCCACTCTTTACTTCCCCCCACTTGGAGAAGTGTCCATTGAGTGCTACCCTCTGTTTCCTGTCCCTTAGCTGATCCAGGACAAGACCTGTCCCTTTATTCCATGACTGGTAAGTTTATTCAAGAGGCTTTGGTGTGGGACCTTGTCAAAAGCCTTCTGAGGCTGCAGAGGACGCTGAGCCCAAGGACTTTGTGGTTTACTTTTTTACTGATATTGTGTAGGTTGTTGTGTTGATGTGTACTGATATGTGTGTAAGCCACCCAGAGTCGCACTTCGCGAGTGGGCGGCATATAAGTCGTAAAATAAAATATAATAAATAAAGTAGCTCCCAAAGCCCTGGTTGAAAGTCAAACCTTTCTATCAGGTGCCACTCCAATTTACTGAGAAACAAAAAACGCACCTCAAAGATTCATCAACGGCTCCTAGTCTATCTGCTTCTTCACAGTCATCAGAGAAGGTGTTTGCTTCTTTGGAATACTGTAAAAGAAAGGCCAAAGGATGGAGAGAGAGAGAGAGAATAAGGCTCATTTCCAAGGGGTTCACAACTAGCAGTCCTTAAACTGGACTCTGCCCTAGTAAACCTACCATCTGATACTACGCCAGGACTGGAACCCATGAAAGAGAACAGCTCTAGAGGGGGCTGAATCATCACAACACACTTTTCCACCAGAAAGGAGGAACAAAAATAATGAATATCAGAGAGTAAACAAAACAAAAAGGGGAAAAAACACGTTGTGGCACTTTAAAGACTCATGCCTGTATTTTAACGTGAGCTTTCATGGATCAAGTCCACTTCATCAGACAGAAAAGTGAGGCTTCATGGCATCAATTTAGACAAATCAGGTACAAGAGGCACAGAAATTTTAGCAAATGTGTCATGTCACAATGGTTGTCTTGCATCCATTTACTAACCATTTGCAATTCAACAGGGCAAAGCTCCACCACTAATCCAAATAACAGGCGATACCAGTTGTAAAAAAACCACATTGATTTTTTTGTAACAGTGGCCGACAGGTGAATACGCGTCTCAAGCCCCTTGCCTTTGATCCCATACCACAGTGATGGCAAACTTTGGCACTCCAGGTGTTCTTGGACTTCAATTCCCAGAAGCCCAAGTCAGTACACCTGCTGATCAGGGCTTCTGGGAATTGAAGTTCCAGAACACTTGGGAGTGCAAAGGTTCCCCATCACTGCACTACCACATAACTCTGTCTGCCTTCAGCAGCCTGCACCCCTAGGTGAAGCCCACACCCCCTGGGTGCCTATGGACCTGCTTTGGGCTAGAGATACCGTACTGTGATAGGCATCACCCTGTGACTGTTTGAGCTTGCAAACCAGCTAGAACAGGTAGGACATGCAGTCCAAATGGCTTAAGGTAGCTTAGGTCGCTTATGGTAGCGTTTCCGAGGTACCAGATTCCCTCCAACCTAGCTCTCTACAAGCACCAGAGACAACAGTTCTGGGTTCAAATCATTGTTTTATTTAGTGCACAGTTAGTAAGTTTCAAAAGGTTAAAGCAAGATACCACTCCAACATTAACACATATTTTTTTTTAAAAAAACTCTATCTAGCTGTTTGCCTGGCCTAGCCTAATTAACATAAATGCTACATTATTTTAGGGTTACTCATTTGATGTTAGCAATCTAAAGCATGGCGAATTCTCCTTCTCTCCCCCTTTTTCTTCCATACACAAATCTAATAAAATAAATAAATAATTGAATACAATGCCCATCAAAACATCTCTCAGCTTGCTATGATTACATATTCAATCTCCCCACACACCCCTGCTTTGAAGGCCACATTCCTTTTCTACCACCGAGAAGAGGAAAACAGAAATCTACTTTACTCTTAAAATGCAAGCGCCCCGTCCCCAATCCGTTTCATCTGTATATTTATCTGTTATGCTAACCGTATACCTCTGCACCTGGTGTGTATAAATTGATGCCATGAAACCTCACTCTTCTCTGTGACAAAGTGGACTTGGTCCACGAAAGCTCACATTAAAATACAGCAGTGCGTTTTTAAGGTGTCGCAATGTCTTTTGTTGTTTCGTTTACTCTCTGATATGCTTGAAACACAGACTAACACCATTTCAAAAATAATGAAAGTCAGGGTGCAAGGACCATGGGTTACCTTTGGGACACCCCCACTGAAATTTGGCATACAAATCGATATAAAATAAGCACAGTTTTTGCCCTCTACTTCAGAGGGGAAATGGGAATAACACAGCTACTCATGGTGATCACTCGGCTACGGTCAGCAACTTAATTCAAGAACTCATTCCTTTTCTCTCTTTTTCCTTTTCTTTTGAGAAAACCAGTGGGAATAAAGATACACTGGGAGATTTTGACATGGGCAGCAGACCAGGGCTGTACACGACGATTCTTGCACAAACCTAACCATTTCCTTACCTTGTAGCTCTCTGATCTAATTCCACCAGGAACTTCCTCCTGGAAACAAAGATTGCAAGATTAAAAAAAAAAATTTAACAGGTCTCCCACCACCACCACCACCACAAAGTGCATTCTAATTATGCTGGTTTGCAATAAAGCTTACGGGGAGAGCATTAAGCTACAGTTTACCACCCTCAGCCATGAGACTGTAAAATGAACTGGGTGATGCCCTGGGATCTGGGGGTGCCATAGATAGCCATCCCTGGTCTTCAGAAGACCCTATCCAAAAGGGTAGCCACCTCCCACCAGGCACTAGCTGGTCATTGTCATCCCTGTTTCTTTATACCACTGCCAACCCTCTTCCAACCAAAGGTCCCTGTATTTGCCTCGGGTCT